>CAWUFW010001565.1:2140000-2744273 GCA_963921515.1 Calotriton arnoldi
GATTATAAGGTGTAATAATCAAAACTGCCCATTCTGGCCTATGGGGAACAGGTAGCCTTGCAATAGTGAAAAACGAAAATGGCTGTAATTCGCTATTAGGATATGCCACACACACCAGGGCATGTCCTACCTTATACTTACAATGCACCCTGCCCTTGGGCCTACCATAGGGGTGTCTGACATGAAGAAAAGGGAAGGTTTAGGGACTGGCAAGTGGGTGCACTTGCCCAGTCAGCATGGCAGTACCAGACTGCACACAGGCTCTGCAATGGCAGGCCTTAGACACACTTTTACAGGCTGCTTCTGTGGGTGGCACAACCAGTGCTGCAAGCCCACCAGCAGCATTGGATTTACAAGCCCTGGGCACACTCAGTGCACTGTACTAGGGACTGACAAGTAAACCAATCATCCAATCAGGGAGTCACTAATCCATACGTCAATTTATAACAGAGAGCATATGCACTTTAGCACTGATCAGCAGTGGTAAAGTGCCCAGATTCATAAAACAGCCAACAACCGGTCAGAAGAAATATAGGAGGAAGGCAAAAAGTTCCGGGATGACCCTGCAAAAAGAGCCAAGTCCAACACCCTCCTTTGGTGAAAGAGGTGCAAGGAGAGCTGCAGGAGCAGCGCAGCCTCCCCCAGCATGAAGAGGAGTCCCTCCCTAAGTCTCCTGGGGACTTGAAAAGGATAACCCCTCAAGGGCTCAGCCAGCCTTTTAACACCTTTTGGGCTGGAACTTTTGTTCTACAGCTGAGGGTGTATGGAGAAGTGCTTCAAGGAGTGAAGGGCTGAGTTGGGGATGTCTGGAGAAGTACATCCCCTGGAGGTGAAGAGGTGTAATTGCACCAGAAGTGCATTTACTAACGGTTATTTCTTTTAGAGGGACTGAAGGTCACATGTGTAATGTGAAGTACCTGTGTAAGGTGATGTCATAAGTAAAGTGGGGTTATGTTGCCAGACATTCCTGCTAGGGTGTCTGGCAGGATATGCGTAATCCTGTGATTTCATCTGTGATGCCTTTAGGGGCTGTAATTGCAATGCATTCTAATGATACACAAATGTGATGAGTACTGTCAAACTAAAGTGCTGCTTAAACATGTATTCTTGCTGCTGCGCTTAAGTGAAGAACAACCCAGACTGTTAGCCCTGAAGATGTAAGGGTGCATACTGTATGGACAATATGAGATGCTCAGTCAGGGTTATGTGTCACTGGGGCAGGTGAACCTATTTTTAATGCTCGTTGAGATAATGGGGTGGGTCGCCACTTGGATTGTGCCAGTGCGCAGGGCCCTCGCTCCAGGTTATGTTCAACACACTGCATTAGGGGGCAAGATGATGTGCATACATGGGAGTGGTGGTACTAGACCCCACCCCCCTTAGGGGAGGGGTGGAAATGTTATGCAATGTCACAAAGTAATTCCAACAGCTTATGTATATTTGTAAATTGGTGCAAAGTATTGAGTAGTGTGTGTGTTTAATAAATGTACTCTTACTTTTATAAAGCAAAGTACAGACTGGACAATCAATTATTGAGTGTTATTGCTGCGCACCTGTAATGGTGATTACTAGCCCACACCACCTCCCTTGAGTAAGCCTCAGACTGCTCTGCAACGCTACCCTCTGAGAGTCAGGCGCTACAATTGGGTGTTTGGTTCCCAGTGAAGGACAAATGTAGTCTTGTTATTTGTGCAGGCCTCACAGATACTGCCTCGTTTTCCAACAGTCACCAAGTACTCTTTCTCTCCTCATGGCTGGAGTTTCATTAGCAACATAAAGCATTCTGGGAAGTGTAGTCCTAGTCCACTTCAGTTGCTCCATCCCAAAAACGATGAATTGTAAAAGAAAAGGCCTCCCACAACTGGAGCACTGCCTCTTGGTGACATTGAGTCCTCTGGTACTCTTACCACAGTGCCCTCAGCCCTTCCCATTGCCAACATCTTCCCCAGCTCCCCAATCCTTAATAGTAAGGGCTGCAAGATCCGCAGAGTGTCCCAGATTGGTGTTTGAAGCTGGGTAGGGGGCTTGCATTCACAGAGTTTAGTATGATCTTGTTTTTATATGCTGTTATGTCACTTGATGCATTCTGCTTAGCTCTGATATTTTTGTGACTTTTTTTCTGCTATATAGTGGAGTGATAGGCAGCCATTCCCATAAAAACTGTACAAAAACGGAGTAGCAGGACCTGTTAGAATTGAATCGTGAAACCAAATATCCAAAGCAGGCAATCTACTTTTAATTCCTGCAAAGTTATAATACTTTCTTACTCATCACAGAAACACAACGATAAAATGGTGTATAAATATCCTCACTTAAATGTTATCGACTGTTGAATAAATTATTGCTTTGAATTGCTCCTCATAAAATCACAAGCCCCACACCCTTAGCAAACTACTTTTACAAACAACCTTAGGATTTTATAATAAGATCGAACTGTGTTGTTTGCTTTTTACCTGCTTCAAAAAATGTAAATTCTCTCTGCCATATCTTTGGGTAAGAGATGAAATCCTAATGTTTGTAAGTTTAGTTCCACGTTTTCTCTTTGCTTTTAAAACTACCACATCAGTGTACCTGGGTGATTTTAAATAACTGGTTTCAAAAATCCAATTCATTATATAGTTTGAGGTTGCAGTATGGTTGCACTATTTGGTATTATTCAGGGAAATTGCCAGGAGATATATGCTTCCTTGGATGAAAAGTAGTTCCTCTCACAACGTCTTTAAAAAAGCCAAGCTAGCATTTAAACATGGGATCACTAGAGTTGAAATCCTCATTATTTAAACCTCTTTATTTTCACTTGATCAACATTCAAGCTCACCCAAAGCCACTGACATCAACCTAGGTCTCTTGTCCAATCTTCTTTAGAGGAATGCTTTAGGAGCGTTTATCAAAAAGTAAGTATGTGGAAAAACATTAAAAAAGTGAGTGCAGCTTTACCCTATAAAGTACTTAACTGATCAATGCGGGAATTTGGTTATAGGTGAAAGTACAACAATAAGTAGCAGTAGCAAACACATGGTCGCCATTTTGAGCATGGATGAGTAGTCATTCTAGGAAACAACATTCAAAGGTATGTCACTGAAATATCACATATTTCCGCTACACAACTTCACACCACACAATTCCACACCACACAATTCCACGCCACACAATTCCACAACAAACATTTCTAATCCATCTCTCCTTCACACTGCCACTACCACCTCTCATCTCGCAATCCCACTGCCCCATCTCATCTCTCCCTCGCACTCCCTATCTCCTCTCTATACTACATGCTGACACATACTAAGCACAGTTTCTTTCCCGTGCCTTTTCATGGTTTCCGTCCCTCAAACCAATGCTCTCCTCCTCTTCTTAGGGTGTCTAC
Organism: Calotriton arnoldi; assembly: GCA_963921515.1. Lineage (NCBI taxonomy): Eukaryota > Metazoa > Chordata > Amphibia > Caudata > Salamandridae > Calotriton > Calotriton arnoldi. The sequence goes on from CAWUFW010001565.1 coordinate 2,143,368, forward strand.
TGCGTACACTGGTCCTCCCTCTTTATGCATATGTGGGCTGCTCTCCCCTTCTTTCTCTCTTTCTATCACACTCTTTCTGCTCCTCTGTCTCGAGTTCATTCACCACTTGCTCCACAAACTACTTATCCCTCTCTATCTTCTTTCCTATCTATTCTGTGCAGCTCTCACCGCTATCTATTCACCATGCCACATAATTCCTCCACATAAATACACTCCGCACCACACAATTCCACCCCACATAATTCTACAACTAACAATTGCCATACAACCCACATAATTCCACTCCACACCACATACATCCACTACACTCCAAACCAAAACACATAGGCAAAAGACATTGTCATTTACCACACCAATAGCTCTAACTCTCACAAATGCAAGACCTATTACATTGCAAATGCTTGTTTTTACTTGGCCTGTTGGCACCGACTTCTGCTGCCACCAGTGAATACAATGGAATCCCGGCCATTTGGGTCAACCAGCAGCCAGGATCAGAAAGCAAGTCTAGGTTTCTTTGTACTGCTTTAAACTTCTGCCCGAGCAGGAGAGGACGAAGAGTTTACAAACTGCCAAGATGTCATCACTCCAGAGAAAGCGAGTGAAATCAGAGCCTGTAGATGAGGAGAAACTTACAGATGAAACATAAAAATGTTTGAAGATTCCAGAGGAAAAAATGCCAACCAAAAAAAAGGCAAAGGGAACTGATCCCCGAAAGAAGAATTCAATGAAGTCCAGTGCCACCGGGGAGGAAGGTGTGGGCATTCAGAAGTATGTGTATACTGGATGATAAGCTTATGCATATGACCAAGTAATTCATTCCACTGACAGAGCTGAAAAGGTATTATCAGGAACAGGCAGCCACAGGTGGACCCCTCAGGAACATAGCACTGATCACAAGGTCTGGGCTATCTGTTCAACTACTGACAAAAGAGGAATGCAAGTTTAATTTGAGCCTGGAGAATGTAAAAACTTGAATACAAATTCCAAACGAAGATAGTCTGTTGAGGACATGCAGTGAGCACCGTAATCAATATCCTTCGAGACAGTAGTACCTACTTGTGCATATATATCTTTCTTTATTCCCAGGCATGGAAACTTTCCTTATATACTTGGAAAAAGTAAGTAAATAAACTGCTGCCCAAGCTGACTCTGCTGCTCTCTGCCAGGACAGACCTGAAGGAACTAACTAGCCTGAGCTGGCACTGTAGCCACGGATGACGACTTTCGGTTAGAATCGAAGGTCTTGTATCCAGGTGGCAGCATGGATTTATCCCTGCTAGGGGCACCACTGAGCACATTCGGAGGGTCATCACTCTGCTTGACGCCGCACAGGTTTCAGGAGACCCGATGGCTGTAATTTTCTTAGATGCCGAAAAAGCATTTGATCGGGTTTCCTGGAACTTTCTCTGGGGCGTCATGCAGAGGATGAACTTTGGGCCTAAAGCCATTCAGGCCATTAAAGCTTTATATCTTACCCCCACGGCCAGGGTGTCAATTAACGGGGGATTGACCGAACAAATAAAAATCACGCGGGGAACCCGACAAGGCTGCCCCTGTTCCCCACTACTTTTCGCTATATATATCGACCCGTTTATTAAAAAACTCGAAGGAAATCAGGCTATACCGGCAGTGAGTAGATTCGGCCTAGAAACCAAAATTATGGCCTATGCCGATGATTTGGCTTTAGTCACGCCGGATCCAAAGAAAACCATTTTAGAAATCGAGGCAGAGGCTCATGTATTTGGTGCCCTATCTGGATATAAACTAAATCAAGGGAAAACTCAAATTATAGTCAATAAAAATATCATCTGGAACGATGGAAGAGTAGTGACCAAAGCTAAATATTTAGGCATTGACATCCTGGCTGATATCGATCTGATAGTTAGCCAGAATACGGATCCTCTTATTTTAGAGACAAGGAAAGCCTTGAGCCGTCTTAATAATCTACATCTTTCTATTGTTGGGCGTTGCAATTTGTTGAAGATGATTTTTTTCCCAAGAATTTTATATTTGTTTAGGGCTATACCCTTGGAGTTTAATAAATCAACACTCTTAAGGTTCGAAAGGCTATTCTCTCAATTTGTGTGGGCATTTTCCCAGCCCAGAAGGGCTTTTAAATTCTTGTCTTTATCTCGGGAAAGAGGAGGGTGGGCTCTACCTAACTTAAAACTATATTATTGGGCTACTGTTTTACAATCTTGTCCCATATTGCTGCAAGACCCCCCTTAATTCATGCTGTAGGTTTGCCCTCACCTTTTGAACTCCTGCTAGGTCCCGACGCCTGGGGTTGTTTGTGGCGACAGCTGGAATTTGGATACTATAGAAGGGTCAAGTTCAAGACCCTTCTAGGTGTCTATAAAGTTTTTGCAGCGGCACGTAAGAATCTTGGTATCGGGAGACTGAACTTTTACACCCCTGTTAAAAATAATCCTAACTTACCCGATATCTTTGGTCCACCATATTTCCAAACTTGGATAGATAAAGGAGTAAAAAAATTAGGAGACCTTTGTTCATCTAAGGAGGTCTTGCCATTTGAAGTCCTTCAATCTCTTTATGATCTAGACAATAGGGACTCTTTCAAATATCTGGCTGTTAAATCCTTCTTTTCTCGGAAGACAGGGGGGCCCTTAGGTTTTGCCAATTGTGATTTGATCGAGAAACTTTGTGGAACCATACCTCCACGTATTGGTATTATTAATCATTTTTTTAATGTTTTAATGCCCGACGACCTGTTTATAGTTTCAACCAAGTGGCAACAGAAATTGAACATTTCTAATAACGTTTTTTGTTTGGCGCTTAAGTACGCTCAAAATGATCTGTTGTCCGCTAGCCTTCAGGCACAGTTCTTTAAAACCTGCTTCTTTCTTTACTTCACCCCTTCTAGGATTGCGAAATGGGGGACCGGGAAAGGTACATATTGTCCGCGCTGTGCTGAATTTAAGGCTGATTCAATCCACATGTTTGCTACATGTGCTAAGCTAGGACCATTAATAAACAAAATTCAAAGCTTCCTTGGTCAGGTGTTATCTCACAATATACTTATAACTCCTTCCATTATTTTATTGGGCATACATGATTCGATAGATAGAAAGAACGGAGGGGCCTTAATTTTCATCGCCATGGCTACTCTTAGATTGTGTATTGCATCTGCCTGGCTGGATCTTAATCCCCCAATATTTACGCATTGGCTAGCTAGGTTTTATTCAATTTACTCGCTTGAAAAGGCAATATACGCTAAAAAGGGACGTCGAGCACAAAAAAAAGGATTAAGCATCTGGGAACCTCTTTCTCGTTGGCTCAATCAGTCAAGCTCTCAAACTAGCTAGGAGAGTGTTTCAGGTTTATTCTTTTACTTTTATCAGTTAAATCAGGTAATATTTTTTAAATAGGTGCTAATTATCCTGACGCGGTCTTTGTCTCTATGCACTAGTCACTTTATTCTAAGTGCCTTAGTAATTCTCTATAATATTTAGTTTATTGGGGTGTTTTTATCCCCTTTTTTTTTATAAAGATGTATTGCTGCACTGGTCACTTTACTACGTGTTTTTATCAAACTGATCAATTATTGGTACACTGAATTTTGTTATTATGATATTTGTGTACTTATATTATTTATTAATATAGGTTCTTAAGGATTTGGCATCAGCTTTATAGTCTCAGTCTTGGGGGGGGGGAGAGGGTGGGGAGGGTTGCTGCACTTTGTACAAATGACTTCTCTGTTATTTATTTATTTTTGTCACTGCATTGGAAAAAAACAAAAAAACGGAAAAAAAAACCACCCAGTTTCAGTGGGGAATGTAATTTGCAGTGTGATTGGTGAACTGCGTCAACGTCATTGCAGCCAGTCCAGTCCTATAGTCTGACTTTACAATATGATATTTAGGTATCACCTTGGCAGCTGTGCTGTCTCTTCGAGACATGCAGCATCTAGAATATGTGCCTTAGGGACCACCCCTTTTTTAATTGGCTCCTTTTACTGTCCTTCCTAAATGTCTGCTTTCCATTGGTTAATATGCTTAGTAGTCTCTCCTTTTCTACTTTTGTAACTGTCTTCAGCCACCCGGACTGAACTTTAGCTTAGAATACGCCACTGCTCCGATGCCATCAGGGAAGTGACGCCTCAACCTCAGAGGACTATCCTGTTTCTTTCAACTGGACTCCTGGTCTGAAGCCCCTTTGTATAATGTTAGAGTTCAAACCTTCACAAAACTGGTGTGCGGCTTTTATTTTTTATTCTTATGTCACATAAGCCTAAACGTGCATTAAAGCCACAAACAAAATGTGAGGCATATGCCTGGAATAATTTGTAGTCATGGCTAACACTTGTAAATGTCTTGGACTCTCGATTTAAAGCACTACAAAGAAACAAACAAAATAAAAAACAATATAATTTACAACACCAATAGCTCTAACTTTCACAAATGCGAGACCAATTGCATTGCAAATGCTTGTTTTTTTCACTAGGCAAGCACATCTAAATAATCCCGCCAAACTCTGTTCTGTTGTGGGCACGTAAAAAACCCACCGAGTAGGATATATCTTGCCTGGCCAGTCTGCCGTAACAAGCAAGCCTACTTTGGATTTATCCGACTGCTGCTGCTCGGGTCAACCCTACTGCTTTCTACCAAGCTGCAGTGATTATTACCAACCTGCAGACACCACAAAGAACAGACCCTTCGAGTCTGATCGAGGCATCCAGTGCAGGGTCGCCACACACCCTAGTTTCATGGTTGGTATGATGCCTAGATTTGGCCTCTAGCCTCCATGTTGGTGTTGAGGTGCTCAGGTAAGCACTACTGCCATTTCCTGACTGTTTGATGTGTGTTTCTACCCAAGGCTGCTGTCAGTGAAGCACTCTTGTGTCTTTGTACAAGCTTGCACTATGCTAAATTAGAAAAAGAAAGAATAAGGGTTCTACATGTCACCTATATTCTAATATCATCCTACAGTAGTTAAGAAGAAAGTATTATCCTTTGAGGACACAAAGAGATAACATTATAGTGGTGGCTGCTGCTCAACATAAAATAACAAAACATTGATTAATCCCGGCTGCTCATCTTGCAACTTGTGTGATCCTAGGCAAGTATATTTCAGAGTCTTCTTTTGCTTTATTGTCACATATCAGAGCACCATCAAATACATGAGCTTAAGATGTGCACTATACAAATATTTTGTGTTTCATGTAATAGAATATAATGTGGCGCTGTCTAATCTAGTGCAAAAGAAACTTGTTTCTGGTCCAGGGAGGACCTGGCTTGGCAGTTCGGGCTGGACTGTTCCCACAAGGAACAGGGTCAAGACTGATTTGCATATGGCTGGGTCCAAACTGGGGTGGTGTGGTAAGAAAAAGAATGATGGATTTAACCCAGATCCTTGTGACTGGGGGTGAATGTTTGCATTGTTCAGCATTCTGTCCATCATTTGTTTCTTTTGCATATGTCGCCCTAAGTGGGAAGGGTATGCCCAGACGCCGGTCCCGTGCTCACTACACCACTGGATTCAAGCTAGCCTGGCTGATGAAGGGTGATGCCCTGAAACCGGTCCCAGGATGCTTGTTTCCAGTCCAGGGAGGACCTGGCTTGGCAGTTCAGGCTGGACTGTTCCCACAAGGAACAGGGTCAAGACTGATTTGCATATGGCTGGGTCCAAACTGGGTTGGTGTGGTGAGCAAAAGAATGATGGATTTAACCCAGATCCTTGTGACTGGGGGTGAATGTTTGCATTGTTCAGCATTCCAACCATCAATTGTTTCTTTTGCATATGTTGCCCTAAGTGGGAAGGGTATGCCCAGACGTGGGTCCCGTGCACACTACACCACTGGATTCAAGCTAGCCTGGCTGATGAAGGGTGATGCCCTGAAACCGGTCCCCTGATGCTTGTTTCCGGTCCAGGGAGGACCTGGCTTGGCAACTCGGGCTGGACTGTTTCCATAATGAACAAGGTCAAGACTGATTTGCATATGGCTGGGTCCAAACTGGGGTGGTGTGGTGAGCAAAATAATTATGGATTTAACCCAGATCCTTGTGACTGGGGGTGAATGTTTGCATTGTCCAGCATTCCATCCGTCAATTGTTTCTTTTGCATATGTCGCCCTAAGTGGGAAGGGTATGCCCAGACGTGGGTCCCGTGCTCACTACACCACTGGATTCAAGCTAGCCTGGCTGATGAAGGGTGATGCCCTGAAACCGGTCCCAGGATGCTTGTTTCCGGTCCAGGGAGGACCTGGCTTGGCAGTTCGGGCTGGACTGTTCCCACAAGGAACAGGGTCAATACTGATTTGCATATGGCTGGGTCCAAACTGGGGTGGTGTGGTGAGCAAAAGAATGATGGATTTAACCCAGATCCTTGTGACTAGGGGTGAATGTTTGCATTGTCCAGCATTCCGTCCTTCAATTGTTTCTTTTGCATATGCCGCCCTAAGTGGGAAGGGTATGCCCAGACGTGAGTCCCATGCTCACTACACCACTGGATTCAAGCTAGCCTGGCTGATGAAGGGTGATGCCCTGAAAATTGTCCCAGGATGTTTGTTTCCGGTCCAGAGAGGACCTGGCTTGGCAGTTCGGGCTGGACTGTTCCCACAAGGAACAGGGTCAAGACTGATTTGCATATGGCTGGGTCCAAACTGGGGTGGTGTGGTGAGCAAAAGAATGATGGATTTAACCCAGATCCTTGTGACTAGGGGTGAATGTTTGCATTGTCCAGCATTCAGTCCATCAATTGTTTCTTTTGCAGCTCTCTTAACTAGGCCACATTTAGGGTGCACATAATTGAATTGCCTCTTAGTTCACTAATGGCGTTGTCATCAGGGTGGTAGCAGAAATATTTCGAAATCCATGTTTAGAATTTGTCATTTCAAATAAATGCCTCTCAATGCGTAAATACCATATGATGTATTAAGGTGAAACACTGTAGTGTTTTAAATACTTAAGTACTGTGCATGTGTGTTTCTATATTACTTTCTGTGGGAAAGTGTATAAACTTCCAGGTTGCCTATGATCAGCCACGAAGCCCTTCAAGCCTGTGTACATCCAGAACACTGTATTGCTTTGGCATTTCTGCATGTCAGTTATTTTATTTTGCTTAGATTAAGAAACTCATTAAATCCCTCGCTGTTTGACCAGTAATTGATTCTATTATCACTGACCTATCTGCACTAAATCACATTTCTCTAGGGGGAAGCACCCTATCCCCCCACCAGACTCTCCTACTTCAATTTGAGCTCACTTGCCATGCTCGCTTGCATATTATACTCGGGTCTCAAATTTCCGCTTCACCCCTTTTAAAATCCACCAGCCGCCCCTGCGCGAGACTCTCTCTGCGCAGCTCGACAATGATGCATTAAACTCTCAACTTTGACAAAAGCTCCATCCAAGGTATTTCTTCAGCGGGACCTGTCTAGGTCATGTAGCCCGGTTGCCCTCCATCGCGGTCGGCCCGAACTTTGACTTTGCACCGGTCCCTCATAACCTCAAGTAACCTTTTGACCGCTAGTGACTTCTAAGCACTGTTTTCACATTTAATCTTTAAAAATTCATATCTCGACTTCAACTTATTGGATTTATGTCATTTTGGTCTTGTGTTACTCAGATACATTTGCTCTATTTTTCTAAACCTGTGTGGAGTCTTTTGGAGATGTTTTCATTGAGTTAATGTACCTTAAGTGTTGCACAAATACTTTACACATTGCCTCTTAAGTTAAGCCTGACTGCTCTGTGCCAAACTACCAGAGGGCGAGTGCAGGTTAATTCAGGGTGTTTATCTGATTTATCCTGACTAGATTGATGATCCTTACTTGGACAGGGTGCAAACTTCTGCCAATTAGAGACCCATTTCTAATCTCAAGCACTTCAGAAATCTAACTGCTTTGCCAAGACCCCCTCCCCCTTTAGGCTTTGACATTCAGTGGGTAGCAAGGTCAGACTGTCAAAGCTTACTCTTGGCTGCTGGTGAGGTTAGTACATTAAAGAAAGAAAGTTAGCACACAGGTAACATAAAAAATGTATTGTCCAGACAGTGTTATACTTTTATGTACAGAAACAAGACATCATTTTTTTACATTCATTTGCTTAGCATAAACTCTTTCAATAGCACTGCAATACTCTTAGCACATGTTCAACTGTGTAAGCTATCATGAATGGCATTCTATGATAATATCGTGTTTTTAATATTGTCCTGCCAAAATATCGACTACCGCAATATTGTGAAGGTAAATATATATATAGGTAAGTATAGAGTGATATTCATAACCCTCATAAATGTACCATGACAATATATACATCTTAAACTAAACAACAACAATCCCAATCCTTCAGCCCGGGTTCCATTAACAAAACCTTATAGTCTGTATTCCACCTGGTAGGGGCAACTCTTTTAACATGTGCAACAACACGACTTTGCCATGGGTCAAATGGGCCTCTCTGGTGTCTACCTCTTCTACTTCTTCATCAGGACTTTGCCTAGTGGAAGGCTGCCTTAAACTAACAAAAAAATCCCTTTTCTCCTTGATCGCTGTTGGGATGGAAAGGTCCTCTGCATAGTAAGAGCTGTGCACCTCTGCCCTGAGTGCCCAACTGTACTGTTATCTGATTCCCTAATGCAGATTTTTTGTCATAGGCACACATGGATCATGCATGTGTGCCATGACATAGGCCTGTCTCATGGATTGCGGACTTGTTGGACTGGTATCACCTTCACCAGGAGTTAAGCAGCACAAGTGCAGTGGTGGCAGCATACTGTATAGTGATTAGAATTAGTGAACAATTCCTTTTTACCTTGTGTCACTTCAGGGAGGCCTACAGGCTCCCTCTCCTTTTTAAATGTTTTGCTGTCACGTGCTTAACTCACCTTTGACCTACAACAGGTGGATGTGAAGTGCTACACAGCGCAGAAGTGGTGACTCTGCGCTGGATTATGTGCACCTGGGAAGGGCACAGTACAGGGGTACAACAGTGCTGTGTAGGACATGTGGGATTAGTGCAGGCACTGAGCGCTTGTATACCTGTGAGGAGTACATCATATGAAAGATGTAGTGCTGTGCAGTGTGTGCACAATGAAAGCATGTGCACTGCGTGAAGTACAAAACATGAAGAGTGAAGTGCTGTGCAGTGCACATGGTGAATGTTTGCTGGCAATGTGTTTGCAAATAGCGCACACTGGTGCAATACAATAAGACTACAGTACTAAGAAGTGCGCGCAGATGAATGTGTGTGCTGAATGCATGAGTGTCTGTAGTGGCACAATGCATGAAGGTGACAGTACTGTACAGTAAGTGTGCTGTGTGCCGTGATGGAGCAGGGAAAATAAAAAAATTTAACCCCTAACAAATTTTATAATTAATTAAATAAAATGTTCGTTTAAATGTATTAATCAACACTGTATGTATGGGAATGGTAATATGCCAATGTATGTGCTAAATAATCTATTAATGGATGTCCGTGTGTCTAATTATAACGTAAAATTAAATGCGTACTAATTAAAATAAATGCATGTTTGTGCTTCATAGAAATAAAACGTGTCGTTGCAAAAACAATAGTGATGGTAAGTAAGGAACAGCTTAAATGTTGCTTTCTGCTAGGTAACAATTAATTGGGGTACGTAGACGACGGGAGGGAAACGAAAGGGATATTTTTCTCTATTTTAATTATGTTTTGTTTGCCTCAAATTAGTGCTTCTAAAAGTATAACCGAGTGGCGATGTAAAATGGCCGCCAGTGGGAAGATGTGCGCAGGCGCAAAGGGGACACGTGATATGGGATGAAAACGGAAAAAAAAAAAGCTAAAAACCTCGTGAGGTTACTGAGACGCTTGGATGCAAGAAATGGTCAAGGCTGGTGTGACCTAATTGAACTGATAGTGTGCCATGATGATCAGCAGAAGGCCCGTGGGAAACAAGTTTAAGAGAAAGGACAATGACTGCGGAGTTCTCGAATGTGTCGAAAGAAGTTACAAATGAACTGATCAAAACGGATGAAAATGTTTAAGCGTATGGGAAAGGAAATGATCCAAGGACCCTTGAATCCAAGAGAACTTGATTAAAAGAATGAATAAGCTGACATGCATGGACCAATGAAAGAAAAGCGTGATATTAATGTTGCAACAGTTAGTTAGCAAAGTTAGAATTAGGGTCTAAGAGGGCCTACTCTTAGTGGGAGGGGGTCAGTCGCGGTTGCAGTCACAGTCAGGAGAGGAGTTGAAGAGTCGTGTTGGTGGCTTCCAGTGCTGGGTGGTCCTGATCGATCCCTTACTGAGCGGGAGATGCTGAAAGACTGTTAGATGAGACGGGTTGCAGGTAGCTGATGCTGACGAGCTGAAGTTGCTGTTGCTGTCTTAATTTTCCAGTTGAGTATGAGAATCAGGCTATTTCTAATTCCTAACTTAGGTTAGAAATCATTAGGCTAAATTAGGAAGCTAGGCAGGTAATTAGGGTTTTGGCTTCATGACAAAATTTCCTTTCTGCAATAAAATGATTATGCTTAATAAATATTTGAATTTAAAAATGAATAATTGAATAAAGTATTAAAATCTTTTTCATGCTTTTAAAATTATATAAAATTTAAGATTCTTTAAACCCAAAATGACTCAGTGGTTATTTTCCTAAATGATTGTGACATCAGTAATTGGTTATTGTGATTCAGCTGGTCTTAATCACTATGAACTAATTTCTTAAATGAATGATTCATCGACAAAACAATGAGCAGGAATATCTTAAGAAATAACTAAAAGAAAGTGACAAATTAAGGTAATAAGATATCCTGGCTCTTCCAGCGGTACATAAAATGGTGTTCTCCATTTAGTTCTCATGCTTCTCCTAGGAGTACAGAATTTCATAAAGGTGTAAAGTAAATCCAGGAGTGTGTGTGTGTGTTAGGCGATGTTTATGGGCCCCATCGTCATGTGGATATGAGAAATATAGTTTGCCCCTGGATGACCTATAAGTAACCTGGGAGGAGAATAGTTTTTATTGTACGCGCTGCATCAGCCGCATTGGTACAGTGCATGGAGGACCCTGGGTTCCATTCTGGCAAGCCCAGGCCTACCTGGTGAAGACATAAGCAGTAGTGGAATCCTCCCAGACATATTAGTGTATTGCTGCATTCTTGTGAGCTCGGTGGGACACACTGGAGGAAGGGACCCTCCCATTACACTTCAAAAGGTTGCTCTTTGATTCAGTGATAGATCACAAGGAAGGGGCCTGTACATCTCAGGAAGGAAATGGGGCTGATAAGGGAATTATAAGGAGTAGGGCTGGGAGTCCAGGATTAACCTTTTGATGCACATATCACTGTGGCTGACATCCAGATGTGAACTCTGGTCACTCCCATGAATTGTGTTGTGGGTTTTTCAGCTTTGGAGTCATGCCTGCTGTGACACAGTCCTTGATGAGGAAAGAAGAAAAAGATAGGAGTACACATCATAAGAAGCAGACCCCAACATAAAACTTCAAAGACTTAGACTCTAGATTACATTTTGGTGTCTGAAAATGGACTATAAGAAGGGAGACCCCAAATGTTGGCATCTGCCAAGCAGCAAGCCAGGCTGTATGAGAAGGGGAAGCTCTGCAAGACTTATGCCTGTGACCAGGGCTGGGGGAAAATGCCTGCTAGTCGCCCTGCTCAGTGAGGGGACATCATCCAAGAAACCAAGACCACCTGTCCTGGAGACAGGAGCACCAGCGCCTGCCTTCTTGGCAAGAACAGTGTGCCCTGTGAGGAAGAGGAGAGTGTTGGAGGGAGGGAGTTCCAGTGGGTAGCCCTGCAGTGAGGACTCCCTGTGCGAGGTGTGAGGATTCAGCTGTTTATCGATTGGGCCCTAGCCTGCTTGCATGAGTGTAGGCCTAGTGACCCCCTTATGCCAGAAGATGGCTGCTGTGGACTAAGCAGTGAGGTAAGCGCCGTGAAGGACTGGAGTAGCCCATATACCTGTGCTGCAGTGACCACATATGCCAAAGGGGGCCATCGGTATAACGTCTACTGTGAGAAGTGCTGAGACTTGTAACCATCTTGGCTGGGGCACTTGTATCAGAGGAGCCTGTTTCCGTACTGTCCAGTACCACAGGAACCATGTATGCAAGGAGGGGCTGGCAGTACCAATATTGGCAACCGATTCGGGCTCTTCCCAAAGGAGAGACTGAGGCTACGATCGGGGGAGGTTGGACCGGCATTGCGAGCAAACTGCCCCTGACTGACCACTGTGGACTGCCAAGGTCACCATGGACGACAACATATTCTCACTGGGCTCCAGTGGGGAGCTGAAGAAAGGATTTCAACTGGGTAAACTCAGCTTACCACGTCTTCAGAAGCTTCGGAGCTGCTCCAACAACTGAGAGAACTCTGGCAGCACTGCTCAGGAGAGTAAGCCTGCGCCGCTGAGTGCTGCCGCTTACGTCGCAGGCAGCCCGGCTTCTCCAAGCAGAGCAGGGCTCGCGGGTGCTCACGTAGAGCTCACTCCCTGCATTGCTGAGCTCTTCTGTGCTGTGAGAGCGGGTAAGACATGAACTAGGCCGTTTTGGCCCTGGGGAGACTTGCTGCTAATGGTGCTGCATCACCATAGACATTTTTGATTAAATCCTAAAGGGTCAAAGGGGAACTCTTGAGTGTGGCATAATAGTGAACATTCCCTGCATGTGGCCACCAGTGAATGGGGGATAACCCCGAACACATTACATGACGGAGGGTGGGACAGGGATTTGCCTGACAACTACTAGAGCCCCAAGCTCAAGGGAATTGTGTTGTTGCTTCTGAAAGTCGTATGCCTTTGCATGGGTAGCGTTAGAAAGAAAATACTTTTCCTTATAAAGGCAAGTGTTTGACTGGACATTGATTTCTTGTTTGTATGTTTGCACTTTGAGTTATGAGTTGTGTTCACTGACCTGTGTCTACACTTTCCCCTGAGGGAGCCTTGTCTGCTTCACCACAGCTACCACTAGAAGTCAAGTGTAAAGGGGTACCTGGCCCAGTTGAGCAGGATCCATAGTAAGTTGTGCCTGGGACATCAGGAGTAAAAGATCTCAACCACCACGTTTGAGCCCAGTAGCCCCTGCATGCCCTGTGGCCCTCTGAAAGGGGTTGTGACAATCGCTTTACCTTTATGTCATTTCTATGGCATGTTGATAGTCCAATCCGCCTCACAATCTTACCATACTGTTTGACAAATAGGATGACTTGGTCTTCTGCCACAGGCCTGAGTTAGCTGTTTAAAGTAATATGCCAGCAGTCATTTGCTCAGTGGAGTAGAAAGGGGGTGGGGGGGCAGCAAGAGTTTTGGGGGTGGCAGCCTCCCCGCTCTTACCTGCCGTCTCAGGCGGCAATCGCCCACACTCCGCCCCTGCTCTTCAATGAGGCTGCCGCGGGGCGGCAAACGCAGGGACCGCCTCGGGCAGCCAAAGGGCTATCTACGGCACAGCATTCACTGGAGGGCTCCCAGCCTGGCACTATGCACTGTCTCTTCAGGCCATCATTTTTCTCGCAGTTTTATGTAGCATATACTTGGCCCAGTGGCATAAGTGCCCTTTACAAGGAAACCAGATTACATTACATATTTTTAAGCACAGGGACATTTCGAAATTTGCCAAGAATCACTGGGATGTTGGGCCAAGGCCAGGATTTAAACCTGGTTCACCAGTTCCGAAAGTCAGTAGCTCTAGCCACAAGGCCACATCTTCTGTCCGCTCTCCATCACCACACAGGTTAGGAAGTAAGGGTCACCCCACTGTGCCTGTTCACCATGAGGACCACCTGTTCTTAAGGGCACCACAATGACCTCTTGTCGATCTTTTTTTTTTTCAATCAGGTGCATCAAGCGGTTTTTGAGGGTATCCAAGACTCACACAGCCTCACTAAGATGCACCTGGTTTTGTAGCTGCTGATGAGCACTCTGGATCACAGTAAACCCACAGAAAAAAGCACCAGTGGGCTTGTGAATTACAGAAAGTCATAGTAAATAGAGTGAGGACCACGCATTAAAGGAGAGTGGTGATCTGAGGGCAAGCATCAGGTGACTTAGAAGCTCCTCCGATTTGCCAAGGTTCATAAACCATGACACTATAAAGCACCACAAAGGCCATAGTCTGCTAATTTCTACCTATTGCAGCGTCAACAGATCCCAATTAGCCTCCAGCTTTATCCTAACTCTTCTGGCTTTGGGTACCAATATCACAATATCAGTAGTAGACATTTGAAAATTGAGTGCCTTTGCTGAGTCAGACAGTGAATTTTTACAATTGCCATCTGGATTTGGCTTTGCATCGACTGCTTTCAAGTATCGCCTGAACCCTAGCAAGCAGAGGTTTGTGTTCTTGGACCTCCTCTGGCCACATTCAAAGTGCAAATAACGACCTTTATGACAAAATCCTCCTCCCCCTTGAAACCCATCCTACGATTTAGCTTTGAAATACTAGGTAGAGGCAAGGGATCATTGACAGCCTGCCCCATTCACAGGAGCAAGCTTCAAATATTGAATCCTGGAATTCGGGCTCATTAACTGGGACTTGTAAACATAATGTGTAGTAAAACACTGCACACTTAAGAATTCTTGAATTTACCCCAGATGCCTAAACCTTTCTTTATAGCAAAACACTTTCCCTAGAGCCCATCCTAATTTAATCACACTGCCTTACCTAAAAAAGCTCTTTTTTGGTCATATCTCAGCCCCTTGAAGTTCAGGAGGGGGGACAATAAACTTGCAGACATGCTCCATTCAGTGTCTGTAGTCAGGATCCCATCTTACAGACTTTGTAGCTCAAGGCTGTCAAAGGTTCTATAAGGAAGGGAACACATGAGTCATTTCCCAGTATAGGCCGTTAATGCTCATCCTCGACAACGACCTTCACATTTCACTAGAGATGTGATCCAGCATTTGGTAGCTATGAGGATCATGGATAGTGACAGCTGAGGAGTAAAGCATGAACAATAACTTAGGGAATCTATGTGCCACCAAACTCTCACTACTCCACATTGCGTGTAAGTGTAAGAGCAAGTAGGGCTGGTATGACTATGGCCTTCATTTGATAGTGTACATAGTGCACAGACTGATTACCAGGTGGATTGTGTCTTCTAGAAAGGCATCCCATCTGTGTTTTCCCTGAAAGTCTTGCCTGTAGTCCAATCTTACTAAAATGCAAACTCTTTCTTTCAAGTTCAACAAGACTATGTTTACAATAGGTTCACTCTTAGAGTGTTCATGAGTTAATATAAAACTTAAAAATTCAAGTCTTGGTCTGACCTTTCATGAGAGGAAATACCAACTTAAGACTCAGTCTCTATCTCCATATTGTCATTGACTTAAGAGTAGACAGTCAACATCATGAAATACTCCGCAGAGTATTAGGATCAGCCTTTTAGATGTAATCCTTACCCGTGTAACACTCGGGTAGACCTTACTACAGTATCACCAGTTCATCTAAAATAAATCCCAGATGGTGACTCTACCTTACCATACACACCCCTCTCAGTGCTGAATGAAAAAGGTATCTAAAAAAAGTTGGTGGTAGCTGACTGGCAGTGATGAATTAAAGACCACTTTAAATAATATTCAATTTGGAGAGATTACCCACTGGCATTCACTTGTAACCATGTCTAACATCTCTTGAATGAGTCCATTGTTATCCTTGACTGTGGGATGTATGAGTGAGGATTGCTTGTATCAAGAGGGATGGAGTACCCCATCATGGAGCGCTAGTTCACAGCTGTTTGTCACAATAAAGATAATATCCCCCTGAGGTCAAAACATTTATTTCCGTTCATGTTTATATGGTTCTTCACAAAATTTAAATCTAACATAGTAAGCTATCTTTGATGATCTACCAGGAGTATGAGGTCTGAGTCATTCTCACACATGACAGCATGGGCAGATCATCTAGGCGGGGTTCCTGTTTCTGACAATGCTATGCATTCTGTAGATTGGCTAGATAGAGGTGAAATAATAATGGGGGACAGGGGATAAATAGACAGTGTTGCTTTAAGCAATAATATGTCGACTTTTGGGCTTGCATTGGCCACCTCTTCAGTGAGTAAACTATTCCAAATTACTGAGTAAAGCAATATTAAGATGGATTGAATGGTGAGCTCTATCACCATCCGGAAGGATATCCTTGCCATGCATTTTCTAATTGGAATGGGTTGTTATTGACACAGTAGTCTTTTTTAGGAGATGTATCTTTTTTAATTGGCCATAGCCTTTTGCCCTGCAGCACTTTGTCAAACCATGCAGCCCGAGCCCTACCTTCCAAGGCTCTGGCATACCTTTCTTTATCAATTGATTACATGAATAGCCAGCCACCTTCTCACCCCAAGCTCAGCCAGCTGTTACAATATGGAGTTAGTTAAAGTGGTTATCATCAACAAACTCCAATCTCTTGCAACAATAACTGGAATCATTGGATATACTACAGAGCTCAGTATGGCACACTTGAGATATGTTGCCCACTCAAAGGGCTCTTGGTGTGCACTATTGAGTCTCAGAGTGTCAAAGAGGCACCAGCAGTGGTTTCTTGCATGTCCGGGATGAGCTAAACTCAAATAGATCTTGGACTGCACGACCCTCATAGACTCTTAAAGGAGCACCAGCAGTGGTGTGTGCACTTCCGGGATGAGAAGAACTCTAGCAGATCTTGGAATACACGTAGAATCTATCTCATAGTCTCAGTTCGGAACACTCAATCAGATTTTGGAATACACTGTAGACGGTCATAGACCCTCTCTGATCTGTTTGCTTCCAAATTAAGAAACACTCAAGCAGATCTTGGAGTTCACTGTGCACTCTCGCAAACTCCCAAAGAAGCACCAGCAGTGGTTTGCGTGCTTCCAGGCTGAGGAACGCTCAAGTAGATCTTGGAATGCACCACAGAATCTTTTAAACTCAATGCTGAACACTCCAGCAGACCTTGGAATGCCCCATAGACTCTCATAGAATTTCGAAGAAGCACCAGGAGTGGTTTGTGTGCTTCCAGGGTGGGGAACACTCAAGCGGATCTTGGAATGCACTTTAGACTCTCATAGGCTCCCAAAGAAGCTAAAGCAGTGGCATGTGTACTTCCAAAATGAGGAACAATCAAAAGGATCTTGGAATGCACTGCAGACTCCCAATGAATCACCAGCAGTGGATTGCGCACTGCCAGGATGGGAAACACTCCAGCAGATCTTGAAATGCACTGTATACTGACAAAGACTGTCAAAGAAGCACCAGCAGTGATCCGTTTGCTTCCAGGATGAGGGAAACTCAAGCGGATCTTGGAATGCACTTTAGAATCTGATAGACTCAATGAGGCACAACCCAGTGGATCCTGGAATGCACCGTAGGCTCAGATAGCCCCTCAAAGAAGCACTAGCAGTGGGATGTGCGCTTCCAGGGTGAGGAATTCTGAAATGGATTTTGGAATGCACCATAGAATCTCATAGACTTGATGAGGAACAATCGAGCGGATCATGGAATTCACCATTGACTCTCACAGAAGCATCAGCAGTGGCTTGTGCGCTTCCAGGATGAGGAACACTCAAGCGGATCTTGGAATGCACTGTAGAGTCTCATAGACACTAAAAGAAGCACCAGCAGTAGTGTATGAACATCCATAGCGAGTGGCACTTGATTGCAATTTAGGTGAATCACTTACCACCAAAGTGGCGGCCAAGTTCCTGGAGACGTCATCATCGAGCTCCTGATTCTGTGTGCCTCCATAGTAGATTAAGGAGCAGATGACCAGATCGATTGCATACATGATGCCACTAACTAGGGCAGCCAAGGAGCTCACAATGTTCATTCCCAGACTTCCCTTCACCTGCACGAGAAGAAGCGTAGTGTTAGCACACACTTGTGCACTTTCATAGCATATTAACATGCACCCAGATATCAGCCCTTAATGCTCTTGATGGAGCAGGGGAAACAAAATATTTTTTTGTACCCCTTGGAAGTTAATAACCTCATAACGATTAATGATACTAACCGTTGGAAAACGCATGAACTAATCAACAAATGCACCTTTTATTTAAACATTACACGTGGGCAACTTGCTGGCATTGCAAAATCTAATTTATTTACAAATGTGAAGCAAAATAACATTAGTATTGTGATTTGCGTAGTAAAATAGAGTAAATTGCATGATTTTTGTTGCGTAGTAAAATTGCACAGTGGCAAAAAATGCAGATGGTAAGTAAAATGGCTTTAAATGTCGCTTCTGCTAGGTAATACCTAACACGGGTCTTTAGAATGGAGGGTGGTAAACAGAAAGGCTTATTTTCCATGTTTAATTTCTGTTGTGTTTGTTCTTATATTAGTTTCGTTCAGGCCCTCTAGGCCATGCTTCGAAAATGGCCGCTGGAAGAGGACGAGATTGCGTGCGCTGAATAAAATGGCCCCGCGCATGAGCAGAGTGAATGCTTCAGTCACGTGTATGTGGCCTGTGCCCGGAGTGAGAGATGTCAAGGCCAGTCTGACCTGCAACAAGGATCGTGCCAAGAGTTCAGCATAGATGCATGGGAACGGATGAGAGAATCGAGCGACAGAGAATGAACTAATGTGTGACCATCGGAGTTTGTTACAAAAATACATTAACAAATTGAATTACCTTTTGACATTGTTGATCATGAGACTTATTGTATGCATTATTGTCCCCAAACCGGTTCGAACAAGGAAGGCGATGAGGTGACCATCACCACCCCTCCAATGGACCAATTAGCGTGATTTCTGCCCCTAATGATTGCAACTTTTATGTGTAGCAAGCCAGAGAATAGGGTATAAGAGAGTCTGCTCTTACGATGTGTATGTTCGCTTCTTCTATCCTGATGCTGTGAGAGACTCTGTCATTCTGGACTTTGAACTTTGACTGGGGAAAGGAACGAGACCGTTGCGGGAGTTGCCCGGGAGGAGATTGCATCCGAAGAGGTTAGCGGGACAGTCAGTCAGTTTTGGGAGTCCTATCCTGTGACCTGCGGTTCATCTTTCTTTCCTGGTGAACCATTCTTGTCATCGCCCTATGGCCAAGGGTAATGAGTATTTTTCCATCTCTATTCTTAAAATTTCACTTAAATGCTTATTGATATTTTAAATGTATTTACCTAATAAAGAACTTTACTATCTGCTCAAGGAATTTAGATAAAATTATATGCTAATGCTAAATGAGTCTGTGGTTCTTTAAAATAAAATTGTGATTAATAAATGTTAAAGGTTTTAATTGTGATTGAGCTGGACTTAATCGCCATCAACTGATTCTACTAGTTTGGTCCATCGACCGAATAGCGGAGTACCTTGATGTTTAGAACCGACAGGATCCTAAGTTAATGTATATAATGTGTAGGTTATAATTCTGTCATTTTAATAAGGTATTCCGTTTGTCCAGCAGCTCATTTTCCTTAGCGTTTGATCCAGAGAATCGAGTGAATGTATGTATGTGGTGTTATGGGCCCCACCGACATAGGTTTTATATGATTAATGTTGAGTAGGTGTTTTCTGGATTAGAGTCATAAGGAAAAATTTATTTTAGCCGCGCTGGATCAGATTTCTTGGTAGCAGAGTTATGGTTTCTATAGATTAGTTTGGTGATTATTGATTATTGATTTTTTCATGTCTAACACTCTATGTTGAGTCTGTATTACGTTATGTGTAGTCGAAATTTTGAAGTTTCCGGGAAGTAGGAAGTGGACACGTGTGGCAAGAGAAGTCACATGGAATTGTACATTGTCTGATTTCAAATTTGGTGATAACACAAGACTGTGTTATGTTAGGGAAATTTCACGTATGAATTGCATTTGAGTGAAATAGCATCAGGTTTTCTTGTGAAACTTTGGCCTTAATTCTCAGGAGCAGTGTAGTCTCCACATGTGTTTTATCCCCAGAGAAACGGGTTTACCTCTTGCATGAGAGAAGGGTAAGGTAGAGAGAAGCGCTACACTTATCGAACGAAACAGTATTCTTGTAAGTTGGAATAAACTATCTCTTTTGTTTAGAGAAACAGACAATGGTAATGTGTTTTACATTGTAACTAATCAATTTAGTTGAAAAGAAAAGTTAAGAAAAGTGCCGATAATTTTTTGTAAAGGAGGGGTCAGTAGAAGCAGGAGTAGAACTGACGTCAACAAGAACCGCGCTGGTATTGGCCAGTTGTGAAAGAATGAAGAGTTTCCTGATTGGTGCGTTAGTGTGAGACGCGCTGGAATAGCTTAAAGTGAGAGTGACGTAGAGCTTTCTGATTGGTGCGTTGGTGTGAGACGCGCTGGGATAGGTCCGAATAGCCGAGCAGTAGCAAGAACCGATTGGTGAAGAATTGTGTGAATTTGCTTCGGCAAAACAACAGTGAAATATGGCTTATTACGATGAACGTGATAGAGAGAAACCGTCATGGTTTGCGAAGCTTAAAAATATTTTTAAGAAAGATAAAAAGGTTGTGACTAGGGAAGGAGAAGTACTTCCTCCACCGAAAACACCAGCATCTTATATGATGGTGAAATATGGCTATCATACTTGCATTTTGTTGGAAAATTGGGTGAAATATACCAAAGACGATGGAGTATTGGCATTTCCGGAAAATGGTTCGTTTAGCACAGCTGTACTTCGAAATTTGAGAGAGAAAATGATGAGACTTGAACCGAGACCTAGACCGACACAGTTCGAAGCCTTAGGTGAATGGGAAGATGAGATGTATGAAAGGGAAAGACACAGAGGTGCAAAGAATTATAATTTTATTCATGGAAGAGTATGGGGTTTGAGTCATGAAGATAGGATGAGACGATGGCGGTATGCTAATATGACAGATGGTATGTTTCCTGCCAGAACAGTTGAAGAATTTGAAGGGAAAAAGTGTAAGGAGAAAAAGAAGCATACAGTACCAGAGAGATATGGGTATGGAGTTAGCGACACAGAGGATGAGTTGATGGAGGACATTTTAAATAAAAGACCCCCTCCATATCAACAGGATTCTGTGGTGGTGACACCAAATGCACCGCAAATGGAAACTGTAATAAATCAAAGTCCTGAACAATTTTCTGAAATAAATAGTCCATTTAATAAACTAGAAGCACCACAGACTGTGAAACATGATAATGATAAAACAGCCGAACTAGCCAGAACCACAAGAGAGTTGACTGAAAAGATAAGAGAACTGACAAAGAATATGGAAGCTGTGACTGTGCCAGTAACTATAGGGCCAGTGATCCCAGTATTTGAAAATCAAAAGATAGATGAAAATTCTTTAGTAATCCCATTAAATTCTAGTATGCAAAAAGTAAGAGAAGGGATAATTCCAGAAAATAGAGAGACAAAAGATTCTGTAGGCCCATTTAGGTCAAGTCCACCTGTAAATTTGACAATAAATGAGAGTCCGATAAATAAGATTCCTATGGGAGCCGAGTCAGCAACTGAAACCCCGGAGAGAAGTGTAAACAGGGTAGAATTAACTAAAACCCCTATGGGTCCGACTGCAGAGAAATTAAATGATTGGGTGAGGAGCTTGCAGAAAAAAGATGCCGAACCACAACCTTTGGATGTGGTCAGATTAAAGATAGATATGGAGGAATTGATACTCGGGACTATTGGTACAGATCGATTGAAGTCCTATCAAGATGATGAATTAATGTTTATGTGTAAAAGCATCACTTGGAGAGCTAGGAATTTGCATGAAAAATTAGACGAAACAGCGAACGAACTAGGAGTAGAATTTGCAAAAATTAGGGGATTGCAGAAACCGTGCAGGGTAGATTTTAGTGAAAAGGACATAGAAAATCTGAATACTTCAGGACGACTAACACAGATAAAAGAACTAATTGTTTTACTGAGAAAATGGGGAGACGTAGACCAGTAGAGAAGCAGGTGGATAAGGAGAAAAGAGGGAACGACGGATAAAGCATCATTGGCTTTTCCAGTAAAAGAAAAAGAACAAACGGTAATAGAATGTCCAATGAGAGAAATTCCAGGAGGAGGTTATGTACACGTCCCATAGTCCAGACAAGATATATTGCCATTTACAAATGATTTTCCAAGATTGAGAGAAAAGCCTGTAGAATGGTATAGACAGGTAGAAAGGTTTGTAAAGGTTTCAAAAGTATTGTGGGAAGATCTCGATGGATTGTTTGAGATTGTTGTTCCTGCAGATTTATGGACAGAGTGTAAGATTACAATTGACTGGCCGAAGGAAGAATATCCTAGAGATGCAAAAACAGGAGCCCCAGGTTCAGAAGTAATGAGAAAATATGAGCAGGCAATAACATTCCTGAAAAATAAGATTCCACCAAAAGAAACGGACTGGGTAAAGATTGATAGAACAACTCAGGAGAATAAGGAGTCTGTACATGCTTACTATGAAAGATTGCTTTTGGTTTTTAAACAGTATAGTGGATACGAGAATTTGAGTGAAAAAGACATGAGTCATTTTGTGTATCGATTTGTGTATGGTTTGAGACCTGAGATAAGTAAAATGATTAAGCAGCATATGTTATGTTGGCAGACTAGCACAGTAGATGAGGTACTACGGTATGCAAAATATTGCAGTGATGATATTGAGGCCAGATAGCGTAAACTCAAGGAAAAGGCAATGTGGGCACAAGTAAAGGTTGCAGAACAGCAAGAGGCTCAGATGAATAATCAGTCTAGTGGCACAGGACAGACAAAGAACAGACCTAATATTGGTAAGGGAAAAGGTCAGATGAGTATGGAAGAAGCCAAAAAGAAATGGCCATGTCATAATTGCGGAAAATTAGGGCACTGGAGGAATGAGTGTAAATTACCTCCGAGAGTTAATACCGAGAATCAACCATTAAATCCACAGGTGCAGAATGAGGTGAGTTACCAGCAGCTGCAACAGCCGCAGGTAGTTACTCAACAGTGTCAGGTGCCGCAACCACCTCTTCCAAAGAGTGTAAATCCTCAAAGATACAGTACAGAGGCAGGATTCTATGGAGGAGAGCAGGTAACAAAATTGCCGCGCACAGCTGCTGTTTCACAATATTGGTTACGGCAGGATGGAGATGAATCGGATGAAAGCTTATGACGGTGCCTAGGAGAGGAAGAGGAGTGCGTGCTTGGCGCAACTCTAGAGGTAGATCAGTCAGGTCCATTTGTGGATGGAAAAGTGAATGGTGTAAATGTTACATTCCTTGTGGACACTGGTGCTGCCCGTTCTACTGTTAGATCAGTGGAAATTCCAAACCTTCCTCTCTCAGGAGAATACATCCAAGTTGTAGGTGTTTCAAACAGGCAAATTAAAACCCCTCTTACAAAACCAGTAGAGGTGGAAATTGGTCCATTCAAAGATATGCACCGCTTTGTGGTGTGTGATTGTAGTCCTGTAAACTTATTAGGACGCGATTTGCTTTGTAAAATGAATTGTACCATCTACTGTACTCCAGATGGTATTGCTTTCCAGACACCAGATGATGATGTTCTTTGAAGATGACAATGGCAGAACTAGAACCAGGAATCTATTATATGTTTCCTGTGTTTGATGCAGAGAAAATCCCTACTGAATTGAAGGGAATAGTCAGGTCTGATGTATGGGATTTCACAGGTGAAGATATTGGACTAATGAGAGAAGTTGATCCTATAAAAATTACTGTAAAAGAAGGAACAAATTACCCAAACACCCCGCAGTACAAACTGACGCCAGAAATTATTGAAGGAATAACACCTGTAATTAATAAGATGATTGAACAAGGAATTTTGAGAGAAATAATGAGCAGTCCATGTAATTCTCCTATAATGGGATTGAAAAAGCCAAATGGAACATATAGAATAGTACAGGATTTGAGAAAAGTGAACAAAATTGTTATTCCTTGCTGCCCAATTGTGCCAAACCCTGCTGTAATACTGTATCAAATCCCTCATGATGCAGAATGGTACACAGTTATTGATTTGTGCCATGCATTCTTTTCTATTCCATTGCACTCTGACAGCCAGCCATTATTTGCGTTTCGGTTTGGAGATGTATTTTGGCATGGTGTCGAATTCCTCAAGGGTATACTGAAAGTCCTTCTATTTTTAATCAAATTCTGAAGAAATCCTTAGAAAGTTTGAAAATGCCTGAAAAATCTGTGATGGTACAATATATCGATGACCTATTGGTGGCATCAAAGACCAGAGAAGCATGTGTTACGGACACAATTGCTTTACTGAATCATTTGGCAGAAGGAGGACACAAGGTGTCCCCATCAAAACTGCAATTCTGTCAACAGGAAGTACAGTACTTAGGTCATAAGATTGAGAACGGGACAAGAAAAGTGACAACAGAAAGAATAAGGATTATTAAAGGAATGAGAGCCCTAATGACACAAAGAGAGGTGAGAATGTTCCTTGGAATGGTTGGTTATTGCCGACAGTGGATAAGTGGATTTTCATTGATTGCAAAACCTTTACAGCGATTGACAAAGAGTGATGTCAAAGATCCGATTGCGTTGGATGAGGAAGAAATGAAGGCTTTTGAGCAACTGAGAACAAGTTTGTGTGAGGCACCAGCATTGGGAATGCCTGATTATGAGAAAGAATTTGAGCTGTATTGTAGTGAGAGAGACGGATGTGCACTTTCAGTATTAGTGCAGAGGCATGGAAAAATGAAACGACCAATAGCTTATTTTTCAGCTGTTTTAGATCCGGTAGCAAAAGCGTTGCCTGGATGTCTGAAAGCAGTAGCTGCTACTTGTGTGAGTCTGGAACAGAGTGAAGGCATTGTGATGGGATATCCTTTGAGAGTATATGTCCCACATTCAATTGAAATCCTTCTGACCAGAACAAAAACACAATTCATGACACATAGTCGGCTGACTAGGTATGAAAAAGTGATCTTGGGTGCAGACAATGTAACTATTGTAAGATGCACGAGTGTGAATCCTTCCACCTTACTACCAGATGCAGTAAATGTAGAGGTCAAAGATGAGATTGATCATAACTGTTTGGATGTACTTGAATTTTGCACAAAGCCCCGTCCTGATATCAGAGATGAACCTCTAAAAGACTCAGATTATGTGATGTTTGTGGATGGATCATGCCTGAGGACAGATGAAGGAGTTTTAAGTGCTGCGTATGCTGTATGTACGGTGGCAACCATAATGGAAGCATCTTGTTTGAGAGGAATACGTTCAGCCCAAGTTGCTGAGCTGATTGCTCTGATTCGAGCTTGGAAACTGGGAAGGAATTTCCGAATTACTGTGATCACAGATAGCCAGTATGGCTTCGGAGTGGTCCATGATTTCGGACAGATCTGGTCCCAGAGGGGATTCCTGACTTCCTCAGGGTCTCCTATTAGGAATGGTGAGTTTGTGAAGAAGTTGCTTGAGGCGATACAGCTGCCTAAACAGATTGCGGTGGTAAAGTGCACTGCTCACAAAAATGGAACTGACTACATTGCAGTAGGTAACAATTTTGCTGATGAACTAGCTCAATATTGTGCCAGAAATATGACCTCAATAAATCGGAGAAGGGAAAAAGAAATTGTTTCATGTCCCTTGCTGTTTACTAACCCAGTTGAAACATGGGAGGAGGTGAAACAATTGCAGGAAGAGGCAAGTGATGAGGAAAAAGACGGTTGGATAAAATCAGGTTGCAGACGGAGAGAGGAAGATGAAGTTTGGGTTTACAGGGATGAAAGACCAGTTATGCCTGATAGCATGATCTCTAACATGGCACGGATGTACCATGGACAGGCACACATAGGTAGGGATGCCATGATCAGACTTTTCAAACAGACCTGGTACAACCCAAAGTTTAGGCCTATAGCTGAAAGCCTTTGCCAAAGATGCCTTATATGACAACAGATAAATCCTGGAAGGAAGACAGTAGTGAGTTTGGGAACAATAGGACGTGAAGGAGGTCCTTTTACCAGAATGCAATTAGATTTCATTGAAATGCCCCCACGTAACAGATTGAGGTATGTCCTGGTGGTCGTCTGTTTGTTTTCTCGTTGGGTGGAGGCCTATCCGACAAGAAGGAATGATGGAGTTACTGTAGCTAAGCTCCTACTGAGAGAATTCATTCCTAGATATGGCTTTCCAGTAACGATAGAAACAGATAGAGGCACGCATTTCCAGAATGAAATTATCCAACTAATATGTGAAGCACTAGACATTCAACAAAAGCTGCATTGTGCCTACAGACCAGAGGCTTCTGGAGTGGTAGAGCAAGTAAATGGCACAATAAAGAATAGGTTAGGGAAAATGTGTCAAGCCACAGGACTCAAATGGCCCGATGCCTTACCCCTTGTGCTGATGAGCATAAGAAGCATACCTGACAGAAAAACAGGTCTGAGCCCTCATGAAATAATAATGGGACGAGCAATGAGACAAGCATACGTACCTGTCAACAAACTGCTGACTATAACTGATGATCTCATACTGGACTATTGCAAAGGATTCACTGATGTGGTGCATTCTGTGTTTCATCAGGTTGGGCCGGATGCGACCACTCTTGAGAGAAAACCAGCTCATGATCTGAGTCCAGGAGACTGGATCCGCATAAAAGTTCACAGAAGAAGAAATTGCTTGGTTCCACGCTTGGACAAGCCACGTCAAGTGATTCTGGTGACAACAACTGCAGTAAAGTGTGCAGTTGTGAAGAATTGGATTCATGCCAGCCATACTATCAGAGTTCCAGATCCTGAAGCTCGACCTGTAAGTCGACATCTGGAGATATCAGATAACAGTTCGGCATCTGAAGCAGAAACTGAAACAATCAGAGTTCCAGATCCTGAAGATCGACCTGTAAGTCGACATCTGGAAATATCAGATACCAGTTCGGCATCTGAAGCAACCTGAATCCAGTGAAAGACAAACAGAAGAATCTGAAAAACAAAGAACTGATATTGAAACAGGAGAAACTGAACCAATAGACAGTGACGGTGAACAGAAAATTCAGATTCAGACAGAGAGATTGAGGAAATTCGGAAGAAACACGAGGAGAATTAGACTCAGAATTACAAACAGAAGAAAACCAAGGAGATTCGAATTCAGACAAAGAGACCGAGATCATAAAGTTCAAAGTTAAAGAAAGTGAAGTGAGATCTGAGACAGAATCTGAAGAAAGTGAAGAAGAAATAAGGCAAAGAGTAGGACCAAGAAAGAGAACTTGGAGAGCGGAACGAGGAGAAAAGGAAAACGAACTGAAAAGGCCAAGAAAAGGAGACAGTTGGCCCAACGAAATTCAAAGACTGAAATATAAGCTAATAAATTTGAACAAAGACAATGCAGAACAAGTAAATGAAATAACAAGTCAGGACAGACAAAGAAAAACAAATAAGAGACAATTGCAGAGACCCAAAAGAGTGAAAAGACCTAACCTGAAATACAAGTCACCTGAATGGGTATACATAGCACTGCCTGACATTGAAGAAGTGGATAGCAATCACGAAAACCCAGACAAAGATTGTGAACAAGTGGGTGAAAGTGAACTGCGCCCATCCTGAAGAGGAGAAAAGAAAACCGGACTAGACACACAAATTGATAAAGTCAAAGAAAGATTTCTGAAAGACAAAAAGTGCGTCAAAAGCAATTGGTTCCAGTCAACAATAAAAGAAAGGGTAAAAAGGCAGAAAAGTCATTCTGAGGTGTGGAAACACATTTTGTGTACATATTTAGATTATACTTCAACATGGTAGACACTGAAAATAGAAGAACTAGATGTGTGTTTTTCCGTAGATGGTGTAAAATGTGTTTCTATTGTACAGGTTTACTAATGCTTGTTTGGTTCATTTTAGCAATATTAATTCCACTTAGATTAGTTGGAGAAAATACATCTGCAATCATAAATGACACGAATAGTGATAAGAAATCTAACATAAAGAACACTGCAACACTGATAGATAGTACTGAATTTCATAGGGATAAGTCAATAACTGATTTCTCCAAGAAAGTCTTTACAAAACTTTTATATGAATATGTAGAGACTATGGATGTTAGAGATTGTTATGTATGTATGCAGTTACCTGCGTCTGTAACAGAAGGTGTGACGTATCATCACCTTCCTTTGACTTATGGAATAACATGTAGTGTTTTAGCTAGCTTATTTTACAAAACAGGTAAATTAGAGTATTACTACACTGACACAGATGCTAATTTTGCTAAAGTTCCCGTAGTCCCTGAACTAAATAAGGTTAAAATTGCAAAGATTTTTGGAGAATTTTTCTTAGAAACGAAAGAATTAACATTAGAGTATGCATTTAGACATAATCTTACTTGTAGGTTAAGAAAGGAAGAAAAGTTTTTTTTAGACATGGTAGAAGACAGAAGGGTTAAGTTTCAAAGAAAAGCAATGGGAGAAAAGACAAAAACCCCACCTTGGGCGTTTGAAGAGGGAAGTTATGACAAGAGCGAAACAAATGCAGCCATGGTTTTAGATTGGCCCCAACAGGGACAATTGTGTATTAGTAGAGATAACACTATGTATGATAACTATTTCGTGGGTTCTAGTGAGTGCCGAGACACATACAAAAAGTTTAGGGGGATGGGGATTCAAAGGAGGAAAAGATCCAGTATTCCCAGGAATCTATTATATTTGCGGAAACCGAGCATATTATAGGTTGCCGGACCATTGGTATGAAACATGCTATTTAGGCCTGGTCTTTCCAGAGATTTTTCACGTGGAAAGAGGAACGAAAGGAATTCACGAGATAGGTAAACCATTAACCCATAGGAGAAGGGAAAGCTTCTCAGAGATAATAGGTGACATTTTTGGAGCATTGATACTAGCAGTGGGTGTATCTTTGAATGCATACAAAATAAGGAAATTGTCTACAGTAGTAGATCGTTTATCAACGAATACTGCTGGAGGGTTCTTGATTATAAATACCGAAATGGTTGCCATGAGAGCCATGAGAGCTATGGTAATGCAAAATCGACTTGCCCTTGACATTCTTTTGGCAAAAGAGGGTGGAGTCTGTGGAATGCTGAAGGTACAACATTGTTGCACTTACATTCCAGACAAAAGTCAGAATATACAGAAGTATATAAAGAACATTACTGATTTGCATAAAGAAATTGCCCCACTGGAGGTTGAAGGTGCTTGGGAGAAACTTGGTAAGGGTTTTTCCTCAATAAAGAAATGGTTCACCGAAATAGGTAGTTCTCTAATTGAGAAAATACTAATTCCAGTGATCTTAGTAGTAGTGATAATATTAATACTGAAATTAGCATATGTGTGCATTAAGAAGAGAAAAAGACAAAATAAAGCAAAAAGAGAAAATGAGAAAAATAAGGAAAGAGAAACAAGAGAACGGGAGATGTGAGAGATCGAATTGGAAGAGTTTAAAGAGAACATGTACAAAGGTCTAAAAGACAAGATGAAAAGAACACAATTGTCTAAAATAACAAATGCAAGTGGACAAGAAACATTTTTCTGATAAATTTTGTAGGGATAGGTTTTAGTGGTGATGTTAAAAATCACCAAAGGGGGGAATTGATGGAGCAAGGGAAACAAAATATTTTTTTGTACCCCTTGGAAGTTAATGACCTCATAACGATTAATGATACTAACTGTTGGAAAACGCATGAACTAATCAACAAATGCACCTTTTATTTAAACATTACACGTGGGCAACTTGCTGGCATTGCAAAATCTAATTTATTTACAAATGTGAAGCAAAATAACATTAGTATTGTGATTGGCGTAGTAAAATAGAGTATATTGCATGATTTTTGTTGCGTAGTAAAATTGCACAGTGGCAAAGAATGCAGATGGTAAGTAAAATGGCTTTAAATGTCGCTTCTGCTAGGTAATACCTAACACGGGTCTTTAGAATGGAGGGTGGTAAACAGAAAGGCTTATTTTACATGTTTAATTTCTGTTGTGTTTGTTCTTATATTAGTTTCGTTCGGGCCTGCTAGGCCATGCTTCGAAAATGGCAGCTGGAAGAGGACGAGATTGCGTGCGCTGAATAAAATGGCCCCCGCGCATGAGCAGAGTGAATGCTTCAGTCACGTGTATGTGGCCTGTGCCCGGAGTGAGAGATGTCAAGGCCAGTCTGACCTGCAACAAGGATCGTGCCAAGAGTTCAGCATAGATGGATGGGAACGGATGAGAGAATCGAGCGACAGAGAATGAACTAATGTGTGACCATCGGAGTTTGTTACAAAAATACATTAACAAATTGAATTAACTTTGGACATTGTTGATCATGAGACTTATTGTATGCATTATTGTCCACAAACCGGTTCGAACAAGGAAGGCGATGAGGTGACCATCACCACCCCTCCAATGGACCAATTAGCGTGATTTCTGCCCCTAAAGATTGCAACTTTTAAGTGTAGCAAGCCAGAGAATAGGGTATAAGAGAGTCTGCTCTTACGATGTGTATGTTCGCTTCTTCTATCCTGATGCTGCGAGAGACTCTGTCATTCTGGTCTTCGAACTTTGACTGGGGAAAGGAACGAGACCGTTGCGGGAGTTGCCCGGGAGGAGATTGCGTCCGAGGAGGTTAGCGGGACAGTCAGTCAGTTTTTTGAGTCCTATCCTGTGACCTGCGGTTCATCTTTCTTTCCTGGTGAACCATTCTTGTCATCGCCCTATGGCCAAGGGTAATGAGTATTTTTCCGTCTCTATTCTTAAAATTTCACTTAAATGCTTATTGATATTTTAAATATATTTACCTAATAAAGAACTTTACTATCTGCTCAAGGAATTTAGATAAAATTATATGCTAACTCTAAATGAGTCTGTGGTTCTTTAAAATAAAATTGTGATTAATAAATGTTAAAGGTTTTAATTGTGATTGAGCTGGACTTAATCGCCATCAACTGATTCTACTAGTTTGGTCCATCGACCGAATAGCGGAGTACCTTGATGTTTAGAACCGACAGGATCCTAAGTTAATGTATATAATGTGTAGGTTATAATTCTGTCATTTTAATAAGGTATTCCGTTTGTCCAGCAGCTCATTTTCCTTAGCGTTTGATCCAGAGAATCGAGTGAATGTATTTATGTGGTGTTATGGGCCCCACCGACATAGGTTTTATATGATTAAGGTTGAGTAGGTGTTTTCTGGATTAGTGTCATAAGGAAAAATGTATTTTAGCCGCGCTGGATCACTCTTCTTTCTAATCCGGTCCATGGCACCTCAGAATCTTGTTTTCTTTGTTTTTGAAAGGGTTTATTTTATTATAGTCTCCTTCTTACTTAAAATCCTGTTTCACTTTTTCATAGTCTTTCTTCTTCTCTAAATGCTTTCTTTTTCTCTGCGTACTTTCACTAGTGTCTTTGATGCATTACTACACTCTCTACTGAACAATTATTCTCCATGTCCTGCTTTATTTTACCGTACGTGTTTGTGTCATCTTTTTCTCAGACTTGCTACTGTATTAGTTGGCTCCTGCATGCCCTCTCTGCTTTCAATCATCAAGTTGTTTCCTGCAAGCAACCTTGTCTCGGCTTTCCTTTGGAACTGTAATGTTTCTGTTTTCTTGGTTGTCATGCACACACAGCCTTCCTGATATCTGTCCTTCTGTTTCTGTTGATACTTACAAAATTATGTCTCTTATACTTACTCCACCAGTTTGGAACAAGAAAGTGGGTGCCCTCCTTATGCTAGGGAGAAAGGTAATACTTTAAACCAGCGGCGGCTCCTCCACTATGGAGGAGGAGTGTCGCCCCTCCTGCCAGCTGTGTAAAAAAGAAAAGAAAAAGAAAACGATAATAAACCTGGGTTTATTATTGTTTTATTTTGTTTCCCGGTGAATCTTGGGGGCGGGGCTAAGGGGATGACTGGCACAGACAGGGAATGGTGCGCCCTGCTATTAGTGCGCACGAGGGTTTGGCCAGCTGTCTCAGGCTGGCCAAACCATCATGCGCACTGAAACTGTCTCCAACCCAGATGCATTGCTAGGTTGGAGACTGCAAAGTACAGGCTCCCAGTCTCCCTGGGACCGCAAGTCATTAGCGCTCGGGCCAATCCTGAAGCTGCTCTCATGCATGAGAGCAGCATCAGGATTGGCCGCAGGGGAGTCTGGGAGCCTGTGCCTGCGGTGAAGCCACGAGAGGAGCAGAAGACCGGCGATGTAGCGGGCTGCAGGTAAGTTCTTTTTTTCCCGTTTATTCTTTTTTTTTTTGTCGTCTCCTTTCCACAGTCCCAACCACCACCCCTGCCCCGCCACTCTCCCCCGAGACCAGCCTCTACTGCTTTAAACAAGTACTGACACTGTATCTTTTCTGTCATAGGGCCTCCACAGGGGATCTGATTTTGGTAGTGAGGCCTGCACGACTGCCTGCCTGCCTCCCTCAAACCTCTTACACCCCATGTCTGCTTGCACCCAAGATTCTAAAAGTAGAATCACAGTCACTGCACCGAGACCGGAAGTAACAGCACAGCATACACAATCCCTCAAATCAAATTCCTCAGAAGAAATGTAGGAGTCCTATACAAGCCTTGCACCTGGTAATGAATCCAGCTCTTAGTCGTATACAAGCCTTGCACATGGTAATGACTCCAGCTCTGAGTCCTATAGATGCCGCGCATCTGGTAATGAATCTAGCTCTGAGTCCTATACAAGCCATGCACATGGTAATGACTCCAGCTCTGAGTCCTATAGATGCTGCGCATCTGGTAATGAATCTAGCTCTGAGTCCTATACAAGCCATGCACCTGGTATTGACTCCAGCTCTGTGTCCTATACAAGCCTTGCCCCTGGTAATGACTCCAGCTCTTAGTCCTATACAAGCCATGCACATGGTAATGACTCCAGCTCTGAGTCCTATAGATGCCGCGCATCTGGTAATGAATCTAGCTCTGAGTCCTATACAAGCCATGCACATGGTAATGACTCCAGCTCTGAGTCCAATAGATGCCGCACATCTGGTAATGACTGCAGCTCTGAGTCCTATTCAAGCCTTGCACCTGGTAATGACTCCAGCTCTTACAAGCCATGCACATGGTAATGACTCCAGCTCTGAGTCCTATGGATGCTGCACATCTGGTAATTAATCCAGCTCTGAGTCCTATACAAGCCATGCACATAGTAATGACTCCAGCTCTGAGTCCTATAGATGCCGCGCATCTGGTAATGAATCTAGCTCTGAGTCCTATACAAGCCATGCACATGATAATGCCTCCAGCTCTGAGTCCTATAGAGCCCGTGCATCTGGTAATGAATCTAGCTCTGAGTCCTATACAAGCCGTGCACCTGGTAATGACTCCAGCTCTTACTCCTATACAAGCCTTGCACCTGGTATTGACTCCAGCTCTGTGTCCTATACAAGCCTTGCCCCTGGTAATGACTCCAGCTCTTAGTCCTATACAAGCCATGCACATAGTAATGACTCCAGCTCTGAGTCCTATAGATGCCGCGCATCTGGTAATGAATCTAGCTCTGAGTCCTATACAAGCCATGCACATGATAATGCCTCCAGCTCTGAGTCCTATAGAGCCCGTGCATCTGGTAATGAATCTAGCTCTGAGTCCTATACAAGCCGTGCACCTGGTAATGACTCCAGCTCTTACTCCTATACAAGCCTTGCACCTGGTATTGACTCCAGCTCTGTGTCCTATACAAGCCTTGCCCCTGGTAATGATTCCAGCTCTGAGTCCTATAGATGACGCGCATGTGGTAATGAATCCAGCTCTAAGTCCTATACAAGCCATGCATCTGGTAATGAATCCAGCTCTGAGTCCTACACAATCCATGCACCTGGTAATGACTCCAGCTCTGAGTCCTATAGATGCCTCCATCTGGTAATGAATCCAGCTCTGAGTCTTATTCAAGCCATTCAC
Organism: Calotriton arnoldi; assembly: GCA_963921515.1. Taxonomy (NCBI): domain Eukaryota; kingdom Metazoa; phylum Chordata; class Amphibia; order Caudata; family Salamandridae; genus Calotriton; species Calotriton arnoldi. Next base: position 2,177,025 of record CAWUFW010001565.1, read on the forward strand.
CTGGTAATGACTCCAGCTCTTAGTCCTATAGATGCCGCGCATCTGCTAATGACTCCAGCTCTTAGTCCTATACAAGCCATGCACATGGTAATGACTCCAGCTCTGAGTCCTATACAGGCCATGCACCTGGTAATGACTCCAGCTCTGAGTCCTATAGATGCCGCTCATCTGGTAATGAATCGAGCTCTGAGTCCTATACAAGCCTTGCACCTGGTAATGACTCCAGGTCTGAGTCCTATAGATGCCGCGCATCTGGTAATGAATCTAGCTCTGAGTCCTATACAAGCCATGCACCTGGCAGCTGCTCCAGCTCTGAGTCCTATAGATGCTGCGCATCTGGTAATGACTCTAGCTCTGAGTCCTATAGATGCCAAGCACCTGGTAATGGCTACAGCTCTGAGACCTATACATGCCAAGCACCTGGTAAAGGCTCCAGCTCTGAGTCCTATACATGCCAAGCATCTGGTAATGGCTACAGCTCTGAGACCTATACAGGCCATGTGCCTGGTACTCACTTCAACTCTGAATCCTATACATGCCACACACATGGTAATGGCTCCAACTCTGAGTCCTAAAGAAGCCGGGCACCTGGTAATGACTCCAGCTCTGAAATCTACAGAATACAAGCACCTGGTAATGGCTCCAGCTCTGGGTCCTATGAAAGCTGTGTGCCTGATAGGGGGTCCAACTCTGAGTCCTATTCTTGCCTTGAACCTTGTAATGGCTCCGGCTCTGGGTCCTATATAAGCAGTGCACCTGGTAAAAGCTGCAGCTCTGAGCACTATAGATGACTTGAACCTGGTAATGGCTCCAGCTCTGAGTCCTATACAAGCTGTGCACCTGATACTGGCTGTAGCTCTGAGACATATACAAGCCATGCATTCGGTAATGGGTCTAGCTCCGGATCCTATTCAAGGCATGCGCCTACTAATGGGCCCAGCTCTGGGTCCTATAGAAGCCACACACTTGGAACTGACTCCAGCTCTAATCCCTTAATGATGCATCTTTGGAAATGTTGTTTAGGCCACCATTTCATCCTCTAATGTCGATATCCGCCCTTCTGCTACATTTATTCTTTCAGAAAATTCATTACAGGTTTTTGCAACTCTCCTAATTGAGTTTTGTAGTTTACGGCAGGCGGTATGTGTCTTCTGGCTTTCCAAACGGGTCTCCGCTCTATGTTCCACCAGTAGCTGATAAATTGTAGTGAGTGATATCTCATCGATGTCGTTAGATGGCGCTGTAGCTCCCAAAGAAGGTTCCTTATCCCCTTGTTTTTCAAGTGTTGACTTCGGAGAGAGATATTTCCCACATTAAACTCTTGCCTGCCCTAACTCGAGGTATGTCTGTAGTTGGAGTCTTTTGTAGCACAGATTTACTGCAGACCATAGTGGCATCTGGTGTTCTCTCCTCTGATGTAGAATCCATTGGTAAGTCATTATGCTCACTCGCCAGGCTAATTAAAGACCCTTCCAAGGACTCCTCTTTCGATCCTTCATCGTGCTCCTCCTCCGACATATCTGATGGATCTGACATTGAGCGGAAGGGTTCACTCGAATCACTCTCACCATTGGGTATTGTCGCTAAGTTCAGTTCAGGCTCTAGGGTCTGCTTACTAAGAGAATCCATAACCTGGTCCAAAATCGATTCTTCAGTAGTCTCTCCCAAAGTTTGTGGTATTTGTCCTATCATCTGACCCCCAGTTCCTGTTTGATCAACAGATTGATTCTCCCCGTCTGAGTTTACAACATTCATTTGATTTGCAGGTTTCGATATAGGTTTTTGTTGCATCGCTACATTTTGTGTCATTTTATTTTTATCTTTCCTAGATGACAACATTTGTGGAACTTTCTTATTTCTTCCCTCGCTCGAATGTTCATCCTTATGGTTGGTGCAGCTCAGCTCTCCAACTATTCCCTCCAGGGCTTTTTTTTTAATACTGCCTCCTATCTGAGAGTCCTGAAGTCGACTGCCCTGCGGAGTATCTGACATCCCTCTGCTTTTGCCGCCCCGCGTTGTTTTTGGTGGCATCTTGTAAAATAATTAGTGTGGCGGCTTCGATACTTAAAGCTTTATTAGTAGGTACCTATTTGGGATAGAGCCGCGATATATCTAATCATACCACTGATGTACCGATAGCTGTGTTTATTTTTCACAGGGGAAGCATTAAATATGTCAGTTTTCACAGAGAAGCGTTCCGTATGCTCCACCTTGTATACTCGACCCTCCAGCGCCACTCCTCACAGCCAGCCCGGTCTCTCTCTATTCACCGGTCCCTGCCAGTAAAAGTTATATTCCCCAATATAGTGAAGGAGAGGCGAAGCAAAACCAACTATCCACACGTCGTCCTCTACAACTCGGATAGCTCACTCCGCCTACCGTATCCTCTGTTTTTTGCAATCTTGCAACACGATCAGCACGATTCCCAGCAGCGCAGCTACTCCCTACTGTGAGATAGAGCAGCTCGTCACACTTCATTCGATAGTTTCCCGCACTCCTTCAGATACGCCTTCAAGTACCACAATGCACCAGATAGAGTCTGCGACGGCGTTTCAGCGATTCAATCGACCTGGGTCCAATGATTTCAACCTGCCGCCTCAATCAGAGCTCAGTTACAGTGAGGATCCGGCTCCTGCCGTTAAAGTTCTTCTTGGTTCGACATCTCTTGGATTTTCCACACGAGCAGAGAGGAGTCACAGCGGAGCTCACCTCTCACACGTCCGCCTCGGACGCCATCTTTTTCCCCGCTGAAATGGATACGATCACATCTCATCGTCAGGATACACAATTAAAGATAGTGGATTTAGAAAATCGGCTTCGCCGAAATAACCTTAGGATACTAGGAATACCAGAGGGAGTGGAAGGGACGGATGTCCGCAAGTTCGTACAGGAACTTTTTCTTGAAGCTTTCCCGGAGTTAGCAATGTGGAATTGGGCCAATGAGATACAGAGAGCCCATAGATTCCCATTTAAACAGCCTGTGGGAAAAAAAAAAAGATCAAACAGGAAATCGTCCTAGAGCAATACTGATCAATCTGAACAACTTTCTGGCCCGGGAGATGTTGTATGATTTGGCAAGACCGGATAGAAAACGACAGGGTAAAGGATTGCAATTTTTCGTGCGGCCAGATTATTGTCATTATACAGTAGAGAGGATATGGCATCTAAGACAACTAATCAGCCCTTTTCAGAATAAAGGTGCAATGGCTTTTCTGCTGAACCCAGCAACTTTGAAAATACTATATAAGGGACAAACACGCTTCTTTATATCGGAAATACAAGCCCAGGAATATTTGAGTACACTTTGAAAACCGCATGGGAAAACTGTGATAATTCAATTTATTTAAACAAAAAGGCTAAACTATGAGATTAGAATAAACTGTAGAACAGGGCTGTGTATACATCCAGCATAGGTAAAATAAAGAGCAAACGTAGACGCAGAAATAGGAGTACTAATAAGGTGACAATTGAAGGGACAGTTAAGGATGAATGTGCTGGTACGTGAACAGAGAGGAGATTGGAGTGAAGTCTCTCCCCATCGTAAGGGCTATACGCCCTTTTTCCTTAGTTGTAGGGTGGGGGGGGTGGGAGAAGGGTGGGGAAGTCACAGGAGGTGGAGGGTGTGCAGGGGGTAGTGAGTGTTGGGGTCACGGATGGGGGGAAGTGAGGGAGGGTAATAGGGGAAGCTGGGGGAGGGGGTGTGAGGGTAGCATAAAAAAAAAACTGAAATCCGATATATGCATTTGTAAGCATATTGAAATATATTATACAATCAAGAGTCCTCAAAAGTACAGGCATTCGCTATCTAAGATATCGCTACCAGTAAATTACGGGTAAATATACGATCTGTTCATCAAATGTAGGAGGCTTGAATGATAAGGCAAAACGGGCTAGGGTCTTTGAGATTATCACTATGTTAAATCCAGACGTTTTGTGCTTACAGGAGACGCACATTGCATGGGGTAATAAATCACTTTTAGAGATTAGAGGATATAATCTAGCTGTGTGCTCCTCCCAAACGTCCACAATGAGAGGAGTGGCTTTATATATTAAGCATCGTAGTGGTACGGTCCTTCGAGCAAAGTCAGATAGCAGTGGCCGATGGGCTATAATGGAGCTATCCCTGGCTTTTACTGTGGTAAATATATACGGGTCAAATTTGGATGATCCATATATCTGGGAAGCGCTGGAGGTAGAGCTAGCCCATTGGTCATGTTCGCTGATTATGTGTGGTGACTTTAATCTGCATCTGGACGGAGATAAGGCAATAAGTTTCTATGTAGGAAGGAAGCCTAAAGTATATAAAGCATTTTCCTCTCTCAAAAATAGTCATGGGATAGCTGACGTCTGGGTAGAAAAGCAACAAAACGATCCTGGCTTTACATACTATTCACATCCGCATAGAAAATGTGTTCGCCTAGATTATTTTTTTGTCTCTACGCAAATGTTGGATAATGTGGATATAAAAAAACTCCCTCAGCTATACTCTGATCATAATCCGCTAGTTTTAGTAATCAAGGAAGTTCAGGGTTTGAACAGACAAACTACTTGGACTTTTGATAAAAAGCTATTATTAGATAAAGAGTTTTGTACTTATATCAAATATTGGACTCAGGCATTTTTTGATCTTAATAGGTATAGCGCCTCCCGAGCAATGGTGTGGGATACATACAAGGCGGCCCTGAGGGGGAAGTGATAGGGTTTGTAGCTCATACACGGAAGAAGCGTAAACTACAGATGGATCAAATGATTAATAAACTTGCTAAACTGGAAATGGAACATACCCAAATAATCAGTAATGGAGCTGCAGAAAATGTACTGCTACAGCATCTCTATAAAATAGCACTGGCTAAAGCTGAAATCAATCACTATTTCCAAGAGAAGGTGGCCCAGAAATTTCAGACATATCGTAAAGAATTGTATGAATATGGAGAGACAACAGGGAGATTATTGGCCCTAAGAACTAGACAAAAAAGCGTTAGAAATAATATATCAAAAATGCAGGATGTAAATGGTGTACTGGTATCAGACTCGAAAAAGATTATTGAAATCTTTGAGGAATTCTATACTAAACTATATTGAGCAGATGTTCCGATAGAGGACCAAGAGAACCAAGAGGACTTAGCAGCCATAGATAATAGTGCTCCACCACTTTCCAGGATAAATGATGAAACTTCTCAAGAATTGGAGCAGGGAATTACGGTAGAAGAGGTACAGGAGGCATTGGCGTCTCTTTCATCAGGCAAGGCAGCTGGGCCAGACAAAATCCCAATAGAGGTATATAAAATGCTAACACCACAAATAATACCCTATATTCAGGATTTATTTTTGGATAAAGCCGTGGAATTCCTCCACTGTCATGGCAGGATACAGATGTTATTGTGTTTCTAAAGAAAGGTAAATCCCCAGAACTCCCCTCGTCATATCGTCCAATTTCTCTTATGAATGCGGACGCAAAATTATATTCTAAAATTATGGCCACCCGATTACAAAAGAACATACTTGCAATTATTTCACCATGGCAACACAGCTTTATTCCCGGCCGGGGACCACAGACCACACGCGGCGAGTAATATCAATACTGGACATTGCGGAAGTAGAGAAAAGGGCGGTGGCTGTGGTCCTCCTGGACGCAGAGAAAGCCTTTGATCGGGTGGCCTGGCGTTATTTGTGGGATAAGTTGGCCGAGAGAGGATTTGGCCTGGGATTTATTCGGGCGATACAGGCTATGTACTACAAACCCCATGCAAAAATTCAATTAATGGGGTATACATCTAGGAGGCTGGAGATAGAAAGGGGTACCCGGCAAGGCTGCCCATGTTCTCCAATTTTATTTGCGTTGTATTTAGACCCATTTATTTCCCTAATTTTGAATAATCCACTATTTAAACCGGTAGTTTCTCATAGATATGAGACAAACATTTTGGCATATGCTGATGATATTGCCTTGGTAACAGCAGCTCCACAAGAGGCAATTATTGAGATAGAAAAGCTGTCAGAAAAATTCGGGAGGAGGTCGGGTTATCTCTTAAATAGATCTAAGACGCAAATCATCTGTTCTTCTCACTGTTTATTACAAGATCCTCGAGTAACGGAGTCAGCAACGTATTTAGGGGTCATATTAACATCTAAAATTAGTAATCTATGGGTACTAAATATAGACCCAGTGATGGGCTCAATCAATAGGGAGTTGAAACGGCTAGATCATCTACACCTTACAATAATTGGAAGGATAAATGTAATCAAAATGAAAATATTTGCTAAGATTTTATATTTAATCCGGGCCATCCCATTAGAACTTCCAGTAAGCAAAATACCTAAAATAGAGGGGATGTTCTCTAACTTTATCTGGAGCTATCATAAAATCCGTCGAGCTTACAGATATTTGACTAATCCAGTTGATCGGGGGGGTTGGAATTCCCCCAATATTCAACTATATTATTGGGCTGCGGCTCTTCAACAATCAGGTATTTTGTATCATTATAAAAAAGTGCAAACTGATATGCTCAAAATACCAACTATTTATCAATTGGCGATTGGGGAAGCAGCAGGCGGAATATTTCAACGCCAAGACGATATGAAGAAGTATTAAAAGAAAGGCTATAAATGTATAGAATGTGTTTTGAAAATTTGGAAAAAGGTAGAGAAAATCTGTAAAATAAGTAGGTTTACCAAGTATACATCACTCTGGCATTCTGATCTTTACGCCCAACTATATATGATGATATGGCTAGAAAATGGGAACAAATGGGGATTCTTACATTGACAGATGTTTATTCAAATCAGGAACTGATGATGCTTATTGAACTAGCTCAAAGGTTCGGCCTACAGCGGGATTCGTGCTTTAAATATCTTCAAATACGTAATTGTATAAGAGCAATCCCTAAAGAGAACATCAATTTGGGGCCGATGCCAGTCCTGCAGCTTATGGGTAATTCTAGGAATAGAATTAAAGATTTCTATCAAGAGCTATTAAAATCCATACCCGATGATGTTGAAAAAATAGAGGTAAATTGGATGAATAAATTAAGTGATGGGGAGGTTGATTTAGACAAGGTGTTGGAGGTGGGAAAGAACGTTTTTATGTCATCTAATTTAAAGGCTCAACAATATAAAACGGTTTATAGTCTCTACTATACTCCATCAAAACTCTTTAAGTGGGGAAAAAGGCAATCCGAAGATTGCCCTAGATGTCAAACCGGACCAGCTGATATGGTACATATGTTTTATTCATGTATAAAGTTAGATAGGATAAAAGAAGGGATTGAATCTTTTATGCTTGAGACATTAGGGAGAAATATAAAGATCTCCTCCACATTGATGTTATTGGGTTATGATTGTAGGTTACAGCTCGATCTGGTACAGAGGGATTTTGTGTTTGTAAATATATCAATTGCACGTCTTTTGATCGCCACAGTATGGAAGGATCAGGAACCGCCTACATGCTATCAGTGGTTGTATAGGTTAATATTCATTGGGCGGCGAGAAATTGCCCTGTATAAGTGTAAAGGGGTAAAAACTATGAAAAAAGGTATGAATATTTGGAAACCGCTAAGAGTCTGGATGGAGGAACAAAACAGACAAGGTGTTGGCTAAAGAATATTTTATAATGTGCTGCTAAGTAAAGGCAATTTATGATTTTGGAATAATTGCGGAAATTTGATGAAAGTTTTGGAGAAATCGAGGGCAAGTTTGATCAGTGCAATTTATTATTAAGATATGTGATGGAATAAGATGAGTTCCATATCTACGTTAAGTTTACTTTCTTTTTTTTTTTTCTTTTCCCTTAATTTTGCTTTCTTTTTCTTTTTTTGTCAACAAAAGTCTATTGTAATATATCTGATTTAAAATAAAAAAAAAAGGAAATGTTGTTTAGGACAGAAACATACCCTCCCCCTCCGGGAGGGAGGGAGTGAGTGGCAAGGGACTTGCCGTTTTAGGAATACCATCACGTGCTGGGATTCCTGTACCCTAAACATCTCCTGGAGTCACTTTTATTGAGCTGGCTGGTTGCAATTACTTGAATGGATAACACTTGGTCATCTCACGGCATGTCAACCCCCAGAGATGACCGCACCAGGGGGCAACCGCCCCTGAGCCCACCACAGAAGAGCAGCAGCCGCTGATGACAGTTTCACATGGACGGAAGCCGAGATGGTTCAGTGAAAAGTGTACGTATGGAGTACTTCGCAACAACACCGTGCATAAGATTCACACCACCTTGGTTGTCTCTGTGACCAACACCCAAATCAATGTACCTTCTGATTTGTGCAATATCACAGTTTGTTCCATTGTACTAAGCACAACAACATTCACATTTAGGGCATCAAATAACAATCAAGCACAGGGGAAGGTGACAAAAGTAATGCATACCAGACATAAGCTTTTGTTCCTCTCAGCTGCAGTGGACAGGGATCCGGAAATGATGAACTAAAAAGAAAAGGACATGAACTGTTTGTGATAATTCATCATCATCAACTAAACCAACATTTGTCGCCTACCATGGCCACTTGTGGCACACTGCTCGTGGGCCGGACTCTGTGACAGTAATAAGATGGAATTACTGGAGTGAACTGGACATAAAACTCATCTTAATTTTGTTATGGAAATTTGATTTGCACCAGAACATAGAAACAAATCAGAAGCACCATAAGATGCGGGGAGACAGATATTGATCATTTCAGATAAATACACCCTATACTACGTCTACAGGGCGCTTTTAGCAAAAAGGCAAGATAATTGTCTTTGCGCCTCTCTGCACTATTACTGAGTGCAGTTGGTGCAGACTGGGGGCCCGATTCACACAGGTAAACTTAGACTTCAGTCTAAGTTTGCTACATTTTGGTGTTCACAAAGGTAAGTTACTAGTAGTAAAGTTACAAGTAGTAACTTACCTTTGTGAATGCCAAAAAGTAGTACTAGTAGTAAAGTTACAAGTAGCAACTTACCTTTGTAAATACCAAAAAGTAGTAAATACACATGCTATTATGAATAGTAAATCTACACTTACCTATCTATGCCTACCGTCACAGGATCATGGTAGTCGATATTCTTGTCACAATATTCTGTCGGGATGATATTTTGTTCCTCGATATTGTGACATAGAGACATTATGGAGTTGCAGGGTATGGGCTTGACTTTGGGTAGGGATATTTGAAGCACTCGATTTGGTGTTTGTTATTAATGTAGCGAGGTCTCCCTTGCAGCAATTGTTAATATCAAAGTTTTAATACGGCATAAAAGAGGTGGTAGTAAAAATATAATTAATTGTAAAAAATATTAAGCAGGAGTGGAACGCATGCTCAAGTCCTCCAACTGAAGACTGGGCTTTTGGAGGTTATAACACTTGGAAAGCTGTCGAATGAACGTTTCAGACAGCTAGGACAGTATATGGACAAACTTTTTCTGAACTGTATGCTTCAATATATATTTTCCTCTTCTTTCTCTTTCTCTTGATCTCTTTTTATTAACCTCGCTTAATTAACAAAAGTACTTTTGCTTGAAATTTTAACTTATACGAGTTTCCAGTACACATTATTTATTCCTTTGAAAACCCGTAATAAAGGTAATGCTCGTCTTGAACTGGGATTTTAAGAGCCTTGTATTTCAAGGTCATTGGGAAGGTGTAAGGTTGTCCATAAAAACGGAGAAAAATATGCGGGGGCAGATTTACAAGCCCCTTGCGACACTTTTACGCCGCCGTTGCATCACTTTTGTGACGCAGCGGCGGCGCAAACAATGCGCCACTATGCGACATATTTACAACGTGACGCATCTAGTGAGATGCGTCACGTTGTAAAGCCCTGCGCTACATTATACCTGCATCAGGTATAATGTATGCAGGGTGGGCGTTCCGTCGCAAGGAAGCCCCGTAAAAGTGACGCAGTGAAATATACAAGATTTCACTGAGTCACTTTTACGTCCCCACTGCGTCAAATCCTTACGCCTGCTTGAAGCAGGCGTAAGGAGTGACGCAGCATGTTAGGTATAGGGCACCCCTGAGCAGTGCTGGAATTGCGTCGCGCTTGCGACACGACTCCAGCACTGCGTCACCCTTACGCCGACAGATGCGTCACGCATCTGTCTATCCTTGTGCCACGGTGCGCCGCATTGTAAATGCGGCGCATCCATGGTGGCGCAAGGTTTTTTTTGAGTCACGCAAAATAACTGGCGCATCCCTGCTAATATGCAGGGATGCGCCAGTTATTGTAAATCTGCCCCGCGGTATTTAAGAAAACTCCAAAAAGTGGAAAGGGCAGTGGACAAATAGACCAGGGCACAGTAGTATCACAGATGAACCGCACTTTGGCATGGCATCTGGGTGCAGGAAGCAAGGTGAGCAGATATCTGAAGGTGCATGGTACTGTTCATCTACCTATATCTATCATTGGAATTGCCTGAAGGTGGATGAAGAGGCCTTCCCAGTCCTCTCACATTCTCAGCACTTGACCTCTGAGGATGGCTAGGCACCTCCAATAACCTGTATAATAGCATACATCTGACAGTCAGTGGACACTAAATGTAATTCTTGTACTCACTAACAATCCAATCCAGAAGGGTATGCCGATGATCACTGCAATGGAAAATACCATTCCTGATGAAATGGCAATAATGATGCCCAGGATTATCTCCATGAGACCAATCAGGATCTGGGCGACCTGAAATTAGAAATGAGAGACATCAGCAGAAGCAAAAAAAGTCTCTGGGTGGCATCATTGATCTGAATCTTTTTCTGCAACCTATTCAGTGGGTCTGTGTCTAGTGAGATTTTGAGCTCAGCTACCCCAACTCTGGCCTACTCTTCCAGACATATAACATTGATTCCATAACTGAAGTTGGGCAATCTACACTCCTCCTGCAACTCAACACGTAGGATTTGTGTTGGGACATCTGGATCTGTAGCCTCCTGTACATATTTAAAGAATCAACATGCTTACTGATATATAACTTTTAAAAAGCATTTACATCCTGCTTATTCAGCTGTGTCTTCAGTGCCTTTCCCATCTTACACCTTCAAAAGAGATGATTGAGAATCTACTTGGTATAGGTAGAGTTGGAAAAACAGAAGTTACAGATTTCACAATCTTGAGCCTTACAGAGAAAACAAATCCCTCAGTTTAGACATATCTTGCAGGCATAGACTGCTGAGTTACTATTTAGGTTCTAGAGATATTACAGGTTCAGACAGCAGACAATAACTATGGCTTAATGCATAAGTATTACAGCTTAGGTTGTAGTGGCCATCAAATAAAGTGTACCATCAAAAGCTATTAGTACAGTTGATAAAATATCATCAAAGTTAATAGCTACTGTGTCAGAATGTGGGTTTTTATTTGGTATTTAGGAACCTTCATCAACCTAATAAATACCCCTTGGTTAGGCTAAAACTCATCTCCTAGAGAAACTCTGAGCCCCCCATTATAACCTTGGCACAAGCAGTAAACAATTCCCCAGAAAAATGTGAGTTAACTTCAAGCAGTACCAACAATAATAAAATCAGGAAACAACCAAATAACGTTCCAAAACTGGTTTGGAGAATTAGAGAATCATATAATAAACAAACAAAAAAATGGTCTGAATCAGACAAAGAGAAATAGAGATATGTAATTTCAAAGTCTAGAAATGGTCAAACATAACAATAGGATCAATGAAAGTTTCAAAATGCCTTTCAGTTTAGGGGCATTACCCAAAAATCGTGACCAGAGGCCACTCTTGCACCAGGAACGAAATCAAGGAACATTTACTAGCAAACTGTTCTGTTTCTTGGAGGTCAGGAGGTCTGGGGAAGTATCAGTAATCTTCAACGCTGGTACACTCCAGTGCTTAAAATCTGACTGGTGCTCTTCTGGGTGACGCAAGGCATAGCTTTTAGAGAAAGACAGACCTCTCTTAACCTGCTTCTTGCTACATTTAACAGTCCTAAAACTTTCTTCATATTGGGAAAATCACTTCTGGAGGCTCTCCTAATGCCTTAGGTCCTCAGGGTAGGTTTTTAAGTCTCTCTCCAGCCAGGGCTCTCCCAGGGTCAAGTACCAAGTGATCAGCTCAGCCTTCATCAGAGTGGAGGGCTTATACCTTTTATGTCCATGTAGTAGGCAAAGATGAGGTCCACCATTTGACCATTGTGTAGAGCAGTCCAAGTCCTTGGATGCCAGCAGGAGTCCTATCCGCAGCAGTCGGGCAATCTCTGTGATTCTTCCCAGGTCCAGATATGTTCAGAAGAGGTGGGGGCGAGGTGTACAAATTACGTTGTGCACTAGCCAGCAATTGGATAACTTCCTACACCCAATACTGTATACTTTCTCACCCTAGCCCCACCTCTATTATCCTCACCTTCTCTGGTTTACTGCAAGAATTCCCAGAAGTCCTAAATCCAAGATGGCTCAATTCTTTTTCCATTTGGAGGGGCTCTAGCTCACCCCTAGCCACTCTTTTATTTATATGTGGTATCCTTCCCTCTTCCAGTATCAACTTCTGCTAGGGTTGGAACGGCAAACTCTAAGATGACCCTGGAAATTAATGTGGGCATCACTGAGTCAAAAGAATGAAGACTGTCCTTTTTCTGCCAACTGTTTGTGTACCTCTCCAATATTGCTAATTCTTGTAACTGGGACTTAGAGCCCAACCAATTGTTCTCTGGGAGCAGGGTCATTAACACTGTGTCAGGAATGTGTATTGTGCCCGAGTGGGCTGAGAGACAAAACGGGGTCTAAATTTAGTCTCATTAAGGTACTACAAAGTACGCTTTTTAAAAGTTACTTTTCCACTAATGCTATCAAAAATCTACTGTCACCATTGAATTTGATTTTCAAACCTAAGTAGAAAGTATGTTTGAATCACACTGCTAGTATTTTCCCACACACAGAAATGAAATGAAATGAGAATAGTATTTATACCTGGGACTGCTCACGGAAATTCTAGCATTACATACACAGTGAATATGTTTTTTTGGTAATATTTGCTGTGAGAGCATACTAGTTGTAATATGTAGTATGCCACTTTCTTAAAATACTTTTTTGAAACATGAGCTATTATTTTGTTAAAATACACACACAACTTAAAGTTTTATTTTTTAGTAAACATAACAAATATACATGCTCACATTTACTACAGCTCCATTTGGGCATATATTACCACACTGGTCTCCCATCCTCACTATGTCACTGGTGGCCACCTTGTCCCGGAGGGGCATTCAAAGTTCAAGATGCCCATCTTATGTCATCGATAGCCATACGATGTCAGAGTTGGAGCAAAATGTCTGGGGATGGCACCTCATATTAGGGGTGATCACATTATACCGGAGATGCCACTTTAGGCGAGAGGTGATAACCAGATTTCAGCTATAGCCTCCATATGTAAGAGAAGCCACCCATATGCTAGGAATATACATCATGTATAATAAAAGTTCACTATATGTCAGAAACGCATACCCTATTTTAGGAATACCACCATCTACCAGGGATACCCATCATCTCCCAGTTGCGAGATGCAAGGGATGACCACCACATCGGCAAACATAACTTTTGGGGTGGCAATCATTACTCAGTGATGGCCACCATATGTCAGGGATGTCCATGTTAGGCAAGGGATGGTCAGCAGCTACTGGAGGTACCCCTACTGTTATAGGTGCTCACCATCAGCCAGGAGTAAAATCCATCTGTGGATAGAGCTCAATGTCAAAGACGGAAATATGTACCAGGGATGTCGAGCTCCGATGATAGATCAGGGATTCCTACAATATGCCAGTGGCGCTTATTGATGCCAGGGATGCTCTTCAGACATGTTTAGATATAGGCATATAGGCTCACAAACATAGCTACAGCAAGATGTAAGCATGCCATGCAAGTAGATGTATGCAAACACTACATACACACACACATAGAATCACAAACCCTTTGCTCTCAATCAAACATTTGTAAAGCGCAGCAGACCTGTGAGGGTCTCGAGGCACTGGAGCTGTTTGCGCATGAAGGTTCATCAGAGTTTTTGGTGCGTTTGGGGTCCAGGGCTCGGAGGTCAGAGGAGGTGTACCTTAGTGGGTGAAAGAGCCAGGGGTCTTTGCGATGGGCGCGGAGGAGCACAGACGTGTTTGCCCTTGGCGCGCCTTCAGCGTGTCTGCTGTGCCTCATTCATTCAGTCTCTGTAGGAGGGATGGGCGCTGGGAGGTGGTGGGAGGGGCTAGGTGGGAGGCAGGAAAACAGGTGGCAGGCGGGAGCAGCAATGGGAAAAACAAGGGAAAACGGTGAAAAACGGGGGAAAGGAAAGAGGAAGCAGTAAAAACGAGGCAAAAATCAGAAGAAAGCACTCAGAGAAACAGGGGAAAGGAAAGAGAATGCAGTAAAAATGAGGGAAAAAAGCTGAAGAAAGCACTCAGAAAAACGGGGGAGAGGAAGGAGAAAGCAACAAAATGAGGTAGAAAGAGAGAGCACTCAGAGAAATGGGGGGAAACAGTGGCGTGGCTGGCCCGTCCTTTTGCCGACCAGGGCGATCCCTGTGTTTACTGGCCATTGACGGCCGGAGCAAAGCGGGGGTGGGGGGGCTGATGACAGACGACGAGCAGGGGGGGTGTGCTGGCGACAGACAAGGGCGAAATAAAAAACCAAGGGGTATATTCACAACAACGTGTGATAACTACCGCAAGAGTAGCGTAACGCAACTTTCAATAACGCAGCCTATCACGGGAAAATAACCCTGTGTCAACGTGGAATTCACAACAAGGCGGTAGCATGCGATAGCCTGCCGAAACCGCGGACAAAGTCCGCGATACAACCACCACGATGGAGATAAAAACACAAACCACAACACCAAAAAACACGCGATGGGCCAAAGCGCGATGAGAAAACCAGCGACAAGCAGCGCCAGGCCTGCAACATACACCTGGCAGGCGTCAGAAACCTCCATAAAAGCAGAAAAAAAAACCCACACACAAACTGACCAACACACAAGCACCATGGAGGCAGCTGGAGCAGGTGCAGAGGACCAGCGCAACCCCACAAGCACCCCGGACGACCAGCCTGGGACCTCGGGGACAGGGAAGGGCAAGGACAAGAAGACCAGGAAGACCAAGTTCAGTCCGCAGGCGAACAGGATCATAGTCACGGAGGTGATGGAACA
The DNA here is from genome assembly GCA_963921515.1 of Calotriton arnoldi. Lineage (NCBI taxonomy): Eukaryota > Metazoa > Chordata > Amphibia > Caudata > Salamandridae > Calotriton > Calotriton arnoldi. The sequence continues at coordinate 2,192,139 of CAWUFW010001565.1, forward strand.
CCATCAACAACTCTTCGTCACCTCCAACGTATCATTGGGCACCAAAACTGGAATATGGCGGGACATCGTCCACAAGGTGAATGCCATCGGAGATCACAAGCGGACAATGGACGAGGTCAAGAGGCGATGGAATGACATCAAGCGGAAGACCAAGAAGAAACTCAGCGCAAACCTGAAGGCAGCAACGCAGACCGGAGGTGGGGGCCCAGCGCCACAGCTGGAGCTGGATGACATGGAGGAGCTGGTGTCGACAGTCATCAGTGTGGAGACTGTGGCCGGAGTCGGGGGACCGGACACTGCTCGACAGGACACAACCGCAACAGGGTGAGTGACCACCAGGTATTGGGGGGATGGGGGAGATGGCCACAATGGCACACATGCACAAGCAAGCAGGGCACAGTGCGCACCCACAATCACTCTGGGTCCTCGCCCAGACCCACAGACTGTCACAATGTACAATGCCATGCTGTCTGAATGTCAACCTGTACCATGCGGCTACATACATGTGGACACATTGTAATACACCATCTCCCCTTCACATCGCAGGGGCATCGTCAACACCTCCTGCAGAGCAGTCACAGTCACTCTTCACTGATGACGAGGAGGAGGACAACACCAGCATCGACACCCAAACCATCCAAGACCTCATTGACCTCATCCACAACTCACCTACAGGATCAGGGCAGCCCAGCTACATCCATGAGACCCCACCCACCACCCAAACCACCCAGCAGGAGGCACCCACAGCCCCGGCACCCTCCCAAGACCCCCAGGAACAACAAATGGCCTTCCAACGCTGTGTGCTGGAGGGCCAGAGGGAGACGGCCGAGCAGGTGCGGGTGGGGTTCGAGCTCATGGCTAACAAACTGGACGCCATCCTTGGGTGTCCATGTCCGCCCCATGGTCTCCAGAGAGCCCTGACTGACATCTCTGGAGTCATGACGCGGAGGGAAGAATACCTGTCCGCTCAGAGTGGCCCCAGCCATGCCAGCCGTGAGCTGGCAAACATGCGGAGGCTCATGGAGGACATGGTGTGGATGGAGGCGGAAAGGATGGCAGCCGCCGCTGCACATCAGCGAAATGTAGCTGGGATCTACCGTGCCCTGCATGTCCTCGTCATGGCATTGCTGCCACAAGGCGTGGCGATGATGAATGGTGCTGCCCCCACACCATCCACATCTCCGCCCCCTGGTGTGTCAGTGCCTCCCAGTGCGGCAGGCATATCCACTCCGGCACCTGATGTGTCACTGCCACACAGTGCGGCCGACAATCCTCCTCCGGCCCCTGATGTGTCAGTGGCACACAGTGCCGCAGCCGGCACTGAAACCCCCACAGGTGGGGCAGGGCACACACCCGGGGACGAGGACGTGGATGGGACTGTGGTCAGGAGGGCCAGGCACTAGCATCCATTTCCACCACCTTGCCTGTTTCTGCTTGGTGCCGCACATGGCCTCAAGACCTACCACTGACCCCCGATACACTCCGAGGCACTCACCTTGGACAGCGACATGGACTGCCACATCCTGATTGACGACCAATGACACAGCGGACAGACTGCGGACTGTACCCTTCCTCTTCCACAGTACAGCTCATCCCGGGATGGACACTGGCTGGCCCTCCACGGGCCCATATTGTGTGGTGTGCTCGGCATTGCCCTGTACCGCTCCAGCTGCATGACTGCACTGGATGTGCAAATAAACATCCAGTGACGCACTGCTGTTTAATGTCTTACGTCATTCCTGTGTGGATGTGTGGATGAATGTGGGGACAGTGCCTTCCCTTGCGTCAATGATGTTCATCCTGTGGGATGCCAGTAAGAGGGTGCGACATTGCATTTTGTGTAGCGGGTTCCGTGAACACTACAGCAGGGACACACGCATCAGTCACTTCCTTGTCCGGACATGGACTGGACCATGCCCAGATCCCACGAGTCATTGTTGCAAGCCCTGGCTGGTCCGGCGTATGGCAGGCCAGACCACTCCGCCTACGCCCCGGGGGGGGCCCTCATTGCTACCCGTCGCAGCCGTACTCCCTGGTGGTGTGCAGGTCACTGGTCTAGTTGTCAGCATGTCACAGCCACTCCCTGAGGGCAGGTTTTCACACACACCACACCCATCCGGCACAGGCGTCACAGGCCATGTGACTCCGCCAACATAAGGGGCCGACGACATCACAATCCACTCTTCCGGTGGTGACTGGATGACGGACGCTCCACGGTTCGCACTCATATAGGGCCCATGAGTTGTTGCGCACAGGGTTAGTGGCATCCGAGGCCTTGAGTACGGCACGGGCCTACCACCACGTGGCGCAGACTGGGGTTGCACAGGTTTAGTGGCACCAGAGGCCTTGCGGACGGCACAGGCACCCCGCCACGGGACGGTGACTTTGGGTGCACTGAGTCAGTCGCACCTTGAGCTGCTGAGCGGGTGTGCAGCCTGCGATGATGCCCCGTCCCGGCGGTCCGGACAGCTCAGGTTTTGTGTGCCCTGCTGGACCGCAGTGTAGGCCAGAGCCAGCGGGCAGTGTGGGCCTACCGCCACGTGGCGTCGCTTCCGGGATCCCAGGGTTGGTGGCACCCATTGGGCTGAACGGGTGTGCAGCCTGCGATGTTGCCGGGTGCACTGGTATGTCCTCTGCCATGGAGTAATCAAGACCTAGCACCAAACGTGAGACCTGGTGGCCTGCGGAGCAGGGCTGCATGATGTGGAGGGTGCCATGTCTGCGGGCCCCGGGCTTGTGGCTTGCAGCGGCATGTGGTGGGACCTCCTGTCTACGCGCCGGTGGCGGAAGGTGAGCATTGAGGCCTGGGTGTGCATGGGCGGGCATGCTCCGATGGGCGGCGGGAGGGGTTGGGGTGCCTCTGCCTGGGTGTGCATGGGCGGGCAGGCGATGTTGTCTTGTGCAAGTGTGTGTACTGTGCCAGTCATGTATCTGGACTCTGTTTCAGCTGACGGCTCTGAATGAGATGGGTGGCCTGGTGAACCGCACTACATACCGGCACGTGGTGGCAGCAGGTGAGCAGTGTGGCCTGGGTGCGCAGGGGCGGCACTGTCTCTCTCTCTCTCTCTCTCTCTCTCCCTCTCTTCCTCTCTCTCTCTCTCTCTCTCCCACTCTTCCTCTCTCTCTCCTCTTCTCTCTCTCCCTCTCTTCCTCTCTCTCTCTCCTTCACTCTCTCTCTCTGTCCTCTGATGTGCGCAGGACACACCTTCTCATCATGTTTTTTGTCTTACAGGCTGTGTCCTACGTATTGTCCCGAGGGGAGCGGCCATGTGTCTTCATTTCATTTTGTTGTTCATTTTAATAAAGTTTCATTTGTTGCTTCGAAAGTGAATGTGTGCTGGTCATTTCTGTGACGACTAACCCTGGGCGTAGTTCGCGAAGTAGCGCTTCGCGAAGCTACGCAAAGTGAAGTTCGCACTACGCGAGCTTCGCGTAGCACTACGCGAACTGCGTAGTGCGTGTTCGCAATGATTACACAGTGCCGGATGCTTGTCCGCACTGTGCAATCATTGAAAATGGCATCTTGCACAGTGCGAGCTGTCTTTTACTGCCGCTCGAGTAGATTTTTACTCGGCGGCAGCTTTCTCAACGCGGACTGGTAGTTTCTCATCGCGGCGGTCGCGAGCATACGCGACCACTCGCAATGAGAAACCTGACCTCCCAGCGTTGAGAATCTCGCCGGGAGGTTTATTTTCCACGCTCGCGATCGGCAACTTGTGTTGCTGATCGCGAACGAGAAAAGTATCGCCGGGATGTCATTTTGCTTGCTCGCGGTCGCCAACTTGACGTTGAGGACCGCGAGCAAGCAAAATGACCGCTGCACTACGCTACGCTACGCTACGCGTGTTTGCACTGTGCTACGTGCAATTCGCGTTGTGCGAAGTAGCGCAAACTTCGCAAACTACGCGAGCGTAGCGTAGTTTTCCGCCCAGGCCTAGTGACGACACATCCATGTCACCAGTTGTGTTTGTGCGGCAGCAATGGGAATTATTTGTACATGTTCAGGTGTGGCTGATGTGGCATGTCTTTGGTCGGGGGGGGTGCCAGGGAGGGGTGGTCCGGGGGATGGTGGCTGTGGGTGTTGTGGCCCTCTTGGGTGTCTGGGCCGCATGATGGGTGGCTCCATGGCATCTGTTGCCCTTCCGATGTGGCCCTGGCCTGTGCTCCCTTTTGTGGTGCTGGCTGCCATCCGACTTTACACCAGGTCAGAGCAGGTGTAGATTTCCTGGTGCTAACGCGCCTTATCGCCTGTTTTGTGTTTTTATCGCGGATGTGGCTGGTCGTTGTGAATGTTGAGGTGTGCTGTTGTCTCGGCTTTTGTCACGGGAACGCCTACTCTGCATCTCATTAGCGATATTTGCGAGGGTCCTCTGTGGCGATGTTTTTTGCGGCTGCTATCGCGGGTAAACTGGTGCTGTGGGCTGTTAACACCGGCTTGTGAATGGGGGGTAAATTTATCACGACTTATCGGCGATAAGTCCTTGTGAATATGCCCCCAAGAACACTTACCTTGCACTCGCCACTCGCCACGGCCCCCATAAACAGTGCCGCCTGGAACTGCCCACATCCCCCGGTTCCCCCTAGCTACGCCACTGGGGGGAGGGGAGGGGAAGGAGAAAGCAGTAAAACAAGGCAGAATCAGGAGAGAGTGATGCAGCAGCACTGGAAAGCTGGGCCAGTCTGCTGTGCCTTCTACCAACCCCACTAAACTCCCTCACATTACTGCATGCTGCTCCTCTCCCTGGGGATGAGCATCAGCCCAGAGGATCAGTACTGCACTTGCTTCTGAGAGCTGGGATCGTAGGTAGCCATCTGAAGGCCTTATGAAAGGCAACTGCTCAGGGCCAGTATTTTGAGGTGGGCAGCAGGTTGCGAGGTCAGCCTATACCTATTTATCGTTGATGTTGATCCCTACAGGAAAGTACTACCTTGCCTAAATCTGATTGATTAAGTTCACATAAGCAGATTGTCAGTCCTTACGGAGCAGCACTTGACTGATAAATCTAAATGTAAATGCCGAGTGCCTACTGCCAGGGCCGTCTTAACAGCATTATAGGCCCCTGGGCAAAGCAGTGCACTGGGCCCTGCCTGCACAACCCCTCACAGGAATAAAAATGTTTAATGGAAAATCAGTGTTAAATTCTGGTCTGCATTGGGCTGCCTGGGGCAGCGTGCCCATGCGTAAGACAGCACTGCATACTACACTCCCACTTCAGCAGTAATTTGCTGCAACAGGGAAAACTGCAATAACCAGATTTCCTGGGAGGCTAGCAGCTGTCCCAAATAAAATACCAGGGCCCCGATTTGCCAAAACTTTGCTTCAGATTTGCATTACTCTCCCGATGCAATGTCTACTGGTGGAATTTACAATCCAACGTAACTAGAGATCTGAGTTGCATCGTAACCCAGATTAATACAAAGCTGCACAATACGCTGCCTTGCGCTACTTTGCACCAAGTTGGTGTTCCAAGGGTTGTGCATCGCCGTTCTCATGCAACCATCCATGAGCTTTGGTGCAAATCCCTATCTACACAGAACTGTAGACAGGTATTTGCGCCAAAATCCTGTGCGTACCTAAGGCCGGCTTAACGAGGAGAAATGTTTTAATTTCCTCTTATTTTTTCACTGTTTGCATGTGAGTTGTATTCTACAGCACAAATACAAAGAGGGAAATGATGCCTTTAAGGTATAGTTTTATACAGGAGGGGACTCCTCCTGTGCAAAAGCCATACTTACCACAACGCAGACGCCCTTTCACTACGGCACAAGGGTGTCTATGTTGGCACATGGCAGCCATAAGTGCGCCAGCCCAGGGAGAGAGCAGAATAGTGCCACATCTCAGATGAATTGGTGCTGTTCTACTCTCTCCCGTAGACGCAGCGCAGCAACTTTACCTGCTGCCCTGCGTTGCGTGATTTCTTTGTAAATTTGGTCCGAAGGGCCACTATGCCTTGGTGCATGCTCCCAGGTTATGCAATATAATATCTAATGAACAGCAACCTACTTGGTTGGCCAAACTTTTATACCTTTACTTTTATATCTTTCCAAAGAGATAACCCAAATGTTATGACCAGAGGTATTTTACAAACGTTACTATGATGATTCTGATACCCTTTTTTCAATATATTAAAACTGATGTGTTATTTGTTTTTAATATACAAAACAGATGCAGCTAATTCATGTATCCATGACTGTGGTGTCTTGCTAAACAGGTTGACATGTCTTATGTAAAGTGGTTGATATGGCAACAGTTCATGACATCACATACAATTGTACTACTCACTATTGCACTCGGGCACAGGATGCAATATTTTGAAATGCCCTCGAGAGGCTGCATCAGCTGGATAGTGACAGTAGATTGAAATTGTTTTCGAAATCATTGGAAGAGTTTAACATTCCAAAATCAAGGGTTTTAAGTATCTGCAGGTTAGAGGCAAACTACTTAACACACACTGAAAAAGCCAATAGGGCTGGCGTGCATTTTCACGTATGAGCAAGAGAATATGACTCATTACAACGTGTAGTAATACAACGCGTGCAATGACAACGCGGGTATTACTACGCGTTGTCATTACAACGACATGCCATTACATCGCATACTTTTACCACGCATATTCCTTTACCACGCATGCCATTACAACGCAAAGACATGCATGGTAAAGGTATGCTCATGGTAAAAGAATGCAAGGTAAGTGACACTACCCTGCCCTACCCTAAACCCTAATTTAGTATCCCTGCATGACTCTCCCCCGACCTCCAGTCCTAACACTACCCTGCACGACCCCTCGACACTACCCTAAACCCTAAAACACTACCCTACACTACACAAACACCACAACACTACCCTAAACCCTAAAACACTACCCCCAGCACGACCCTCCCCCTTCCCCCAGTCCAGTCCCTACACTCAAACACTGCCCTGCATGACCCCCCGACACTACCCTAAATCCTAAAACACTACCCTACACTACACAAACTTCACAATACTACCCTAAACCCTAAAACACTACCCCCAGCACGACCCTCCCCCTTCTCCCAGTCCGGTCCCTACACTCAAACACTACCCTGCACGACCCCCCCAACACTACCCTAAACCACTACCCTACACTACACAAACACCACAACACTACCCTAAAACACTACCCCCAGCATGACCCTCCCCCTTCCCCCAGTCCGGTCTCTACACTCAAACACTACCCTGCATGACCCCCGACACTACCCTAAACCCTAAAACACTACCCTACACTACACAAACACCACACCACAACACTACCCTAAACCCTAAAACTCTACCCCCAGCACGACCCTCCCCCTTCCCCCAGTCCGATCCCTACACTCAAACACTACCCTGCACGACCCCCCGACACTACGCTAAATCCAAAAACACTACCCTACACTACACAAACACCACAACACTACCCCGACACTACCCTAAACCCTAAAAAAGTAACCCCCCACCCCCAATCCCCCTTACCTCTCTCTCCTCGTGGTTCCTCTCTCCTGGTTCCTGCGTCGTCTGAGGGGCGGTGCACGGTGCACGTCGTTGTGAGGAAATGGAAGAGCCTCAGTTTCCTCACAACGATGTGGATCGTTATTACATCGCATGCGTTGTAAAAGCGCATGCGATGTAATGGCATTTTTTATATTCAAAAAGGAGTCATGCATTGGGATTGCCAATTTAAGGCACTCGTTTGTTCCCACAAGAACTCCTCTTTGAGGATTATGAACTTTGTAGCACTTATTGTTTTCACAAGCAGTCGGACGTTTAGATTAAAAACTCAACTAATCTTGTTCATAAGAAGTCATCCAGTAGGATTATGGAGGCTACAACACTTGTTTACTCTTCAAGTTCTGTGTGGGTTGTCAGCTAATCATTGTTGTGGAAACAAGTTGCCACAAAATTAACGTTGTATGGGATGTAGATATTAATAATAGTAAATATATGATTACCAAATTTACATCTGAGATAAACAGTTCATGTTTCAGTTCTCATCATGTCACATTGAATATAAACAGATTCACAGGAAGCTCTTTCCTACTCCTGAAGGTAGCTCTCCTAAGCAAATAGCATGTTATACCCCCGTGCATGATTTGCACTTATTACGTCAACCCTAATTGGATTTCAGTTTGAAAGAAACAGGAAGTATTAGTGGAAAATTAAGAAAGTGTCCATATGTATATCATATGCACTATCAAACTCCAAGGACCGCCCTGTAGCCATACTAAAGATTTCATTTTTGTAGCTACCAATGCTCCTGCAGTGTAGATTAAGCCCAGCTGTGCAACCATGCAGTGTGATGATATCCAGTGCCTCTGTTTCTCTTTCTTGTCCCATGTCCATGTGCCCAGGCCCACTGCAGACCTCGACTGTAGTACCGTAAGAATAGCTGTAGGTTTTGTATAGTGCGGATCCTGTTGGATCTGGACTGTAAGGTTAATGCGTCTTGATAGGCCCTCACGGCAAAAGGAATAATTTCATGATGCTGCGAGCAGCCATTAGAGCTGCATTCTGTTTTATGCAAATCTTATAAAGTTAAAGAAAAAAAGTATGCCAAGTTTCAATTCAACTGACTTTACATGTTTGCACACCTCTAGTGGGTTGTGTCTCAAACACAAATGGGGTGTGTTAGCATTCCTAAGGTGTAGTGTGTCTTCAAGATCTAGTGCAATGTGTTGGGATTAGTATGCCTATTGTGGCAGACAGAGGTGCATAATTTCTTATGACCTTGTGCAGTGAGGGATTTCTGTCTCTAGGATGTTGTGCTTTGGCTGGATTTGTGTCTCTAGGATGGAGTATAGTGTGATTAGGATGCAGTGCAATTTGGTGGATTAGTGTCCCAGAATTAGAACTATGGACCCGAAGTACAAAGACTTTTTTGTGGTCACAAAGCCTACGGTTCAAATAATCACAGGCTTTGCAACTTCAGAAGGTTATGTGCAAAAGTTACTTTGTGAGTTGAAAAGTGTATGAAAATGCCACTCTTGCATGGTCATCCCCACTTTTTGCTGGATGCTATTGCTAGTTTTTTTACTTTGTGCACTGGGGGTCTGCTAACCCTGCCCCAGTGCATGTGCTCTGACCCCTAAAACATATCGAAATTAGCTAGACTCCTAATAGGCATATTTAACTTACCTATAAGTACCTAGTATATGGTACAGAGTGTATCCAGGGCCTGTAAGTTAGATGGCACTAGTCAACTGCAGCACCTATTTTGCCACCCACTATAGTGACAGGATGCAAACATGACTGCAGACCCCCACTGTACCCTGTCTGTGCAGTTTCAAAACAGTAAATTTGGTGCATAGTATTTAAAAGTAGGACATGTAAAACATTACAAGGCCTCAAAAGCTATTTTTGCTGTAGCAGGGTTAGCAGTTCCATAGGAAAATATTGCAATACAATATTGAATTTAATAATATAATCACCGCCTAGAAAACTCCTGTAAACTGAATTCTTGGGCTTTTTAACATTTTTATTACAAGCCCAATTTGCTGGTAAAGTTGGATAGGTAATACATATTTTAGCAAAATGTCTTATAGAAAGTCACCTTTGACCTGCTTTTGCATGCACTTCCAACTGGCACCCAGGAGCTGAATAGCCCCTTGATGAGGTGTAAACTTGCTCCCAGAGCTGAGACAAAGACCTTGGGTGTAGGGAGATGTTCTGTTCCTTTGACAGGAGGACCACCTGGGCTATGCCCAGTAACTTAATTAACTCCACTCTACAAATGTTAGCTGACACCTGGGCAGGACCCTCTTTTGTCCACCTCTTCAGGGAGGCGCCAACACCAATGGGAGAGGGGCTGCTTCCAGAACAGGTTTGATGAGACCACAGAGGAGGGGTGCTCATTTCCATTGTCACACAGGAGCGCTGCACAGGAGAAGAAAGGTTCTGGGATTGTGGATTTGGGCAGATATGGGCAGTGGGGAATTGTTTGCATTAGAGCACACAGGAGTGACTACAAAAATGGATAGTGGTACCCCTGGGAACCTTTTTCTTATTGGTAGGGACAAGCCAGGTGTCACCTGACCCACAGGCTAGTACCAGGCATGAATGTGGTACCCCTGTACACTCTCTTCAGAACAGTACTGTACCTGTGGAAGACAGAAGGACTATACAATGTTCAGGTATTTATAAACAAATATCGCCGTGAGTTAATAACTATGCCGATCTGTAAATTTACCTAACGGTTAGAACACAACAATCATATTTGAGTAACTATAAGTGACGAGCATGCTTGCTATTTTATGCCCGCTAATATCTTTGCCCGGGGCTACGTGTTTAGAAACAGCTAACAGACATAGCTATACAACGAGCAATGACGAACACACTCGTAAATTGTTTCCTGTGACTCCCCTGCTCTAAGCGCTACTTGATTAAAACATTAATATCTCTACAATACACTGATCTAACATCTATTTTGTGAATTACTAACGGGTAATTTTGATACCATAAACAGTGTCCTGAAAACAGTAAGTGACATACAGTATTTTTAAGCTCAACCCAGTATTTTAAGTCCTGTTCCCTCCCCCGAGACCGTATTATTAGAGAACTACTTTCTCATAGAGAATGCGCTAAGACTACAGCACTAAAACAACGCATCACCATTTAGGGTTCCTACATGTATATTTTTGTCTTGACGAAATGAATAGTATGAAAGATGTCCTTTTTTATGTTACAGGTACGTCAGACCTGACTTGATATTTGAAAAGTGGTAAGTTAACCACCGAGTAGCTGCAACAATTTGCCGCTACACAACTTTTGGTCCTGAAGAAAGCCTCAATATTTCAAGAGGCTGAAACATGTCGACCACCTACGACCACTAACAGTGCAGTAGATCAGTAACTGGATCTACGCACGCACCACCTTGCTTTTAATTTTCCTCACCTCCTTTTCCTTTAATAAAGCTCCTTAAGGTGGTGTAGAAATTTTAACTTTCTTCACTTATAGCACCAATCACTCATCTATTGATCTCTGGACCCTACTGTAACACCAGTTGGTCTAACCTCCTGGTGGAGGTCAGCATAACCAAACTAACCCTATGATGATGCTGTCACTGTACTGAAAGGCGGAGAATCAAGATATACCGCCTCACGCCTGTGTACAGATATGAGGGTTTTTAAAGAAGGGTCCACTATAGAATAGACCCTCGTTACACAGGACAAGCGGTCCATTCTCCCCCCCTTGATTTTTTGGATTAATAATTGGAAGCTGAATGGACCATTGCTTCTTATTCCCCCTACACTGATTGATTTGAAGACAGAAGGACTTCATCTGCTGTTGAGACCTGCTAAGAGACCCGAAAGTCTCAACCTGTTCCCACTTGTACCCAGGACGAAAAAGTGGAATCCAAGGGCCAATTGGCGGACATCTTGCTAAACTGCAGGGACACAACAAGCAGCTAGAAGCCCTTTCCCTGAAAAAAACAGCTGACCACTTCCATCTGGATGTACCCTGGCCCTGTTGGTGGCTTTTGCTAGAGTGAGCCTTCACCCACAAGTGCTGTTCCTGAGGTCCTGGGACCCTTGGCTGTGTCAAACGTTACTCCTTCTAACATGTTAAGAAACCTGGGAATTAGACACATTTTGGCTCCAAAGACTTTCAGAGGACCAGGACAAACCTGCCAAGTCAATCCGATGAAGGCGAGGTGCCACTGAGCCAAAGATTCAGGTTGCTCCAACTTAGAGCTTTTCTGCAGCACACATGTGTTTCAGCGGGATGCCTCAGAGAGGGTATCCGGCGTTCTGGAGCCCTGTTCAGCTATGGGTTGCAGCTGTGCCCCACCGGAGGAATACGAGCTCCAAAAAAGTGACTAAGTCAGAATGTAGTAATCTTCACCGGGCGAGGACACTGAAAGTATCTGGCCAGCGAGGGACATACCTTGGGAGCGAATTCTGAATTTTTCCCACTTTGAGCTCTCTCATCAAAAGTCAACAGCTTTACCGGGACTTCTTCTGACAGCATTCCATGCTTGTGGAGTCCTTTGCAACCACAACTAGTTGCCTTGTTCCATGGAGGATTTTTCACTCCCATTTCAGAAGCCAAGTCAAAATGTAAAATATCTACCCAAGATGAACAAAGTTTAGGTATGTGACCCGCTCTGCATCGCGATCTGCTCTAAATTGCACCTAGATACCAATCAAGCGCAACCAGATGATGTTGTTGGCACTTAACGCTTTGTGGCGCTAATTTTATTTCAAATTTTAAAAACCCATATCTCTGGTTTCCATTAATGGATTTATTTCATTTTGGTGTCATTTTGTTCATTACATTATTCTCTGCTTTTATAAATTGAAGTGGAATTTTTAGTGTGTTGTGAGTTGAACGTTTGAACTGTTTTAGTATTTCTAAATACTTTACACATTTTCTTAAGTTATGCCTGTCTACTCTGCGCCACAGCTACCAGGGTTTGAGCTCAGGTTTAAATGACTGAAACCTTTACTGGATATAACAAGAATAGTGATGTTATTACTTGTGATGGACTACCATCCAGCCCTACTAATAATGGACTTTCTCACAAAAAGTATTGCCGATATGCAAAGTAACGTTTGCAACTCATTCCGAATGGCACGTAGAGGGCAGCATTAACGGGACAACCTCCTCCTATTTGTTAGTAGCTATAAGAAGCATATACATAAATAGTTTGAGGCTGAAATTGTCATGGCAAACCAGCACCCAACCATGGCTGGTAACTGATTTGTGAAGGGGAAGCTGTCCCCGACTGCTTATATAAAATTCAAAATCACATGCAAGGTGCAAGAAAAGCAAACACATGGAAGAGGTCTGCTGTCCCTCACAGGCCTCTTCCCCTGTGTTTACAGGTATTCACTGGGGTTTGCAAAAGGCTTCCTGCTTCATAACATATATGAGGCAGAAGGTTTCCCAGTCCCCTGAGAATTTTGGATAGATGGGTGGAATGGTGGAATTCATCTTTCCAGCTGCATTCCAGTCCATCATTTTTTTGCCCATTGTACCATTGCAGACAAGAATCGCCATCATGCAAATCAGGCTTGGCCTTGCCCTCAATGGAACAATCCAGCACAAAATGCCATGCTAGCGTACCAATGAAAGGGAAACAAGGAAAGACAGACCATTTTGGCCTACTTGGTTCTTGTCAGTGAGGTGCAGCTTGATTGCAGTCACACAGTGAACTGTGGCACCAGATTCAAGATATACCTCTCCCTCTCAACGACAAGGCCTATGTAGGCTGAAGCCAGTTCAGGTTTGCCTATGTTTCTGTCTGGAGGGAACCTGGCTAAATTGTGGTTTAGAGGTGCTCTGCATTAAAGTTGATGCACACTTGTGTGTGGACAGGCAGGTAGATGTCTTCACCTGGCATGTTGCCTCATGCGGAGTCCAGCTCAAGTGTTGAACTCTACTGAATGAAGTTTGCTGCACAACCCTAGATTTCACGCATACAGATGTGGAAATGCATGCTGTTCTCCAGTGATGCTGCTGGAAGGTCACAGTCATACCGCTCATGCAAAGTGGGCCGCAATCAAGACCATGCAGTGCACGTGATGAATGCACCGCTGTGCTTCTGGTGAAGCACAGTCAGTGTACAGGCACCTGTTTCTCCCTTTAAAAGCCCTGATTTTGTGTTGCTGAAAGGGCTATTACTTCAGCCATCTGCTGGAGCAAATCTCTGACCCTTTCAGAGTGGAAAGGGATGAGAGGTGTTTGTGAGTGCCCTCTTGCCACCACTTGAGAGTGGTTTACAGCTGTAGAGATGTCTGCACCCATGGTTGAGACCTCCTCTCCCCTATGTGGGCTTACTCCTGCCTGGAATGCCTTTGTAAACTCCTGGCAGATGTAAAAGATGTTATGTCAGTTGTAAATATTAAGAGGTAAAGCTCTAGAGACTACTATATAATCTACAGATGATGAAGTTGAAACCCAGTATCACTAAATTAGCCTGACACCAATACAAGTGGTATCATTAACATTGAGAACATCGCCGGGATGCCTTTCCAGGTGTGCTGTGCGCTATACAAATGCACATAACATAACATAAGAATAATGCGTCTTATCAAAGGCCAAAAACAAGTTTTATGAACACGATTAGCATACAGGTGGTAGTGAACATGCACTTTAGAATCGTTCCAGAGCGTAGGAAAACAGAAAAACACAGAACAGCGGAATACACCAAATTTAATTTGTAGACGGCTTACTTCCGAGGTGGGTGGAGATAACGGGTGCAATAAACCACAGTGCAGAAAATGTTTCCTTCTGACATCTAGGGCCATATTTATGACCTGTTTTGCGTCACTCTTACACCATGCAATGTGATGCAAGAGTGACGCAAACCAAGAGTCATATTTTTGAAGCCATGCAAAGCCACTTTGCGTGGCTTTGAGTAACTCCAAAAATATGAAGTAGCGCAACGCATTGCAAATCGCTACGTTGCTTTACCTTGCCCTGGGTAGGCATTCCACGGGCGTTGGAAAGGTGTTCCCATGCAACTCCCATGGTTTTTTATGCATTCCCAGACTTAAAAGACCTTGTAAACCTGGGAATGCACTAAAAAGATACGCCTCCCCAGGCAAGGCATAATGAGGAGAAAAATCTTTATTTCTCATTGTTTTTTCCTCTTTCTATGTGTGCTGCAGAATGCAGCACGCATAGAAAGAGGTAGAAGCCTCTCTTGATTGTTTTTGTGCCAGAAGGTGTTCCTTCCTGCACAAAAACAATCCTGTCTACAACACAGGCACCCTTGCACCATGATGCAAGGCTGCCTACGTTAGCGCTAGGCTGCCAAAACAGCACCAGTGCAAGGGAGAACAGCAGGAATGTGCAGTATTGAATAAATACTGCGCATTCCTGCCCTTTTCCTGTGATGCAGGGCAGCACTGCAAGGTGATTTTCTGTGCTGCCCTGCGCCACCAAACTCGTAAATATGTCCCCTAGTTTGTTTTAGTATTCATTAATACTTTAATGATAAGCAATGAGGATAAAGTGTGCAAACAGTTTTTGTGTCCAGCTTTCAACAACTAATAAACCCTAATGCACCATTTTGCATGCATGAATTCCTCTAAATAGAACCTGATGGTAACTACCTGTGAAAAGCACAGACGCTTGTGATATTTGTGCTAATCCTGTAATGGTGCTAAACTGTGTGCATCAGATTTTGGACTTTGTGACCACATTGATATGAAAGCTCTTAATGAGCTAGACAGGTCTGCATAAGAATCACTAGTTCACAGGTGGTTCTCTGGGTTTCTACACATTCTTACTCACCTTCCAGGATTACCATGAATCCCTATGTTGCTCACTGATGTGGAAGCGGAGGCAAGATCCGACTTACCCCTAAGGCCTTTGGTTCCCCCTTGATGAACTTCTCCAGGGGCTGCGGAACCTGACACCAGCCATTTTGGAAAACATTGGGACGTCCTTGTATGGGATTCTGCTGGGGAATGACTTGGGTCATCACGACCACACCATTGCCTCCCGACATCATCTGCTGGTTCATGATTCCTAATCTAGCAGAAATAAAAGCAGAAATGCATAACGCTCAATTAAGCCATTTTTTGGACAGCCCTGCAATTCTGGGACTATGTTCCTTCTTAAAAGTAGACTACATCAACAGTAGAAATGCTTGAGACCCTCACGCATCTAGAGAAGATTTGTATCAACAGCCAGCCACCAAAGAAGCACTTGAGCCCTTCACGCATCTAGTGAGAAGATTACCATCAATCCTCAGCCACTGCAGAAGCACTTGAGCCCTTCACGCATCTAGAAAAGATTCGTATCAACAGCCACCCACCACAGAAGCACTTGAGCCCTCCACACATCTAGAGAGAAGACCCTTATCAATCCCCAGCAACAGCAGAAGTGCTGGAGCCCTTCACACATCTAGTGAGAAGATTACCATCAATCCTCAGCCACCGCAGAAGCACTTGAGCCCTTCACCCAGCTAGAAAGAAGATTCAGATCAATCCCGAGCCACCGCAGAAGCACTTGAGCCCTTCATGCATCAAGAGAGAAGATTACCATCAATCCTCACTCACTGCAGAAGCACTTGAGCCCTTCACGCATCAAGAGAGAAGACCCTTATCAATTCCCAGCAACAGCAGAAGAAGTTGAGCCCTTCACACATCTAGTGAGATTACCATCAATCCTCAGCCACCGCAGAAGCACTTGAGCCCTTCACGCATCAAGAGAGAAGACCCTTATCAATTCCCAGCAACAGCAGAAGAACTTGAGCCCTTCACGCATCTAGTGAGAAAATTACCATCAATCCTCATTCACAGCAGAAGCACTTGAGCCCTTCATGAATCTAGAAAGAAGATTCTGATCAATCCCCAGCCACCGCAGAAGCACTTGAGCCCTTCACGCATCAAGAGAGATTACCATGAATCCCCAGCCACCGTAGAAGCACTTGAGTCTTTCATGCATCTAGAAAGAAGATTCCAATCAATCCCCAGCCACCGCAGAAGCACTTGAGCCCTTCACGCATCAAGAGAGATTACCATCAATCCCCAGCCACTGCAGAAGCACTTGAGCCCTTCACGCATCAAGAGAGATTACCATCAATCCCCAGCCACTGCAGAAGCACTGGAGCCCTTCACGCATCAAGAGAGATTACCATCAATCCCCAGCCACTGCACAAGCACTTGAGCCCTTCAAGCATCAAGAGAGATTACATCAATCCTCAGCCACCGCAGAAGCACTTGAGCCCTTCACGCATCAAGAGAGAAGACCCTTATCAATTCCCAGCAACAGCAGAAGAACTTGAGCCCTTCACGCATCTAGTGAGAAAATTACCATCAATCCTCATTCACCGCAGAAGCACTTGAGCCCTTCATGAATCTAGAAAGAATATTCTGATCAATCTCCAGTCACAGCCGAAGCACTTGAGCCCTTCACGCATCAAGAGAGATTACCATCAATCCCCAGCCACCGCAGAAGCACTGGAGCCCTTCACGCATCAAGATAGATTACCATCAATCCCCAGCCACCGTAGAAGCACTTGAGTCCTTCATGCATCTAGAAAGAAGATTCCAATCAATCCCCAGCCACTGCAGAAGCACTTGAGCCCTTCACGCATCAAGAGAGATTACCATCAATCCCCAGCCACCGCAGAAGCACTAGAGCCCTTCACGCATCAAGAGAGATTACCATCAATCCCCAGCCACCGCAGAAGCACTGGAGCCCTTCACGCATCAAGAGAGATTACCATCAATCCCCAGCCACTGCACAAGCACTTGAGCCCTTCAAGCATCAAGAGAGATTACATCAATCCTCAGCCACCGCAGAAGCACTGGAGCCCTTCACGCATCTAGAGAGAAGACCCCATCATTCCCCAGCCACTGCAAAAGTACTTGAGCCCTTCACACATCTAGGGCCGTATTATGCATTGTGATTGTTTGCGCCCTATTATGATTTATGCGCTGCCCCCAGGTCAGCGCATTCATGTGACAACACGGAGCAGCTTCTCCGTATTTTCACAGTGCAGGCGGCACCTCCTGCACTTTCAAAGGGGTTTAGAGATCCCCTTGCAGGCGGGTGCAGTCAGTGACTGCACCTGCCTGCAAGAGGATGTTGCAGAGGGCTGCTGTCAGGAGGCACACTGTCAGTGCGCCTCCTGAGGGCTCCTTTGACTCTGCACTCGCTTCTGTTATATGGCGCGGGCGCAGAGTCAAAGGAATTACCTCATTTGCATAGGGCACGCCCCTATGCAAATGAGGGAACACCCTCTGAAGGTAGCGCTGGCGCTTTAAGTGCACCATCGTTATCGGTATTATAGAAGGGAACGCACAAGCGTCTGTAATACCAAATTGTCCCGGGGGCGCGCAAAGCGGGCGCAAACGCCTGTTGCGCCCCTGGGGCACTTATTGTAATACGGCCCCCAGTAAGAAAAATCCCATCAATCCCCATGTGTGTACACATTGTAGACTGTATCGTGCTTGTGTTACTAACCCATACCATTGAGTGGTTTATTTGGAAAAGAAAAGACTTGTGAATGTTGACTCTTCATTGCTTTCACCATACCCCCCCAAAGGCGTGGGAGGAATTTCGGCCTCTGTGCCCATCCAATCCACTATGGGCACTTGATAGTGAACTATTCTTTTATTTGTGTATTAATTTCTCTCTTTGGAATGTAAGGCTCAATGCTTGATGTATCTCTGCTCCTCTTTTCTCATGATTGCACTGACATCTCTGCAAAGAAATAGGACTGGAGTTCATTCTTAGCATTCTTCCCCAGGCCTTTTGCAAGAGATATCACCTCCAATAAGCTAGAGGCTAGCTCAATAACTGTGCCTATTACATTGTCAGAGGTATTTCTGCTTCTCCCCATCTGTTAAGCTTCATTCCTCAAACTGCTGTAACAAACTGCAGCTTCTCAAACGTTCTGATAATCTCACACTGACAAAAGGCAGCCTGATTCCTTATGCAACCGAAGATCTGCTCCCTAATCCATCCAGTCCCAGTCTGGCCTAGGATAGCGTTTAGCAGCTCCATAAGTGAGTGGTGTGATGGTGTGTGAAGGATCTTCTTACTGCACCATCCCTCTCCCCCATGGAGGTGCCACCATCATCCTACCTCAAGCGGGTTCAACCCGTAACCCTGAATTATGGCATGGTCAATGAGTGATATTTTTATCTCTGGTTTCTGTGGCAGAAGATCTAAAAGGGGTGTTTCAGTTCTACATCCTCTGTGACTGATCAAGCCAAAGCCCCTGTCCACACATGGGCATCTCCAGCAAAGACCCGAATGCTATTTTATGTGTGCAACAAAATTACAGCATAAACCCCAAAATAAAAAGTAATTATAAAGAAAATTTCCGGTAAGTTACTACAACAGAAGCATTTTTAGCACTGAGGTGAATGGGTAGTTTTTGGTTGACTTTTATTTATTTTTATATGTTGCTATAGGTTACATTTGTGGTCAGGTAAAGAGTTACGATTATGGGTTGGGTTAGGGTTAGAGTGGGGTAGGGTTAATTTTAGGGCAAGTGTTGGACATAGGTATCTGGTCAGATAAGATAAGTTAAACAGTGATGATTAGCATTAGGAGATGGGCTAGGATTAGGATAAGTGGTATGGTTAAGGTTAGGTTAAAGGATTCTAGAAGGTTTATGCAGTTTTTAGTTGGAAAAAAATGCGTGCAAAGACCTAATGTTTTTCTTAGCAGCACGACATAGACCAAGCTAACTAGCAGGGTTATCCAATACCAAGGCTTCCTGGTTTTAGTTCCACCTTATGCCAAGTTCTACTAGCACCCTACACCTCGTTTCTCTATATCTCACACTTACAGGTTCTTTTTCATCCCAGCTTTTCTTTTTGTGAGAGGTTATCTACAATTCTACTCTTCTCCTCTTTTCACTCTTCCTCTGGGTCAAAGTCTGATAATAATAACTGGCCCCCCAAAATAAGTGCTTATTCCGCTCCTGCCAGCCACCAGCACAAATTAAGCACTGGTCGAGTTATAGTCGTATTTATAGTAAGGTAGTGATTACAACTGGGTTAAGGGACATGGTGAGGGTTGAATGTAGCGTGAGCTTCGATGTCTGTGAGGTGTTGCAAATCCGTCTTTTCATTGTAGAGGGTGTTACTCTGGTAGAAGTAAATTAAAATATAGGTTGGGGGAATTTGTTGTAAGGGACTCTACCTAAAGTTAATTTGTCGTCATTTGGAATGGGTCTTGAATATCGACTCCACAATATTGTTTTTCCTCCTGCCTCTGAAGCTTGGTCTTAGCTCTGCAATTGCAGCTGGTACAAGGCAGATTAATATAAGGCTGTTCTCGCTTTAGAGTGGCCTAATGGGCATAAAATGATGGACTAGAATGGGGCCTGAGTGATTAACCGAGGCTGAGTTTAGTTTGAGCGTTCCATTCATCACCCTTTTGGCTTCCCTAGTAAGACACACTGTGGATAGCAAAAACATTAACAAAAAATAGTAACTTATATAGAGGCGGTGATACATGCATTATTGCAACTAATACCAGACAGACTGCTGATGAGAAATTAATTATACAATATAAAATCAGTCGCAACACCAATTACACAGCTGCTTCACCATCAGACACAATTCCAGAGAAAAACTTCACCCCATCTAGCTTGAGGCGCGCTGTTGTAGAGGCGTCTTTAAATCAAATAGCAGCAGGCAGACAATTGATGATGCATGCCATATACCGACCAGTACCAGACAAACTCCCAATAATACATGAACTACACTATTTGATCTCAGACATGTCGCAATTGACAAATCCTTTAGCCCAACAGCCAGACATGGTTCCAGTAACATGCCCTCTACACCAGCTGTTACCAAAAACCTCTCCAATGACAAATTGTTTTACACCCTTCAACATCCGGTTCCACGAATACAATTTACCAACAGTTTATTCAAGCAGCCAACTTACCTGATGGGCTTCTCACTGGTCCTCTGTGCCTTTGATACACTGCCTCAGCTTTCTAACGTCTGATGCACGCGGACCACTAACCCTCTGTGCAGTCTACACGTGTGTCCTTAGATCCAGGTCTCGCGCCCTTTAGTGTGTGGTGTGATGGACCGCTCCTTCTCTCTCCCCGTGCTACCTTTTCTCCTGTCTCGTCACCTGTGTGGCTCCTGTCCACTGCTCTCTGATATTCTTCTCTCAGTCTCCCCTCAGTGTGGGCAGCGAGGATGGTGGAGATGTTATGACACCTGCCGCAGTTGCGGCTTTCTCAGAACAAGGGTTTTCTTGGATGTCTCCGTGGAGACCAGGTGGAGCATGAACACAACAAGGATGTCAAGTCACGGGTTCCATGAGCTCTGAATACAAGACGACACCACAGCCTCATTCATTAAACAAGAGGAGGAAACACGAGCATCTGGCCTCTCTTTGTTGATGAGGTGCGAGGAGCAGAGTGAGGTCAACACTGGATAAACACGGCTCGAGCCACATCAGACTATTATCCGAGGCCCAGCTAGAGTTTTGGAGTCCAGTTATTCTTGAGTGAAAAGATAAAGGGTTCTCAAATCTGAGAGACTCACTGAAACAATGCATCTTCTCACAATTCATAAGGGACACGTGAATAAATTGAAACATCCATGTATGAGATGGTATGGTAGCTGCTACAGGCACAGTAGGACATCTTCACCACCCTGAGCAGACGCTTCATACCCTTAGATCATGCACCAGATGTGGAGATGTAGGGCCTGATTACGAGTTTGGGGGTCTGGGAGCACCACTCCAGAGCCCCGCTCCCACACCGCCAAACCCATCCGCACACCACCCGCCAGATTAGGAGTTTTCTCCTGGTCTGGCGGGTGGTGCTTTGGCAGTCCCAGGCGGTGAGCCTTAGAAAGGCACCGCAATGGGAAAGTCAAAACAAGTTCCTGCACGGCCTGTTAAATCGATGCGTGCAGGAATTAGGGGTTCATGCATACAGGGGGGCACACCATGTGCCCCCCTGAATGAATTCCCATGGCCCTGAGGCACCAGTTTCCTCACCACCACAGTTTTCATGGCAGACTCACCGCTATGAAAACTGTGTCTGAGAGGAAACTCCGAATATGCTTGGCGGTGCCACAGCAGCACTGCCAGCAGATTGCTGGGCCAGACTGCCGCGCCACTGCCAAGGGATCACGGATCCCCAGCGGTTGCGGCAGTCCTGTGGTGGTCGGACCGCCGCACTCGTAAAGTGGCGGTCAGACCGTCAGTGCGGCAGTTCCCGCCACACCACCGCGAGTTTGGCAGTCAGGTGGACCACCAAACTCGTAATCAGCCCCTTAGATTCATAACCTGACAGTTACCAGGTAGGGTATTAAACCATAGTTATATATTGAATAGGAGAATTCTGCTCCTTAACTAGGGCTCATGCTGCATGGCCCCTGTAGATGAGCCATTAGTGCCCAGCCCACGCCAGCTCCATAATGTGGGCTACATCGATGGACAGAGTGGTTCGCCTTACGGTACATTCTCATCAGGGGTACAATAAATATATTTTCTCTCAATTGAGCACCCTCTTTTCCCTACCAGTTCTCTGCTCCAATTCCTCAAATATCTCCTTCCCAGTTTCCCTTTGCTTTGTTCTTCCTCCTTATTTCTCTGTTATGATATCCCTAACATGTCACCCTTTCTTTACTCTCGTCCTCTTGCTCTCCTTGTCTATGTACCCTGGCCCAGAATTACATAGACTTTGTGCCGCTAGCAAGTGACACAAAGAGATGCAGTTTCTTGCAGGGATAATTATTTTACAGTACGAAAGGTATTTTGAGGTGTGAAGGTGCCCTTTTCTCAGGGAATATTGGGCAAAGCATTTTTCCTGTAGCAAGGGCCGTTTGCGATAGAAAAATGCTTTTTCACATGTACAAAGTGCAAAATGTGATTCTGTATTTACAAGGGGCATGGTTTGGCCATCCCTTCCACACACTGAATCGGCTTAGTATGTATTACTGTTTTGCGACCAAATTCCAGTTGCAAAACAGTAATACTTTACCACCATTTTGAAAGTGGTGGCAACCCATTCGCAAATAAGAAGGGGTCCCTCTCGGACCCCTTCTCCTTTGAGAATGTTGAAAAACTATTTTTAAGAGCAGGCAGTGGTCCCACTGCCTACTCTTCAAAACATGAAACTTCAAAGTTTCCTTTTTTTCTTTTTAAACGCATCCTGTTTTCCTTTAAGGAAAAGGGGCTGCATTTAAAAAAAAATATTGCTTTATTAAAAAGCAATCACAGACATGGTGTTCTGCTGACCCCTGCAGGCCACCATCCCTGTGATGGCTGCGATTCCTAATAGGTCGCAAATTGCGACCTACCTCATTAATATTGAAATATTGAAATGAATTTGTACTTGTAAAGCGCACTGATACCCTGAGGCCTCCTGGCGCTGAACGCATACCGCTGTGGAACCCTTCCTGGCTTTTCCCTGTGAAAATGTCCACTCCTGGGCACCCCCAAGGTGAAGCCAGGCATCCCAGCGCTGGTGGGGCCGTTGTGGAGATTAAGCAAGCTATTGCCCAGAGTTGCAGAGTGGGACCCATGATTAGAATAGGCACCGAGGCGAGAATTATCAGGTCCGAGGAAGTTGAGCCCAAGACCCGCCGAGGCGGGAATTGAACCCTGGTCCCGGGCCAGATCTCTGCATCAGGGTCTGCCGCTCTAACCATTGAGCCACACTTCTCCACTTCTCATGAGGTAGGTTGATTTCGACGTACTAGGAATCGCTATTTGGGGAAAAAAATTCACACATTAGGAATACCAATTCCCTAATTGCGATGCGGAGATAAGCGCAATTAGGTAATCGGTATTCCTAATGTTTGTACATCCGACCCATTGTGCTTTGTACTGCTTTGTGCAACTTTCTGTTAAGGGAGTGTAATTTGGGTGTTACTGGGGTGGATCTGCACAAGCGCCTATGTTTTTGATACAAAGCACAATCTACAAAGATGTCCAGAGCAGTTTTTAAGTAAAAAACGAATGCCTCCTTAAAGGAGGTACTAACAAAAAGAATGTTTTTATTTCTCCAAGCATTCTGCACATTTCATGTGTGCTGCACACATCCAGTGTGTAGAATGTTTGGAGTGATTTTGTACAAGGAAGTTATGCTTCTGTTACAAATCCTATGCTAGACATTACACTCACACATCTGCACCATCGAGAAAACATAAAATGTGTATTTGTAAAGCGCATGTTCACCCGAGGGTATCTTGGTGCTGAGTAACAGATGTTGATTGTTACCCAACTCAATGGTACTCATTTTATCAACCTCAGAAGGACGAAAGGCTGAGTGGGACTGCCGGTATTTGAACCTGTGACCATGAGATCTCACACAAGCCCCAACAGTGGTTGCATTAGTCCACTAAGCCACCAGACCCAGCTGAAAAGGTTGTGCTTGGGGCCAAGCAGCCTTTGAATGCACCAGTGCAGGTGATAAATGCAAAAAGAACAATTGATGGAGAGAAAATTGAACAATGCCAAACATTCACCCCAGTACAGAGACCTTGGCCTAGATCCATCGTTTTTTTGCACCCCATGCCATTCCAGTTTAAACCTAGCCATATGCAAATCAGTCGTGACCCTGCTCCCCCTAGGAACAGTCCAGCCCGAACTGCCAGGGTAGGTCTTCCCTGGAGCAGAAACAAGCATCCTGGGACAGGGTTCGGGGTTTCACCCCTCATCAGTCAGGCTAGCTTGACTGCAGTGGCATGGAGAGCACGGGACCCACGTCTGGCCATACTCGTCACTCTCGGGGCGTCCATCATGTGTTGCCGCAGCACCAGTGCAGGTGATGACAGGAGTGGCGGCCATTTTTATTTAATATGGCTCTGAGCTGCTTTCTCCCCCTTGCACCTTCAGTTGCTGGACTGGGTTACGTTAAAAATTAATAAATCTGCCCCCGGGTCTGCAGTGCCTTTTTGTGCTTCTCATTAGCTTTCTCATTTATTGACCTCCTTGCCCTTATCACAGGTCTCCCTGAGCCCTAAAACCATCTTAATAATCTGAGGGTGCTTTGGAAGGACTCTTACTTGTCCATGTGGCGCTAAATGTTCCACTGTGGCTCCATACTCTAGGGGCCGAATCTGCAGGAAGTACAACACAAAATTGTGAATACTTCTACTCAGTCCCAAAGTACTGACATTTGCCAGCTTATGTTCTAGCTCCCAAACAGGCCATTTTGTTATCTTTGAAACAAAGCTAAATTATTTAATGAGACAAAGAACCCAGTATTTATTTTTATTTATTTAGGAGACTTGTAGAACGCACAGCTACCCGGAAAGGGTCTCTCGGCGCTAAAGCAGACAGCGAACAGAGATGCCGAAGAAGAAGAGGATAACATAACAACCTGCCAGATAACATGAACTCAGTCAGGGCAATTGAAGAGCAGGGTCTTCAGGTTCTTACGGAAAGTAAGTAACGAGTGGCAGTTCCTGAGAGCTACAGGAATAGAGTTCCAGAGTTTCGGGCCTAAATAGGAGAAAGAGCGCCCCTTAATGCGGGCCCGACGAAACCGAGGCGTGGTAAATAGTGAGAGGTTGGCTGATCTCAGTGATCAGGTGGGCAGATAAGGTGACACCAGACCTTGGATGTATGAAGGGGCGAGTCCGTGTCTGGCTCGAAACATGTAGCATGAGGCCTTGAATTTAATGCGCTTGTCGACCTTAAGCCAGTGTAGTTTGTGGAGCAAGGGAGAGACAGAAGCATATCTAGGCAGCCGAAAGAGAAGGCGGGCGGCTGTGTTCTGGCTGATATGCAAGCGGCGGATCAAGGATTTTTCGGTGCCCAGATACAGTACATTCCCATAGTCCAATCTGGACGTTACCAAGGCCTGCAGCACTGTTCTCTGGGCATTCAAAGTAATCAGCCAGAGGATTTTCTTGAGCCATTTAAGTATGGAAAAGCAAGAGGCTGTGAGCTTGGAGACCTGCGGCTTGAGGGAAAGATTCTTATCAATAATGAATCTGAGATTCCTAACCTTATTAACCGGCGTGGGTAAGGGCCCCAGTGAGACAGGCCAGTGGTTAACTCCCCAAAGTTCGAGATTATTTCCCAGAACCAGGACTTCTGTTTTATTGCCATTAAGCTTTAGGGCATTTCTGTTCATCCAAAGGGCAACATTGGTCAAACCTTGCCTGAGTGGGGATGAATCTTGATTATGAGCACAAGAAAGTGAGAAAATAATCTGGGAATCATCCGCATAAGAGAATACGGCGAGACAAGACTTCTCAATCACATCCATCACAGGGCAAAGGTAAATGTTAACAAGCATTTGCAATGCAATCGGTCTCGCCTTTGGGACCTTATAAGTGTTTAGCTATGCATTACATCAGGGAGTTACCGGAAAGCCCAGTTTGGAAAAACAGCATTAGTTAGTACATGGATTGAGACAACTACCCTAACCAACGCATACAGCTCCTCGACCCCAGGAGTTCCCCCTTAAAGGCACTGCATGTAATAATTTCCAGGTGCTGGTAACATTTCTGCTCCTACGGGTCCCGCTGCTCCTGTTACATTAACCCCACTGCATGACCCAGCCCTTGCCTCACAACACAGGGATTTGATCAACCGCACCGCTGGTACACACATCTGCAAATTAATTTTTGCACTGCCAAGTTGAAAGGCGTTGAGTTACTATATAGTAAGAAACCAGATCTATCTAGTTTAATCTGTTACACAAGGATAATCTTCGTTTTGCTGCTTTACTCTTCTTATTAAACAAATATATTGAAAGCATTTATATAACAATTTAAAATATATGACTCATGCAACCAGGTGAAGATTGAACAGAAAACAAGGGGATCATTTGTATACATGGAGTAAGCAAAGACCAGGCCATATGATAAGAGTCCTGCACCAAGACTGGGAGACGGGGAGATACTGCCCCATGTACAGCTGTTTAAGTCCCACGCTATGCCATGAACATGCAGCTCGAAGCAAAGCCCACCTGCTTACACAAGTCAATGCTTTAGGAAACCATGGTCAAGTGGAGGGGGTGGCAGCGTGGCTGCTCTTTGACCAATGAGGAATGAACAGAACTCAATAAAGCAGCATCCGGAACACCTTGACCAGACTGGGCAGCGGGAGAAGCGCTCGGCACTGACAGATGAGATATAATGTGGAAAGTAAGAGCAAGCAGAGGCAGATGCACAGCTAGGCCCGGGTGGGTTCCACTCATGCTTTTGCAGTCAATGGGTTTGGTAAAAGGCAGTTTGCAGCTTGTTCGTCACTGGTCTTATCCACTCCAGGGGCCCCCAATCACTTAAAGGGGGTAGCATTCAGCTTAAAGCCAATGATTCTGAGAAATGGCAGACTTGGGTGCCCCCATCACATTCTGCAGGGGGCGGCGGGGCCTCATTTTGCATCACGCCACTGGCCCACTCAGGTTTCAAAGATTTTTAAAACCAGTCCGAGCAAGTGCATCAGTGTACAGAATAACAAACCAACCCTCTAGTGAGAAAAAGATTAATGTAGCTTACCATCGCAGCTGTGACCATCGTTGTGAAGCTTGCAACCAGCAGCGCATGAACACCTTATACCCCATGTTTCACTTAAACATTCCTGCGCGCAGCCTCACAGAGCAGTTTTTACCTGCAGGATAAAAACGGGTATGACGCTGCACTGAATTAAAGGAACTCATGTAAACACTTTATTTCTTTTAAGACCGTTTACAAGTCCTCTCCACAATACACTGAAAAGCGAGGTGATGGGGGGAGGAGGGAAAGGAGCTACCCATCACATTTTTATTGCAGCAGGAACATCTTGGGTATGGGGTGCGGTAGCAACAACAGTGTGATGTGTGCGGAGAAGGATCAATGGAAGAGACGCAGTAACATGTACTTGGTATATAACTAGGCACCTAACTCAAAGCACATTAAAATATACTTCGTGCATCGGGTGACTGTGAAAATCTTGTGAAAGCGGCATTCATCTTAACAGAACGCCAGCTTCTCACGGGAACAAATGACACAAATAGTTAATTGAAGCACGCAAACAGCACTAAGAAAAATGCCAGATGAGACGAGCCACCACGTTCAGCTTTCAGATGCGTTTATAAAAAACAAGACTTTTCCTGTGAGTTTGGAGAGATCTAAAATACAGGCATTAATAAGCATAGACGGGAAGAAGGGGGTGGGAGAAATGCTTTGAAACATGCACACCCCCTACCTTCCCTTTTCTTTTGTAAATAAATCAATTTATAAAATGAATCAAAATACTTTTAAAATAGAACGCACACCTTTACTAAACAAGTACTGATGATTGGCCTTTATGGACCTTACGTCCGCATTCGATCGGGTAAACCGGTCTGAGTTATGGGACATCTTAACCTAACTGGGAGTGGATCCTCGCATCGTACATCTTCTTACATCACTCCATGCCCACACATCGGCGGCAGTGAGAGTCTCACACGAGGGAGATCTTACCAAACACTTCAACTGTACACGGGGGGTGCGTCAAGGGTGCATCTTAGCTCCTTTTTTATTCTCGGTTTATATCAACGGCCTTGAGGCGGCACTCCTGGCCCTTCAGTCAGACTCCCCTAGAGTGGATAGGAGAGAGTTGCCATGCCTACTCTATGCGGACTATGCAGTGCTCATGGCCCGCACGGGCCGGGGCCTGCAGGTCCTAATAGGTGGTTGTGTGGCATTTATGGACGGGCTGGACCTGTCGGTGAATTATACTAAGTCGTATGTTCTAGTGGTGGGCCCACGGGGGATCCGGTCAAAAAGCTTTAAAGCCGGGAATCATACCCTTGGTAAGGTCCCGGCTTTTCCCTATCTGGGAGTGTTATTTGATGACAAGCTAAAGTGGGAAGCCCTCTTAGAAGGGAAGCTGAATGAGCTGAATAAATCCATGGGAGCCATTACTAGTTTTGCGAGTAGATTGGGTTCATGGGCCCCGGAGGCTATTTTAAAACTCTATAAATCCAAAGCTATCTCAAGAGTAGTATATGGTAGTGAAACCTGGGGGTATGTGCTCCCACACAGGTTACAGGTGGCGGAAAATAAATTCCTGCGACGGATTTTACGAGTCCCCCAAGGCACGCCAGTTTGGACTGTACATGAAGAGCTAGAGGTTGGTTTCCTGGCGGACCAAGTGGCAATTAAACCCCTAGTGTGCTGGATAAAGATTTGGACCTCCGATCATCAGCATTTAAATCGCATGATTGTATCGGACTGTTTGAAATTGGAGCATGGTAACAAAATACCTTGGATACATTATGTGGAGAGATGTGGTGCAGCGGCCAGGGCAGCTGACTTCGGAGCACAGGGTTCACGGTTCAATCCCCAGCTCAGCACCATGTGACTCTGGGCAATAGCTCACTTAATTTCCACGACGGCCCCCAGCGCCTTGAGACCTGTAAGGGTGAGTAGCTGCGCTATATAAAAACAGACTTACTTACTATGTAAAGGAGTCTTTTCAGGCTATAGGTAGGCCAGACATTTTCTCTGCACAAGACACTTTAAGCAAGGTGGATGTTAAAATCATAAAAGACTTACACCACAAATTTTTAACTGCGAACCGTGAAAATCTTGAGCTCAACAAACCCTCAGTTAGGGCATATGCAATGTTAAAATCGGTTCCGGGCATTGAACCGTACCTCCTGGCCTTAACTAATGCTCACGACAGATTTTTAATCACGCATTTTAGATTCAACCAGCTCCACCACATTTTAGCATCCCCGGTGTTTTTTTTTCCCTCACCAGATCTTCGAGGTCCCTGTGGCTGAGATCTTCAATCTCCTCAGGACACGTTACATTTTATTCTATTGTGTAAATATTTTTCTCTCCCCAGAAAACGTTTTCTCCGGCCCCTGTTAAAATGCTTGAAGTTCAGGCATGCTAAAGTGGCCCTTTTTCATTTACAGCTGTTACCTAACCCTTTTACACTCTGTGCAGTGCTAAGTTTCTTGCGGGCCGCTTATAAATCTAGATTATCTAGAGTCGATTGATTCTGTGCTGCTGGTTTTATCCATGTGTATTGTTTTAAATTTTACTGTATTTTTATGAACTGTGTGTTTATTTATTATATGATGTACTGTATCTTTTATGGTTGCCTCGCATCCGAATAAAGGATATATATTATATTAAGTACTGATGATAGTAGCTAATGGGAAAAGCGGCCAGTATAAATGAACGATATTAGAGGAGGCTGCCATTTGCAATAGTATGATCCGTGGTATCAGCGTAGCCTCTAATCTCCGACACTGGTAGCCTACCAGTGTGCAGTAGATAGGTATCAATTTCTACAACCGCCGATAACACTGAGCAATGACCATGTCCGCGAAGGGCCTATGTGGGCTTGAATCTCACCCCCAGCTCGGAACGTGCGCCTCGTAGTCCCAGTAGTCGCGGCTCCTCAGGCTGTTCACCTCGGCGTAGACCCGGGCCCTGCTCCCGGCGGCGGGGCCAGGCATGTCGGGGGCTGCTTCCCGCGGTAGCACAAGGCAGCATGAACGCAGGGGCAGGCGGCCCAGTAGTGGCGCGGGGAGCAGCAAGAGGCAGCAAAGGGCCAGGCCGGGCAGGGAGAGAGGGATTCGAGCTCCGGGGGCTTCAGGTGTTGCTGCGGAAGGAGGGACCCGGAACACAGGCTGCAGTGGCCGGCAGCGAATGAGTAGGGAAGGAGAGCATGCCACTTGGTGGACGGGAGGAACAAGGTGACCAGCGAGACGTCAAAAAGAAAGAGCGCATTCCAACGACAGAAGATGTGGAAACAACAAGCATTGGTAATGCAATAGGACTCGCATTTACGCGAGACCTATTGCATTGCAAATGGCAATGCGTACGGGCGACGAGGCACGAGGGGGGGCAGCGAGAAGGCATCGGACTGTGGGAGGAGGTGGGGGCACGGGAAGAAAGTAGTCTGTGCTGTAAAGGGGCCAGTAGCCATGGAAGGATACAAATGACTGACATGGCTGTCATGGGGAGGGACTAACAAGCTTAAAACCAATCGGAAGGCAGCATTTATAACCTAAGCCAATGAAGAAGATGGGCCGGAGAGTGGGCGGAGCTTCCACGAAGCTTCCACACTATCGTGTATACTGCATGCCTCGCAAAGCGATGGCAGCGCATTCGCGCTGCAACGCTAGGCGAGACCTAGAAAGCAGAGGGCTCAAAATGGATCCCTGAGGAACCCCCAAGGTCAATGTTAGGGTCATGTATGTGTTGTTTGCTGATGAGACCTGAAACGTTCGATCCTTCAGAAAGGAAGACAAGCACCTCAAGGTCAGGTCAACAATGCCTAGTGCCTCCAATCAGTCCAGAAGGATGGAGTGTGAGACTATGTCGAAAGCCGCACTTAAATCCAAAAGGATAAGGGCAGAGGTCTCACTAGAGTTGAGTTCTTACCTAAGGAGTTCTGTGACTCCTAGTAGGGTGGATTCGGTACTATGGCCTGCCCTAAACCCACACTGAGACAGATGAAGCATATTATGAGTAGTGGCGAAGGAAGAGAGTTGAGTGTTTACATGCTTTTCCAGAATTTTAGAAAAAACTGAGAGAAGGGAGATAGGGCTAAAGTTTGACCAGCAGAAAAGGTCAAAGTCATCCTTCTTGAGCAGAGGGAGCACCTAGGCATGCTTCCAGTTCTGGGGTACATCACCTGTGCTCAAGGAAGTGTTGAGGAGATAAAGAATTACTGTGAGGGCAGCATCGTCAATAAGTCTAAGTTTCGATGGTGGGAGGGGATCAAGCGGAGAGCTGACGTGATGGTAACCAGTAAAGTTTGCAATAGTGCTAAGTCCAAGGGGGGCCAAACCCTGATTTCAAGGGGTTTATCTGACTTAACTTTGGATTTACAGTCAAAGGGATATAAGTCCAGTTGATCAAGCGTTGATCTCGACTAACTCCGACGAGACCTTCACCGCCGCCGAACACCTACACTTCCAGATACACACTGACCCCAAGACCACCCTCCGAGGCACCCTCATCTACAGACCCCCGGGACCACGCACACTATTCAGCGAAGACATCGCAGACTTCATCAGCCCGCACGCCATGCCCTCCGCCGACTACATCCTCCTAGGGGACCTCAACTTCCACCTGGAGAACAACAACGACAGAAACACCACCGCCCTGCTGGACAACCTCGCCAACCTCGGACTCAAGCAACTGGTGAACACGCCCACCCACTACGCCGGCCACACGCTTGACCCCGTCTTCTCGTCCAGCAAGCACATCTCCTTCAGCCACGCCACCGGACTCCACTGGACCGACCACAGCTGCGTCCACTTCAGCTTCAGAAAGACTGCGACCCACCACCACCCGCAACAGGTTCCCCGCCGGAGCTGGAGCAAGATCACCGCCGAGCAGCTCACCGCCTCCCTCAGCCAGAACACACCCACCAACACAACGGACCCAAGCAGAAGCAGCCAGCAACCTCGCCAAGTGGCTGACCGCCTGCGCCGACGACCTCGCACCACTAAAAAACCCTCCCAGCAGACCCGGAAGCAAGAAAACCCCTTGGTTCACCAACGAACTCAAGGAATCCAAGAAGAACTGCCGCACTCTCGAGAAAACCTGGCGACTCGACCAGACCACAGACAACAGGACCGCCCTCAAACACGCCACCCGCAAACACCACCAGCTGATCCGTGCCACCAAGAAGTCGGCACTCAAAGAACGACTGGACAACAACGCCCATGACAGCAAGGAACTTTTCAGCATCGTCAAAGAGTTCTCCAACCCCAGCGCCGGAAACAACGACATCACCCCTCGCAAGACCTCTGCAACTCACTCTCCGCGTTCTTCCACCGCAAGATCACCGACATACATAACAGCTTCGACGCACAAACCACGCACCCTACCGCCGAACCAACGCCCGCCACCACCACCCTCTGCAACTGGACCCCGATCAGCACCGAAGACACCACCCGCACGATGAACTCCATCCACTCCGGATCACCAACCGACCCCTGCCCACACCACGTCTTCAACAAAGCCGACGCCACCATCGCACCCCATCTCCGGGACATCATCAACTCCTCCTTCCACACCGCCACCTTCCCGGAGAGCTGGAAGCACGCCGAGCTTACCGCCCTCCTGAAGAAACCAACGGCGGACCCCACCGACCTCAAGAACTACCGTCCCATCTCGCTCCTTCCGTTTCCGGCCAAAGTCATCGAGAAGACCGCCAACAGACAGCTTGCCGCCTTCCTCGAGACGAATGGATCCCTCGACCCCTCGCAGTCCGGGTTTCGGGCCAACCACAGCACCGAGACCGCCCTTATCGCAGCCACCGACGACATCAGAACCCTAACCGACAACGGGGAAACAGCTGCCCTCATCCTCTTGGACCTCTCCGCGGCGTTCGACACCGTCTGCCACCGCACCCTAGTGAAGCGCCTCAGCAACATCGGAATCCGAGAGAAAGCACTGGAATGGATCATCTCGTTCCTCGCCGGTAGAACCCAGAGAGTCCGCCTCCCCCGTTCAGTTCCGAAGCCACCGAAGTCATCTGCGGCGTTCCACAAGGATCTTCACTCAGCCCAACCCTCTTCAACGTCTACATGAGCCCCCTCGCAGCCATCGCACGCCAACACAACCTCAACATCATCTCCTACGCCGACGACACCCAGCTGATCCTCTCCCTCACCAACGACCCCACCACCGCCAGAGCCAACCTACACGACGGGATGAGAGATGTCGCCGACTGGATGAGAACAGCCGCCTTAAACTGAACTCAGACAAGACGGAAGTCCTCATCCTGGGCTCATCACCCTCCGCCTGGGACGACTCCTGGTGGCCCCCGGCCCTGGGCACCGCACCCAAGCCAACGGACCACGCACGCAACCTGGGCTTCATCCTGGACTCCTCCCTGTCGATGACCAGACAAGTCAACGCCGTCTCATCTTCATGCTTCAACACCCTGCGCATGCTCCGCAAGATCTTCAGATGGATCCCCACTGAAACCAGGAAGACCGTCACCCAGGCACTCGTCACCAGCCGACTGGACTATGGGAACACCCTCTACGCCGGAACC
This sequence comes from Calotriton arnoldi, assembly GCA_963921515.1. Taxonomy (NCBI): domain Eukaryota; kingdom Metazoa; phylum Chordata; class Amphibia; order Caudata; family Salamandridae; genus Calotriton; species Calotriton arnoldi. The sequence goes on from CAWUFW010001565.1 coordinate 2,225,545, forward strand.
ACAGCCAAACTTCAAAAAAGACTCCAGCGCATCCAGAACGCCTCCGCACGACTCATCCTGGACATCCCCCGACACAGCCACATCACCGGACACCTGAAAGACCTGCACTGGCTCCCCGTCAGCAAGAGAATCACGTTCAGACTCCTCACCCACGCACACAAGGCCCTCCACGACCTGGGCCCAAAGTACCTCAACGACCGCGTGACCTTCTACACACCCACACGCCAGCTACGATCAACCAGCCACGCCCTCGCCACCGTACCACGCATCCGCAGAACCACCGCCGGAGGAAGATCCTTCTCCTACCTGGCAGCCAAGACCTGGAACTCCCTCCCCACTCACCTTCGGCGAACCCAGGACCATCTCTCCTTCAGGAAGCAGCTCAAGACCTGGCTGTTCGAGCAGTAACTTACCCCCTCCCCCAGCGCCTTGAGACCCTCCCGGGTGAGTAGCGCGCTCTATAAATGCCGTGATTGAGCGTTTGGGTGGCAGCGATTGGCAGACTCACTAAAATGGGAACATCTGCTTCTAATTGTCAATGAATTAGCTCTACTTTGCTTAAAAAAAGGAGGCAAGCTCATCACACTGTTGTTGAGAGAGGGGGGTGGTGTAAAAGTGCTAGCTGCAGAAAGTTTATTCACCACTTTAAACAGAGTCTTTTGGCAGTGTTGGGCAGTGGTGATCAACTCCATATAGTAGCCTGCCCGAGCAAATTTGCAAGAGGCATGATATTTTTTCAAGGCAGCTACATACTCTGCCTTGGCCTCGGGTTCATAGTGCTTCCTCCAACCCCTTTCAAGGGATTTACAGCCTTTTTTTCCAAATGGAGGGCTTCATTAAACCAGGGGGCAGGAGGATGCATTCTGCATTGGGTTTTAGATGTTCGAGGCAGAATTGAATCAGAAGCCGCCCTAAGCCATTGATGTATAGCGATTTGATCAGTGTCAGGTGTGGAAACAAGGGTAGGGATAGTGTGTAAAAGTAGCTTGTTTAATTCTTTCATGTCCAGTTTAGACCAATGCCTGTAAGTAGGTTGCAGTGCAGACCGAATAAAGGGAGAAAAAGGGACTGTGATATTAAAAGATACTGCATAATGATCTGTCCAACAGAGTTGGAGCGGAGATTGGAAAAGATGGGGTCTAAGAGATGACCCGCAGTGTGGGTAGCGGCAGAGTTAAGAAGGGAAAGATTAAGTGAGCCCAAATCGTCTACAAGGGTGGTTAGCGTAACCTCTGCCCTCCGCACAATCTGCACTGTAGCCGCGGCGGACCGGGGCGAGAGGCAAAGGAGAAAACAAAGTACGTCAAAGTCAGAGCTTCATAAGAGCAAGTAAGGAAAAGTGCAATTAAAACAATTAAAAGGTTAGAAGATTTAAATGCTGGCAAATGTGTCCCACCGTGGAGGAGTGAAGACTGAGCGGCGTCAGCAGACCCTGCCAATGTCCGTTGCGCGTCCGCCCCTGCATAATTTTAATAAGGTGACCAGGGAAGAAACTAGGGGGCATATTAGCAAGACTGGCGATAAAATTATCGCCGTTGTAGCGGCAGGAAACTGCCGCTAAAACGGCGATAATGGGCTTGCTAATATGCGTTATAGAATTCCAATAGAAGCCCAGGTTAGATGTGCAGGACATCTAACCTGGGCTTCTATTGGAATTCTATAACGCTTATTAGCAAGCCAATTATCGCCGTTTTAGCGGCAGTTTCCTGCCACTAAAACGGCGATAATTTTATCGCCAGTCTTGCTAATATGCCCCTAGAATGCTAGCCACCCGGAAAGGACTAGGGCAGAAGTGGTGTTAGCGTCACCTCTGCTCTCCGCGCAATCGGCACTGCAGCCACGGCGTACCAGTGCAAGAGGCAAAGGAGAAAACAAAGTACGTCAAAGTCAGTGCTTCATGAGAGCAAGTAAGGAAAAGTGCAATTAAAAGAATTAAAAGTTTAGAAGATTAAAATGCTGGCAAATGTATCCCACTGTGGAGGAGCGTAGACTGAGTGGCGTCAGCAGACCCTGCCACTGCCACTGTCGTACCCTGGAAGGGAGACTGTTAGACCTGGCATCTTTTGGTGTGTTTCCCCTGTCTTTTTGCTTTCTGACCTCCCGGTTTTGACTCTGTTTTTGCTGGTTTAGTGGCTCTGCGCACTTTCTCCCTACTGTTCAGTGTTAAAGTGCAAGTGCTCCTATTGTAAATTGTGTTATGGATTGGTGTTTTCATGTTTGGCATATTTGATTTACTAGTAAGTCCCTAGTAGAAGTGCACTAAGGGTGCCAGGGCCTGTAAATCAAATGCTGCTAGTGGGCCTGCAGCACTGGTTGTGCCACCCACTCAAGCAGCCTTGTAAAAGGGTTCTCAGACCTGCCTGCTGCAGTGTCTGAGCGCAGTTTATAACTGCCATGTCGACCCCTAATGTAGGCCCAAGGTAGGCCAAAGGTACCTCTGTGGGCAGGGTGCTGTGTATATTAAAGGTAGGACATGTACTGGTGTGTGTGACATGTCCTGATAGTGAATTACAGCCTAATTCGTTTTTCACTATGGAAAGGCTATCTGTCCCATAGGATAGAATAACATCTCATAAGCATATCTTCCCATTGGGACAAGGTAGAGAAATGGGGTTTTGTATGCCTGAACTCAGAATACAAAAATGCATCTTTTAGTAAAGATGATTTTTATGTCCTTTGTTTGAAAATACCACTTTTAGAAAGTAGGTATTTTCTTGCTTAGCCATCCTGTGTGCCTCTGCTGAGTTTGTGGATTGACTGTCTGGCTTTGGAGTGACAGGGGCTGGGAATGTGCATTCTCTTCAGACAGCCACTGGGGGGGGCCGAGGTATGTTCTGCCTTTCCTGGAAAGTCAGGACTGGGCTGAATAGACCTGGGCCTGGTCTGCCTTGGACAATGCTGTATCTCCCTCCCGCCAGGAAGCCGGGCCAGAGGGACAGAACTGGTTTGGGCTGGGCACAGGCACTCTCTGCCCCAGAGAACAAATAGAAATGCAGTATAAATATTGGGGCCCAAGCCCCAGAACTTTAGAACTTGCTGGAATCAAGGAACCTGCCAAGAAGAAGAGCTGGAAGAACTGCCAGGAGGAGTACTGCCCTTTTGCTGTATTGTTGCTTTGTTTGGTTGGCCTGCAGGTGCTGCTTCTGCCTTGGGCTGTGGAAGGACTGGACTGAACTTTCTTAACTTGTGCTGAGTATCTCCTAGGGCTTGAAGCCGAACTTGCCTCCTGTTCACGAAGTCTCAGGGACAGCAAAGACTTCACTTACCTCTGGGTACAGCCTCTGGAACGTGGGTTTCAGTTGCCACAGAGGGGAAAAGCAGCCGACTCCGTCACCGACTCTGTTGCTGGCTCCGTGTCCTGAAGGCACCGCAGAGGGCACAGCCGCAACCTTGGTCTCACCGACGACAATCACCACCGCCACCACTGAGCCGCTGCTTGCACCGTGACCTGTGGGCACCGCACTCCACACCCCCTCGCTTCACTTTGCCGCCTTGGTCTCACCTGCGCCGTCACTGCACACCCACTTCGACACCTGTGACCGCACCCTGGTTTGGGGGCACCACTCGTAAGTTACACAATGCACCGCCCGTCCCACACAACCATCTGGGCCAACTGACGCCAGCTCCCACCAACCGGCACTGTTGCTTGCACCGTGATCTGTCAGCACTGCCATGAGCACCGCCTCACTCTGCACTGCAGCTCTGGTCTCACCGATGCCGCTGGACGACCGTCACCGAGCCGCTGCCTGCACCGCGACTTGAGGGCACCGCACCCGCACTGCTACGCTTCACAACGCAACCGCGACGGTTGCCAGAACCGTCTCTCACCAGCGTGATCCGCCGCAACGAAAAGGTACTGTTTATGAGTCTGCCGACACCACAACCGACGCGGTCGGACGGAACTGTTGGATTCTGTTGTTTTTAGCACTGTGGTAGCACCGGACGGAGCTACCGACTTCAAGGAACTGCGGGGCATATTAGCAAGGGCTGGCGATATAATTATCGCCGCATTAGCGTCCGTTTTCGGGCGATAAGCGGCGATAATTATATCGCAATATCATCAAGGACACGCTAGCGCGTGTTTCCTTGATGTAGAGCCCGTTTTTTCACAGCCTCGCCTCGAATCGCTAATGAGATGCAAAGAAGGCGTGGCTGTGAAAACAGCACATGAAAATATCGCGAAGGCAGCTTCGCGATATTAACAAGGAGGTGCAGCGATAAAAAAAATCGCGCTACCTCGGCCTTAACGCTGGAATTTATCGTCTGTTAAATTCCAGACTAAGGCATACTAATAATGGTAGGTGGATTATGCTGATACGACCGCAGGGTCGTATCAGCAATGTTATCGCTGTTTTCCATGGAACATCGCTGGAAAACCAGCGATGTTCCATGGCAAACACCGCTATCGCTGAAATATTATCGCCATAGCGCTATGCATTGTAAATATAGCGTTATCATGGCGATAATTTTCAGCGATAGCCGGCGATAATATTTCTATCGCTATGTGGGGCCAGCGATAATTATCGCTGGCCCTTGTTAATATGCCCCTGCATTTTTAAGGTTATTCTTGCAAAGTTGTTAAGTAGTGAATGCTGGATTTTTATCGTTTTGGTCTTGTTTGAATATATAAATGTTTGGATATTTTTCTAAACTGGTGTGGTGTCCTTTTGTAGTGTTTTCACTGTATTACTGTGATAAGCCTGACTGCCTGTGCCAAGCTACCAAGGGGGTGAGCAGGGGTTATTTCAGTAGTGTATCCCCCTTATCCTGACTAGACGAAGGGTCCCTACTTGGAAAAAGGTGCAAACCATTGCCAACTAGAGAACCCCATTTCTAACACAGACACATTTTCTATACCAGATGCGCCGTATCCTGACCCCACATTTATGTTGTACTTTGGATAGGAATGGGACCAAGTGTTTATGGCTATGGTGTGAGTGTGTCTGTGAGAGAGAGAGAGAGAGAGAGAGAGAGAGAGAGAGAGAGAGAGAGAGAGACAGTGTGCGTGTGTGACATAGACCCATGCTGTTGATGGATAGGGATGCAGCAAGCACTGCAGGACAGGGCCCGACTGGGAACCCAAAGCGGGCCTAGCAATTTTTTTCGGACCAGCCCCTGGGGTTGGGGGGGGGGGGTAGGGTGTGGTGGGAGACAAGTATGAAGCACTGCTGCTTTTGCAACTGGGTGTTGATATTGCAGCACTGCTGCAAAACCGTCCCCCAGTATCAAAACTGTCCCCTATCCTTCCAGCCTCCTGGGGAAACGTCCAATGCCTGCTACGTCCAGTCTGGCCCCATTGCATGAGTTAGAGATCGCACAGTGTTAAAGTGTCACGGTGCTCCTGATGCTCGAGGGGGGGCCTGGATGGCATGAGCAGAAACAGCTGTTGTGAAATTAGCACCACATAGTGCATGTATAGGTCTGGCATTAGCATGACTAAATGTATATGTGTAATGTACTCACTTATAGGGAACTCTTCATCCACTGGTCTGTCATTATGTCACTCACACTTTCTTCCACTCACACCACCATACAGCATGGGGCAATAAGCCATCCCACTTCAGCCATTGGCTGCCTTCACTGTGGCTGATGGCATTCTGCTCTTTGGCAAATCCACACACAAAACAGTTTGTTCAGTGCCAGAGACTACTATGGCAATGTATACTTTTTTAGACCAAGATATTTTTGCAGTTAGCCAATATATTTATTAAGAATGACAAGGGCCAGTAGGTTCCTTAACAATAAAGGTTTGCAAAGAAACAGTCATTGGCAAAGCCAAAAGGCTGGCAGCCAACACCAGAACTATTGTCTGAGCCCGTGCTTGTTAAACCAGTAACAGTAGTCAACCTTTGTGTGATTTAAAGGCTTACTTAGAGGAATTTTCTTCCTCAGGGTTTTGCTTTGAAATGTATTAAGAAGTGCTGCATTTCTAATTAGAGTAAGCATGTAACATAGGGGAAATTGTAAAGGACATTTTAGCCAAAAAAACTTTCAGCTTGTTTCTGCTGATGGAACTTGCAAAGGTTCCTACAGGTGCATTCTAGAGCTAAGGTCTGGCTACTGTAGGCCTTGTTTGGATGGAAGCATTGGGACTATTCTGCAAATCAAATGTGACAGGCAATGCAACCGTGTTGGTAATGTGGCATGACAGATATGTGACTTTACGGAAATCCTAAGGGAAGTAGACGAAGTTGGTTTAGCTCAAACCAAAAGCAAAATAGAAGGATGTGACGTGTGCAGTCAACTCTTGTTTTATTTTTCCGTTCCTGCTGAGTCTTGGCGGCGGGGCCTGGTGGTGACAGGCACTGAGGGGAGTGGTAGCTGCACTGCCTTCACTGCGCATGACTGTTTGGCCGGCCTAAGATGGCCGGCCAAACTGTCATGCTCAGTGAAAGCTCTCTCCAACCCAGCTGCGTTGCTGGGTTGGAGAGAGCAAGCACAGACTCCCAGTCTGTCTGTGAGTGCAAATCGAGGGCGCTCAGGCCAATCCTGAATGACAGCAACTTCAGGATTGGTCCCAGGGCAGTCTGGGAGCCTGTGCCTGGAGAAGAGGAGCAGAAAAGCGCGACACGGCCGGCTGCAGGTACGTTTTATTTTTATTTTGCCCACCCGCGACCCCTATCCCCGCCCGCTCCACCACTCGTCCACAATACTAGCTGCTACTGGTACAGATAATGATATAATGACTTATTGGAGCTTCAGTAGTAAGAAAGAGCTTCCTGTGAATCTGTTATATTCCATGTGACATGTTGAGAAATAAAACATGAACGCTTTATTTCAGAGGTACATTTGGTAATCAAAAAATGTGTCCGAGCACGGTTCAGTTTATGTTTCAGTTACCTCTGATGAAGAGCTTTCTTTGCCCGAAATGCACTGGGAGGATATGTGTATGGTTACCCAAGATGAACAGCGTATTCATACATGCCAATGAAAAACGCCTGGATGGGCATTTCTTGAACATTTAAAGTTTGGTTGTATGCTGTTTCGATTTGTGAACCATTAAATTATGAGAAAGATGAAAACATGGATTAAATATGGATTACTTGGATGAAATATTGGATTCCTGTCTGTTGATCTTTGCAATTGCTTGCATAGCTGTGCAGCTTGAACCTATGATGTGACGACGCACCAGACATTCTTGTTTGCAGCATATTGCCATGCTGGATCTTTAGTACAGAGTACTGAGTATTTTTGAACCACAGAAAGTAGAAACATATCATACTGCTGCACACTTAATTGTAATATGTGTGGGAGTTGTATTACATTTGGTTTAGTAATCACCACAGATGACAAACTAGATTTTCCGATTAGAAGCAGGAGGAAGAAGAATCCCTAAACCATGCCTGCATGCTAGGCAATCTTGGGGAGAGATGTGCCCTGCTCTGGCTTAAACCATGTCTCCGCACTTAAGTTTCCACAGATACATTTTTGCCCCCTCTGTGTAAAACCAAAAACTACCTGCTTGTGAGGAATGTGGTGTATTATATGGTGTGGTTGTGAAACACCACCTACACTACCAACCCTTCTCAGACCAGTCAGGTTTTGTTTCTCAAACCTTAGCTCAACCCTCAGTAGCTGTGGCTTTGAACACTCAGGCTCCAACAAAAGCAACAAGTGTAAAGCATTTAAACAGCACCAAAACAAGTGAAGAAGAAAGAAATCCAACACTCAAGAAATCCAACACCAATGCATAAAAATAGCTTATATTTTTATGAATTTATGGACATAAAAACAAAAAAGGTCAACTAGAGGATTCAGGAGATAGAGGTGCACATGCATCAAAATAGCCAATAGCGAGTCTTTAATTGCGATTTTTAAGGAACCGCAATTAAAGAATCGCTATTGCCTATGCATGTAGGAATCGCAAAAAAATTGCGATTACTACACATTCCTTAATTGCGACTCGCAAATTGCGAGTCGTAATTAAGGAATTGCTTCCCATTCATTCCTATGGGCCTAGAGGCCCATAGGAATGAATGGGAATTGCATGCGCAATTTGCGAGTACCCAATAGGTACTCGCAAATTGCGCATGCAATTTCAAGGGTGCCAAAAGGACACCCTGTTGCACCCCTGTAATTTCAATTTATCTACATGTTGCGCACACACATGCCCCAAGGGCATTTGTGTGTGTAACATGGGACTTTGGAAATTGCCCTTTAGTGCATTTTCCAAAGAAATCGCAAATTACCATCAACTTTAGATTGACGGTAATTTGCGATTCCTATTTGCGAAATCGCAAATTTTTATTGTTTAGGTGTACATGCATCAAAATAGTCAATAGCGATTCTTGAATTGCGATTTTTAAGGAATCGCAATTAAAGAATCGCTATTACCCATGCATGTAGGAATCGCAAAAAAAATTGGAATTCCTACACATTCCTTAATTGCGACTCACAAATTGCGAGTCACAATTAAGGAATTGCTTCCCATTCATTCCTATGGGCCTAGAAGCCCATAGGAATGAATGGGAATTGCATGCGCAATTTGCGAGTACCCAATAGGTATTCGCAAATTGCGCATGCAATTTCAAGGGTGCAAGGGTGCCAAAAGGACACCCTGTTGCACCCCTGAAATTTCAATTTATCCACATGTTGCGCACACACATGCCCCAAGAGCATGTGTGTGTGTAACATGGGACTTTGAAATTTGCACTTTAGTGCATTTTTCAAAGAAATCGCAAATTACCATCAACTTTAGATTGACGGTAATTTGCAATTCCTATTTGCGAAATCGCAAATTTTTATTGTTTAATGCATTGCATTTAAGGAATTGCAATTTGCGATTACTTAAATGCAATCGCATTTAAGTAATCGCAAATTTTGCGATTACTTAAGTGCGATTTTTACATTTGGGATGATGCATCCCAAATGCAAAAATACCGGTCGCAAAGGGGCAGATTCTGTGAATCTGCCCATTTGCAACCGGTTTATATGTTGATGCATGTGGCCCATAGATTTTACAAGGAAAAATAAATCAAGAGTTTTTACTTAACGCAGAGAAGCACTCGCAAATTCAGAGATTTAACAACTAGAAACTTTTTCAAGAAACCTTTTGTCAAAGTGGAATGCGATTACTTAGAATTACGTTGGGCGACCAACTCTGGCAGGGAGCCAGTGAAGGGGATCAGTAAGGTCCGAAGAAACAGTTGCCTCGTCGAGAAAAGCAGTCTTAAGTCCAGTTCCAGTGTCAGTGGTCATTTGGCATTGTCTTGATGCAAGAAACACAGGATGCTAAAGTTGCTCAAGAATACTGAAGATGCTGTGCAGTTGATGGGGACTTCCTGGGGCCACTCGGAAATCCTTAGTCCTGGTGGGACGATTTTGGCCACAGGGATCAACGTCCCTTGACATCCTCTTTGGTCCAGCAAAAGCCCAGTCACAACTGGATTACTGGTCTCATGGCACAACAAGTTCAGCGATTTCCTTCTTTTGGTGATAACTCTCCTTCTGGGTGACCAAATTGCAGTCCCACAACTCTCGTGGGTCCAGAAGTCTCGGGTGGAACTTTTGAGCATTGGATCTCAGTCTCTCAGGCTGCACTGCGGCGATGAGCAACAATCCAGTGATCTGGACTACCAACTTGCCCAGGTATGCTCCTTCAGTTTGTGGCCCTGTGCTGTAAATAAGAAGTCAGCCAGCTGAATCTTGGAGTCTCTGCCTCTGCCTCTGGCTCGGTTCGGGTGACGAGTTCACCATGAGCACGACACAGCAGGCACAGTCCGTTCCCTCGCTAGCTCAAAGAGCAGCATTTGCAATCCAACTTCAGTGCAGCCTCTTCTTTGCTGGTTCCAGGGTCCGTAGGGCAGTCCTTCTTTGGCCCTCTTCTCCAGTCCAAAAGGGATCTGAGTTCTGGGTGCACAGGGGGCCTCTTTAATGCTCAGAAAGTGCCCTCAGGGGATCGCGGTCTCTAGCCAATGAGCTTCTTGGTTCCCTCATGCAAGATATCAACTTCCTTTGAACTGTGGCATCTAGCTGTCCCAGAGTGCTCTATTCTACCCACTACCAAGATGTGGGGACCCCTCTCTTGGTTTGTGGAGCTTGGTAGCCCATCCTAGAGGTGTGGCTACCTGGGGGCTACATGCCCATGGAAAACTGGTTTGGCCAGTGTTTCCCGCTCTTTGTCCTCGATGTCAACCTATCTACCCAGGCAAAAAAGCAGCCCTTTTCGAGTGTGGTTGCAATTTAAAGCTCTGCTTTGGGCCAACACCCCATGTGACTTCTTGCCAGAAGAAGGTAATGCCTCCTTCAGTGATAGGCTTCAGTTGTTACCTGTCCTGGGAGCCGTTTACATGTCTCCCCAGGTGTGCAGAATGCTGTCTCACGGCTAGCTTCAGTTAATGGACACTGGAAAACTGGGCAACAGAGTGGCAACTTTCTATAAGTTGCATGTGCAACAAGTTACATTAATTCCGACTTGGGCATCAAGTCTGGCTTAACGTAACAAGTTATTTGATACCCTGAAGTACCTACTCAGGTGTCAGAAGTTAGCACAGCTGAGGTGTCAGCATTTGACTCCATACTTGCCAATGGGGCTACCAGTCTCTCTCCCAGTAAAAATGACAATTGCATGTTTTTACTGCCAGAACATTAAACACATGTTCTACTTTTTAATATGCTGCACCCTGCCTTGGGGCTCAATAGGTCTGCTGTAGGGGTGATTTATACACATTGTAAAGGGAGTTTGGGCTTTGTTATTGATTAAAATGGCAAAGTCGAGTTAGCAGATCTAAATTGCCCTTCCAGTCTGCAGTTGCAGACTGGGAGTCATGTTATACCTTGTCCTACTTAGGGGCCACTCTAACTGGCAGGCCCTGGGTAACCCTGGTACCATATACTAGGGAATTAGAAGTTATTTAGCTTATGCCAGTTGGGTGTAGGCCAAACAAACATACACGCTTAAGGGTTAGGGCACTGAGGTCTGATTAATAGGACTCAGTGCACTCTCAGAGTCAAAAAACCAGCATCATTAGTCCAAAGCCTTGGGGATGACCGTACAAAAAGAGGCATCTCCTTACACTGTTTCAGTATCGTGCCACAAGAAGCTTGGGTGCCATGGATCTGAGAATAATCTGGCTGATAGATGCAGCTTGTCTGCTTTGGGAACTTGTCACGAGGAGCATGAGTGATGTGATGTGCTATTTTATTAAATTGTTATTAACTATCTTGGTTTGGACTTAAATTCTTTACATCTCATTATCCTTACTGTTTGCTAGTTTTGTTAGCTGTTATACTCACATCATGTGCACTTTCTCTGAGCATTCCTTATTGTTTGCCCTAAGCCACCAAAGGTGAGTGAAGGTATCTCCTTAGAGAATCCCTTTCAACTCAGTGGGTTTGCTGGTTTGGTCTAGTTTGAGCTCAACAAATATCAAACGTGAGTGGGATCTGTGTTTTAGAAGACCCCTTTGAAATAAATCTGCGGGACCCTCAGCAACTACTTTCAGTCAGTGGTATATGCTTTGCCACTAACATACTAGTAGTTGATAGTATCATCATCGGGTCTTCCTTCCTCCAACTAGGAGGTGATCTCTTGTAATCGAAGAGATTTTTTTGTGGGGATCCACAACAGACTGAGTGATATAAAATTACCTCTTGTCTAGTTTGAGCTCAGTCAGAGTTCACATCAGGACTTTATACTCTTTCCGAAAACACCCCAGCCTTGTGCAGGAAAGCCTGACAAAAATACAGAATAATAGATTAGAGCAACAGACTTGACGCTGTGCCTCTTTATATATTATGTGTGTGGCCTATGATATTTTATTTGGAGATCCTAATGCCTTACCTAAATGCTTTAATCAACTCAAAAGATAAATTTCAGAAAAGACAATAAAGTGGCCTATAAAGTGATTCATAGCAAGACACTGGTTGTGTAAAGAAGTGGGATGGGATAATACATCTCAATTGGAATTCCACGCTTTGAAAGGCAAGCAATTACCCTTCTTACTGTGGATGATAAACTTAGATTTATTATGGATTGTGGAAGATGGCTCACTCTATGATCTTTGATGCCATCTCCCTAGACATCCTTCTGAATTGTTTTGACACCTTCGTGATAAGAGACAAAGCCCTAGCATGGTTTTCCTAACTTCTTTTTAATTGCCTTCTGTTAGAAATGGGGGTCTCTAGTTGGCAGAGGTAGGTGCCTTTGTCCAAATAGGGACCCTTGCTTCTAGTCAGGGTAAGGGGAAAACACACTTTAGATAACCCCTGCTCACCCCCTGGGTAGCTTGGCACGAGAAGACAAACTTATCCCAAAGGCAATGTGTAAAGTATTTGTACTCAAAACACACAGTAATACAGTGATGACACCACAAATGGATACCACATTAGTTTAGAAAAATAAAGTATCTTTATCTAAACTCAACAAGACCAAAATGACAAAAAGCTAACATATATGTAATAAGAATATGACTTTAAAAAGATTTCAAACAACTTGGCCCATAGAAAACTATGGATGCGTGATTTCTCTCAAAGTACCTGTAGTTGCGACAAAATTTGCAAGGCCAAACAGCCGTAGAGATGGGAAGCGTGGAAAAACAAAGAGATGTGTCAGTTCCTGAGACCATGGGAAGGCGATGCAACAGTTCTGCTGCACGCAGGAGAAGTGATGTGTCGAATCCAGTCTGTAAGGGGAAGTGATGCGTCGATTCCGAGACGGTTCTGGTCCGTGGGTGATGCGTCGGGAAAACTTACCACATAGGTACGATGTGTGGAAATCCGGGATGCATCGGCGATCGATGTTGCGGCGCTGAGCGGCGCTATGTCGGTTTCTTCAGCCGTGATCCCTCAATGCGTCTGTTCTTGCAGCGGCGACAGGCGCTGCGTCAGTTTCGGCAGCAGCGCTTTGATGCGTGGAGATTCTTCTCGCAGAGCGGTGCTGCGTCGGGAAAACAGCAGCAAGAAGAGCGATGCGTCGATTTTCTTGTAGTTGCGTTGCTTTTCCAACTCCCAACAGCAGGAACAACCTCCAGAGGCCGAACACAGTCACAGGCACCTCTTGGCAGGTCAGAACTCCCAGCAAGGAAGTTCAGGGGAGCTGGGGGTGAAGTCTTTGTGTCCCTGAGACTTCAGAACAGGAGGCAAGCTCTACTCAAGCCCTTGGAGATATTCCTCAAGCAGAGGGGACACAGCACACAGAAAAGTCCTTGTCCTTTTCTTGGCAGAAACAGCTACTGCAGGCCAACCCCAGACAGCACACATCAAAGGGGCAGTACTCCTCCTCCAGTTTCTCCAGCTCTTCTCCTTGGCAAAGGGTCCTCTTGATTCCAGAAGAAGTCTAAACGTCTGGGGTTTTAGGTTTAATACTTATACCCCAAAATGTGTTTGTTCTCTTTGTGCAAGGGTCTCTGAGCCCAGCCCAAACTAGTTCTGTCCTCACTGGTGCAGTATGACCACAGCATTGTGCAAGGGAGTCAGGCCCTATTTAGGTGCAATGAAATCTCCTCCCACTACTCTAAATTCAGCCAAGGTCTATTCAGCTCAGCTCTGAGTCATCCAAGAAGGACACACCACAACCCCCCCAGTAACTGTGTACAGTGAATGCACACCCCCAGCCCCTGTCACTCCAAAACCAGACAATCAATACACAAACAGGCAGAGGCACACAGAATGGTTAAACAAGAAAATGCCTACTTTCTAAAAGTGGCATTTTCAAACACACAATTTAAAAACCATCTTCACTAAAAGATGTGTTATTAAATTCTGAGTTCAGAGAGCCTTAACTTTATTTCTCTATCTTGTCCCAATGGGAATTTATGCTTGTAAGATGTTACAACGCATTTCCCATTCTATCCAATGGGCTAGATAGCCTTTCAAAAGTGAAAAACGAAATTTGCAGTATTTCACTATCAGGACATGTCACTCACACCAGTACATGTCCTACCATTCACATACAGTGCACCCTGCCCAGGGGGGTACCTTGGGCCTATCATACGGGTGCCTTACAAGTAAGAAAAGGGAAGGTTAGGGCCTGGCAAGTGGGCGCACTTGCCAAGTCGACATGGCAGTTAGCAAACTGCGCACAGACACTTCAGTGGCAGGTCTGAGTTACCTTTTCAGGTCTACTCATGTGGGTGGCACAATCCATGCTGCAGGCCCACTAGTAGCATTTGATTTACAGACCCTGGCACACTTCAGTGCACTTTACTAGGGACTTACCAGTAAATCAAATATGCCAATCAGAGAGAACCGATTGTAACAACAATTTACACAGAGAGCATGCGCATTTCAGCACTGATTAGCAGTGGTAAAGTGCCCAGAGTCCAAAAGCCAACAATAACAGGTCAGGAAAAAATAGGTGGAAGAAGCAAAACGTTTGGGGATAACCCTGCAAAAAGGGCCAAGTCCAACAGCTTCCATTTGTTTTGCTTCCTTCCTTCTTTTGGTTCCTTCTTTATACTCCTCCTTTGCTCAAGGGTCTTTGCTCAGCCTCACAAACTTTATGGGCAGATGTACGACCCACCAATTTGCGACTTGCAAATTGCGTCGCATTTGCGACTCACAATTTGCGTCTCACAAATTGGGATGTACAACAGTGTCTCAGACACTGTTTGCGATTCCTAATAGGGTCGCAAATTGCATGTCTCATTAATATTAATGAGGCAGGCGCAATGTGCGACCCCATTAGGAATGGCTAGCACTCACAGGGATGGTGGCCTGCTGGGGTCAGCAGACCACCATGTTTGTGACTGCCTTATAAAGCAGTTTCTTTTTAGGTCGAGCATTCTAGACCTCTTGTATATACTTTAGTATATACTTATATGTGTATGTACTTTGTGGGCTCTGGAGATCAGCCCTAGGACTTGTCTGCTTCCGCTTAGGGACTTTTTTTTCTCTTCAACTGCCTCTATTTAACTTTCTTGATAGAAAACGACCAGCAGAGGTCAGTCAAATACCAAAATTGCTTTCTGCTTAGGGATTTTTTTTTCTGGCAACTGCCTTTATTTAACTTTATTGATAGAAAACGAACAGCAGAGGTCAGTAAAATACCAGAATCACTTTAACATTCTCTAGATTCCAGTCCATATAAATTGTCTTCCATGAGCACCCGTAGACAATAATATTGTTTTCAAATCTTGTACTTTCAGTGATATGGCCACCGAATGCCCTGATTTTATATTAAAAACAGAGCTTTGGACTATAACATTTCCCGCTGAAAGGCAATATTTCTCTCCATGTGTTCCCATACCTGGTGTGTCACGCAGTTTGGTGCTTATTTTCCCTCCACGTTAAAGAACAGTAGATGTTTCAGCACCCAGGCTAATGTGCTGCATAGCTAAATACATATAAGGTCCCAAAGGCGAGACCGATTGCATTGCAAATGCTTGTTTTAAATGCAGCCCGTTTTCCTTAAATGAAAACGGGATGCATTTAAATAAAAAGCAAAATGAAACTTTTCAGTTTCATTTTTTAAGGGCAGGCAGTGGTTCCTGGGACCAGTGCATGCCTTTAAAAAATATTTTTTGACCCATTCACAAAGGGGAAGGGGTAATTAGACACATGGATGAAGTACAACTCATCTAAATTAAATGGAGACAAAACAGAAGTATTCTTGTTTGGTTGTCATTCTTCAGTCTGGTCTTTACTATAGTGGCCTCCTGAACTTGGATCAACACCCATTTCAATGGTTAACTACCTAAGCTTTATTTATGATTGTTCTTCTTGTTTTTGACCAAGTTTCCAAACGTTCTTCTAACTGCTTCTCTTTCATTCGAATGGTGCAAGGGGATCCTGCATACATGTGCCCTGCAGCCTGCCCTTCCCTCCTACCCTCAGTTAAAAGCCTCGTTTATCACCCAGCCTTTCATAGAATTTAAAAACCTTTTCATTTAGTTCCTCCTAGACTGGCTGGCATTGCCCTTTTCCACAGCGCCAGGTTGTCCCTTGAGGAAAGAGTGCCCTCAATAATTATTGTTCATCTAGTTATTTCTTAATTTATGAATTATGTTTCTGAAAGTTATAATAAAATAAATATAGCTGGGTGTTTCGAAGAAGAGACTTCAAGCAGTAAAGTCATGTTTGATGGTTATCATTCCTTTCAAACCTGATTGTTTGAGGGCATTTCGTATACATTGCTGTCCTTTACCCAGAAGTAAATAAAGTGCTAAAAAAGAAAAATTTGATAATTTGGGCATTTTACAGAGCGTGAAAAAATGACATTTAGACAGTCTGGATGATAACCCACAAGAGAACCATCTCACAGATCTAAAAGGATGGGACTATTCTGTTTTTTCACTGTCAAAGACGGGAACACATCAGTCCCAATCACCAGTGGTGTAATGCAGGCCCCGGCAACCCATGCGGAGCAGCGGGTCTCCAACCCTTTAGTGGTCCCCTACAGAGCCCAAGTCCAATAAATATCTGTGAGATATGGTAGACTCAGGGGCCCTTCTTCAGATTCTGCAGAGGGGAGGCATCACTTTGTGTTTCACCACTGTCACCCACAAAAGGCACCTGTTGGAAACAGCCTTTTTGCAGGGTTACCCCAAACTTATTACCTTCCTCCTCCTCTTTTCTGTTGGCTTTAGGACTCTGTCAACGTTTTCACTGCTAACCAGTGCTAAAGTGCTTATGCTCTCTACTTAAAATGTGGTAACATTGGCTTTTCCACAATTAGCATATTTAATTTACTTATAAGTCCCTAGTAAAGTGCACTGCATGTGCCCAGGGCCTGTAAATGAAATGCTACTAGTGAGCCTGCAGCACTGATTGTGCCACCCATTTAAATAGCACTTTAGACATGTCTCAAGCATGCCACTGCAGAGACTGTGTGTGAAGTTTTACACTGCCATATCGCCCTGGCAAGTTTACCTACTTGCCAGGCCCAATTCTTCCTTTTTATTACATATAGGTCACCCCTAAAGTAGGCCCTGGACAACCCATGGGCAGGATGCAGTGTTTATACATGTAGGACATGTATTTTTAAGTTTTACGTGTCCTGGAAGGGGAATTCGTTTTTCATTACTGCATGGCCTATCTCTTCAATAGGATAACATTGGGACTGCCTTATTATATTTTATAAGTGTAATTTTCATTTGGGAAAAGATGGAACACCCCAAATATGGTGTGTCTGGAATCACAATTTATCAACACAACTTATGGTGAAGTTGTTTTCTAAATTGCAAGTCTGAAAATGCAACTTTTAGAAAGTTAGCATTTTCTTACTGTAACCATTTGGTGCCTTCTGCCTGTCACTGGAATACACGTCTGGGGTGGGTGACAGATGGCTTCCTGCATTCCCTCTAGACAGCCACACACAAAGGAAGGGTAGGTGTGACTCAGTGACCATCTGCATGCTGATGGGTCATCCTGAGCAGGATGGGAGGGAAGAGGTGACACTCAGTGCTTAATTAGTAAAATAATGAGTGCCAGGGCCCTGACCAGGAGGCCACTGCAGCTTGCTGTACCCATCGTCCCTGTCATAGCTAACAAAACAACTTCTAACCATCTCTATCACCTGCACATGTGACAGTTCATATTATTCCAGATCTCCAAATGGCTGGGGAGGCAGGTATTAGTAATTATTAATGTATATTGTATTCTTACACAACTGTTGTTCTGCTCATCTCTAAATTAGATGAGCAAGGCCACCATGTGGCAGACTGTCCTAAGTGCGATGTTCACAATTAAGTGGCGGTGCTGAGCACCAGAATCCAATTAAGTGCCAGTGCTGCGCAATGGAAACCACTGGCTCAAATTAAGCACTGGTGACACTTACACCTGAAAGGGCTGTGTCCTGTCCCCACACAAAGGGTGGCATACCCCCCCTGTAGTGATTCTGGAGCCAGGGCAGGAAAGGCATGGTCTTGGGCACTTCAGAGGCATCTCTTTCAAGTCTCCCTACTTCAAAGACCCAACTGGGTATTAGTACTGGACCTCTGACACCACCATTTAGAGCAAAGTGTAAACGATTTATACAGCACCAAAACAGTAATAAAGTCAAAACACCACCCACTAAAAGACCTGAAATGAATTAGAAAAATTGAGTAAAATGTAATACATATTTCAAAAAAGCAGTCTGCACCAATGATAATGTAGCAATGCGTTAGACTCGGACCTATGAGCGATTTCGGGTGGACTATGCTCAAGCAAAGGATGCATACACCAAGCAGGTTCATCCCAGTTAAAGATTTTGCCTTCTGACTCAGGCCCGATTTTAGTTTTGGAAGATTGGGTATTCTCCGTCAACTTGGTGGAGGACTTAACATCCGGTAAGTCAAGGGTACTTGGCCCATCAAATTTAGAAATGACCTCCAAGATGGCGATCATTTCAAAAGCATTAGCAGGAACCACTGTCACGGTAGTCAATGCTTTTTTTGAGTTTGACGCATGACTCTGTCAACATGACAGAGCCGTCCGTCACACATATTCATTTTATTTTCCGTCAAACTTGTTTTTTTATTTTGAGTTCTCTTCCATGGGAAGGGGAACATTGACAGGTTTCACTGCCCCTTACCAACAGGGTTTTCCTGGCGATGATGAGTAGGAAAAACTGACCTCTATATTTGCCCATCTAAATTAGGTAGGTGGATATAGAGGTCAGCCTCTGATGGCCATTACTCCATCAGGCCATTGGAGGGGGTATAATTATGGCAGAGACGGAGGAGTCACACCTGTGGTTACACCAATGATCCGCTCGCTTCTAAATCTGTGGGCCGGGCCATTATCTTGACAGTAAGGATACTCCGTCACTGTTGCGTCGGAGTATCCTTACCACCAAAATGTAAATCAGACCCTGTCATGTGGCTCAGTTAGGCGCAGGAAAAAACACTGCCATTTTAACATGCACACATTTCTTAAGTTGCCTTCTCTTTCACACAATGATTTTTGAAGGACATTGGCTTGCGTGACTGTGCAGGGTTCGTTTCTCCGAAACCACATTGCTTACAAACCCACTTTGCAAGTACACTATCACAACACCTTGAACATTTTGTACAAGGCCTCGACACACATTATGCAAATGTTATTATTTGTTATTTCATTCTTGAGGCAATGCTGCTATCAAAGAGACAGAAAACAATGTCAGCTCAGCTGAAGCATCGACATGGAAGCATGGATGCCACTGTTATAAATACACATGAACTCCCAAGCTCGAATTAGAGGAGCACTTAGCTGTTACTTGGAGTGCTGGCGTTTCAGCTCGGCTGATTCCTGTTTGTCCCTCTGCAAGGGAAGTCAAGCCTGTGACCAAGATGGGGACCTATATACCTTGCCTTCAGGTAAAAGGGAGTTAGATCATCCTATAGGGGATTCGCAGCAGAGCACACACACCCTAGACAACTAGGTTAGTGAACATCTAGTAGGAGTACACTATACTCAGTACTTATATGCCAGCATATGTACACTGTTTTAGCAAAATGGTGGAATTGTATATTCTTTTCACCGTCCTCATACTACTAATCAGTTTTATTTGCTTCTGTCTATTGATTATTGCAGCGCATACATATTTATACAAGAATCACGATGGTTCAATTAATATTGAAAACGCCCCTTTGTGTATTCCTTGTATATCTCTCCGAGAGCGCATGAGTGACTGGGCGAAAAGGTTCTAGGTCTGTTGTTGGAATAAAAATGTTTTCGTTATTTTGTCTGTGTATTATTCTATGTAAGTTAGCATTCACAGCACCATTTTATTTTTCTCCGCCATTTTGGACCATGATCGAAACTAATCCTTATTTTCTTCATGAGAAACGGCCTGTGGTAATTTTCTTTTCTCCAAGGTTGGGCCTTGCTTTGCTAATGAATACACTGTTCTTATTAGCGCATACCTTTCCCACTAGATAGAGGCCTTCTCCCACTAGTCTAGTGGCGGGCATGGACAGAGTGACCTTGGGTAGGAGATAGTGCGTGCCCGGCCTCAGAATCGAAACCTATCCTTCTGTACCTGTTTGTTTAACTGCATCTGCCTGGAAAATTCCATTATGGGCGTGCCTTCATTGGTTCTGAATTGTACATAATGTATCTCCATGTTTGCTGATGTCAGTCCCTCTGCAGCAATCTTAAGAGACTGGGCTCCGCTCGAGTGTATCTGAATAAATATATATTGGTTTGTATTCTCTACTGTCTGACCGACTCTTCATTTGTATGGAAGGCTGAGAGTTGGTCGCGAGTGACCCGGGTGACCCTAATCGGGTCACTTCCTTCAGTTGGCGCCCGAACAGGAACCCCATCGGGCGAGTGACCCATCCCTTCCTGAGGACGGGTGGGGAGGTCGAGGCCATCGTCGGGTCGGACGGGCAGATCAGGGATCCCTGCACGAGAGAGCTCCTGTACTCACAGCTGCCCTTGCCTTGCCCAGCAGTCATCCCGACTGGGGTCCCGAACGGAGAAACCCTTGGATCTGACTGTTTGGTCTGAAGAGTCGGCAGTGGAGAATACATTTGTTTGACCTGCATATATCAGATGAGTTTGTTTTGTTTCTTTGTGGATATGATACCATTTTGGTTTGCATTTGGTACGGTCTGAGGACCGATTTTGGGTGAAAAGTATTTGCAAATACTTTGCCAGGGATAAGTAGTGATACAAAAGGGGATGATGGACGGAACGTTTGAGCCAATCAAACACTCACCCCCAGTCAACTGATCTGGGTTTAATCCATCATCATTCTTTAGCTCACTCCACCACCCCAGTTCAGACATGGCCATATGCAAATCAGTCTGACCCTGTGCCTCATGGGAACAGTCCAGCCCGAACTGCCAAGCCATGTCTTCCCTGGACCGGAAACAAGCATCCTAGGACCGGTTTCTGGCATAAGTAGTGAACTTGTTTTCTTTTGAGAATGCCTGGAATAAGTAAACTGGTTTCTTTGTGCTGTTGTTGTTGTTCTGCTGATGCTCGACTGGAGGAAAGTCAGCCAGCACCTCCAGAAGGCACTCCGAATTTTGATATGTATGTGAAGCATGGCCTTGGCCATATTATGTTTAGTACGCTAAGGCACAAATATACGAGGGACAATGCTGAGTTGCAGTGGCCTTTGACGGGCACTTTTGATTAGCAAAAGATTGAGTATTTACAAGAACAGTTGTTTAAGAAAAGAAGTAGACAGTCTATGTTTGATTCCCTTAGGACGTGGCAAAAAGCAGCTAAACAGAGGCGGATGAAAGCAGAGAAAGAGGCCCGGAAGGGGAGAATGCAGACGTTGACTCAGAAGGCCGTAGCATATGACAGGGAAAAGCAGGAGAAGGGTGTTGAATGTGCGATAGAAGGTTTCGATTACAGATTGATAAATCTTATGTGGTCCAAGAAGAAAATGATACTTTTGTGGAAGAATTATTAGATACTCGAACCCCACCTCCATATGCTCCACAAAGGATATATCCCGCTATTCCCTCACAGTCCCAGCCACCCGCTCCTTCTGTCTCTGCTGTTTCTGCTCCTGCTGATTAGACTGCTTTGGTCACGGCACCTCCTGTCCTCTCTTTGTCCTCGCCGTCTGTGGCCCCTATGACTGTATTAGTACTCCTGCCACACCTATTGTTTCAGCTCCCTTTCGCCAGCTCTTACACCTGCGACGCAGCCAGCAGCCAGCAGCGACGTTAGTGCCTGTTACTTCCGTTGCTACTCCCACTCTGTTTTTTCATTCCCCGACATTACTGAGTAGTGGGACACCAGTACGTGGATTTGAGGATAGAGACTGGATGAAATGTAAGGAATGTATGGGGCAGTTAGTACGATCTGATGTGGGAGACGAAGAGAAAAGGGTAGTAGCTAATCAGACTGCCCAGTGGGCTCATAATCCCATTTACAGTGTGGAAGATGTGTGGAACGTGATGAAAGATTATGAGCCTTTTGTACCACAGCATGCCCTTAAGCATATGTCTGCTAATCTGATTAGTCTTTGGGAGCAGTGTTTCAAAGATGCAGCACCACAGATTTGATATGATATTAAAGATCATGTATATGTCACTAATATGGTGCCTGATCAAGTTTTTGCCAGTATTACGACATTGATTGCTTACCCTCGGTAGGCTACTTGAGAAGAGCCCCACTTCGGTATCTCACTATCTGATGCAGGAGGTTCATCCTATATATCACCCAGAAATACCAGAGCTGACGGATAAGCACGGTATTGTCATTAGACCAGGTGTGGCGGCTCGTTTTCAGGAACAATGGGTTTCCACTCCGTGGAAAAGGAGTGAAGTTTTGTCTCTTAAGACTCATTTGCCTGATCCAAGGAAGAATCCCACTGCATATTATAAAGAATTGACTGATGCTTCCTCTTCAGCAGTAATGACACTTGCAGATATTGAAATGTTCTTTGGTTTATTGGTTCCGGTTGATATTTGGAGACAGGTGCATACTCAAGACCATGTTGCAGAGTTGGGGGGTACATGGGACCAAATTAAAGTATGGGATCAGGAACGAAAGGCAGGTGATAAGCCTAGAGCAGAGATACTTGCTTTGCCAGGCCATATCATTACGTATATGCATTCTCTTATTCCACCGAGGAAGGTTGATTGGGACAAGTTAACAGCTTGTCGACAAAAGAAAGATGAGAGCGTGTCTGATTTTTTCACTCAGTTTGAAGATATATTCCTGGATTACAGTGGGCAGGATCTGTCTATTGAGGGAGGTGTTCGGCTGTTTGTTAATAGATTTGTTTCTAATTTGCTTCCTGAGATTGCGACTCGATTGCAGGCTTCCGAAAGCACCTGGTCCACCTCTTCCCCTTCTGTTATTTTGAATATGGCACAGTACTATGAGCATAGGGAGAACGAGGAAAAGGAGAGGACAGAGAAAAAGCATAATGATTTGAAGACAAAGGAGTTGTTGCAACAGGCTTTTAGAGGGAATGGTAGAGGACGTGGTGGTTTGGCCCAACAGCTTCCACGCACTAGTAGGCAGCCTAACGCTACGCCCCTGTGTCCGAATCAGTGTGCTTATTGTAAAGAGGAGGGACATTGGCGTAGCGAATGTTCCGCGGTTTTGCAGAAGGTGGCGGTCCCTTGAGGATGAGGTTCCAGTGGAAGGGGTCGTGGAACTGGTGGGGCAGGCAGGGCTCAGAACGCTTCAGTCTCGCAGGGTCGTTCTCATAATAATTACTTTGATGACCTTTGAGATGGACAGTACTACCACGATGATTATGATGTGGATGAAGTGACAGGAATGTCTTACAGCTAGGACAGCCAGGGACAGAATGGGGGACCAGTTCCGATATCTGTAGACCAGCGTGGTCCTTATGTAACAGCAGAATTGAACGGTACAACTAAGGAATTTTGGGGGACACAGGTGCGACAAAATGTTCTGTTTCTCGAAATATGGTCCCTGGGGCGGCTCTGTCCGGCCGTACTAATGTTTCGGTAGGTTTTTCTGGTGTACCGGTTGTAAGTCCCATTTCTAAACCTCTTGCATTGACCATCGGTCTTTTCACTGTGGATTTGCCATTTTTGCTGACATCAAATTGTGGTGAGAATTTGATGGGTTTGGATTTATTTAAAAAGTTGCATGCCACAATTTATTGTTCCCCAGCAGGTGTCTATATGACAATGGGTCCGGATGTGGTGTGCGCTAAGCAGTGTCTGTCCAAAGATGCGCCCCTTCCTGTTGAATTTAAAGATTTGCCACCCACTCTGTGGGCAACAGGCGACACAGACGTGGGATTGTTGCAGATATCGCCTGTTTCGATACGCGTTAAGGATGGTGCCATTTTACCTCGTATCCCTCAATATAAAATACAGCAAGCAGGAGAGCGAGCCTTATTGCAGATCGTGCAGGATTTGATTGGGAAGGGAGTGGTTGAGGAGACCACTGCTAATATTTGCAATAGCCCTATTCTTCCGATTCTTAAAAGGGTGCCCCCAGGTTCCTATAATGACCATGAAGATGTTTATCGTTTTGTGATCGATTTGCGCGAAGTTAATAAAATAGTAATTCCCCAGTTTCCGGTGGTTCCTGACATCACCACTCTTTTGAAAATGATTCCCTCTTCTGCTAAATTCTTTTCTGTCATTGATTTGAAAAATGCGTTGTTCAGTATTCCTATTCATCCTGATAGCAGATATCTGTTTGGGTTCACTCTAGCTGGTAGAAATTTTAGGTTCTGTCGCACTCCTCAAGGCTATACAGAAAGTTCAAGTAACTATAGGCAAGCATTGAAAGGTCAGTTGGATTCTTTGTCGCTCCCCACAGGTAATGTAGTGCTACAGTACGCTGATGACTTGCTCATCGCTTCTGACACAGAACAAGGTTGTAGGGACAGTACAGTTAAGTTGTTGTTGCATTTGGCACACCAGGGACATAAAGTTTCCCTTTCTAAATTTCAGTATTGTCGACAGGAGGTCACCTATTTAGGTCACCTACTGTCGAAGGAGGGTATGAGATTGACTCCTGAGCGCATCAGTACCATTGTTAAAATGCCCATCCCACAGACTCAGAGAGATGTGCGCGCTCTCATAGGTATCACTTCCTACTGTAGGCAGTGGATACCTAACTACTCCTCACTAACCAAACCCCTGCTTGCACTAACCACTAAAGATGTGCATGAGCCCCTGCCTTGGACGCCTGAATGTCAGCAGTCTTTTGAGCAATTAAAGGCTGCGCTTTGTTCGGCTCCTGTGCTTGGCACACCCAACTATAGCAAGCCGTTTGTGTTGTACGTCCATGAGACGGCTGGTTGTGCGCTTTCTGTTTTAACACAAAAATTTGGAGATAAGCAACAGCCGTGTGCTTATTTCTCTGCTGTGCTTGACCCTGTCACACGAGCCCTCCCGAGTTGTCTAAGAGCAGTCGCGGCTGTGGCTGTCTGAATAAGGCAATCGGCTGGACTCGTACTTGATACTGATCTCACGGTCATGGTACCCCATGCTGTGGATACACTTTTGAATAAAAAAAAGACACAGCACCTCACCAGTGCACGTCTGACTGGCTATGAATTAACCCTGTTCGCAAAACACAGCACAATCAAACGATGTGCCACTCTGAATCCAGCCACGTTATTGCCCCTCCCTTCTGAGAGTGATGAAATTGATATACATGATTGTATCTTCCGGACGGAGGAGGAGACGAAGGGACGGGTAGACTCGACTGATGTTCCCTTATCTGACCCGCAAGGGAAACTATATGTCGATGGATCTTGTTTTAAATTACCAGATGGCACTACACTGCTGCTTATGCTATCACCACATTGCGTACAGTCGTAGTGACATCACGAGTCCCCTATCAGTCAGCCCAAGCAGCTGAGTTAGCCGCCCTTATCCGAGCTTGTGAATTGAGCGGGGGACTGGTTGTCAATATTTATACTGACAGCCAGTATGCCTTCGGGGTCGCGCACTAGGGGCTGAGAGAGGGTTTCTTACTTCCCATGGTACAAAGATCCAACATGGTCACCTTATATTGAGGCTTTTGTCTGCTTTGACACTCCCTAAGAAGTTGGCAATAGTGAAGTGTAGCGCCCATAGGAAAATTACTGATGATGTAGGTAGGGGGAATGCTTTTGCTGACCAGACAGCTAAGGAAACGGCACGGACTAAAATGAAGAAAATGTTTGTAGCAGGTCCCGCTAGGTGGGTGCCTGAAGTCACCATGTTTGAAGATACACTTGAGAGCGTGAAGGAGATACAACCTGAGGCCACAGTAGAAGAATTAGCAATGTGGCAAGAAAGTACAGCACAATTGAACGATGAGGGATGTTGGATTGATAAGTCAGGGAAGCAGAGATGGATGTTGCCAGTTGCATATCTTCTTCCTGTGGTCACGATGGCTCATGGCCCAGCCCATGTTAGTTCTAAGGGTATTTGCAAGTTGTTAGACCCTGTGTGGCAGAATGATAACATTTTGAAAACAGCTGCACATTTAGTGAAGTACTGCATGGTGTGCATGATGCACAATCCTGGAAGAGGTACCCCTACACCACCCGGAAATTTTGCACCACCCACTTTTTCATTTTGAGGTCCTTCAGATAGATTATATCGAATTAGACAGCGTCAATAACTTGAAGTGCGTGTTGGTGGTTGTCTGTGCATTCAGTAAATGGGTTGAGGCTTACCCCACTAAGACAATACAGCTGTTACTACTGCAAAGGTACTCCTGAAGGAGTTCTTTCCTTGTAACCCTGGGCAAAGCACTACGCTACGCTCGCGTAGTTTGCGAAGTTTGCGCTACTTCGCACAACGCAAATTGCACGTAGCACAGTGCAAACACGCGTAGCGTAGCGTAGTGCAGCGGTCATTTTTTGCTTGCTCGCGGTCCTCAACGTCAAGTTGGCGACCGCGAGCAAGCAAAATGACAACCCGGCGAGACTTTTTCCTCGTTCGCGATCAGCAACATTAAGTTGCCGATCGCGAGCGTGGAAAATAAACCTGCCGGCGAGATTCTCAACGCGGGGAGGTCAGGTTTCTCATTGCGAGTGGTCGCGTATGCTCGCGACCGCTCGCGATGAGAAACTACCAGTCGGCGTTGAAAGCTGCCGCTCGAGTAAAAATCTACTCGAACGGCAGTAAAAGACAGCTCGCACTGTGCAAGATGCCCTTTTCAATGATTGCACAGTGCGGACAAGCATCCGGCACTGTGCAATCATCACGAACAGCGCACTACGCAGTTCGCGTAGTGCTACGCGTAGCTCGCGTAGTGCGAACTGCACTTCACGTAGCTTCACGTAGCGCTACTTCGCGAACTACGCCCAGGCTTATTTCCTTGTTTCGGCTTGCCCCGTTTGATTTGGAGTGATAACGGAACTCATTTTAATGCCAAGGTCATTCAGCTAATTTGCAATGGTTTGCACATAAAACAGAGGTTTCATGCTGCAAACCACCCGCAGTCGGCAGGTTCGGTTGAGAAGTACAATGGTACTCTCAAACTGAAATTGGCAAAGATTCAGGAGACAACAGGGTTACAGTGGCCAGATGCTTTACCATTAGCTCTTTTGTCGACAAGAACAATAGCACATTCTAGGATAGGATTGTCACCGTACGGGGTCGTGTTTGGATGCCCGGAAAATGTCTGGGGCGTCGCGCGTCCTCGGCGGTTTTCAGATATTAAGTATCCATTATTGAGCGATTACCTTTACCAGTTAACTGAAAATCATCGTTCTATTCACCAACAGGTCCGGGAAGCCCTGCCACACACACCAGAGGGTCCCAGACATAACATTCAGCCTGGCGATTTCATCTTAATTTGCAATTTTCAGAGGAAAGAGTTTGGAGCCGCGTTGGAAGGGACCAGAACAGGTCCTCCTGGCTACACATATCGCTGTGAAGGTCGCCGACCGAAATAACTGGGTGCACGCCACCCACTGCTGCAGAATACTTTTGCCCTTGCCCTAAGACCAGTGGGTGAGGGATGGCATAGGGGACTCTGAGTGCGAGAAGGTGCCTCAGTTCGTCCCCTTTAGTGATGCCAAGCTGACCTGGACCCAAACGGATGCAGAAAATGATGAAGTGCTGAATGCAGCAGTTCCACCGGAGATACAAGCTTTTCAGGAACCCCTTTTCACTGATCCTTCTGTGCCTGGAGTCACCAGGTAAAATCTGCGTCCTCGGCTGAGGAATAGTGCACAAAAGGAGAAGTCAGATTAGACAGGGATGGACTGTGCAAGTTAGGATGTACTTTGCTCTAGTACCAACGGAGTTAGTTTAGGGTGAAGTGAGGATTGTGCACTGTCTTTGACATTGGACAGGATAAATTGAACGTGCTCCCTTGGAGGGGGGTACATTATCCTGATCGACGTGGGATACATCACGAGCTTAAGACTGAGCAAGCTCCACCGCCGGTGCTCAAGAGTGCCAACGTTTGATGAACAATAGGAGCCTGTACCAGTGAGGCTCTGATGGACACTGGGAACACTTACCTTTACTATCATTTTTGTTGCATTTCTCTCCTTGCCTAATTATGCATCCCTTTGGTCGGCCTATTGATGAGGAGGAACAGCCATTTGCACCACAGCGTTCAATAAGGGGTTGGTCGACAAAGAGCAAAATAGTTTGCATATTAATTGTTGTGATTGCACTAATGACAATATTTGGAATATCCTGGTTTTTAGAGGAGAAATTTCCCGTACATTCCTTGGTTGGTACAACTCCGCTCCCCCTGAGCGCATTTTCGTTACTCTAGCTCCACACAAAGAAGCCCGTAGGCAGTCCTATACAGACAATGTGTTTATACAAATGTTGCATCATGCTCATAATGTGTCCAATACGACTAATTGTTGGGTTTGTGGGTGGCTCCCTTCGGTCACTCATAAAAGTGACAATCTGTTGTCTATGCCACTGTCATATATTGGTAGCTGTGAGGGTTGGTATGAACTGTTTCGGTTGGTGTACTTCCAATTTCATCTTAGTACTTTGGATATAACATCCATTGATTCTTACACTGCAAATGAATATTTACACTTCTATCAAGGGTTTACCCCTCTAGGACCAGCAGGACAAGGGACTCTAGGGACACTGTCCTCAAAGTCATGTTTGAAAAAGTACCGTAGGGTGAAAGATATGGCCTGGTTTAAAATGGAAATGGCTGATTTCAAATGGTTTAACACCTCTGAGTACTTCCAATCCTTCCGAGGTCAAAATCTTACTGAAGATAAGCCGATACCTGTGTCGGTGGTCAATACGACAGCTAGTTTTTGTGTCCAGGGGACAGGGAAGATAAAGTTGGGGGGAGAGTAAATGTAATTTTACTTACAGGCTGAATACGACTAATAGTCCGCCTTTGGTCCTGCCCCAAAATGTCTATTTTGTTTGTAGGTCACAAGCTCACATCTGGCTCCCGAGGGGATGGTCAGGTACCTGTTATCTCTCCTTCCTTCTTCCCCCTGTATATGTTGCCCCGTCTAATTATCATAGAAATCATCAGCTGCAACGTAGAAGTACCTTCCTAACCCGAGCCAAAAGGGTTGTTGACACAAAGGATATAGATCAGACAGACACCACTGCACAGCAATTTGGAGATGCTATGAAGGGCCTGCTACCTTTTTGGGGTCCCATGGCTAATAGCCTTCAAATTCGTCAGTTAACAAGAGTTGTTGAAGGGGCTA
This sequence comes from Calotriton arnoldi, assembly GCA_963921515.1. NCBI lineage: Eukaryota > Metazoa > Chordata > Amphibia > Caudata > Salamandridae > Calotriton > Calotriton arnoldi. The sequence continues at coordinate 2,254,511 of CAWUFW010001565.1, forward strand.
TCAATACAACTGCTGGGATAATGACAAATATCACTGCTGAGCTCCAGGCTACGAGATTAGTCACTTTACAGAACAGGATGGTGCTAGATGTTATACTTGCAGATAGAGGAGGGGCCTGTCGCGTCATTGGAAGTAGCTGTTGTGTTTATATACCTGATAACGCTCCCAATGTTTATTCAGCTATACACAAATTACATAGAATATCAGCTGAGATACACCAAGAAACAGGTACTTGGACTCTGTCGAGGTGATTTTGGAATACACTAACATCCTGGGGTTGGAAGAGCGTCACTTTCTTGGCTGTGGTTGCCGATATCATCTTTACATGTTGCCTCTGTATACAATGTCTCCCAGCTTGTTGCTCCTATTGTGTCAATATACTCACTCCCAAACAGAAAGGGCCTGATTCACAGAACTAACTAACGTCAAAAACGTAAAGTTAGTACTTTTTGGTATTCACAGAAGGCACTTACTCATTTCGGTATTCACAGAAGTTAGAAGTCCTAACTTTAGGACTCCTAAACTGAGAAAAATCCTAACTTTAAGTCTTTCGGTATTCACAGAAGGCATTTAGGAGTCCTAAAGTTAGGAGTCCTAACTTTACTACTCCTAAACTGAGAAAAATCCTAACTTTAAGACTTTCGGTATTCACAGAAGGCATTTAGGAGTCCTAAAATTAGGAGTCCTAACTTTACTACTCCTAAACTGAGAAAAATCCTAACTTTAAGACTTTCGGTATTCACAGAAGGCATTTAGGAGTCCTAAAGTTAGGACTACTAACTTCTGTGAATACCGAAATGAGTAAGTTCATTCTGTGAATACCAAAATGAGTAAGTGTATTCTGTGAATACTAAAAGTACTAACTTTACGTTTTTGACGTAAGTTAGTTCTGTGAATCAGGCCCAAAATGTCAATTCATCATACTAATGCCACAATTATGATGCAAAAAGATATTGACGATTTGATGCAGATTGATTAAGGTATATTTGAGACCATGGGCCAGATGCATCAAAAATCCATTTTGCGAATGGGTTACCACCTACTTGAAGTAGGTGGTAAAATGCAAATGTTTTGCAACCGCATTCCGATCGCAAAACATTCATGCATACCGATGCGATTCGGTATTAGGAAGGGACGCCCTAAACACGCCCTGTCCTAATAGCGAATCGCAAACCCATTTTGCGATTCGGTAACAGGTTACCGAATCGCAAAATAGGGTTTGCTGCATCAGAAAGGCATTTTTTTGTGAATCGGCCGTTTGCGAAGGCAAAAAATGCTTGATGCATATGGCCCTAAGTCTTTCTTTGCAGCCTCCATCCCTGATACTGACTATATGACCTGCTCCTAATACTGATGTTCCTTTGTCCTTGAAAATGTTATATTTTCTTTGATCATTTCATAAAAATTGTTAGCTCATGCTAAAAGGAGGGTCTGTTGGAATGAAAATGTTTTCATTATTTTGTCTGTGTATTTATTCTATGTAAGTTATCATTTGCGGCACCATTTTATGTTTCGCCGCCATTTTGGACCATGATCGAAACTACTCCTTATTTTCTTCATGAGAAACGGCCTGTGGTAATTTTCTTTTCTCTAAGGTTGGTCCTTGCTTTGCTAATGAATACACTGTTATTATTAGCGCATACCTTTCCCACTAGATAGAGGCCTTCTCCCACTAGTCTAGTGGCGGGCACGGACAGAGTGAACTTGGGTAGGAGATAGTGCGTGCCCGGCCTCAGAATCGAAACCTATCCTTCTGTACTTGTTTGTTTAACTGCATCTGCCTGGAAATTCCATTATGGGCGTGCCTTCATTGGTTCTGAATTGTACATAATGTATCTCCATGTTTGCTGATGTCAGTTCCTCTGCAGGAATCTTAAGAGACTTGGCAGACTTGGCTCCGCTCGTGTGTATCTGAATAAATATATATTGGTTTGTATTCTCTACTGTCTGACCGACTCTTCGTTTGTATGGAAGGTTGAGACGTGGTTGCGAGTGACCCGGGTGACCCTGATCGGGTCACTTCCTTCACTGTTACCACGATTTCTGAGGGGATCAGGGTTGTCATGTTCTGAGATTGCCCAAACCATTTGTTACCTGTCTAGGTTTAGGGGACTTAGGGTGGCACTGCGAGCTTGCTGGCCTATAGGACAAAATATCCTGAGGGGGTGAATGGAATTAGTCTGGCACCATCCCAATATTTATGTTGTCCAACAAACAAACAGGTCCTACTGGAAAGTGGAGACAGTACGACATGGCACTGCCAATGTTGATAGTTTGGGTTCTTTTTAATGGATTGCCTTAGTAGTTCTCTCAAACATACTTAGAGACTCCCTACTTACCTCCTAACCCAAGACATCCTTTGGGGTAGGGACTATCCTCCTCAGAAGAGTATTTACCTCCTATGTATTGGCTGTAGGTTGTTCAAGCTTGAACTATTCAAGGGATTTATTCCCATTGTGTTATCCTTTCTGAAATTCATGCACAATAATGTCTGGCGACGAAACAGACCCAGCACCATTTAACATTGCTGAAAACTGCAGGCATGCAGTTACTTAGAAACTATTACAACATGACCTCACTCTTACGGGTGGAGGTGTTACCTTCATGGTTGAGGCTCATGAAGCATATAGGATTGCGGTGTTCTATTTATGGGTTACATTCCCAGAAGCAAACAACTCAACAGGGTTATTTCACACCTACAAACAGATGAAGTACCAGACAATAATACACCATATGCAGAAATAGAAATACCTTTAACATACCAAGAACACAGAAATTGGTTTGATGGCGCCCTTCCACACACGTCAAATGATATAAAATTTGTTGATTTTTTAGCATTTAATTGTTCGATGTATTGCCCATCCAGGCCTTTGCATGAACATATAGCGAATTTCAAGTCCTCCACAAGATTCGATTCACATCCTACTCAATGCATTTCGGTTTAAAAAACCTTCGTCAGGAGTATCTATAAAGTATAAAAATATATGTTTCAGTCACATTGCATGTACTACACCTCATAGTGTAAATATTCAGGACACTTCTGTCTTGTCATTATACACACCGTTTCACCACCTGTTAGCACTCCGACGTAAGAAATATTAGAAAAATTAAAAACTTGAGGATGACATCGGATTTCACGTCAAATGAAGTTCACTACGTTCGGATCACGGAGAAGTCATTGACATGGACTGTTCATTTTATAAATGTTTATATTGGTATACAAATGCACGTAATGTTTATGTTTATAACATGTGTTTACGGGTCAGAGGGGGACTTTTGGTGAGGGTTGATTAGCACTGTTAGCACTTTAAATGACGACAGGTAATGTGATTTGGTGGTGGTGGGGAAACACGTGATGGTTTACACCAATGACCATGGAGGTGGGGCGGGTAACATCGATTTAAATCAGGGAGGATTAGCATGGTCGCGTAAAATAAACAACGAGCGCGCACGAGGAGGTTGACGCGTTGCGAGTTTTACATCAGGTATGCACGGGGGTTGGAGATGGTGAAAAACTTGACATAGGGAAGTAGTGTAGTTTGTTCGGGGGTTGTGTCAGTTGGGCAGGGGTGATTTGAGGTTCACAGGGTTTGATTCTCAGTGGGTTAGTTGCTTGGAGGGTGCGTGGGTTAAAGTACAATGGTTTCATAAATCAGGGTGAAGTGTTTAAAACTTGGGGTTAGATTGAGGAGCACACGATATGATTTGTATTTTTTAGTTGATGTTTGGACTTATGTCACGGGGGTACGGGATTGTGATTAATTGGCATTTGAGGTTCAAATCGTTTGGCACTAAATAAGAAGGGAAACTTGTTAGTTAATATTTACACTATGAGGTGTAGTACATGCAATGTGACTGAAACATATATTTTTATACTTTATAGATACTCCTGACGAAGGTTTTTAAACCGAAATGCATTGAGTAGGATGTGAATCGAATCTTGTGGAGGACTTGAAATTCGCTATATGTTCATGCATAGGCCTGGATGGGCAATACATCGAACAATTAAATGCTAAAAAATCAACAAATTTTATATCATTTGACGTGATGGATAAAATGTGCAATAATGAGGACAAACAATGAGAAAATAAAATTGAACAAAATTTGATTACTATGGTGGATGAGTATTACTTTGGGATACCAATGCATATACGGCTGTGCAACCCGCGTGACCTGCTAAACCAGCGGGCCACTACTTTTGAATGAATTATGTTCAGGTGCGAAAGGAACGGCGCACCAATTACGGGTGCTGCACGCCAAACTTGAAAAAAATAAGGTAACATGAACTTAAACGAAGAAAAGTAATGGGTGTGCTTCAGGACACTTCTGTCTTGCCCTTCCACACACAACAGAAAACTTTAGACTAGGTCCGCTTAGCAAAGAGGGAGCAACATGGCCAGTCTTAGCCGAATACACACTGCATCCTGATGTTGACAATTTATCAGGAGTACATTTGTAGACACTAAAAAAACACTTAGTGACCTTATACAGATGTTTGAGACAGCTCATTATGCGAACATTAACACTTAACTCTGCACGGACTGCTAAAGCTGCACAACTACAACTGGCTACACTGGGCATAAGCCCACGAACATCGAAAGCAAACACAAGTAAGGTTCCCATCAGACGGGAGGAGATTCCATTCTGGATTGCACAAAAACAAGCCAGCTTGAAGCGGTGATTCTCCAAATGGGTCAGCAGAAAAAACACAGAATATTAACAATATGCTTGTCCATTGGATGGCTCAACCTTTAGAAGACTGCACCACATGGTGTACAGTTTTTGCTGCAGTATATACCAGGACATACGGTACCACTTTGTTGGCTGTTTTGCCCGAGGTGCTTAAACAGATCCAGAATAAGTACAGGGCAGCACCTACCCTGGACTTGGCGATGAAACTCATAGGCAATTTTGCCTCGGTATCCACCATTATGTTAAGTAACATAAAGGGGGCAGCAGCAGCATTGGCTATACACCAGTGTCTAAGGGATTAGGCTCCGGCACAACAGGAGCGTTAATTTTCCTAAAATATACAAAGAAACCTATGCTACGCTACGTAGAGAGCGATACCAAAGGGGATGATGGACGGAGCGTTTGAGCAAATCAAACACTCACCCCCAGTCAACTGATCTGGGTTTAATGCATCATCATTCTTTAGCTCACTCCACCACCCCAGTTCAGACATGGCCATATGCAAATCAGTCTGACCCTGTGCCTCATGGGAACAGTCCAGCCCGAACTGCCAAGCCATGTCTTCCCTGGACCGGAAACAAGCATCCTGGGACCGGTTTCTGGCTATTCAGCCATCATCAGCCAGGCTAGCTTGAATCCAGTGGCAAAGTGAGCAAGGGACCCACGTCAGGGCATACCCTGCCAACTTAGGGCGAACAAAGCGATACCAAAGGGGATGATGGACGGAGCGTTTGAGCAAATCAAACACTCACCCCCAGTCAACTGATCTGGGTTTAATCCATCATCATTCTTTAGCTCACTCCACCACCCCAGTTCAGACATGGCCATATGCAAATCAGTCTTACCCTGTGCCTCATGGGAACAGTCCAGCCCGAACTGCCAAGCCATGTCTTCCCTGGACCGGAAACAAGCATCCTGGGACCGGTTTCTGGCTATTCAGCCATCATCAGCCAGGCTAGCTTGAATCCAGTGGCAAAGTGAGCAAGAGACCCACGTCTGGGCATACACTGCCAACTTAGGGCGAACAAAGCAATACCAAAGGGGATGATGGACGGAGCGTTTGAGCAAATCAAACACTCACCCCCAGTCAACTGATCTGGGTTTAATCCATCATCATTCTTTAGCTCACTCCACCACCCCAGTTCAGACATGGCCATATGCAAATCAGTCTGACCCTGTGCCTCATGGGAACAGTCCAGCCCGAACTGCCAAGCCATGTCTTCCCTGGACCGGAAACAAGCATCCTGGGACCGGTTTCTGGCTATTCAGCCATCATCAGCCAGGCTAGCTTGAATCCAGTGGCAAAATGAGCAAGGGACCCACGTCTGGCCATACCCTGCCAACTTAGGGCGAACAAAGCGATACCAAAGGGGACGATGGACGGAGCGTTTGAGCAAATCAAACACTCACCCCCAGTCAACTGATCTGGGTTTAATCCATCATCATTCTTTAGCTCACTCCACCACCCCAGTTCAGACATGGCCATATGCAAATCAGTCTGACCCTGTGCCTCATGGGAACAGTCCAGCCTGAACTGCCAAGCCATGTCTTCCCTGGACCGGAAACAAGCATCCTGGGACCGGTTTCTGGCTATTCAGCCATCATCAGCCAGGCTAGCTTGAATCCAGTGGCAAAGTGAGCAAGGGACCCACGTCTGGGCATACCCTGCCAACTTACGGCGAACAAAGCGATACCAAAGGGGATGATGGACAGAGCGTTTGAGCAAATCAAACACTCACCCCCAGTCAACTGATCTGGGTTTAATCCATCATCATTCTTTAGCTCACTCCACCACCCCAGTTCAGACATGGCCATATGCAAATCAGTCTGACCCTGTGCCTCATGGGAACAGTCCAGCCCGAAATGCCAAGCCATGTCTTCCCTGGACCGGAAACAAGCATCCTGGGACCGGTTTCTGGCTATTCAGCCATCATCAGCCAGGCTAGCTTGAATCCAGTTGCAAAGAGAGCAAGGGACCCACGTCTGGGCATACCCTGCCAACTTAGGGCGAACAAGCGATACCAAGGGGATGATGGACGGAGCGCTTGAGCAAATCAAACACTCACCCCCAGTCAACTGATCTGGGTTTAATCCATCATCATTCTTTAGCTCACTCCACCACCCCAGTTCAGACATGGCCATATGCAAATCAGTCTGACCCTGTGCCTCATGGGAACAGTCCAGCCCAAACTGCCAAGCCATGTCTTCCCTGGACCGGAAACAAGCATCCTGGGACCGGTTTCTGGCTATTCAGCCATCATCAGCCAGGCTAGCTTGAATCCAGTGGCAAAGTGAGCAAGGGACCCACGTCTGGGCATACCCTGCCAACTTAGGGCGAACAAAGCGATACCAAACGGGATGATGGACGGAGCGTTTGAGCAAATCAAACACTCACCCCCAGTCAACTGATCTGGGTTTAATCCATCATCATTCTTTAGCTCACTCCACCACCCCAGTTCAGCCATGGCCATATGCAAATCAGTCTGAACCTGTGCCTCATGGGAACAGTCCAGCCCAAACTGCCACGCCATGTCTTCCCTGGACCGGAAACAAGCATCCTGGGACCGGTTTCTGGCTATTCAGCCATCATCAGCCAGGCTAGCTTGAATCCAATGGCAAAGTGAGCAAGGGACCCACGTCTGGGCATACCCTGCCAACTTAGGGCGAACAAAGCGATACCAAAGGGGATGATGGACGGAGCGCTTGAGCAAATCAAACACTCACCCCCAGTCAACTGATCTGGGTTTAATCCATCATCATTCTTTAGCTCACTCCACCACCCCAGTTCAGACATGGCCATATGCAAATCAGTCTGACCCTGTGCCTCATGGGAACAGTCCAGCCCGAACTGCCAAGCCATGTCTTCCCTGGACCGGAAACAAGCATCCTGGGACCGGTTTCTGGCTATTCAGCCATCATCAGCCAGGCTAGCTTGAATCCAGTGGCAAAGTGAGCAAGGGACCCACGTCAGGGCATACCCTGCCAACTTAGGGCGAACAAAGCGATACCAAAGGGGATGATGGACGGAGCGCTTGAGCAAATCAAACACTCACCCCCAGTCAACTGATCTGGGTTTAATCCATCATCATTCTTTAGCTCACTCCACCACCCCAGTTCAGACATGGCCATATGCAAATCAGTCTGACCCTGTGCCTCATGGGAACAGTCCAGCCCGAACTGCCAAGCCATGTCTTCCCTGGACCGGAAACAAGCATCCTGGGACCGGTTTCTGGCTATTCAGCCATCATCAGCCAGGCCAGCTTGAATCCAGTGGCAAAGTGAGCAAGGGACCCACGTCTGGGCATACCCTTCCAACTTAGGGCGAACAAAGCGATACCAAAGGGGATGATGGACGGAGCGTTTGAGCAAATCAAACACTCACCCCCAGTCAACTGATCTGGGTTTAATCCATCATCATTCTTTAGCTCACTCCACCACCCCAGTTCAGACATGGCCATATGCAAATCAGTCTGACCTTGTGCCTCATGGGAACAGTCCAGCCCGAACTGCCAAGCCATGTCTTCCCTGGACTGGAAACAAGCATCCTGGGACCGGTTTCTGGCTATTCAGCCATCATCATCCAGGCTAGCTTGAATCCAGTGGCAAAGTGAGCAAGGGACCCACGTCTGGGCATACCCTGCCAACTTAGGGCGAACAAAGCGATACCAAAGGGGATGATGGACGGAGCGTTAGAGCAAATCAAACACTCACCCCCAGTCAACAAGCATCCTAGGACCGGTTTCGGGGTTTCACCCCTCTTCAGCCAGGATAGCTTGATTCCAGTGGCATGGAGAGCACGGGACCCACGTCTGGGCATACCCTCCCACTCGGGGTGACAAATGCAAAAACAACAGTTAATGGACAGAATGCAGAACAATGTCATACATTCACCCCAGTACAGAGATCTGGGCATAAATGCCACTGGATTCAAGCTAGCCTGGCTGATGATGGCTGAATAGCCAGAAACTGGTCCCAGGATGCTTGTTTCCGGTCCAGCGAAGACATGGCTTGGCAGTTCGGGCTGGACTGTTCCCATGAGGCACAGGGTCAGACTGATTTGCATATGGCCATGTCTGAACTGGGGTGGTGGAGTGAGCTAAAGAATGATGATGGATTAAACCCAGATCAGTTGACTGGGGGTGAGTGTTTGATTTGCTCAAACGCTCCGTCCATCATCCCCTTTGGTATCGCTTTGTTTGCCCTAAGTTGGCAGGGTATGCCCAGACGTGGGTCCCTTGCTCACTTTGCCACTGGATTCAAGCTAGCCTGGCTGATGATGGCTGAATAGCCAGAAACCGGTCCCAGGATGCTTGTTTCCGGTCCAGGGAAGACATGGCTTGGCAGTTCGGGCTGGACTGTTCCCATGAGGCACAGGGTCAGACTGATTTGCATATGGCCATGTCTGAACTGGGGTGGTGGAGTGAGCTAAAGAATGATGATGGATTAAACCCAGATCAGTTGACTGGGGGTGAGTGTTTGATTTGCTCAAACGCTCCGTCCATCATCCCCTTTGGTATCGCTTTGTTCGCCCTAAGTTGGCAGGGTATTCCCAGACGTGGGTCCCTTGCTCACTTTGCCACTGGATTCAAGCTAGCCTGGCTGATGATGGCTGAATAGCCAGAAACCGGTCCCAGGATGCTTGTTTCCGGTCCAGGGAAGACATGGCGTGGCAGTTTGGGCTGGACTGTTCCCATGAGGCACAGGGTCAGACTGATTTGCATATGGCCATGTCTGAACTGGGGTGGTGGAGTGAGCTAAAGAATGATGATGGATTAAACCCAGATCAGTTGACTGGGGGTGAGTGTTTGATTTGCTCAAACGCTCTGTCCATCATCCCGTTTGGTATCGCTTTGTTCGCCCTAAGTTGGCAGGGTATGCCCAGACGTGGGTCCCTTGCTCACTTTGCCACTGGATTCAAGCTAGCCTAGCTGATGATGGCTGAATAGCCAGAAACCGGTCCCAGGATGCTTGTTTCCGGTCCAGGGAAGACATGGCTTGGCAGATTGGGCTGGACTGTTCCCATGAGGCACAGGGTCAGACTGATTTGCATATGGCCATGTCTGAACTGGGGTGGTGGAGTGAGCTAAAGAATGATGATGGATTAAACCCAGATCAGTTGACTGGGGGTGAGTGTTTGATTTGCTCAAACGCTCCGTCCATCATCCCCTTTGGTATCGCTTTGTTCGCCCTAAGTTGGCAGGGTATGCCCAGACGTGGGTCCTTTGTTCTCTTTGCAACTGGATTCAAGCTAGCCTGGCTGATGATGGCTGAATAGCCAGAAACCGGTCCCAGGATGCTTGTTTCCGGTCCAGGGAAGACATGGCTTGGCAGTTCGGGCTGGACTGTTCCCATGAGGCACAGGGTCAGACTGATTTGCAGATGGCCATGTCTGAACTGGGGTGGTGGAGTGAGCTAAAGAATGATGATGGATTAAACCCAGATCAGTTGACTGGGGGTGAGTGTTTGATTTGCTCAAACGCTCCGTCCATCGTCCCCTTTGGTATCGCTTTGTTCGCCCTAAGTTGGCAGGGTATGCCCAGACGTGGGTCCCTTGCTCACTTTGCCACTGGATTCAAGCTAGCCTGGCTGATGATGGCTGAATAGCCAGAAACCGGTCCCAGGATGCTTGTTTCCGGTCCAGGGAAGACATGGCTTGGCAGTTCGGGCTGGACTGTTCCCATGAGGCACAGGGTCAGACTGATTTGCATATGGCCATTTTTGAACTGGGGTGGTGGAGTGAGCTAAAGAATGATGATGAATTAAACCCAGATCAGTTGACTGGGGGTGAGTGTTTGATTTGCTCAAACGCTCCGTCCATCATCCCCTTTGGTATCGCTTTGTTCGCCCTAAGTTGGCAGGGTATGCCCAGACGTGGGTCCCTTGCTCACTTTGCCACTGGATTCAAGCTAGCCTGGCTGATGATGGCTGAATATCCAGAAACCGGTCCCAGGATGCTTGTTTCCGGTCCAGGGAAGACATGGCTTGGCAGTTCGGGCTGGACTGTTCCCATGAGGCACAGGGTAAGACTGATTTGCATATGGCCAGGTCTGAACTGGGGTGGTGGAGTGAGCTAAAGAATGATGATGGATTAAACCCAGATCAGTTGACTGGGGGTGAGTGTTTGATTTGCTCTAACGCTCCGTCCATCATCCCCTTTGGTATCGCTTTGTTCGCCCTAAGTTGGCAGGGTATGCCCAGACGTGGGTCCCTTGCTCACTTTGCCACTGGATTCAAGCTAGCCTGGATGATGATGGCTGAATAGCCAGAAACCGGTCCCAGGATGCTTGTTTCCGGTCCAGGGAAGACATGGCTTGGCAGTTCGGGCTGGACTGTTCCCATGAGGCACAAGGTCAGACTGATTTGCATATGGCCATGTCTGAACTGGGGTGGTGGAGTGAGCTAAAGAATGATGATGGATTAAACCCAGATCAGTTGACTGGGGGTGAGTGTTTGATTTGCTCAAGCGCTCCGTCCATCATCCCCTTTGGTATCGCTTTGTTCGCCCTAAGTTGGCAGGGTATGCCCAGACGTGGGTCCCTTGCTCACTTTGCCACTGGATTTAAGCTGGCCTGGCTGATGATGGCTGAATAGCCAGAAACCGGTCCCAGGATGCTTGTTTCCGGTCCAGGGAAGACATGGCTTGGCAGTTCGGGCTGGACTATTCCCATGAGGCACAGGGTCAGACTGATTTGCATATGGCCATGTCTGAACTGGGGTGGTGGAGTGAGCTAAAGAATGATGATGGATTAAACCCAGATCAGTTGACTGGGGGTGAGTGTTTGATTTGCTCAAGCGCTCCGTCCATCATCCCCTTTGGTATCGCTTTGTTCGCCCTAAGTTGGCAGGGTATGCCCTGACGTGGGTCCCTTGCTCACTTTGCCACTGGATTCAAGCTAGCCTGGCTGATGATGGCTGAATAGCCAGAAACCGGTCCCAGGATGCTTGTTTCCGGTCCAGGGAAGACATGGCTTGGCAGTTCGGGCTGGACTGTTCCCATGAGGCACAGGGTCAGACTGATTTGCATATGGCCATGTCTGAACTGGGGTGGTGGAGTGAGCTAAAGAATGATGATGGATTAAACCCAGATCAGTTGACTGGGGGTGAGTGTTTGATTTGCTCAAACGCTCCGTCCATCATCCCCTTTGGTATCGCTTTGTTCGCCCTAAGTTGGCAGGGTATTCCCAGACGTGGGTCCCTTGCTCACTTTGCCATTGGATTCAAGCTAGCCTGGCTGATGATGGCTGAATAGCCAGAAACCGGTCCCAGGATGCTTGTTTCCGGTCCAGGGAAGACATGGCGTGGCAGTTTGGGCTGGACTGTTCCCATGAGGCACAGGGTCAGACTGATTTGCATGTGGCCATGGCTGAACTGGGGTGGTGGAGTGAGCTAAAGAATGATGATGGATTAAACCCAGATCAGTTGACTGGGGGTGAGTGTTTGATTTGCTCAAACGCTCCGTCCATCATCCCGTTTGGTATCGCTTTGTTCGCCCTAAGTTGGCAGGGTATGCCCAGACGTGGGTCCCTTGCTCACTTTGCCACTGGATTCAAGCTAGCCTGGCTGATGATGGCTGAATAGCCAGAAACCGGTCCCAGGATGCTTGTTTCCGGTCCAGGGAAGACATGGCTTGGCAGTTTGGGCTGGACTGTTCCCATGAGGCACAGGGTCAGACTGATTTGCATATGGCCATGTCTGAACTGGGGTGGTGGAGTGAGCTAAAGAATGATGATGGATTAAACCCAGATCAGTTGACTGGGGGTGAGTGTTTGATTTGCTCAAACGCTCCGTCCATCATCCCCTTTGGTATCGCTTTGTTCGCCCTAAGTTGGCAGGGTATGCCCAGACGTGGGTCCCTTGCTCTCTTTGCAACTGGATTCAAGCTAGCCTGGCTGATGATGGCTGAATAGCCAGAAACCGGTCCCAGGATGCTTGTTTCCGGTCCAGGGAAGACATGGCTTGGCATTTCGGGCTGGACTGTTCCCATGAGGCACAGGGTCAGACTGATTTGCATATGGCCATGTCTGAACTGGGGTGGTGGAGTGAGCTAAAGAATGATGATGGATTAAACCCAGATCAGTTGACTGGGGGTGAGTGTTTGATTTGCTCAAACGCTCTGTCCATCATCCCCTTTGGTATCGCTTTGTTCGCCGTAAGTTGGCAGGGTATGCCCAGACGTGGGTCCCTTGCTCACTTTGCCACTGGATTCAAGCTAGCCTGGCTGATGATGGCTGAATATCCAGAAACCGGTCCCAGGATGCTTGTTTCCGGTCCAGGGAAGACATGGCTTGGCAGTTCGGGCTGGACTGTTCCCATGAGGCACAGGGTAAGACTGATTTGCATATGGCCATGTCTGAACTGGGGTGGTGGAGTGAGCTAAAGAATGATGGATTTAGGCCCAGATCTCTGTACGGGGGTGAATGTATGACATTGTTCTGCATTCTGTCCATCAACTGTTGTTTTTGCATTTGTCACCCCGAGTGGGACGGGTATGCCTAGACGTGGGTCCCGTGCTCTCCATGCCACTGGAATCAAGGTATCCTGGCTGAAGAGGGGTGAAACCCCGAAACCGGTCCTAGGATGCTTGTTAACAGTCCAGGGAGGACCTGGCTTTGCAGTTCGGGCTGGACTGTTCCCATGAGGCACAGGGTCAAGACTGATTTGCATATGGCTGGGTCCAAACTGGAATGGCATGGTGAGCAAAAAAACGATGGATTTAGGCCCAGATCTCTGTACTGGGGTGAATGTATGACATTGTTCTGCATTCTGTCCATCAACTGTTGTTTACGCTACGTAGAGATACTTTAGGAGCCAGACCTGGTAAACCACAACTAAAGAGTAATTCTGAAATGGATAACTCTAAGCAAGCACCAGTCTCCTACAAAGAAGAAGTAGGAAAATAAGAAAAACAAACACAAAACTAAAACACGTGGTGGGGCTCCTCAAAGGGAAAGCCACTGAGAAGCGCTATAACCTGCGTAACCATGATAATATTAGACAGCCTTTCAGGAGTCATCTGAAAAACATTCGGAGAGATGTGGATAGTGGGAGCGCAGATCGGAGGAGCACGTGAAAGTGAAGAAGGACTCACAACACTCATCTGACTACATCATTAAACAGGAAGATACACTTAAAACATCAAAACCTTAATTCAAAAAGAAGAAGGTAGCAGGACTTAAGGTCAGAGATGCTACAGATATTGAGGACACTGCTTCTGAGCAGGGAATGGGCAGTGACAATGCTGGACAGCACGGCAGAAATCACAATAGTTCACCAGAGCCTGATGGATTGTCTCATAGGAATAGAACTGAGTGAGTATATCACGGTGGAAACACCAGATACTAGGGTAAGTGCCCCACGTCTTTTATACAAAATACAACTCCAATTTGTGGGGGATGTACCTAGAAATATTAATGTTCTCTTTTGGCAGACTTAATACATGGTTACAATATTCTTTTGGCTGAAAAGTATTGGCCACCTGAATATGTAATGGATTGCCCAAATGGAAAATTTTAATTTTACCTGCTTTTTCCGACCTCGTCCCAGAATCAAATAAACATTCATACGCCAAGGAGTGGGCGTTAGCACTAGCTCCAGCGTCACACCTCAACCATGTAGGGTGGGATGACGGTTCCCCTTACCATGAAATACCACTGAGGACAACCCCACAACCTCAAAGACAATACCTGATTAAAAATTAAACTAAAAACCAAGTTAGGGAGAATCTCACACAACTTGAATACCAGGGTTTAATAGAAAGTTGCACCTCTTTGTTGAATTGTTTCCTGTGATGAAACAAGATCATTAATATCTTTTAGTATTTGACTACATACACTTAAACACAGCTACTTGCACAATTGCAACACAGAATGCGCACAGCGCAGAACTCATGAATAACATACTGCTTAAAAAATACAAAACAACATTAGATATCTTAAATGGATTGTTCTGCCAAAATATAGCACCTGAAAGCAAATATTTGACTGAATTCAGTGTGCTAGGTTCTCAAAAACAGTTCTGTTGTTTGCCATAAGGGTGTAAGAACAGCCCCAGGTTGTTTTCAGCCAGGGTAACAGAATTTCAAAAAAATTTTGACCACCAAGCATTGTCCTATGTTATTGACATATATTTAACAGCTGATGACCTTTCGGAGCACTTGACAGGAGTAGATTGCATAATTTGGGGATTTCAACAAAAAGTAGTGCACCGAACAGAATACGTTTCAGTCCTTTTGTATGTTCTTTAATTTAATCCTTTATTATAGCATCCATATAAGATCTGAAAAGCAGCCAACGCGTTTCGTTCTTTAAAGGCACAAGCCTTGAGAACTTCTTCAGGGCTGCAAACAGAATAACATAAAACATACATAAGAACAATCATAACCACAATAGTCCCACAATTAACAAACAAAATAACACAACAATCAAAAAAAGACAAGTTTTGTAAAAGACAAATTTCTGTATAATATGAAACAGTAAACTGACAGACATGACTATTTTTTCTAATATATATACAACATTTCTTGAACTTTTTGTTGAAATTGTCATGTGAATCTGTAGTCAGCAGCACCAAGGGGTGACAGGTGTTGGAGTTTTGTGCACGAACAATAACTTTGATAAGACGGCAGTGAAGGAGTGAGTTGCTATTGTAAAAGTCTGTTGCCCATTTCTGGTTTGACGTATAATTTGGGGATTTGCTCACATTGGCTAAAAATTTTACAGAAAAAAAATCAAAAATCACCCACCTCAATGTCCTTTTTGAGGGATACGAGTTGCCATGTGAAGGCAAAAGCCTGACGGCACATGTCTTAGAGAAATGTGCGCTCTTACAACCCCCATCTACGTTGAAGAGGTTGCAATCCATATTGGGATTTCTAAATTTTGGACAAGCTTACATTTCAGATTACTTAGAATGGGTTAAACCATTATACGACTTAATTTGTCCAGATTTCTGAAGCACACACAGGACCACTGAACACAAAGAAATACTATGTTCAGTACAAGCTGACATGCTAGCTTCAAAACACTTACACACACGTGTAAACACAACCAACCTGGTGAGCCGCGTCATCGCAGGGCCATCAGGGTATACTTACGTGACATTCAACTAAGGTGACTCTGTACCAATTGCATATAAATTGCATTTATACACCAATGCTGAAATGAGTTTTGCACCTGCAGAAAAATACTGGCAGAGGTACAGGCTGCTATGGTGAAAGAGAGAGCACTGGCTCAGGTAAAACGCATAATTGTCGTGACCCCAGTGCCAGCCCTAGAGGCCATCACAAGAGCAAGCATCCCAAACGCAAAAGCATTACATCCACGTTGGATACAATGGGCTAACTCACTCACTGCAACAGATGTAGACTACAGATTTGACTCCACATTACAAACACAAGCCTTTTTGCAATATGAACAAAAATACTCTCTGCCTAATGAAATACTGCCTCTAGAACAGTATGATTACATTATATACACTGATGGTTCTGCCCAGCCTGACGTAGGGACAAAGCACCAATACTCCGCAGCGTGCGCAGCGTGCGCAGCAGTGGAAGGGTGCATACATGTTGGAGAATTCCATCCTGAGAAAACCCACATGCAGTCACTTGGTGACTGCACCGGACAGCTGGCTGAACTTAAGGCTCTAATTCTGGCACTAGAGAATATGGATCCTGGATTCCCCACACTCATAGTGTGTGATTCGTATTACTGTGTCCAGTCTTATAATGAATATCTACACTATTGGAGCCAGAATGGATTCGGAGACTCAAAGGGGTGCACAATAAAGCAAAAATGCTTTAGGAACAGGTGGCAAAGCTGAAAGACTGCTTCCCATGAACTCATGTATACACACATTGAGTCATCAACGTGCTGGCGTACGCGTTGCAGGGAATTCCGTGGCTGATGCAGCCGCTAAATCAACAGTGCGAACACCTGCAGTCGCTGCAATAACTCGTTTAAGTATGAGGAAAGACACAGATATAATGGTGGCTGTCAACTCTGCGTGCAATGACACCCACTTGCCAAAAGGCCACTCAAGAACTCCTACAAGTTAGATACACAGAACATACCACATGCTCACATTATTGGAGTGGGGGATAGAGTAATACCAAATTCAGACCGTAGGTTAGGATTAATTCCAGCTGCACATGAGGGTCTTGCATAAGCACACAATGGGGAGGCTGCTACAATTTCACTTTGCAGCAACACTACTGGTGGCCAGGTCTTTACAAACAGACCAAGGACTTTGTCCTCAAATGTGACATCTGTCAGCAGATGAAGGGTTCCACCGTGGCACATCCACCACAGACACCTCTACTGATTTTGAATAAGCCTCTGGCTTGTGTTTAGTTGGACCATTACAGCCCTTTGTCATCAGATGGGGCTTACAAGTACATCTTGATAGTAGAACAACTTCCGGTTCCGGGTTACGACGGATCGCGGGCGGTGAGGATCTCCTCGCCCCCCCAATCTCCCTGGCCTCACCCAGCAGCCATCGCCTCCCCGCTTCCAAGGGAGAGGTGTGCTGATATATTGGAGACACCTGCAGTGCGCATAAAGACCGCAGGGAGTGAGATGCAGAGCCAGGGTACTTCTGATTATCCTGGCTACTACACTCACAACAGAGCCAAGATGGCGGCCCACTTTGATCATGGAGGCCGTCCTGCTTGCACCGGCGGCTGCAGAGGTACATTTTTGCGTAGGAGGTGCCACCTTCCTGGCAGAATACTTCAGTGGGGCCCATAGACCTGAGAGACCCCCCATGACTCACCACATATACAGTGGTGGCAGCTGGAGCATGGACATTTGGTCCCGCCCAGAGCACTTGGACTGTCCTCTTCTAGCCGCGGCTGTGGCGGTGAGTTTCAAGGAGCTGGTGTCGTCTTCTTTTGCTGCTGCTGTGGGGGGACCTGTGGATTGGTCAGCTGGACCCTTCCCCCGCTCCATCACCCTCAGTACCTCCGGGCTACAGCCCCTAGCACCAGGACTAAGTTGGCGGTCTCCCTTTCATCGCGGGGGCCACCCTGATTACACCTACAGTGGTGAGCTCCTTTGTGGAAGACGACTCCACTCAGGGGGTCACTTCGGGGCGCAGCACAGACTGTCCGGCTCCCACTACTCCAGTCTCTCTCCCTCAGCACCGAACCAATGACTACCTTTCCTCTATTTACAAACTCCCCTACACCAGCTATGGATCCTTCATACCCTACAGCGCCAAGCTACCCCTTTCCTATAGTTGGCGCCCAGCTCGAGCTCAAGAACAGCCCCAGGCTACAGCACGCCACCTTCGCACCACCCCCCCGGCGTTCTACCCCTATGGCCATCACCAGCTCGGGGATCCCTCCACTCCCTAGATCACCACCGTGAGTGCAACAGCACCCTGAAGGCCTGGCTAAATGAGCACTGCAAAAACCCCAGCAATGGCGAGAAGTTCTTGCTCTGTAAATATGTAATATATATTTGTCCAACCATAATTGCTTCAACTTTCCTTAAAATGTAATCTTGAGTGAATTTGCAACTTGTATATATGTAACTCAAACCACTCGTATCTGCAGTAGACATGTGTACTTACTACCATTCTTATGTGAGTTTAGAGTTTATCTTTTTCATATCTTTTATGTAATTCATGTTACTCTGAAGTCCTTATGTAATGCAACTGGTTCTATTGTAAAGCTCTTTGACACCTTCGGGTAAAGTCCATGCTATATAAAAACGCATAAATAAATAGTGGATTCCTGCTTTTGATTCCTATGGGTATGGCCACAGCGGTAGGCTGACGCCTGAGCTGCTATAAAGGATTTGCAAGTCTTGATCTGGATACACACAGTTGGCACATTACATTTTGACCAGTGTCTGGCGTTTAGATCTAGGGCTTACAAAGAGGCCATGGGAAGTTTGGGTGTGACCCTGCGTTATTCCTCATCGTACCATCCTGAGGGAAACGTGGTTGTGGAGAGGAAAAACCAAGACTTAAAGCAGTTGTTAACAGCTAGGGTATTATGCTCAAGTTGCAGTTGGGTCCATCATGTAAATGGGGTCCAAAGGGCACTAAACAAACTGCCTAGAAAATCCCTGGGTGGTCGGACTCCCTATGAAATTCTGTTTGGGGTAAAAATGTGGATCCTAGAACTCGACAGTCCTGGCACAGCGGCAGCAGAAACACCATTTGATCTAAATGAACATCGGGCTGTTTTACAGGAACTGAGCAGTTTCCAGGACGGAGAAAGCAACAATCAAGTAAAGTGCACAGCCACTGGGGAAGTGAAGGAAGTACTAGCAAGGCCTGGCTGGATCCCAAATATTGGGGATCTGGTCATGAAGAAAATTGTGGACATGAAAGTATTTGGGCCATCCTACAGAGCACCTGTACCTTTCCTGGCTGTTGAAGGTACCAGAACTGTACTTCCACTTCTTCCAGTCGCAAAGACAAGAAATTTGTCTCCATTAATCTGATCAAACAACACTATGTGGCTGATTCTTAACAGTACGCCTTGTGGGCTCCTGGGTAGTTACCTGCCTCCTCTTGCTACCATACAGGAAGATTGGATGGAAGCATTAATAACTGATGAAGCATCTCCTCTTAAACGTGAGATAAAAGTAGACAACAATGAAGTATCCCTTACACCTGTTACTGCAACAACAACAACTGTACAATCAACTAGTACAGAAACACAAATTTCTGTTCAGAATCCTGATAAGAATGCTGTCTATGTTAATTTGTCATAGATCGAGTCATCTCTCAATTCTACAAAACCAGCTGAGCTGCCAAAAAAGATCGGACTGCCTCTGGCTACTTCATCGACTTTGATGACTTCTCACCGGACTCATATGATCCACCACCACCGCCACCTTTCCCGTTTCGGTTGAGACTATATATTCTCTATCTTTGGCTGAAAAAGACATTCTTTGTTTCTCCATGGTTACACCTTTGGATTACAATTGGTTTATTTTTTCTGGTCCTTTGGATTGATTTGTTGACAGTCTATATCCTGCTTCTAAATTGACACTATCTCCCAGAACGCTCTGCAGTACAACTGGTGAACTTCTAAAACCACATTCATCATCACACCGAGAACAAAGAAACCTTTCCCTGGGGAACATTTCAGCTGTTCCAGTTCCTGATGGGATTGTTTGGGATAGCGTATCGTCTAATGTGCAAGGCCCTACTGAACCTTTACAAGTTCCATATTTGTTTAAACTTTCTCTAAATGAAATTGTCACCCCTAGCACTATCTCTGACGGCTGGGATGTAGATACAGTACATGAAATGCTAGATGATCTAGGCCGGGAATCCTACAAATTTTTCGTCTGATGAACTGTACGAAGGTATATCGAATTATGATGAAATGTTTTGGTTCCAACATTACGGTCATCATTTTCTGCATAAAGCAAGTACCCCACATGCTGTTTTTAATTACACACAAAGGCAACATTGCCATACACCACCTCAATGTAGTTCGTAAAAGTTTGCACATAAATTCGCTTATCTTTCTGGTTATGATATGTCTAACCCAGCCTCTTATTATTATAGGCTTGCACCGTCACCTGCAAAGAAAAATATGCTGACAAACACCAAGCTGATATATTCTGATTCCTTTCTTTCCCAGCTGTCCACACAAGGGTTCAACTTTTGGAGGGACACTATAGATGTAAAATCAACTTGCGGGACAAGGGATTGGCAGGTTCAGGGAAACAAGGCTTTGTTTGGAGCTTGCCTTATACCACAACAAAAGATTTCCGTGAACTAAACTGTGCAACAAACGTCATGTCTTGGTATAGCTATGAGGAAACATTAGATACCATGTTAAGCAATGACACGTACAATTCATCAGACACTAATTGGAGGGGATGGTTAGTGTGGCCGTTAGATACTAGCGGATGTCAAGCATGGTTCCTGGGTGGCACCAAGGGTTTTAAAATCAGTAGACCTGACCAGTGTTACGAGCGGACAGAACACTCAGGGGTGGTAACAACTTACAGTGTTGGAAAGTTGTGCCTTGAGTGGCTAAAAACCTCAACGCTGTCTCATGTGAAAGAACACTTGTCCCTTCTTTCTGATAACCTGGAACTATGGGACTTCTTGCTAGGTCCTCAAAAACCACGTCAAAAACGCTTCTTGTATGCAATATTCAATGAAATATGGAAGGTTTCTCAGCAGAAAGCTGCTAAAAGACTGCACAAAATTGACAGAGCTAATTTAAAAAAGGCTCTAGCAGTAGTTGACAACAACCCTGACCCTAGAAGGCTAATTCCGTCCAAAACAACATGAAAGAATCTGAAAAGTGGGTTCCACATCAGCTGGTGCAGGCTGAATGTGGGCACACTTCCTAATCTAACTAAGTTTTCCTGCCGGTCTTGCCACCAAAAAGTGGGGTCAGGAGAGGGTGGTGGGCACCTCCACTATCTGGAGAGGCCTGGGATCACATAACAAAGGCAACAGGGCCTTTGAAGCTTCCTGCCCTGGAATGTCCATCCTGCTTGGAGGAGGTGTGAACACCTCTGCCCAGAGCAGGCTTTGTTCCCGACCTTCGAGAGCGAAGGCTCTCACCTCAGGAGGTCAGAAACCTGTCTATGGTGGCTGGCTGATCGAGACCAATCAGTCAACACACTAATAGTGAGTAGGTTTTCAGATGGGCCCTCAAAGGTGCCCTCTGTGTGTATTTATTAATAAATCCAGCACTGGCATCAGTGTGAGTTTAATAAGACAAGGTGTTTGGTACCAAAAACCTTGGGGTACTGTGAAGCCATCATGTAGCTGGGGAACTCGTAATGATGAGTGTCATGCCCATGTACTCGTTATGGCTTCCTTGGGCACTGGTAATATCTAAGGGTGAGCTTATATATCATCGGGACATATCCACTCTTGCAGATGTGCTCTCACATGGATATAGTGCACCCTGCCTTAAGGCTGTAAGGCCTGCTGTAGGAATGTTTTTCCTTTGTCACATGTAGTGCTGGCAGGCATGGCATACAGGGGTGGGTGCCATGTCGACTCTTAGGTTTTCTCTGCACCAAAACACGCAGGCTGTGCCAGTTTGCATGAGCTTGGTGAGGGGTACCTTAGGGTGGCACAATTCATCCTGCAGCCCTTAGGGACCCTCTTTAGGTCCAATGCCCTAGGTATCAGGGGTACCACTTAATAGGGAATTACAAGGAATCCTAAAGTGTTGCCAACTGTGGAACAATCGTACAGTTTAAAGAAAGAACACTGGTACTGGGGACCTGGTTAGCAGGAACCCAGCACACTTTCAGTCAAAGTTGCACCAGATTCCAAGCAAAAAGTGGTGTGTAACCATGTCAAAAGAGGCATTATCCTACACAACCCCCCACCCAAGCAAAAGAGGGTGAGACTAACCTTTCCCAAGAGAGTCTTCATTATCTAAGTGGAAGAACCTGGAAAGGCCATCTGTGTTGGCATGGTCAGACCCAGATAGGTGTTCCACTGTAAAGTCCATTCCTGTAGGGAGATGGCCCAACTCAACAGTTTTGTATTTTCACCTATGATATGCATAAGCCATCTGAGAGGTCTGTGGTCAGTTTGAACACAGAGATGAGTCCCAAACAGGTATGGTCTCAGCCTCTTCAGCAAAGGCTTCCCTCTCAATGGCACTCCAATGCTGTTCCCTGGGGAGTAACCTCCTGCTTTTAAAATCAACAGTCAGGTGATGGCCATCATCGTTGGTTTGGGATAGGACAACTCCTATCCCTTGCTCAGAGGCATCAGTCTGGACAATGAACTGTCTAGAGTAATCTTAAGCTTTGAGAATGGGTGCTGAGCACATTGCCTCTTGCAGGGTGTCAAAAGCCTTTTTACAACTAACTGTCCAGTTTACCTTTTGAGGCATTTTCTTGGAGGAGAGCTTTGTGAGGGGTACCACAATGGAACCATACCCCCTTACAAACATCCTGCAATACCCATTCACACCAAGGAATGCCCTGACTTGAGTCTGAGTGGTTGGAGATTCCCAACCCAGAATGGCCTGGATTTTGGGTTGTAAGGGTTGAACCTGGCCTCTACCTACCAGGTGGCCCAAGTATACAACTGTGCCCTACCTTAGCAGGCATTTGGATGCCTTGATAGTGAGGCCTGCAGTCTGCAGGGCCTGCAAAACCATGGCAAGGTGGATCAGGTGATCCTGCCAGGTGGAACTATAGACAGCACTATCATCAAGATATGCTGCCCTAAAAGCTTCCAGCCCAGCAAGGACTTGGATCACCAACCTTTGGAAGGTGGCAGGGGCATTCTTTAAGCCAAAGGGCATAACAGTGAACCAATAATGACTGTCTGGAGTGGAGAATGCTGTCTTTTCTTTTGCTCCTAGAGAAATGCTAATCTGCTAGTACTCAGATGTCAAATTGATGGTGCTGCGAAATGTGGCTGCTCCCAATTTGTCTATCAACTCATCAGCTCTGGGTATGAGCATCTGTCTTAGTGACAGCATTGAGACCCCTGTAGTCCACGCAAAACCTCATTTCTGGTTTCCCACCCTTGGAGTGAAGCTTGGTGACTAAGACCACTGGGCTAGCCCAGGGGCTGTCAGAGGGTTCAATAAACCCTAACTCCAACATCTTGCTGACTTCAGCTTTGATGCTCTCCTTAACATGGTCAGACTGTCGATAGATCTTGTTTTTGACAGGCAAGCTGTCTCCAGAGTCCACATCATGGGCACACCAGTGTGTCTGTCCAGGGGTTGAGGAGAAGAGATCAGCATACTGTTCCAGGACTTGCCTGCAGTCAGCTTGCTGTTGGGCAGAGAGGGTGTCTGAGTAGACAACTACATCCACTGACCCATCTTTGGGGCTGCTGGAAAGATGGTCAAGGAGAGGCTCACTCTCTGCTTCCTGATCCTCATCAGTGACCATCAGCATAGTCACTTCAGCCGTGTCATGGAAAAGTTTCTGACCGTTAACATGGATGACCGTCTTGGGGCTCCTGCATGTGCCAAGGTCCACCAAATAGGTGACCTCACCTTTCCGTACAAGGATAGGGTAGGGACCACACCATTTGTACTGGAGGGCACTAGGTGCCACAGGCTCCAAAACCTATACCTTCTGCCCTGGTTGGAACTCCACCATAGCAGCCTTTTGGTCATAACAGAGTTTTTGAACATCTTGACTGGTCTCAAGGTTTGTGCTTGCCTTATCCATGTACTCTGCTATCCGGGAACGTAGGCCTAGTACATAGTCCAAAATATCTTGTTTAGGCTCTTTAAGAGGTCTCTCTCAGTCTCCCTTAACCAGGCAAAGTGGTTCCCTCACAGGATGGCCAAACAGAAACTCAAAGGGGGAAACATCTACTCCTTTCTGTGGCACTTCTCTGTAAGCGAAAAGCAGGTATGACAAAAGGACATCCCATCTCCTTCTGAGTTTTTCAGGGAGTCCCATGATCATGCCTTTAATGGTCCTGTTGAATCTCTCAACCAGGACATTAGTTTGTGGGTGATATGGGGTAGTGATCTCGTAAGTCACTCCACATGCAGTCCACATGTGTTTCAGGTAGCCAGACATGAAGTTCGTACCTCTGTCTGATACCACCTCCTTAGGAAAGCCCACCCTGGTAAAGATACCACTGAGGGCCCTAGCCACTACAGGAGCAGTGGTAGTCCTAAGGGGAATTGCCTCAGGATACCTGGTAGCATGATCCACTACTACCAGCATAAATCTGTTTCCTGATGTAGTTGGAAAGTCAAAAGGACCAACAATGTCAATCCCAACCCTTTGAAAGGGTACCCCAACCACTGGAAGTGGAATTAAGGGGTCCTTTGGGTGACCACTAGCCTTGCCATTGGCTTAGCAGGTGGTACACAAGTTGCAAAAATCCTTCATATTCTGGGACACGTTTGGCAAGTAGAAGTGGCTGACAAGCCTGCTCCAAGTTTTGGTCTGGCCAAGATGCCCAGCTAGGGGGATGTAATGTGCCAATGTGAGGAGAAACTCTGAACTGCTGAGGCACTACCACTCGCCTAATGGCACCAGATTTTGGGTCTCTGGGCTCAGTGTACAGGAGCCCTTACTCCCAATAGGTCCTGTGGGAGCCACTGACATCTCCCTGTTCCTGTGGAGCAGCTTACAGTCTAAGGCTTTCAAGAGTAGGACAGGTCCTCTGCCCCTGGCACAGCTCTTCCCTAGAGGGTCTCCCTGAGCCTAGGAGCTCTGGCGTGTAAGGCTCAAGTTCTTGGGGCTCAGTTCCCTATGGGCCTCATAGGTCTTCTCCCTGAGGAGAGGGGACCTAAGCTTGTGGCTGTTCAGAAGCTGGCTTCCCAGACTTCTTATCTTTTCTCTTGGAGAGTTGGTCCATCATTTCAGGCTCCAACACCTCTTTTTCACCCTTCGCCTTGCTCTGTTCTTGAGTTTTTATGCACACCCATTCAGGAATTCCCAGCATGGCTTCATGGGACCTAAGCTCGACCTCAGCCCGAGCTGAGGACTCCCAATCATTCCTTAGCAGACATTCGACTGGGTTTGCAGAAGAGATCACTACCCTTTTCAGGCCAGTAACCCCTCCCCATTCTAGGGACACCATCGTCATGGGATGGATTTTAGTGGCATTGTTAAAGCGGGTGACTGGATAAATCTGTCGGGTCAGGTAAAGTCCTGGAAAAAACTGTTTTTCTTTCACCATGGTGACACTGGCACCTGTATCTCGCAGGGCTTCTACTTAAATCTCATTATTCAAGGGCTGCTGTTTTGTATTTTTCCATATTAGTAGGCCAAACAGCTAAGGTTGCAAGGTCCACCCCACCCTCAGAGACTAGTGTAGCTTCTGTGTGCACTCTGATTTGCTCAGGACACACTAGGAATCTCACCTAGAGACTTGCTATTCCACTGCTTACTGGAGTAGTAGTAGAGGGATTCTTTTTGGGACAGGCAGAGAATCCAGTTCGGTGTCCAGTCTTCTGACAGTTGTGACATCACGCCTTTTTCGGATCCCAATTCTTACCGTAGTACCCAGTTTTTGGTTGTGAAGAGTTTTGGGGCCCACCTTCCTTAGCAGGTTGTTGGGGGCCTTTAGAAGACTCTTTACTTTTATCCTTAGGATAGTAACCCCTTTCTTTCGGTCACCCCCTCCAGAGGTAGTTTTGGTCCCCCTTTTTTCGCAATTCTTGGGTAGAAATTGTACCTAGGTCTACCAAGTACTGGTCCAATTTGTCTTAGTAACAATTACTCAACAGATGTTCCTTCATAATTAAATTATACAGCCCATCATACTTGTTACCTTTCAACCAGCCACCTAGTGTCTTCACTGAAAAATCTACAAAAAGCTACCCAGGACTGACTATGAGTTTTTCAAATCTCCAGGAACCTAATTCTATATTCTTCAGTGGTGAGTCCAAAGCCCTCAATCAGGGTACTCTTCATGTGGTCATAGGGCTCAGCTTCTGCTACTATCAGTGTCAGAAGTCTATCCCTTCACTTACCAGAGAACTGTTCCCAAAGGAGAGAGCTCCAACTTCTGGCTGACATGCCTTGCGCTACAGGCTCTCTCAAACGCTGTGAACCAGTTTGTGATGTCATCACCTTCTGTATACTTTGGAACAATCCCTTTGGGGATTTTAAGGTTAAAGGTTTCCTCTCTGTCCCTAGGAATAATAATGCTGCCACCATTTATGGGTCCTAAACCCAAATTTGCCCTTTCCCTTTCTATGGCCAGTATCATGTCCTCCAGGGCTATTCTTTGGGCCAATATTTCAAGAAGAGCCTCCTCTTCTGAGAGTTCTTCAGTCTACCTTGAGTGACCTGAACTGTCCTCGCTAGAGGCAGGTACCCTCAGCACAGTGTGTCGGTTTTGAGGTAGAGGTACGGTGTCCTCTCCTTCGAGTTGAGGCATATTCTGGTCATCTTCCTCACTCACTCCGCCCTGGTTCTCAGGGTCGGTGGCCTCATCCGTAGGATGGGCCAACAGCTTCTGAAGCGTTACAGTGGTAGGGTTTGAGCCTGTTTTTATTTTGCACCCTTTGCAGAGGGTCCTTAACTGCTAAAACGTAAGCTGCATATAAGGGGTAAGGGAGAGTTCCTTAGCCACAACCCCAGCAAGATCCATTATCACACTAACGTTGGGACCTTTTTGAAGCTAGAAAAATCCTAACACAAAATTTTCCTGGTCCTAACTATAGCAAGTTTTAAAATTGTAAACAGTTTTAAACTTCAAAGACTTAACGAAGGCCCTAACAGTTAATTTTAGAAATTTTGAAAAAATTGACCAATTGAAAAAAAAAAATTAACTAAAGGCAATTTTGGGATTTACTCATGTAGACACTTATTGACCAAGTGGTATCAGCAAACGCAGTCGTAGACCCCACCGCTGATCCACCAGTGTAGGAATCTGGCTCTCTATATAGCATAATAAAATGAAGTACACTCTGCAGAGAGTCCAATGGGTCCCCAATTGGTTTATAGAGGCTAAAGTAGATAATACTAACACACTCTTTTGTGGTAGTGTGGGCGAGCAGTTAGGCTTATTAGAGGGTAGTGCTAAGCATTTGTTGTACTCATAGAGGCAGTAAATGAGACACACATTCAAAGAATAGATCAGAGACAAAATTAGAAAAATAACACTTCTTTTTATATATATTTAAAACTCAAGAACTTCGTTTCAAGGTGAGTAAAATTTTCGATAAAAATATGCACAGGTAAGTAAGGCATTTAAATCGATGCGCTTTTATGCACAATGCAATCCTATGGGAGGAAAAGTCAAAGATACATATAAGTTAGGTACAGTCGGTTTCAGGGGTTCACCTTCTGGCATTAGAACACTAGTAGGCCAAGGTTCAAAGTACTATCAGCAGTTCTACGGGAACCGCATGGGTTCTACCGGGGGCAGGGTGATAGGAAGGCTGTTAGCTGGTGCGCTACGGAGAAGGGGGCTACCTTAAAAAAGGCTGCACGAGGGACTAGGGCGTACGTCCCAGGTCTTCCAAATGGGGGCTCAGGTTGCAAGGAGTACTGGAGCACAGGGGCACAGCCGGTTCGTTGGGACCAGTCAGCTGGGCGGGTGCGCAAAGATATTCCTCGCAGTCACGGACAAACAGCTGGAAGAGGAGAAATCAAGGCAGCAGGGCCACTCTTGAAGTGGGCCTCAGTGATGCTGACGTCCCTCGATGGCTGCTTGGCCCCGATGCAATGAGAGTCTGGACTGAACCCTCTCTCTTTGATGCAGGGAATCTGGTACCCCAGATTGGTACTGCACGCCTCCAGTTGGTCCTGGTGTCTTCACACATGGTGGGGAGACAGATCTGACCTTCCAGAGCATGAGTACCTTCTCCAGGTTGTCTGCTGTGTTGGTCGGGCTGGGGAGCTACAAGGCAGTGGACCAGACCCTGCTGATCAGTGTCTGCGGACTGCAGGTGAGTAGCTCGTCTACTCCAAGGGAGACGTTCGGTATTTGTTGAAGTGGTGGCAGGCTACCCAAGGCCTTGGTCATTCTCCAGCTCGCAGGACAATTCACTCTGTCTCAAGTGTTGAGAGAGGGCTGAGGGCAGAAGGGTTTTGCGCCAAAGTCCAAAGTTCTGGTGCAATTCTCACCAGACAGTGATACTTCTTCATCCTTCTTCATTTGTCCATTGAATCTGAGTTCTTGGGTACCACCTAAATACACAATATAGGGGTGTTTATGGAGAGTGACAGGTAGTAGCCAATGGGCTACCTACCTTAGGGTGTCTACACCCTCTATATGACCACTTCCTGTGGGAAGTGGTCATAACCCTGACCCTAGAAGGTTAATTCCATCCAAAACAACTTGGAGGAATCTGAAAATTGGGGTCCACATCACTGGCCCGCCTTAGGGGTGGTGCTGGCTGAATGTGGGCACACCTCCTAATCTAACTAACTTTCCCGTCTGTATTGCCACCAAAAAGAGGAGTCAGGAAGGTCGGGTGGACACCTCCACTATCTGGAGAGGCCCGGGGCCACATAACAAAGGCGGAAGGGCCTTTGAAACTTCCAGCCCTGGAATGTCCATCCTGCATGGAGGAAGTGTGAACACCTCCGCACGGAACAAGCTTTGTACCCGACCTCCGAGAGCGAAGGGTCTCACCTCAGGAGGTCAGAAACCTGTCTATGGTGGCTGGCTATTCGAGACCAGTCAGTCAACACACTAGTAGTTGGTAGGTGTGCATTTATTAATAAATCCAGCACTGGCATTAGTGTGGGTTTATTAAGACGAGGTGTTTGGTACCAAACACCTTGAGGTACAGTGAAGTCATCATGTAGCTGGGGAACTCATAATGATGAGTGCCCAGCCCATGTACTCGTTATGGCTTCCCTGTGCACTGGCAATATCTATGGGTGAGCTTAGATATCACTGGGACATATCCACTCTCGCAGATATGCCCTCACATGGGTACAATATTCTGTCTTACACGTAAGATGCTGTTTAATCTCTTTGACTATATCTGAAAAAGCAGTTGTGTACGTTTTGACATTTATTCCAAACTGACAAGCCTTACAAGAGAGACATTTAAAAAAACCTTTTCTTATTGTTAACCACATGTCTTTGTGACTACTGTCATGACTATTCTGAACCAACATATTCCCCATACTTAATGATTTGCGGAAGGAGATTGATGGATTGACAGGCATCAGATCACCTATTACTGGATCCTCACGAATAAAGTGCCAATTGTGTCTCATAATACTCCGTAACTGTTTTTCCTGTTTTGAATAGGTTAGGATTAGTCTGACAGGCTGTGTGTATGCCTCTCCCTGGGACGTTTTTATTTTGTAGGCGAGGAGATCCCTCCTCGACCTTGCCTGGGACTTTCTAATCGCAGAATCTACTGATTCGCTGCTGTATCCCCTAGCCAAAAATCTAGCACGGCTCTCCATCTGCCTCATCTTTGTATCCTCTGAATCAATGCAAATTCTGCGGATACGGAGCATTTCCCCGTAGGGGATGCTCCTGATGAGATGTGGGGGATGTGCACTCGACGCGTGTAAAAGTGTGTTTCCTGCAGTTGGTTTGGTAAAAAGGGTGGTAGTTAAAACATCATTTCTAATTAAAACCTGCACATCCAAAAAGGTCACTGTATGTTTACTGATGCTCGAGGAAAATTTGAGGTTAAAGTTGTTTTCATTGATTTCATTGATAAATTTCAACGCACCTTCTTCCCTCCCCTTCCACACAATAAATATATCATCTATAAAACGCATCCAAGATACAATATTGGTAGTATATACATGTTCATATTTGCGCATGAGGACCAGTTCCTCCCACCAGCCCATGAACAGACAGGCGTAACTGGGGGAGAAACTGGCCCCCATAGCTACACCTTGGATTTGTTGATAAAACTGCCCGTTAAAAAGAAAAAAATTATTTTCCAGATTAAAAAGCAGCATATCCAAGAGCATACGAGTATGTTGTGCATATATTATGGATCTAGTATTAAGAAAGAACTCCACTGCTCTCAAGCCATCTTGGTTCCTGATACAGGTATACAAAGAGCAGACATCCATTGTGATTAACAAAAAATCAGATTCCCACACAATTGCATTAATTTTTGTTAAAAAATCACTGGTGTCCTGGATGTATGATTTCAACTGCTTCATGTGCACCTGTAAAAAATAATCAATGTATCTTGAGAGATTCTCCAATGGCCCATCACACGCCGCAATAATTGGCCTGCCCGGTGGTTTCGCCATGTCCTTGTGTATTTTGGGTATGAAGTAAATATGGGGTACCATTGGATATTCCTTTTAACAAATTTATACTCATCCCAACTTAAAAGGCCCAAACTCTTCCAAGCAAGCAAGTTCTTAAAAGAGAATCCTGAGTGTTTTTGTATTTTATTGGAGTACTTTTTTTGTAACACTGGACATCGTTCAACTGGCTGTATGCTTCTTCTAAATAGTCTTTCATGGGCCAAAGGACTATATTTCCGCCTTTATCTGATGTCCGAATAACTACATCTTCCTTTCTTAATCTTAAAATCAACTGATTATATCTGGTCTCTTTGCTGGTATATACTCTTTTAGATCTATTCGTTGCATGTGTTAGTTTTTTGATTTGATTAACCACATGATCACTAAAGGCATCTAAACCATCTCGTACCAATATGGGGACAAATTTTGATTTCATTTTAAATGGTGTTTGAGGCCTGGCTTGAGTGCCTGCAAGGGGGATGGTCTGACTACTGGATGATCCCCCATTTTCCAACTGGCACATGTCCCGGTATAGATCTACATCCGAGACTTGAAGGCCCAACATATCTGTTTCCAATCTTGTTGCAGAGACTGTCGTAGCGGCCTCAGCAGTGGGCCTTAATAGATGAAATTTTTTAAGTTTTAATTTCCGCGTAAACTGATACACATTTGCTCTAGTTCTGGTGTATTGGAAATCTGTTCTAGGGCAAAAAGACAGTCCCAGGGATAAAATTTGAGCCTCTGATTCTGATAGGTTGATGTTGGCAAGATTTATTATTGTATTTTCCTCTTGTTTGCCTTGTTTCCCATCAGTTCTTTGTATACTTCTTACATTATTATTTAGTTCCGTTTGGCCCGTCCTCGGCCCCGCTTCTTTGATTCTCCATATCCTGCGGGCCTGGCGTCTCCCCCGTCTCCTCTGGGATTTGGTTTTATTGCCATGTCTTGTTTGCGTGGTCTTAATGTCTCTCTCCTGCCCTGTTTTAAAATTCCCAATTCTTCCCCCAATGTCAACCTTATTCCATGCTCTTCATTTTTTCTGTTTGTCCCTTCATTCTCTGATTCACTTTCTGGAACAGAGCTTGTCTCCGACATTGAGGATGCTTCACCATGTTGATTTTTTGTTCCTTTGTCTCCCTGCAATCTTTTATTGGCCGTCGCTGCCCTTAGTGAATCATACCGGCGTGCAAATGTGAAGATCTGTCCATTAGCATAATCTTCCCGGTCTCTCTTGAATTTATATGTTTTACGGGCCTTTATTTTATCCTCCTCTTTTGCCAGTCTACTCATCGTTTCTTCCCTCATTTTCAGTGCTTGCCGTGAGTCACCTTCCTGTTGTTTAATCTTCTCTTCGAGGGCTTCAATCTTGCTTTGTAAATCTGCCCTATCTATTTCGGCGTATTTAACGAGTATTTGTACTAACCTCCTTGACGATTCGAGGTTGCATTCACCCCACTCAGCCATCATTAGGGGGTTCGGCGTCTCATAACTGGGGGCGATCATAATACGTAGCCCCCTAGGGATTCTCCCTACATCCAGATACCTTTTTAATGAGCACGCCTCCCACCATTTAGATTGCTCTTGCCGTTTGTATTTTTCCAGCAATCTAAAATTTTCTTTAAGCCCATTGATGCTGATACTCGGGGTTTCTAATCCCTCTTTGTT
The DNA here is from genome assembly GCA_963921515.1 of Calotriton arnoldi. Taxonomy (NCBI): domain Eukaryota; kingdom Metazoa; phylum Chordata; class Amphibia; order Caudata; family Salamandridae; genus Calotriton; species Calotriton arnoldi. The sequence continues at coordinate 2,286,502 of CAWUFW010001565.1, forward strand.
TGTTGCACTCTGATCCCCCAAGGAATCCGTGAACATTTCTACTGCTGCAAGCTCGCGATTTCTGAGCGCGTCGGCAGACATTGTGACTTGGTTTAAATGTTTAAGATTTATTCCCTCCAATCCTTTAACGATACGATATCACAGTCCAGATTAAGGGAAGTATGCACACCTCCCACACCTGCAGCGCTTTTGTTCGCCAGATGCTTGAAATTGTTGTATGCACTCACTGTGTTGGGCAGTTTCTTCGTCGCGTCCCTGCTCAGCCGAGCGGTGTTTCCGCCGTTTCACTGCCTCCTTATGTGCTCCGCATCTTGGACTCCAAGTATACTGCTGCTGCTGGGGAGCTCCGTCCGTTTGGTGAAAACCTCTTTAGGATGCCCCCGGGGTCCCCGCTAAAGCAGAGCCATGAGCCCGTGACTGGATGCCCTAGTACGGGAAACCTTGACGGGGCAAAACAGACTGCTTGCTACGAAGCCCTCTTGTTGGGAAGGGGTCTGCTGACCGGCAACAGTCCAATGCCGGTAAATATTCCTCTCCTCGCCACAATCCTCCGGAAAAACGAGTGCAGACCTCATTCAGTGCCAAAATTCTTTTTATTTTTACCAGTCCTCTGCCATTACGCGTTTCGGCCGTACAAGCGGCCTTGATCACATGACAACGCTCAACAGCTTTACCCCCATATTTAAAGTGCCCGTGCTTAATTAAAACCATGGAAATAGAAAACATATTAAAGAATTTTTTACAGAGTTTTTTTACATACTTTACATACCATGATAACTCATGTTCCATTACACAATATAGTTTGTTATTCATTTAGTTGTTATTCATAATTAATATTCAACCTCCTATATGATTGCCCACATTATAGTGAAACAATGTTACAAAATAATTTTTTGATATATATATATGATTCAGGCTAAATATCTACTTAAATGTCTCCTGACACATGTTTACGATTTCCATTAAAATTATAGCATATATAGGAATAAAGACATCATCCACATATAAAAAATACATATCTTAATATAAAAGTGAAAACAAACCTATCACCTACCACTATGTGCTGTAAAAATTTGTGTATAAAGGACACATTTCTTTAAAGAAACACCTATTTCCAATTTTGTGTCCTTAAGTTTAAATACTTTGCCATTTCACGGATTACTCTGCACCATGCAATATCTGCCATTCATGTCTTTTTTAATACATATATTTATTCTTATTATATATATAAATATACCACAGATAAATCTGTAAATTCAATATTGTTCTATTGTGCCAATGGATTAGTTGTGCAATACTTTCTTTTCTTGATTTATACTTGCCTAAATGCATCCGTGCACATCTCTAAATCATTTGCTACCATTGTCGACATGCTGTGAATGGACAGATAAAGTGACTCAGTGCTATACTACTTAGAGTTAAAAACCAATAGTGCTATAAATATTAAATATCTAAAGGGGTACACAAATGAATTCATTATATACACATACAGATTATCATACGTAAATAAATAATATATATATTACCTACTGGCGGTCGCCAGTAGGTAGTTATAGTTAGGACCACGTTTCCATAGGAAAAGCATTTTTTGATGTGCTTATAACTTTGGCGTCGTTTGACGATTCTTTACGAAATTTTCCAAAAAGTTCCTCTTTTCAGGTCAGCTCCTATCCTAAATGTTTTGGGGGGATTCATCAAAGGGGGGCTAAGAAAAAAGGGGGGTCCCAAAACGTGTTTTCTCCATGCAATTTCCATAGGAAACTTTAGACACGGCTACAGGTCAAACTGCTGAACGGAATTACGCCAAATTTGGCAGAGAAAAAGGTCTTGGTCCAGAAAGCACGCTTTTGTTTAAATCGGGTAAATCCATTCAGTAGTTTTAGAGAAATATCAAAATTTCCAGATATCGATATTTAAGAATTCTGATATCTGATTGGCTGAGGCATTACGAACACGAGCTTGCGGCTCATTGGCTGCGAACTGTTGAAACTAGGAAGTGTTGGCAGCCATTTTTTTATTCACAACCCTCCCTCTACAAGGCATCAGGTCCGTAGTTCTACCTCTGCGAGGCAACACTAAAAATATACCACAGCTCTGTCTGTGTGAGATACCCCTTTCACGGTCCCTCTCCCCACATCACCAGCTCGCGGCTATGCCTTTAGAAGCCAGTCCGTCGGCTCGCAGCTCTGCGACTGCGAGCTGTCATCCATTTTGTGACTCAGTCCGTCAGCTCGCATCTCTCCCTCTAAAAGGCATTGGATCTGTAATTCTACCTCTGCGAGGCAATACTGAAAATATCCCGCAGGTCTGTCTGTGCGAGATACTCCTTTTATGCTCCCTCCCTCTACATCATCAGCTCGCGGCTATGCCTTTAGAAGCCAGTCCGTTGGCTCACAGCTCTGTGTCTGCAAGCCGGCGGGCCTGCAGCTTTACCTCTGTGAGCCACCTCGTTAGCTCGTTTTACGCTGCCTCTCCCCACATCATCAGCTCGCGGCTATGCCTTTAGAAGCCAGTCCGTCGGGTCGCAGCTCTGTGTCTGTGAGTCGTGGGAATCGCAGCTCTACCTCTCCTAGCCACCTCGTTAGCTCGTAGCTGTGTCTGTGCTAGCAGGCCCATAGGCCCGTTACTCTCCCTCTGCGAGTTAGCCCGTCGGGTTGCAGCTCGGAGGTCTCGCAGCTGTATCTCTGCGAGCCAGCCCGTTAACTGATAACTGTGTGTCTGCTAGCAGGCCTGTTGGCCTGTTGGTCTCCCTCTGTAAGTCAGACCACAGCTCTCCCTCTGCGAGCCAGTACGGTGCTGTGCTTTTGCGAGCCAACAGCTCGTAGGTCTCCCTCTGCGAGCTGAGCCCACGGGCCGCAGCTCTTCCTCTGCGAGCCTGCCCAACGGCCCGCAGGTGTCCCTCTGCTAGCCGAACTGCAGCTGACACTCTGCAAGCCGAAATTGGGAATATAAGGCGGCTCTAAAAAGAGCCTTTGTGTTTATTAGTTGGAGCTACATGTAAGTGCGAATGCACAGCTTCAGGTTAATCAGGAAAACTCGGTTTCCCTCATCTGTGAAGTGTACTCCATCACTTCTGTAGATATCAGCCATATCAAAACGTATGTTGTTGTTGTAGATCGACCCCATTCTATGGTCTCTGAGGTATGCAGACACAGCTTTGTTGACATTCTTCCTAGATTTTTCAATCTTATGACAAAATTGGTTTGACCATTTCCACTTCTGTCTTTGGCATATATTGGAATATACAAAGACAGTTTGAGGCAAAAGTAACATCAATTGTCCAAAGGTGTCCTTCATAAGCATTTCCAAACATACCCCAGTCAATGTGCCTAGATCGTTACCACCACAGTGCACAATCATGAGATCAGGGTGTTGGAGATGCAAACAGGTTTTAACCAAAGGGAGCAATTGGTGCCACTTCAATCCTCTCTGTGCAAACCATTTAATGTGCACATTTTGTAAACCTAGGTCTAAGTCAATACGTCTCTGTTCTGCATACCTCTTGCACCAGAAAACATAGCTATGTCCTACAATCCACACTAGCATTTTGAAGGTATGGCTAGAAGATATGGATAAATGTCTGTAGCTCATGCAGTGCATTCGTAGAATGAGAGATATGTTTAAACATGGGGAACTACTTTTTTTTACATACAAAACCTTAACCGATTGGGAGATGAAATGTATTGTGTCCTAAAATGTAGGGTGTATATTAGTTTTGATGAAAAGCATCTTTGTGATTGGTTAATAAAAAAGCAGTTTGTACGTGGAGTAGGAGTACATATTATAGGATGAAATTTGCTCTGCTCAGCCACACCTGCTAATTGTATTTGGAAGGTGCAGTTCAAACTTGAAAGAATGGTGACCTTTTGACCTCCACGTGCCCTTAAATGTTGGAGAAAATGTTGCAAAAAAAAATATCAGTTGGTTTAAAAAAATGATGAACTTTTAACCTGCACGTGTCGTAGAATGTTCTAGAAAGGGTTGATACAATACGTTGAACTTTTCACCTGTATGTGTCCTTAAAAAAACTGTTTATATGGAAAGTTCAAAAATAACCAATAAAGAGAGGTTTTGCAATCGAAAAAAGAAGGAACTATTCTGATTTGTTCTTTACATGTATTTATGTGTGGAGCAACAGGAAATTGTGCCATTACTGGTTCCATTCTTGATGAAAGCAGTGCATTACATGTACTGTGTGACAAGAAAAGAATTGCATGCGTTTGTGACATTTGAAATCTGCATACCAACTACGAAGGTAAATTAGAAATTAAGAAGGTTTGTTATGTGTTTTGTAGTAGTGGTTAAGTATTTGAGACGATATTTTTAACTTTGAAAGTATTTTTTATTTCTAAATAACATAGTGTTAGTAAAGTCTGGTGTTTTATTGGTTCTAAAATATGTATAATGTGTAACTAGTTGTTAAACAAGTACTTTATATATGTTTAGGAGTTTTCACAAAGAAAAAGTGTAAGTTGTTATCTGTCAAAGACTGTGGGCCATATTCTCAAGACGAGCGATAGCATTATCGCCGCTTTAGCAGCAGTTTCCTGCCGCTAAAGCGGCGATAATGTTATCGCCATTCTTGTGAATATAGCCCTGTATGAGTTTGGAAATTCGATCTAGCGTTAATTTCGATTTGTATATCTAATCCGGCGAGATAAACAGAATGTTGCACGTTTGGAAATTATGCTCAGTCTGGAAATAATGGAGAAGGGGTGACAGTAGAAAATTCATGTGTTATTAACTTAACAGAGATGGAAAAAAAAGAAGAAATGTTATGTGCACAGTTTGTGGTCTCATTTTTTACACTGAGAGGTAGATTTCAATGTCAGTCAAGGCTGGTGTGGTACTGCGAGGCTTTGCATTTGGGTGTTCTTAGGAAATCTAAGTTGTTAGGGAGCGTTTCTTCAGAAGTCATGTGAGAGATAAAAAATAAATGAAAATGTTCTTTGTATATTTTCTGTACGATTTTGTTCACAGTGGTAAAGTAAATGTGATTATTAGTGATAGTAATTCTCACGGTGTGTTCCTCTGCTGAATATACGCAGGCGTTTAAGTGATCCGGGTGTTATCAGTAGTAGGCTCCGCCACCCCTTTAAGAGAGCCGCCAATTTTTTCATCCCAGTTAAAGCTGTTAATATACGTATAGTAAATGGACGATACATAAAAAGTTTGGAATTACACCTTCATTTACTCTGTCTACCATGCACCACCATTTTGTGCCCCCAGCAGTACTGTTTATAAAAATAATCTAATACAGCTTTTTGTATTATAAAAATAGCACTTATAGGTTTATTGGCATATTGGTAGAATTTGTACTATATAAAGAATGTTGCAATCAGTTTCAAAGGTATAGAAATGCACTGTATTATGTAGGAAATATTACATATGCATAGGTTGTGATGTCATTTTTTTACTGTAAGGTACATTTGAGTATAATTGAAAACAGGTGATATACTGCGAACCCGTTCAGAATGTGCACAGATTACATAGAGAGTAAATGGACAAAGTAAACGTGCACGTTGCTTTGTGTATGTATGCATGGTTTGAATCATTTGATTAAACTTTAAGACATAATCTAAACACTATTTCTGCTTTACAATTGGGTACAGTGCACAGTGTTAGTAGTTAGTGACTAGATGCTGGTAAAGGGATTATTTATTGCTCGTTCGTACGAAATAAAGGTGGAGAGGGGCGTTTCTTTACAAGAGATATTTTATAAATGTGTGAGAGATAAAAAACAATTAAAAATGTTCTTAGTAAATTTTCTATATGATTTTTTCACACTAGTAAACTAACTGTGATTATAAGTGATGAAAATTGTTAGGGTGTGTCTCTGTGCTGAATATACGCAGTACTTTAAGTGGACTGGGTGTTACCGGTGCTGAACACTGCTACCCCTTTTAGACACCCGCATTTTTTTTCATCCCACTTAAAACCCTCAATATACGTATAGTAAAGGAACGGTACAATAAAAGTTTAGGGATTACACCTCCGTTTCCTCTCCTCATGTGTCATCCCCGTTTTGTGCACCAAACAGTAGTGTTTATAAAAATTAAGTAAGAGAGCTTTATTTAGTATGAAAATAGCACTTATACCTTTATTAGCATGTTCATGGGATCTGTAGTGTAAAGAAAAGGTCGTAATGAGTTTCAATGGTACAAAAGTGACGTAACATATGTTTGAAAGATTACATGGTTTTAGGAGTAAGGTATAGAGGTAACAAATAAGCAGTATAGTTTGTTATGTTTAAACGAGTATGTAGTTTTGTAAATCAGATACAGCGTTGATTTGTGCAGCACACGGTACACCCACAATGACCCTGGAACATGTCCCAAAATGCCTTGGCACACTGCAGCACACATCCAAACGCCAAGTAGGCCCCCATCCACAATGTGCACAGAGTGACCCCCCATCACCAATATCACAACCTACCCTTGCACATATGCTGAATCCACCAAACCAGCAGATCCGTGACCCACACTGACTATGCAAGTAACACTGCATTTCGGATAGCATAGCAGCTGCGCAAAGAAAATGACATGGCCCACGAAGCGACATGGACGGAGCCAAGTGCGGATCACATCCTCAAAGGAGCAGGTCACACTCCGACGTGTCTGCGTGCAACCACAACCCATGCCTTATAATACACGCAGCAGATGCACCAGGCCACAAAATAAGTCAGCGAGCACACATCACCCAAGTCAAAAGCAAAACAGGCCCCGAAAAGCACACAATCCAAAGGCACCCCGTCTCAAGGGGAGAAGGCTACACGAAATCAGAGCTGCAGGGGCAATTCCCCCACAATGCAGCCCACACACATAGCAATCACAGAACATCAGCAATGAAGGCAATGTGGTACAAAACTCCCCTCATACGGGTTCTGTGTCCGGTGTGTATGGCGGGGTGATGGCTGCATGGCTGTGTGCCCCTGACACATCAGACTGCGTAGGTGATGGGGCTGCATATGATGTCGTCCAGCACCTATGCAAAAACAATGTCTGGCTCACAGAGGCGGAGCTTGCCAAAGGGATACACCCCCATTGCACATGCGACAGTCAGTTCTTCCCTGTGTTGGGACGAGGCTCATTGTGGCACACGAGTGGACAATCTTTACAACACACCTCACAGTTAGACACCAGTGGAGTGGCATAGGCTTTATTGGCATGTGCGTGTCAGTACGGACGAGGCAACGGCCACAACAGCCACGGACATGCTTAAGACACTTACACGCAGCATGGGTACATGTCGAGGGGCAGATGATGTTAGGGCTCAAATGGACAAGATTGATCACATATGGCAACGCTCACAGCCCACTTTGCCTTGCTGGACGAGTCATGTGTTGTTTGGCATCTGCACAGTGCCCCGTGTGAGGGGGCACGACTGACTGTACGTGGGGTCTGCATGGTGCTCTGCCTCCGGGGTGCGGCAATTGTCTGCTCTGGCGACAGTGATCAGGTGTGAGGGTCCGACAGGTTCGCATGGTGTGCTACATCGCCATGTGTGTGCTCTCACCCAGCAGTGTGTCCCAATTGGCAACGTTGCCAAACGACGCTGTGTTGCTCAGACCATGGACCTGCGTCGCCTTGGACAGGTGTGTGTGCACACGCGTTATTCCACGCACATGCATCCAGAGCCCGACCGAAGGGAGAAGTGTCCTCTGTTTTGGTGGGATATGTGAGCAATCCCCACTGTGCAACAAGTTGTTGGGCCATGTGCTGTGGGTGGCAATAGGATGTGGCTGCAGGTACGTAGTTACTCGTCCATGAATGCCTGTGCAGCTTCATGTGCAATGTGTTCCAATAGTACGTCGTTGTCGTGTTCAAGGAACACCAGGGTGAGCCAATCCATTAGGTGGTGCGGGCAGGTGTGCTAAGCCCACGCCGTGTCACCGATCTGCAACACAGCTCAATAGGGGAGCACCTCGATGTGGTCACTGCACACGAGAAATTGTGCTATCTCCCATGCACAACTACCAATACATACACAGTATGTCAAGGCATCCCATGCACGGCTGTCTCGGTTACACTCCTGTTCGTGATCCAACAGGGGGCGCAAACACAAGTCATAGTCCAATTCATCAACAGTTGTGTTGGATAGGCAGAGATCCATGGGACACTCGAATGTGCATGTTCGGCAGTGGAACCAGGGCTGGACGCAGGTGACGTGGGCAATGCGAAAGCTGAGCCTGTAACTGATCTGCAGCTCTGCCAGTGGCAGTGCGCCCAGTAAATGCAGCATACGTGCACAGTACTGTTCCACGTGACGGGTGTTGTGCATGTGCCCGGTATGGCCTGCCATTGCGTTGGTGCATCTCGTGAAGAGGCACTCTTCTGGACTGCGGCTGTTGTGTGGAGGATATGCCACAGCTCTGAGCAATAATTTGAATGTGTGTGCAACGTTGTGGGACATGGGTTGCTGTTTCCATGGGTGTCAAGGCCTTCCCATGCGGGGGTACCACAGGCAGGGGCTTCTATGTGTGGGCTGTGGATAAGTCGGATGGTTTATTTGCGGAATGTGTGGTGTGGGAGTCGTCCCCATCTGCCATTGTATCTCTATCAGGGTGTTCCAGGCGCGTTCGGGACCAAGGTCAGAGGTGCAGGTGTCCTCCCGGCTTCTGCATTGGGACAATGGTGCTTTCATCCCTGATGTTTGTCTCACTACTACTTTTGTTTTGGGAATGTGATGTGGCTTTGGCGCTGAGATTGGGACACGGCCTTGGGCTCATGGTGTACGGATGGCGATGCCCACACATATGTTGGCATGTGGAGCCAGGTGCCCATGCGTCCTTGCGCTGCTTGTGCTATCTCTCTCCGTCTCTCTCCCTCTGTTTCGTTTGTTGCGCGCATGGCACACCATCTTCTCTTGGATTTGGTCTACCGGGCTGTGTGCTACGGATTGTCTAGAGGGAGCAGCTAGGACTCATCCTAGGGGTTGTTTCTGCTTTTGTTTGTGTGGTGTTTTGTGTTGGTGGTTGCATTGCTGTATGACTGATTCTCCATTTTCTGGTCACGCATGTATGTTTATTTTGCTGCTTGTGCGACATCAGGCAAGATGTTTGTTTTGGGATTGGTGGTGTTGGTGTGCAATTTCTTAGTCCGGTGTTGGGGGTGGTGCCCGGGGGGGGGGGTGTTCCGGCTGTGGGATGGGGTCCTGGGGTGTTGGCGGTGGGTGTTGTGGCCCTGTTGGGTGTCCGGGCCGCATGATGAGTTGCTCCATGGCATCTGTTGCCCTTCGGATGTGGCCCTGGGCTATGCTCCCTTTTGTGGTGCTGGCTGCCGTCCAACTTTATACCAGGTCAGAGCAGGTGTAAATTTCCTGGTGCTAATGCGCCTTATCGCCGGTTTTGTGTTTTTATTGTGGATGTGGCTGGTCGTTGTGAATGTTGAGGTGTACTGTTGTCTCGGCTTTTGTCACGGGAACGCCTACTCTGCATCTCATTAGCGATATTTGCAAGGGTCCTCTGTGGCAATGTTTTTTGAGGCTGCTATCGCGGGTATACTGGTGCTGTGGGCTGTTAACACCGGCTTGTGAATGGGGGGGTAAATTTATCACGAGTTTGGCTGCGATAAAGTGCCGTTAATTCGGCGATGGCTCCTTGTGAATATGTCCCTTAATCTTTCCCCCCTCTCCATCTCCATGTTGGTGGTTTTTGTTGCTGTCTAACAGTTGATCTGTACTTGTTTATGTACATCCACAATGAAATGTAAGCCTGTACCATAATTTTTGCTAATATGGTGCAGTGTTATGCTTGCTAAGTTGCCGATAGAAGTGTTAAACTAATAAGGGTAACGTTTACATGTGCCATTTAGTTGAGAATATCACTCTAAGTATACAGATAACAATTTTACAAAATAGTATCTACAAAGTTATCTGTAGTGGGTTGCAGAGGAAGTGGCGTGGGACGGGGGGTGGGGCGGGGGGGCGAGGGGAAAGGTAGGAGGTAGTGGAGTCACATATAAAATGGGAAGGTGAATCTAAATAATTCAATAAATACGTGCTGTATGTCGGATGACACTACCTGCCACCCTACTGTTCCCTTATTCCGCTCCAGTACCATGCAGCATTTCCTCTGCAAGCCGCCACTGGAACTTATATAATTGTATGTGATTATTTTGACATATTGAACAGATATAACAAATAATTGAAACTTTTTTTTCATTCGCAGAAAATTATTTTGTTTGGATTAAAAATTGAAAATGCCTAGAAGAACTGAAAAAAAAGGAAAAACAAAAAGGCAATCTACTTAAAGAAAAGTCAAAAATGTGGATTACAAGAAAATCAGAGTACTACAAAAATAGTTTCTTCTGGTAAAAACACTAGACAATTTCTAAAAAAAGTACTACGAACATTTAATGAAAATAACATCACACAAAGGAAAAATAAAAAATTTTCAAGTAAGGAGAAGCAGACTTCGACTTCAAATTGCAAGAAAAAAAAACATGATAAGGAAAGAGTATTTGTTACCCGTAGACAAAAACAATTTCAAGAAATTCGATCAAAGAGTTTTTCGAAATAGAGTAATTCAGAATTTAATAAAAGGATGCCGCAAATATAAAAAGAAAGTGCTGCAATTGAAACAGAAACAGCGTGTTGAAAGCATAGTGGATACTGCTTTTAAGTTAAAACAAAAAATATTCATTTTCATTTTGAAGAGGATGAAAGTGTTGGATAAAACAATGAAGATTCTGAAAGACAAAAGTTTAAAAAAAAGACGTGTGAACAGAAGCAACTTTTGTAAAATCTTCAGTGGAAAATGGAAACATACATCTAATAGTGAACCTTTTTTTAATGAAGAGAGTTACTTCCAAGAAAATAGTTTACCATTTGCAGTTGATACTGGAGGTCATTGCTACGAAGTTCAGAATGGTTGTCCTGTTGCAAAAGAGGAAATGGTTACTATTAGTGCAGAACAGTTAATAGCTGAAGAAGTGCAAGGGAAACGCACACAAGCTCCTGTGTATAAGTGGGGTTGTAGCAGTATTTGTAGTATTCGACAGGAATCTATTGATATAATGCGAAATTTGTTACGAGAATATACACAGAAAAGTGTAAAACAGAAGATTAGGTTGTTACAAACACTAGATCCTTGTAATGTAAGAAAATATACTGAGAAACATGGGCATTCTCTGGCTTGTCTTTCAAGAAAAGTGTGTAAAAGTGTTTTTCATCACTTAAGGATGTTAGCAGTACACCATTCAGAAATGCGGAAGTTTGTAAGGAAACTGTACTATGTAAAAAGTCCTGCATTATGTTTAGGTGAACTAAATACAGCTCTTTTACACGGTTCTTTATCAGATGTACAAAAAAAGTGTGATGATATTCAGTTCCGATATTTTGGTTCAGAAGAGCAGTGTATAGAAAGTGAAAGTTTGACAATTACAGATGTTGAAGAAGATGGGAAAGTGATTATGATTGATCAGTTTGAAGAAGAAATTGGAAAGTTTAACATAGTGTGCTCTGAAATTCCAAACTATGTTTGTGTTTGTTGTCGACGTACTAATTATAAAATTCAAACTAGGAATGTTGATTTGTATTTGAAATCTGAAAAGAAGAATAATGATAAATGGAAAGAATTTGCAACTTACTTGTTAGTGGAAGGTCAATTTGAGTTAGGCAGTGATCAACGTATTTGTAAATATTGTTATAACAAATTAGAAGAGAACAAAATGCCCGCTAGAGCAGTACATAATAAGTTAGAATTAGTAGCTATTCCGGAGGAACTGGCAGATTTGAATACATATGAGTCAGTTCTAATTCAATCTGTTCATCCATTTCAAACTATAATTCGCATGGAGCCTAAAACAGGTAAACTGCCACCAACAGACTTACAAAGAGGGCTGAAAGGAAGAGTAGTGTACTTACCTTTGGATTTTAAGAAAAATATTGAAATTGTTGGTGGAGACAAAGATGAAAATGAAGCAGTAGTCATTCTAGTAAATGGAGTACCAACAAAGAGTCGGAAAATATGGCAAGAATTTGTGGATGTTAAAAAACTTCAAAAGGCTACGTTATATCTTGTGGAGAATAATATTTATTATAAAAGTGTAAATGTGGAACAACAGGTAATAAGTTTGGAAGATGAATCTGAAATTTCAAGTGGTCAAATAGAGAAAGTGGACAAGTCAAGGAGTGAAGAGATTTATGAACATTACACAATATGTCCTCTACATTCAAAAGAAGTAATAGGAAACAGTATTGAGTTATTTCAAATGAAAAAAGCAAAGGGAACTCCAATGAGTGTATGGGAGAAAAGCTTAGAAGCTCGTTGTTTTCCACAGCTGTTTCCTACTGGAGAAGGTGGACGATATGATGACCGACCTGTACGTATTCCAGCTTCAGAATATCGCTCAACAAGATTATACTCTGAAGATCCTAGATTCCGGCAGTGTATACCATATATATTTCACCTTTTGTTTGAAAGTGATCTGTCTTCTCTGTCCTATGCAGTGAACCACATACTGAAAACTGGAGTTCATCAATCACTTCTTTCAGCGAAAGAATTTGTGGAGAAAGTTCAACAAACAGATGAAAATTTAGAAGCACAGTTAATTAATTTGATGGCATGTCAACGAGGAACAAATGAGTATTGGTATCGTCGTCATGGAGAACTGAAGTGTATGTTACGGAACTTAGGTACACCAACATGGTTTGTGACACTTAGCTGTGCAGAGTATGCATGGGAAGATTTGCTTGAATTTCTACGAGAAGCAAATTCCAATATAAAGAATGTTGAAATGAAGACACCTGGAGAACTGTGTTCTTTGGATCCTGTAAATGTGTGCAGATATTTTAATCATAGGTTTCAAGCTATGATGTCTTTCATCTGCAATAAAAAGAATCCACCTCTTGGAGAAGTTACCGATTTCTTTTGGAGAAAGGAGTACCAAGCGAGAGGTGCTCCTCATATACATATGCTATTGTGGATCAAGGATGCACCTAAATTTGGAACTGATTCAGATGAAATAGTATTGTCTTTCATTGAACAGTATGTGACATGTGAGATTCCAAGAGAAGGAGGAGATAGAAGCTTGAGACAGCAAGTTTTACGTTTCCAAAGTCACCGTTGTGGAAAGTACTGCCGACGAAAATACAAGTCTAAAGGAAAATTTTATACCAAGTGTCGGTTTGGATTTCCACGTCCAGTAATTTCTAAAGGAAGAGTAAATTCTTTTTTTCTTCTGTAAGGCACACAATAACTCGCAAATCTCCAAAGAATACCTACAACTTGAAAAGAACAGAACTGTCAAAGTATATTAATGACTACAATCCGGTTATTTTAAAAATGTGGAATGCAAATATGGACATCCAGTATGTTGCAGACAACTCAATTGCTGTTGCACGCTACGTTACATCATATATAACGAAATCAGAAAAAACCGAGATGAAACAAATGTGGGAAGAAATTGCACAAGAGAAAAGCCTTAGCAAAAAATTGTACAGCTTTACTTTGAAAATGCTTTCCCACAGAGAAATTGGATCGTATGAATGTTCAGACCGCTTGTCCTCTTCAAGTTTATATTCAAAATCACGAGGGATCATTTGGGTAAGTTTAGGTCTTGCCTGCTCACGAAATAGAGTGTTGAAATCATTAGAAGAAATTGAATACTTAGCAGCAAATGAACCAGACAGTACAGAAATTCTTAAAACTAATATGTTGGATACATACTATCCGAAAAGGAGTCGACATCTGGAACAGCTATGTCTGTATGAAGTACTTCAACATTACAGCTTCAAAAGAAATGTTAAACAGAATTTAAAACAAGGAAAATATGCAGTACTTGGATGTCATGGATGTTTAGTAAAACACACAAAAGGTAACCTTATCAACCACAAGAAACTCAGTTGTGAAACTCCAGACAAGCGAGAATTTTACTATTTAGCACTTCTCCAACTGTTCAAACCATGGCGTAGCGAAAGTGAATTACTTGGAGATTTCGACTGCTACGAAGATTCTTTTAATGCATGTAAAGATAGCATTGCATGTTCAATTTTCCCTACATATTTAAAAATGTTGAATGATGAAGTTGAACAGGAAAAGACTATTACAGCTGAAGTTGCAAATGAAAGTTCTCAAGATAGTCAAAGTTCTGGTCCATGTAGTCAAGATCCACTTGGACAACCAATAGTGGAAAATGAAGCAGCGATTGCTATGCATGAAGTGGAAATTGCAATGCAACAAGCACAAGAGGAGAATATTACATTGGAAAAGTTAGAAGAACAAGTAAATATTGAACAGAAAGAAATATATGTACAAGTGAGAGAACAGATAGAACATGGTTTGTTGCATGAAAAAAAAGAATGTGTATGTTCATCATTTAAACCTATTCTGATGTACATCAGTGGTCAAGCTGGAACGGGTAAAAGTTTTTTAATTAAAGTTTTGACCAGTTATCTTAAAAAAACTACTGGTTCACATTTATCTTGTGTAGTAACAGCTCCAACTGGATTAGCTGCGCACAATGTTAAAGGAATTACTTTGCATAGATTACTAATGTTACCAGTTGAGCATGATAATAAATTAGAATATCAGAAGTTGTCTGGAGAAGCTTCTTATGAAGTGTCAAGAGTGCTGAAGAAGATGAAACTTTTAATTATTGATGAGGTGAGCATGGTCTCAAACTTAATGCTTGCTTTCGTGCATTTAAGAATGCAACAGGTATTAAAAACAGATTACGACGTTCTCTTTGGAGGAAAACATTTAATTGTATTTGGAGATCTGCTACAACTAACTCCTGTAAAAGGAGAACCAGTCTTTAAAACTCTTCTACATGAAGACACTAGGAAATCTTTGGGAAGTATTGGAAATGTGAATCTCTGGTTAAATTTTGAATATAAAGAACTCACTCAGAATATGCGACAAGCAAGTGATGAAGATTATGGAAATATTCTGAAAGATGTAAGAATTGGTGTTCTAAGCAAACATGGTAAACAAGCTTTACAAAGTCATCTACTAAAGAACTTGTTTACAACTGAAAACACACCAGCAGCAGTACTGTACAAGAACATTGCAGAAAAAAAGTCTATACTTTGCTTAATGCCTACACTGGAAGAGTGTTATACATTTAATCAAGAGCTTCTGAAATTGGAAAATCAAGAAATAGTTCACATTGAAGCTATTGATAAAATCGAGCATCAAGGAATAACAATTCTTCTTTCAAATAAACTACAGACTAAATTGGATTCTTTGGAAAAGTCTGTATCAAAAACTGCTGGCTTAGAAAAAATATTTAGATGTATGTATAAACTGTCGGGTAATTTTGAGGCGTAATTTGAATATAGAACAAGGTTTAGTGAATGGAGCAATAGGGAAAGTTGTTGAATTTGTAAAATATCAAAACCGAAATGCAATTAAATTCTTGAAAATTAAATTTGATCAGATTGCAGAGGTGAAACAAATTGGGCGTTGTGCTGTACGTTTTTTGCTGGTAAAAGACTTGTATGTTCGTAGAAAACAGTTTCCTTTCTGTTTAGCATATGCAATAACCATTCATAAATCTCAAGGTTTAAGTGTAGATAATGCTTTAGTAAATGTTGGAAGAACTGTGTTTAAAGAGGGAATGGCATACGTTGCATTATCTCGAGTTAGAACATTGTCTGGTTTGTATTTAATTGATTTTGATGAAAACAAGGTTAGTGCTGATGTAAATTGTGTAAGAGAATATAATCGTTTAAGAAGACTTTATGCACCAACTTTAGGTGAATATCCTATTTATGAAAAACGTGCTGTGTGTTCAAAACGCAAACATGTTGATGAATCAAGTGTGGTTGAAAAGCAGAAAAAAATTCAAGAGAAAAGAAAAGATGCAAAGAAACAGAAAATACAAACAAGTGATGATGTTGTGGGATACCAATTAGAAAATGCTTCTGGTGTCAACTGCTATGGTAATGTTATTCTAAACGTTATATTTTATCTAGAAGATCTTTATGGTGAAATTATGGAAAGTCAGGAAAAAAGATTATGTTCTGCACTTTATACTTTATTTGAACAATTGAGAACTGACAGAAGTAAGATCCATACTGCTTCTGGTATTTGACAACTCTTGGATACATGTACTGGATCTTTAACGTTCAGTCCTAATATACAACAAGATGCACAAGAGTTTCTGATGGTTATGCTTGGAGTATTAGAAGATGAAGGAATCCAGATTGAGAGTTTATTTGGACTCAGTTACAAATGGGATCACAAATGTGAACAGTGTTCATTAACTTCTAGTACTATAGTTGACAGAGAACGATTTCTATATTTAACAATACCTGACTGCAAATCTGTACCTTTTCCGAAATTAGTAAAAGAAGCAAATCATGATATGAAATGTTCTCGTTGTCAATCAGAAATGTTATCTACATTATGCCTAGAAAGATATGGAAAATATGTAATTTTAATGCTACAACGCTGTAGACCAAATGGAAGAAAAGTGGAAACGAAAATTAAACATTTTGTTGCTAGTCTAGTATCTATTTCTGGAAGAACTTTCACAACACTGGCTATTGTTTTCCATGCTGGAGCTACTACCACATGTGGACATTATACTGTATATTTAAAATGCAAAAATGGTTGGAGTCACTGCAACGATACACACTTGGAAATTAAACCGAGATTGCCTTATGAATTACCCAACTCATACTTGATATTTCTGAAACAAAAGTTTTAGATACATTATTCAGCCTAGAGGGAAAATGGGAAGATGCTTTAAGGAATTGATACTGGATGATTTCCCCCAAAAAATTCCACACATTATTTGGCCTTGAGGAAAAATGTCAACAGAAACTACACAGTAAAGGTAAGATTTAAAAATTGGAAATAGTATTGGATGTGTTATTTGTGTTGATTTGTTATTGTGGTTGTAAGAGTTAGTCATTTGTTTTTTTTTAACAATCTAGTTGATTGTTTTTTTCCCCAGCTGTTTATGATGATACTACACTGACATCACTGTGAATAGTGAAGTTAAGTAGAATCTGATAACAGCAGAAAAAGGGAGAAAAATATGTTTTGAAAATGTTATATTATGTTGTATTATTTGATAAGTAACAGTGTAATTTGTGAAATATATTACATTACACAACAGTTTTACAGTTTATTTTCTTTTCTGTAGTGGAAAAGTCAGAAAAAACAGTACTAATGACAAATAGCAGAATAGTAGTTTGATATTTTTAAAAAAATCAAATTCACTGAAAAAACCATAGGTTTTACAGACGTTATAGTTAGAAATTAGCATTTAAAAAACCTTTGAAATTCACTGAAAAAACCATAGGTTTTACAGACGTTATAGTTAGAAATTAGCATTTAAAAAACCTTAGAAATTCACTGAAAAAAACATAGGTTTCAGGGACGTTATAGTTAGCTGGACATTTTACTCGTACAAAACCATAGAAATTCCACCGTTATAGTTAGTTCAGTTAACTATAACTCGCGCCCCGCAATGCACTGCTCATGACGTCACATATTACATCATTCATGGCATGGTCAGTGACATCACTGATGACATCACTGATGACATCATCCACGTGATAATCTGATGCACCTCATCACTGTAGGAGAGTAGGATCTGCCTCTTATGGTTACCCCTACTTTTTGCTGATGTTACACTGTTTTTCGACTTTAGTCTGGCTGGGGCCCTGCTATCCAGGACCCCAGCCTAGCTGCTTCCTCTCTAAATTGATTCCATGTACCTTAAGTACACTTCAGATTGGATTCTGGGGTGCCCTTATAAGTCCCTAGTATATGGTATACTATGTACCCAGGGCATAGGTACCCCAGAGGCCTACCAACGGCTGAAGCATGTATTATGCCACCCCTGGGCAGCCTTCCAAAATGACACCACAGGACTGCTACAGCAGCCTGAGTAAGGTGGTGCATGCACCCCTTACTGAGAGATAGGTTCCATATATCTCACCCTATCACTGCACATACAAACCTATCAGTCACCCCTATGGCAGGCCTTATCAATCCTGAAGGCAGGGTGCTTGGTTTTATGTGAGAGGGTGCCCATGCATGAGCGGAGCCCCTCTGCAGCCGTCGGAATCTCCTCTCCGGGGTTGTCTGTGGTGCAGCCTGACCATATACTCTTAAGTGCATTATATCCTCGCGGTAAATGCTAACTTTGGGATGGCTGCACGGAAACATGTCGTGTTTGGTGTCAAACACCTTGGCGTATGATCCCACCCTTCTAGAGGGAGAGACATGACAGCACCGGTATACCCGGTACCAACTAAACAGAGCCCTGGCATCACAAAATGGATGCTGCAGCCACAGACACGAGTCTGGCCTCCTGCTGCGGACCGATACTCCGGCAGGGGAGGCCTGGACAATAGGTTTCCTGTCACAGGGAGGTGTTACCACCTCCCAGACAGGCCTTAGTGGATTGGGGCTAGGTGGGTGCACTCCAAGAGTGCTTTGAAGTCCTGCACTGGGGGCACATTTGGTGTCCTCGTGCATACCCCAGTTCAAACCGGTTGCAGGGGCTGCCAGCCCCTGCTCTGGCGCGAAACTGGACAAGGAAATGGGTGTAGCCACCCCTCTTTCCAAACCCTCCCATAGGTGGGCCCCCAGAGTTAGTCCAACCCCTTCCTTGGGTATAAGATAGGAACCCCTGGCAACAGGACTTTAGATATCCCTGGACAAAACTCTGCAACTGAATCCTGGAAATTTGATGCTCTACTCAAGACTAGAGGACTGAAGAAATCTCCCTTGGGGTCAAGGAGTGACTCCCCTGCATGGCAGGCACCAATGAAGCATTTGCCAGTCTGCATCTCCGAAGCTCCCGCTGGACTCCGAAGTAATTGAAGCCCAGGAAGAGGATTTCCAGACTTTTCAGAGGCCGACCTGAGTCCCCAGCAAAGCTGAGACCCGCAGCCCTCACGAGTGATGTGGAACTGGAACTCCTGGACACCATGCACATTTGCTAGTGCATCGGCTTCTCGACATCTCTTGAAGTCCTGCTTTGGGTTACTTGTAGCCCAGGCCCCGAGCACCATCTGCACTGAAGATTGTGAGCCTACACTCCATGAGTGTTCCGTGGGCCCGCTTCCTGCATTTCTGCTTGGGGCTCCTTTGCGATCCCTGGTCCGTCGACTGGTGGGTCCCTGTGAAGGCAAGTCTGATTTTCCTTGGGCTTCCCTGGTTGCTCCAGACGTGCCCTGACTCCCCACCGCGTGGTGAGTCCCTCAGACCTTGCTGGTCTGCACAGAAGCATCTTTCTCTTTTCTGCGTGGGTTGCTGTTGCCAAGGCTTGTTGTGTTCAATCCGGACACCAATGCTGCAGCACTCGACATCCTTCGTGGGACAGCTCGAATCCAGCTCCTGGTTGTCGTCGACACCTCCTGGGCCTCGTGGCTGAAGAGTCAAGCTTCACCTCTTTCACCTGAAACACCCGACATCGGTGGGCATTCGACTATCGTGCCCCGGGTCACTGGCAAGTGACCCAGACTCTGTCCCCTCTGCTTTCAGGTTCTTCTCATCTCCGATCCAGGCTTGGATCTCTTCGGACATTTCGCATCTTCCCGGCAGCAGCACTTCTCTGCAGGCTGCCATTGAAATCGACAACGCGACCCGACACCATTTGACACCTATACACCCGGCTTCCCTGGGTGAGGTAACTCGAGTACTCCAGTGCTCCCATGGGTGTTGACCCTAGAACTGTCTAAGTCCAAGAGGGTTTGGTCCTAGTCCATTTCTAAGTGTCCTTAATCTTTAAAACTCTAACTGCGACTTTCCCATAGACTTTAACGGAGCTCGCGGCTGTGTTCACACACTGCACACGGCCCCCGTGGGTCCCCTGCGTCACTACCTTGGGTGGTTCCTTGGGGTCCCAGCGATTCTACAGGCTCTAGGCCTTGTGTCTACTTAAGTCGTGGTTCTTATACCACTTTCTTAATATATGGTTTGGTACACCCCTAGGGCTAATCGTATATTGTGCTAATTTACTGTGCTATTTGACTTGTAACTTGTGTACTTTGACCTCTAGCCTCATAAAGAGACCATTGGGTAGTGTTTAGTAATAAATACATATATTTTATATATATACCTGGTGTGGTTCTCCTTTCATTTGGTCATTCATGAGATTATAGACTGGTAAAACAAACAGCTTAACACTCCTTCAAGACTTAGCCTGAAGGCTGCTCTCCATAGCTACCACTAGGATAGCTTTCAATAAAGGTTGTCTTTAAACCTATCATCAATAAAGGTCGTTTGGACTGGTGCAAGTGGCCCACTAGAACTAGTGGACATCATATGCCAGGCCAACTTCTCACAATCACACCCTAATATAACCTTTAATACACCCACTGTAAAATACACACTACCATTTTCGAAAGCATCCACACACCAAAACCAGTTACTACATACTCACTCACTGATTCCTATGTCTGCACACACATCCACTCATTCACCTATACAATCACTTATACATGCAGTCACTTATCAATACAACACTATCATATGCACTCATACACCTATTCAGACACTCACACACCGCCACTCATCCATGGAGTTACTCACACACCTAGTCAGTCATGCAAAGAATCAATCACACTCCCATTTACTCACCTAAACAGTTATACACACACCACCTCACTAATTCATACAGACAGTAACGCATAGTTACTCTCTTATGTAATCACTGAAACAAGTACAGACTCATCCATACATGCCACTCTCACAATCACTCAGTCTCACATATAGTTATTTATATACATCATCACTCACATATATTGCCTTTTACATATGTAGTTACTCACATATGTACCACTGAGACATCCATTCACTCACCAACACACCCATACACACACTCACCCACCCATACAGCTGTTTCCACATGCACTCTTGAACCCATACACCCAGTGAATCAACCACTCACACATCTATGCAGAGAGTCACACACCTCCAACCCACCCACACACACACTCAGTCCCCCATACAAATACTCAAGCAAACAATCAATAACCCATATAGACACTCATGTAGCTGTGGGAAACAGCCACTACAACGCGGCCGTTTCCAAGCATAACATTAACCACGCATGCATTACAACGCATGCGTGGTTACCACGAAAAGCCTTTACCACGCATTCCTTTACTACGAGATACGTAGTAAAGGCATGTGTGTTAAAGGTACAATTAAAAAATGGGGCTTGGGGGGGTCTCCCCCCCCCCAAAAAAAACACGTGTGATTCAAAAATGGGGCTTGGGGTTCTCCCCCCCCCAAAAAAAACGCACCTGTTTCCGTCGTTTTCTGTTTGTTATTGAAAGATGTGGAGGCAATCGGCGTCGTTAGAGGAAACGGAAAGACACTTCCGCTTCCTCTTTACTACGTGCAACGCACCAAGGAAGAGCTTGAAGAGAAGAGGACGTGGAGAGGTAAGGGGGATTTAAAATTAAAAAAATAAATAAATAAAGGAATGAGGGGGTGGTGTCGCGCAGGGGTAAATTTTTAGGGTTCAGGGGAGGGGTATTTGATAGAAGGGTTTGTGGGTGGGGGAATCGCGAAGGGCAAGATTTTAAGTGTTTCGGGCAGGGGTATTTCTTAGAAGGAATGGGGGCGGAGGGTCGCACAAGGGTACAGGGAAGGGGTATTATAAAAAAAAAAAAAAAGACAGCTGGAGGGGGGAGGGCGCAGGGAAGCAGTGAAAGGAATTGGGGCAGGGATCGGAGATAACCTTTACCATGAAAATGCCATTATCATGCATGGTTTTACAACGAAAATCGTTGTAAAGGTATGCGTGGTAAAGACATTTTCGTGGTAAAGATTATGCGTGGCAATGGCATTCGCGTTGTAACGCATGCGTGGTAAAGGCATGCGTTGCAATGGAATGCGTTGTAACGTCATACAACCTGTAGCTACTGACCAACCCATGTAGCAGCTTACACAACAACAGACATACTGATACAGACATTCACACAGTTTAGTCACTAACCCATGCATTCAGTAAGACACGTTTAATGAGTCACTTATACAATCAGTTACATACCTCCTAAATCCTCCATCCAGACAATTATACACCCACTCATTCTTCAATACACCTTGCCATATATATAAAACATATTTAAACTTTACAGAAACACACAGTCACTGGATGATGTCATCAGTGATGTCATCAGTGATGTCATTTGAGATGTCATCAGTGATGTCATCAGTGATGTCACTGACCATGCCATGAATGATGTAATATGTGACGTCATGAGCAGTGCATTGCGAGGCGCGAGTTATAGTTAACTGAACTAACTATAACGGTGGAATTTCTATGGTTTTGTACGAGTCAAATGTCCAGCTAACTATAACGTCCCTGAAACCTATGGTTTTTTCAGTGAATTTCTAAGGTTTTTTAAATGCTAATTTCTAACTATAACGTCTGTAAAACCTATGGTTTTTTCAGTGAATATATATATATATTATATATATATATATATATATATATGAATATATATATATATATATATATATATATTTCCACAACGTTTCCCAACCAATCCTTTAACGACGGACAAAAGGGTACAAACTCCAATTTTAGTGCATCAGTCTTCTTTATTTCGTTGTTACTTGCTCCAGCTCGCCATTACGCGTTTCGGTCACTGCACGTGACCTTTATCACATGAGGGAGCGCTACCAATCCTGGTCTTTAAATTCATTACATCTTCATGTCACATGCTATGAGTTCTAACAAATACCATGGAAAACAGACTGTGCTTATATCAAGCGTTTTTGTGCAAATTGTGCTATTTACAAATGTTGTATGCATCTTATTTTGCAATCGAGTGGTCAAATGTACAGCTTAACATTTTTAATGCTCATTATTTCAGACTTCAATCTGAATCATACATCATTGGATATATAATTACATCAATAATAGATAATTAAATAAATAAATAGATACATTTTGAAATATAACCATCAATCAATTCAATAAATATATAAATATAAATGTATAGATATATAAATATATAAATAAATAAATGTCAATGCTTTTAAGAAAAAGAAAGAGAGTAAGAACGCAGAGTAAATCTTATACTCTTTGCCATTTTCTGTATACCTCTATAGGGAAGATTAATATCTAACTGCATAGTGCTTTATATCATTCTCTTTCCCATATAGAAACATGTCTAACCTCTTCTTTAAGTATTGTAGATTGATGGAGTGTTTGTATCTTGTTTGTCTTTCACCTGCGGCTCATATTATACCTGCTTAAATGCTGAACCACTCCTCCACTATCAATAACTTTTGATCTTTATCCCACAAAGTACTATCCTTTATTAACAACATTTGCCATCAATTTATAAAGTGCTTAGTATTACTCTAAAGTGCTTAGTGCTACTATTGTATTTAAAGTGCTTATTTTCCCCTATGTGTGTATTAAAACTATTAATCCGCTGTTAAGACAGACGAATAAAAAAACCCTGTTATATATGTTGCAGCCATATGTTAAGTGCAGAGGTGCCTCTTCTATATTAATGAGAGTTATATTACCCCCAACTACTTTGCGCTAGACCTTATACATTCATCTTTATTAATCCCTCGGTAGAAAATGTGGTATAGTCCTATACAAAATCAATTATTCAAATGTAAACCATATTCGATCAATTGGTGTCAAATTATATTACTGCAATATCGTCACTAGATGTGTTCATAATTTACCCTAAAACCAGCATACAAATTCCATAAAAGCTCATCAAAATTGCATAACTATATCATAAAATATTAATAAAATATTCAAAAAAGTTTCCTAAAATTATATGACAAGCCACAAATTTCATTCTCAGGTTATCTCATTCAATTATATATGTACTCTCAAAATCATGAAAATCATAAGAAGTGGTGCAATTCTTCACTATTATTTTAACCAAAGGGCGACCAGGAGTCTAGTTCTAAAATCATTTTTGACTCCAGTTTTCTCAGTAGTTTTTCTCTATTACCCCCTCTCCTAAGGGGGGTATAGACCCAATTACATAGTATGTTAGACAATTGAGGTCATTGTGATGTACACTTTGAAAGTGTCTCGCCACTGGGTATGTTTGGTCGGAATTCACTATCGCTCTTAAGTGCTGAAGTATTCTCACATGCACCTGTAGCTTCGTGCTACCTACATAGCGTAAGCCACAGGTGCATGTCAGCACATAAACTGCATATTCAGTACAGCAGTTATAGTTGTCTTTCAATAGTGTAGGGTCCGAACTAAATGGGGTCATGTATTCCGTAGTGTTTATTCCAAATCTACATGCCCTGCATGATGTACATTTATGAAAGCCATTTTTTGGTTTAAGCCATGATGTGTTAGATTTAATCTTAGGGCTATTTTTGACCAGAGTTGACCTCGTGGATAAAGCCTGCTTGAATGTTAATGTGGGCTTTTTCAGGATTTTCTGTGCCATGATTGTATCAGTTAATATTATTGGCCAGTTTCTATTAATGATACTTCTGATTTTATTTTCCTGCCGGCTATTGTTTGTAATTAGCCTGACAGTTGTATCTTCATCATCCTTCTTACTCTGTGAGGCACTAGGTTGAGCTAGTGTTGACTTCGTCTGCTCTTTACCCAATGGCTTTGCATCTGCTTTCTTTATTGCCTGATTGAGTATGGTTTGACTATACCCTCTCTGTGCAAATCTAGCAATCATTTCTTTTTGGCATTTCACTAATTCCCCTTCTGTGTTGCAACTTCTTTGCAATCGCAATAATTCCCTGTAAGGTATACTGTTAATGAGAAGCTTTGGGTGGAAACTTTTCGCATGAAGCGTTGAGTTCCCTGCAGTAGATTTACGATGTAATGTGGTTTCCAGTTTATGTTCTGCTTTATATATTGTTACATCCAAAAAATCCACAGAATGGTCATCTATGTGGGCTGTGAACTCTAAGTTAAAAACATTATCATTGATTGTTTTTACACATTTTCGTGCACTGTTCATATTACCATGCCAAATTACAAAAATATCATCAATGAACCTCATCCATTGTATCACATGTTTCTCCATCAAATCTGCATGTTTTTTCCTCAGGACCTGCTCCTCCCACCAGCCTACATGTAAACATGCATAACTGGGGGAGAAGCAGGCCCCCATTGCAACTCCTCTCACTTGTCTGAACATTTCTCTTCCAAATAGAAAAAAGTTGTTATGTAGACACCATGTTATCAAATTTAACAACATTTGATTATTTTTTAATAATCCTATTGATCTAGTGTTAAGGAAATATTGTACTGCATTTAGACCCGCAGAATGATCTATGCTCGTGTAGCGCGAAGTTATATCAAGTGTCATCAAGATGTATTCGTCTCTCCATATTTATATTCTGTAGTTTCCTAATGAAGTCTCCCGTATCTTTAATGTATGACGGCAGGTTTTGCATGAGTTCCTGCAAATAAAAATCTACATATTGTGATATGTTCTCAGACACACTGTTCTTTGCAGAAATTATTGGTCTGCCTGGTAATGGGAGTGTTTTTTATGAATTTTTGGTATCAAATACATAATTGGAAGTATTGGGTACTCTTTATGCAGAAAGCTGAATTCTTCTTTGGAGATTAAACCTTCTCTTTTCCATTGTAATAAATCCTTTTTAAGCTGTTCCTTGCTTGTCATATATTTCTTACTGCAGGTACATTCACAGCATAAGTTATCATCCAATTGTCTATAAGCCTCCGCTGTGTATAGATCTTTAGGCCATATGACAATGTTCCCTCCTTTGTCAGATTTATTTATTACAATATCATTGTTGTCTCTCAGCTTTTTCATTAATTTGTCATATTGTTGTTGTTTATATTTCCATTTTGTGCCCAATTTTTTACTTTTTGTGTATAGTCTTTTCAAGTCTTCAATAACACAATCATGGAATATATCTATGGCGTCTCTTGGCATCATTGGTAAGAAAGTCGATTTTGGTTTAAATGGGCTATGTGCGACTATTGCTGTATTTACTCCTAAATTTTGTAGCCTTGTTTGCGTGGAGTCGTTTTCATCATTTGTTACAGGCTCATTGGTTGCACTTGCCAATTCATACATAGTAGTAATAGATTTGCATCTGATCCCTGTAAGTTTTCTCTCTGAGTGTCTTAATTAGATTGTCCATCATTTTTGTTTTGCAAGCCTTCTTTGATTGTGAAATATTTCCTGAGTTTTAATTTTCTGATAAATTTGAAGATGTCCACTCTTGTCTGTCCATAATTAAAGTTGCTTTCGGGACGAAATGATAATCCTAGTGATATATATATGATTTTAATAGAATTAATTAGCAAATATATATATATATATCCAGCCGTTCTGTCGCGAAGAAACCCAAGCCAATTGCAATGGTGGGCCGTGGCGGGGTCGCAAGCCCCTACGAATTCAAAACAGCGTCGTCTTCCCAAATCTATAAAAACAACACACCGTGGCCCAACGATATCCTTATGCGTGATTCTTTATTGTAATGTCACTCTACGCATTTCGGAGCGTCTGCTCCTTGATCACGAGTAATGTGAATGCACAAAACAATAGTGTTTTAAATTAATCATGTGACACACCTCCATATTGACAGTGAAAACAGACTTCCTACTGTTACAGACTTAACGATCGAAACAGTGGATACATACATATTTACAAATGATTTTCTGCCAAAATAAATCAAAGCAGTTATCTTAGTTTAGTACATTGTTAAATATTAATTTTACAAGGCGTATTGCAAGTGCGATATACTGCGGGTAAAGAAAACTAACCCATGCAGTCCTATTTCTAATGCCCAATGCAGACTGCTTGTTATTCGTTTCTAGCCGTGAAGCTTTGTATCTTGAACAAAAACTTTATTGGGAACTCACTAGTTGGCAAGATACATTGATACGTGTGTTCTCGTCATACCGCCCGTGGGCTAGTATTCACACAAAAAATAGTTCTAACTAGGGCTAACCCAGGTGGGTGAGTGTAAAAAATCCCAAAAGTAATGGTTAGAACATGCCCCTGTGGGCGTCATCAAAATCAAAGATCCCGGCACTAGCCATTTAAAGAAATATAATATAAGGTCTGCACACCCCAGTGGAGAAGGTCTGCACACACCAGTGGAGAAGTGTGGCTCAATGGTTAGAGCGGCAGACCCTGATGCAGAGATCTGGCCCGGGACCAGGGTTCAATTCCCGCCTCGGCGGGTCTTGGGCTCAATTTCCTCGGACCTGATAATTCTCGCCTCGGTGCCTATTCTAATCATGGGTCCCACTCTGCAACTCTGGGCAATAGCTTGCTTAATCTCCACAACGGCCCCAACAGCGCTGGGATGCCTGGCTTCACCCTGGGGGTGCCCAGGAGTGGACATTTCACATGGAAAAGCCAGGAAGGGTTCCACAGCGGTATGCGTACAGCGCCTGGACACCCCTTTGGGGGTATGGGTGCGCTTTACAAGTACAAATTTCATTTCAATTTCATTTCACCCCGGGCATTGGTTCACCTATTTACAGGGGAACCCACAGCACAATTCACAACCAATCGGTTACTGCCCCAGTGGGCTTAGCACAATCACAGCACCACAGTAAAACCCCAGTGGGTATATATAAGTGGCTACCAAAGGTTTTCTCTAACATGGGACTCATCTAACTGCAACAACTAAACCATCTTTTAGTCAGCTACCATGGAGGTATTTCCACAGATGTTAGGCAGATATATTGCTCATTTTGCCTTCCACTTGCTTTAATGACAAATCCAAAATCTGTAAAAAACAAAACGAGAGGTGAGATGTGACTTATGTAATACTTAATCAATGTGCACAACAACCAATTATATACCAAAACAGTGAGGATTAAAAACATTTGTTAAAAACAAGTGATTTCGTAAGGTTCAGCAATTCATACTGTTATAATGAATCAAGGCAATGAACATTTATCCCAGATGTACAGATAGCGCCTCGTCACCATTATGTCCTCCTGGATACATTGTATGGTACTTAATTATCATTCTTGATTCTAGGCGTCTTAACTCTTGTACTCTATCTCCACCTCTTTCTCTTAATGGGATACTATCTAGTACGCAGAATGACAACAAATTACTATTTTGGTTGTGCTGGGTCTTGAAATGTCTCGCGATCGGATATTGCTTATCATTGTGTTTTATCGCCCTCAGATGCTCTAGGATTCGTTTTTTGGCTTTGTGTATGGTACTACCAATGTAGTACTTATCACAAGGGCATCTGAGGGCATACACCACAAACTCTGTGTTGCATGAGACATGTTTAATTATTTTAAAGGGTTTACACTTGGTGGATAATTTCACCTCTTTACAGTTGGTACTGTACTTGCAGGCTTTACATCTGCCACATGTAAAGAAACCCTGTATTGTACTCCGTCTTGTTCCTACTGAGAAGTGGAAACTGTACGACAACCTCTAGTCTTTTTTACAGAGCTCAAAGCCCTCCAGCAGGTCAAGTCTGAAGCTATATCCGATGAAGCTGCATCCAAATGGCACACCTTCACAGCGAGGTACCGCAGGGGCTCTGGGGGTCTTGGAAGTCCAAAAATGTTCTTAGTCCCATCTTTTCTGGGTTTCTGGAGCAGCTGCTCTGGGACACGTCTAGGGCTCCCATGACCTCAGGGTCAGCCCTTAGGGGCCATGTCTCACTCCAGAGCCCACCAACAAGGTCCACCAGCAAGGACCAATCCAGGTTTTATTGGTACTGGTCAATTGGTCACAGGAAAAAGGCCTCATGCAGCTTGTTGTGTTCTTGTAGCCACACAGAGGGCATCCAACTGACCCTTGTAGTCCACTTCTTTGTCCTGGGTACCAGAAGAAGCAGGTTCAGTACTTTAGAGCTCCTCTCAGGACACGGGCAGCAGGTCCAGTCCTCTTCTGATATTCCAGAGGTCGAGAACGTATTTTAAGGAGAGTGTCTTGGGATACTAGATTTATTGTTGCCACTAGCTTATGGGTGGGGTGACTCCTGACTCCTCCCTAACCGATGGGGTAAAGGTTCCCAGGGGCAACCCTACCCACGTTTTCAGGAGTTCTTGTTTGACCTACTGCAAACAATCCCACACTGTCCCGTACTCCTAAAATCCAAGATGGGGAATCCATTTTGCCCTTGTGCAGAGCCTGTGTGCCTTGGTAGCTCCCCTCTTTATGGATACTCAAAACTGAGTCGCTTCCCTTTCACTGGGTTTGGAACCAGCCTGGCTAGGGAATATGTTTGCCTTCCACAGGCCTCACCTTACGTTTCCTTGTTAGAGGGCAGGCTCTGTACAAGATAGTGTAGTTCTTGTGCACACCATATTCTTGGTAGCCATGTTTAAAGGTGGAGTACAGGCACTTTATTTCGGTTTAGCAGCAAAGGGGGGAAATCACAAAAAAGATGTCTATTTCCTACAGTACGCAAGAGTAGCCCGGTAGCCGTGGGCATCTACCAGGCCCTTACCAAATAAAATAATAAAATAAAAAATGAATGGGAGTGAGGCGGGGGAGTGACAGACAAGTCGAGGTGCGAGTGAAAGAGCAAGAAGTGAGCAGCCAGGTAGCAGTGTGCAGATGCCGAGTCCTCACCATAACAGATAAATAAGTAAATATATAGTAAATGAACCAGAAAGAGGAGGAGTAGGGAAGCAATCTGGAGGAGAGCAAGGAAAGACATGCACTCTTATGAAGTGCTAAATATCAAAGAAAAAAATAGTTCCCTTATGTCAGCAGCAGCAGGACAAGGGTCAGCCAATCAGAACATTGTAAAGAAGGCAATTATCCATAAACAACCAAAGACTAAGGAGAGAAGCCATCGAACAAGAAGCAGAAAAATAAAGTACACAGGAAACCTAAGCAATCAAGAGGAAGCGGCTGAACTATGTCCCTCTACTGGTATACATTTTTATATTTTGGAGACAAAGGGGCCGATTCCGATTCAGGCCGGGAAACGTACCGACCGACTCGGTACGGGAATTTAGTCCGACCAACACGTACCGGCGCTGCCCGATCCGCGTAGTTCGATGCAATGCATGTGAATTACGACCGACTCGTACGGAACACAAGCCGAATGACCGAACCGCACGGAAACCAGCTATACGTCTGGAAAACCACGCGAATCGAACCGACCAACACGCACCAGGAATGAACCCGACAGAAACGTACCCGCGAACTCCGACCCGCGCAGTACGATGCAATGCGTGTAAAACCAGACCGAGTCGCACGGAGCTCAAGCCGTACGACCGACACTCATACAAAACAGGGAGCCGAAGCAACCCAATACTCCGCGACCGACGCGTACGCCGCACATGAAACACAGCAGAAACACAGCTTGAAAGACTCGGAGAAGCTCGCACGAGCCAACTGCGGCGTCCTACTCGGTCAGAAGAACGTGTCCTACATGCCCAAAAACGACAAAGGAAAAAATACAAAAAAAAGGCCAAACAAGCAATGACAAAGTCAATAAATACTGGGGGAAAAAAACATGGAACAAAGACACACCCACAACTCCACCCATATAAAGGCCACAAATCCCTACCATGATCCTTTGCAAATTCAAATGACCTGCCAGCACAGAACACCATCAGACAGCAACCACAGACACACCCACAACTCATCCATCACACAAGCCACACACCATTAGCACCTCCCAAATAGCACCCTCACATACACCCAGCAAAACCTACACACACACACACCCTCACCTGCACACCCACACACACATTAATCCCCACCACCACCCATCACCATGCCCCCAAAGAAGAATCCAAAGTTCCTAGACAGTGAATTGGAAGTGCTGGTAGATTAAATCCTCAGGGTAGAGCCACACTTGTTTGGTACATTGGTCCAACAGACCCCCATGTCGCAGAAAATCAAGATGTGGGAGAGGATCGTCGACAGGGTGAACGCATAATCACCATGTTTGTGCACAAAGGAAGACATCCAGAACAGGTGGTATGATGTGCGCAGGAGGGTCAAGGCCCTACTCAAGAAGGATTACACCTTGAGCCATCGCACCAGCAGTGGCCCTCCTGCCAAACCAGTATACCTCAGGCCCTGGGAGGAGAAGGTGCGGGCCATCCTACCACCAGAGAGCGTACATGGACTATCAAACATCCCAGAGCCTGGTGAGTACACAACCAATATACCCAATATCGTGTGACAATACACACACATCACTGTCAAGGGGATAGTGAAACCATGCACCGTTAGCAAAGCCACAGTAACCAAAACATAATCATCCCAAGATGTGTATGTTAGTTAGACAAACACAATATCTGCCATCCCATAGTGATATGTAACTGTGTCATGACATGTACAAACCTAACAACAAATAGAGCAAGGCAGTGGCACAAATCTAACCAACAAACACTGTCAGACATTTTGCCACCACTAGAACACCACCTCACAGGGAAGCTCACTGAAAGGAAGGAATTCTGTGTATGCTGGTGAAGTCAGTGTAGCCAATAGCATGATGGGAGTTGTAGTCACAGATATTGGTCACCCTCACAATTGGCCCATCAACACCACTCTGAACCATGCTCACATCACAGGGAGTGGAAAAGAACTGTCAAGATGGCTGACACTGGGTACTGCTGTGGGGAGCACAAGGCCCTGCTGGGAACTGTGCACCAACCAACAGCAGGACACCACTGACTGACATCCTGAAAGCAAACTTGCACTCCCTGCAATGGAAGCACGTTCCATGGTGGGATATCTGGCTGGGTGGGAAGGAGGACTGACAGCACTGACCATAGTTACCAGCAGCTTTTCTCACACACACCCTTAACACAAACTCCACATAACTCACCTGGGAGAATGCATTGCCTCACACTCTAATTAAATATCCCACAAAGAACCACCACCCTGGGTTATGCTGTGTGAAGCACAGGGACACTTTTGGGACTTGTAGCCAAACTAACGCCAGGACAACACTGCAGCCATCCTGTCAGCACAGGCACGCTACCCCACAGGGAAGCAGAGTCAAAAGGAAGAAAGTATGGGCATGCTGGGAAGGGGGTGTAGGCAATAGCATGATGGGAGTGGTAGTCACAGCTCAACATCCCCCACCCGCATGGCCCGGCAAGCTCACACTGAAGCATGCACACCTCACAGGGAGTGAAAAGCCACTTCCAAGATGTCTGACACTGGCCTCAGCTGTGGGGAGCACAAGGCCCTGCTGTGAACTGTGCACCAACAAACAACAGGACCACACTGTCAGCCATCTTGCCATTGCTGTCACACTCACACACAGTGAAGTCCACTCAAAAGGAAGGAAGTATGGGCATGCTGGGAAGGGGGTGTAGGCAATAGCATGATGGGAGTGGTAGTCACAGCTCAACATCCCCCACCCGCATGGCCCGGCAAGCTCACACTGAAGCATGCATACCTCACAGGGAGTGAAAAGCCACCTCAAAGATGTCTGACACTGGCCTCAGCTGTGGGGAGCACAAGGCCCTGCTGGGAACTGGGCACCAACAAACAACAGGACACCACTGTCAGCCATCTTGCCATTGCTGTCACACTCACACACAGTGAAGTCGACTCAAAAGGAAGGAAGTATGGGCATGCTGGGAAGGGGGGTGTAGGCAATAGCATGATGGGAGTGGTAGTCACAGCTCAACATCCCCCACCCGCATGGCCCGGCAAGCTCACACTGAAGCATGCACACCTCACAGGGAGTGAAAAGCCACTTCAAAGATGTCTGACAATGGTGCTCTGTTGTGGGGAGTTCAAGGCCCTGCTGTGAACTGTGCACCAACAAACAACAGGACCACACTGTCAGCCATCTTGCCATTGCTGTCACACTCACACACAGTGAAGTCCACTCAAAAGGAAGGAAGTATGGGCATGCTGGGAAGGGGGGTGTAGGCAATAGCATGATGGGAGAGGTAGTCACATATATTGGTCACCCTCACAATTGGCCCATCAACACCACTCTGAACCATGCTCACATCACAGGGAGTGGAAAAGAACTGACAAGATGGCTGACACTGGGTACTGCTGTGGGGAGCACAAGGCCCTGCTGGGAACTGTGCACCTACCAACAGCAGGACACCACTGACTGACATCCTGAAAGCCAACTTGCACTCCCTGCAATGGAAGCACGTTCCATGGTGGGATATCTGGCTGGGTGGGAAGGAGGACTGACAGCACTGACCATAGTTACCAGCAGCTTTTCTCACACACACCCTTAACACAAACTCCACACAACTCACCTGCGAGAATGCATTGCCTCACACTCTAATTAAATATCCCACAAAGAACCACCACCCTGGGTTATGCTGTGTGAAGCACAGGGACACTTTTGGGACTTGTAGCCAAACTAACGCCAGGACAACACTGTCAGCCATCCTGTCAGCACAGGCACAGGCACACTACCCCACAGGGAAGCAGAGTCAAAAGGAAGGAAGTATGGGCAAGCTGGGAAGGGGGGTGTAGGCAATAGCATGATGGGAGTGGAAGTCACAGCCCAACATCCCCCACCCACATGGCCCAGCAAGCTCACATTGAAGCATGCACACCGCACAGGGAGTGAAAAGCCACTTCAAAGATGTCTGTCAATGGTGCTCTGTTGTGGGGAGCACAAGGCCCTGCTGGGAACTGGGCACCAACCAACAGCAGGACACCACTGACTGACATCCTGAGAGTCAACCTGCACCCACTGCAAGGGTGGCATGCTTCATGGTGGGATAACTGGGCTGGGGGGAGAAGGAGGGCCAGATGTCAACCAAATACCACCAATGCTGGTCATGCACACACCTCAACATTCACATTGAAATGCTTCAGGTTGGCAGGACAATGTGCTACACCAATATCAACCTCTGACCGTGACAACATAGGACAATGCAATGTACAGGCCCGCATCCAGAGGTACAGTCACAACTGTCAGGTGTTTGAACCATTGATGCCTGTAGAAACATAACATACTATTGTTTGTCTCTTCCAAAAACAGGTGATGATGGGGACACAGCAGCAGATGATGAGGAGTCCCTGTCCCAATCTCCGGGGGCCCCTGAGCTCTCTGGTGTGGAACAGCCTCTGCCCTCCTCGGATGGCGAAGACCTACCTGGCCCCTCCGGTGTGAGTCATCATGCAGCACCAGCAGGACCACCATCTGCACCCCCTGCATCCACTCCTCCAACATCTGCCAACACACAGACCACCCCTGCCGACACGGACAGACCAAGGACCACCAATGACAACAGCACAGGGACCCCGGCCCACCGTGAAGCAACGGACAACAACCCCAGTACCAACCCCCAAGGGGGCCTAGGCTCACCTGTGCGTGCCACCGCAGGTCCCGCACGTGTGGCCAGGGGTGGTGGGAGGGGTGGTAGGCAGAGTACGCTGTTTGCAGAGGGGTCTGGACTGCATGATGACCCACAACTGGTACGCATTGCTGATGCGTACCAGAATAGCACCGGAGAGGTCAGCCAGGAAGTGGGGATCCTCAAGGACATTCAACAGCAGCAGGCTGCCCATCATGCCCGCTTGGACTCCCACATGTCCCGTGTGGAGACACACATGTCTCGCATGGAGTCCAAGTGGGACACATTGGAAGAACTGACAGCGGTGCATAGGGACATATTGACATGCCTCCGCCAGATTAGCACCAACATGGCCACACCTCCCTGTGTGCCCACAACATCTGGTGCCGCAACAACTGCAACTGCCATAGGGAGGGAGGATGACTCTGGCGAAGAGTCCTCTGCACCGCAGCGGCCTGCACGTGAGGGTCCCCCCCGAAAGAAGAGGGGTCATCCGAGGAAGGAAAACTGAGAGGCCGATGGCCATGTACATCCCCCAGGAACCCAACACCTGTTCTGGAAATTCTCCTTTGTGTGCAAACTGTTCACCCTGTCGAATGCAACCCAACTCTCCCACATGACATGGGGAGTTTAAGTTGGACCAATGTATCAGATGACTGTGGACTTTACTCAGGACATTTCTGCTACCAACACTTCCAACTCATCTGGGAACTTTGGATTCCAATCCCAATGTACAGCACCCACCATCCTGTGCACTATCCTCACACATGTATGTAAATAAACTCACTAATACCCCATACTTGCCTCTGTTGTGATTCCAACGTTGTTTTTGTCATGGAGATGATGATCTGCTAAATGACACTGTGCATGCTAACTGCTACAGCAAGTTCAACACCGTCATGTGAGTCATGGCGACGTGACACATATGAGGGAGACACACCACTAGGGCTACACAACACATACACACCAGGGCCATCTGACTCATCGCCTACACTGATGTTGACAGGAAATACAGTGGAATGCACAGACACCACACCTATTCAGAGTCTGTGTTAACTAGCCCACAGGTGAAGTAAGCAAATATCAGTCAGATGTGTGACCACAGACAACGCACATCCCAAAGTGAAGCACAGGTATATTACACATTTGCAACATGTTGTTTCCACTACAGATGCAAGGTAATCCCACGTGGCAGTGGCCACACAGTCACCAAGTGTAGAGGAAATAAAGTCCAGGGGTGTGTGGCACATCACCTGCAGGGAAACGGCTGCTTCCACCCTGGAAGATGAATCATGGTGTCGGGGGATCACAGTTGACCAAACAACTCTGAAAGTACCCTGTGAAGGACAGACATGACACACAGTCAAAAGCACTGAAGAACAGGACAGAACTGCAATACTCATGCCCAATACATGTCACAAGATACCTACACAAAACCAAGTTAGCATGTCAACACTGTTGGGGAGTACAGACTACCTGTAAGGACACATCGCTGCACGCATCAGTCAAGTAGCACATGGCCACACTCAAACAGCAACAGAGCACCACCAACACATATCATGCAAACTCAAATCATTGACATACCAACTCTGTATACTCACATTCAGCTGAAGAAGTTGGTGATGAGCTGTGTGCGGACATCCCCCTCATCATCATCATCATCACTGGCATCGTGGCCCAGGCCAGGATCCTCCACAGGTGGCGGATGTTGGTCATCGTCATCCAGGATGAGAGGCAACTCCTTCCGCACTGCCAGGTTGTGTAGCATGCAGCAGACGATGACAATCTTGCACACCTTTGCAGGGGCATATGGGAGGGCCCCTCCTGTCTTGTCCAGGCAGCGAAAGCGGCTCTTCAGGAGACCAAATGTCCGCTCGATCACTCTCCTGGTCCGACCATGTGCCTCATTGTAGCGCATCTGGGCTGGTGTCACAGGGTTCCTGAGGGGTGTCAGCAACCACGGCATGTTGGGGTATCCAGAGTCACCTACATACAGACAATTGCACATTAGCTGACTTGGAAAAGAGGGTGGAATACTACATTGCAGAACACACACAATGGTACAAAGTCAGCACACACCGACAAGCCAGGCACGCTGGTTCTGCATCTGTGACATCATCCTCGGGATGCGACTACTCCTCATTACGTAGGCATCATGTGCAGAACCGGGGAAACGTGCACACACATGTGAGATGCTCATATCTGCAAGACATACCACCAGGGCATTGATAGAATGGTAATGTTTCCTGTTCCTGTATGCCTGCTCATGTGCCTGTGGTGGTACCAAAGCCACATGTGTCCCATCAATGGAGCCGATGACATGTGGCATCCTCCCCAGGGCATAGAAGTCACTCTTGACGTCAGTGAGTTGTTGATGTTTAGGGAAATAGATGTACTGGTTCAAGTATCTCAACATCGCCTCCAAAACATCGCGTAGCACACAGCTGAACATGGTCTGTGACATCCCACCAGCAGACGCCACAGTGTGTTGAAAGGTACCGGTGGCAAAGAAGTGTAGGGCTGCCATCACCTTCACCTTGGGGGTCAGCGCTGCAGGGTATGGCCGGCCAGGTTGCAAATGTGGGGCCAACTGCACCGCCAATTCCTCAATAAGCGGCCTGTTGAAGCGGTACCGTCAGATGCAGTCACGTTCAACCATGGTTGCAAGGTCAGGGAATGGGCTATGGACAGCTGGTGCCCTGCAGTGCATAGGTGAACAAAGAAAGATTGTCAGTCACCCCACATATGTGGCATTGACCATACTTAATATCACATGATACATCATTACGAGACACAAGTACTTGATGTGTGTGCCGTTCTGTATGGACATATATGTCACCTACATGGCCAACATCTAACATCTCAGTTCAACATGTGTTGACAACAAGTTCCAGGTTGTGCTATGGGAATTCATTCGGCTGTGTCACAGTACCCATGTACTGCTGTCACGTTCCAAACACACACCACAGTGACAAGTGAGGACAGATGTGCCCCAGGCATCACAGCTCTTTGACAGGTAGATTCCCAGGGACCCTGTATTGCCACATGGACACTGGCATGACATGGCGTATCATGTACACGCCAGCAAAACAACCATGACTCCCACAGGTAGTGGCCCCTGTTGCCTCTGCAGGACAGACATGGACGTCTGTGACACACACATGCACAACATCAAAGTCGATGCACAAACAACGTGGATGTGGAGACTGTCTCCCATTGTGCACATGGAATCCGAGACATCTGAAACACAACATGCACACAGACTGTGGAGGGCCATCACAATTGTGGCAATGGGTCACCCTGTGACGTACATACCATCCCACATTGGACTCAGGGTGTATGTGACATAACATACACAACCTGGAGATGTGACCATGCCACATGCTCTGAACTGAATAGTTGCACATCACAGTGGTCATGTGCACAACACACAAAGGATTCTGTCCCCATGAACACATGCACAGCCTGGGAGTGGCTGCCCCCAAGTGCCACCCAACAAACCACATGTTGACCCCCATACACACACAGGTAATGCAGCCTTACATGCCTCAGGATACAGTGTGGACAGGCTGTGGTGTTGTAGGTGTGCCCCTGAGTCTCTGGCAAGTAATTGTGGCTGGCATACGTTCACCAGTGACAACCATGGTGACATATGCGAGTGACTTGTACAGGGACGCGTCGTACAGCAATGGACCGATCCGTGTGCACGCATTGGCCATTGCATATGATGTGGACGGATGTGTGTCGTTTTCCGAAATACGTGTCGTACAGCAATGGACCGATCCGTGTGCACACATTGGCCATTGCATATGATGTGGAAGGATGCGTGTCGTTTTCCGAAATACGCGTCGTACAGCAATGGACCGATCGGTGCGCACGCATTGGCCATTGCATATGATGTGGACGGATGCGTGTCGTTTTCCGAAATACGCGTTGTACAGCAATGGACCGATCGGTGCGCACGCATTGGCCATTGCATATGATGTGGACGGATGCGTGTCGTTTTCCGAAATACGCGTTGTACAGCAATGGACCGATCGGTGCGCACGCATTGGCCATTGCATATGATGTGGACGGATGCGTGTCGTTTTCCGAAATACGCGTTGTACAGCAATGGACCGATCGGTGCGCACGCATTGGCCATTGCATATGATGTGGACAGATGCGTGTCGTTTTCCGAAATACGCGTTGTACAGCAATGGACCGATCGGTGCGCACGCATTGGCCATTGCATATGATGTGGACGGATGCGTGTCGTTTTCCGAAATACGCGTGTACAGCAATGGACCGATCGGTGCGCACGCATTCATTGCATAAGATGTGGACGGATGCATGTTGTTTTTCGAAATACGCGTTGTACAACAATGGACCGATCGGTGCGCACGCATTGGCTATGGACTGACATGGTAACGGACGTGTTTTCGAAGCTTTTACGAGTCGGATGCAGTGAATTCAGTTGGCCACCCACAACAATGTTGCAAATTCATGGGTGTCATGAAGTTGAACTTTTGAAGGATGCTGTGGGCGTGTATAAGTGGTGCAATTCCATGGATTGGCCAGATACAGAAGATGCAAACAACTTGGACCTATCACTTTGGATACATGGGACAGTATCTGCCTCTGCAGCACACTTATAATGCTGGCTGTTCCCCTGAGCGCTCACTTGCCTGCACTTGCCTGTGCTCCAGGACGACATCTGCCACCACCACTGCTGCTGTCTCTGCATCCTCTGGCTACTGCAATGGCACGTACTGTGGAGAGAGCCCCAGCCTTCAGCACTGAGGAGAACCAGGCCCTGCTGGACAGCCTCCTTCCACAGTACAGCAAGCTGTATGGGAAACCAGGGGAGCAGGTGAGTATGCTGTCCACTGCCTTACTAATTGTGCATGTTGTCTGACTAGCAAGACTTACAGTGTGTACACCAGTGGCTAGCATGCTCACTGAGTAGTTGTCACCCCCAAAGTGTGTAGTTACATGCACTGAACAGGTATAGTGCAGTAACAGTGCATTCCAACAAGGTTTTACTTCCCAGGCAATGATACCATTTAGTAACTGCTGGACAACTGTTCATAGCCATAGTTGCACTACCTGTGTACATCATATGCCCCTGTGATTGAGACATGTATATCCAACTGTGTGATGCACGGATATGTTGCATGTGTAGTAATGGCCTTTTCACTTTGTCATCCTCACAGGTTGATGCCCACCAGAAGCAGGACATCTGGCTGACCATCGTCCGGGCAGTAAGATCTGTGGGGGTCTACAGGAGCAGGATCCGCAACTGCCAGAAGAGGTGGCAGGACCTTCGTGGCTGGACCCGGAGGATCGCAAGGGTCCAGCTGAAGCTGTCGCCTCCTCGCAGGAGGGGCGGACACCGGACCCTGACCCCCACATGCTCCGGATTCTGGCGGTGGTCTTCCCTGACCTGGATGGGCAGCTGAAGGCCAGACAGCAGCTAGGAGGGGTAAGTGCTAGCCTTTTCTGTGTACTATGACTAACATGCTCTATGCACTCCTTTAGCCTGGTTCCACGTCCACAGTACAACTGTCTTGTCATCCTGGACTCATGTCCCTCACTTGTGTCATGCCCCCTCCTCATCTGATACACAGGTGTGGCCCTTACAGTCTGTGACTTAGGTCACTTGGGTACTGTGTACTTGCAGTTACCTGTGGTTCAAGTTGGGGACAGCATCAGTTACAGGAACTTTGTTGTGGGCTGCTTGGGTGGTACAATTGCTCACACAATGCCTGTGATCTGACATGTACTCTGGGTATGGCTTCAAAATGTGTTCCAATTGCTGCTCTGACTCACCACATGTCTGGGGTATGTGCCACACACCCATGCTGCAGCAGAGACCAAGGGGGGAGCCTGAGAAGTATGTACATCATGTGTGTGACACATGCATAGCCACCTGCCTAGTGTTCAGGGCAATACCATGTTGCACATGGATCAGGACTGTAATGCCTACTCCGTACATCGAAGGCACTCTGTTCTCCCACTCCCGTGTGTCAGCATACATATTGGGCATTGTGAAGAGTGCACTCAGGTGTCTGCCTCTGTGTCACCGTGGTGTGGCCTTGCTTTTTTGACTCCTGGAGTGTTTAACAATTTGGGGTGGCCAGCCATCTGAGTTGTGACTATAGGATCTGCACATTGGTTAATGCATAGGTCTCTGATCCCTTGACTGTGCACAAAGGTGTATGAAACATTGAGGTGCAGGCAGCTTTGGTTCATTCTCATCAGACGGTGAAGTGCCCATGTGTATGGATTTGTGTTTGCAGTCACTCAAATGTCTCATTTGATTGACGTGGGATCATCTTAGTCCTCATGATGTGGGTGGCCAGGGGTGCACATGTCACCTGTCAGCTACAGGGCTTGCATACCCAAAACTTCCATGATTGTGACACAGTGTAGACTGGTGTTGTGTGTATGCACTGCCCCTGTGACAGGAGACAGTTATGACTGACTTGCCAGACAGGCCTGTGCCATGACATTCAACTCGCAAAGGGTGATCCAGCAGTAGTGTGATATGTCCTGATATGTCCTGCTGGTTGTTGCTGCAGCTTGGAGGGGAGACTTCAAGCTCCAAGGTGCCCTGCTGCCATTCCTGGTGAGGGGGAGGAGGAGGAGCCTCTATCACCCGCGCTGAAAAGCGCCGACTTCATTCCGCTGCGCGGGACGCGCTGCTGGTTGTTGCTGCAGCTTGGAGGGGAGACTTCAAGCTCCAAGGTGCCCTGCTGCCATTCCTGGTGAGGGGGAGGAGGAGGAGCCTCTATCACCCGCGCTGAAAAGCGCCGACTTCATTCCGCTGCGCGGGACGCGCTGCTGGTTGTTGCTGCAGCTTGGAGGGAGACTTCAAGCTCCAAGGTGCCCTGCTGCCATTCCTGGTGAGGGGAGGAGGAGGAGCCTCTATCACCCGCGCTGAAAAGCGCCGACTTCATTCCGCTGCGCGGGACGCGCTGCTGGTTGTTGCTGCAGCTTGGAGGGGAGACTTCAAGCTCCAAGGTGCCCTGCTGCCATTCATGGTGAGGGGGAGGAGGAGGAGCCTCTATCACCCGTGCTGAAAAGCGCCGACTTCATTCCGCTGCGCGGGACGCGCTGCTGGTTGTTGCTGCAGCTTGGAGGGGAGACTTCAAGCTCCAAGGTGCCCTGCTGCCATTCCTGGTGAGGGGGAGGAGGAGGAGCCTCTATCACCCGCGCTGAAAAGCGCCGACTTCATTCCGCTGCACGGGACGCGCGCGAACCGCGCCCGGGCGAAGCCCGGGCCAAGGGCGGGCCCGTCCTTGCCCGTCATTGCCAGGAAGAGGCAGGGCAGGGCCACCCCCTTAACAAGTCGGATCGAACATTCCCCATTACATTTTCTTCATTCTGGACAAGGTACTGTGTCAAACATCATTTCTACATAGGGAAGTCGAAGCTGAAGCAAATGTAATTGGTCTGTAGATTCTGATTGCGATTGGACCGGGTAAATTCTGAACTGGTTTTGTATTTTGTTATTGTTGCTGGTTACTGGTGTTTCCCTTTATCTTTAGTGGTAGGGTTACTGCCTAGGAACTGCCTTTCGTTCGTCTGAGCTATGGGGAAACGGAAAACTATGGAAAGCGTAGAGGCAGGTTGTAATTCCAATAGTGGTGTAGGTAAGGGAAAGAAGGCTAGGAAAAATAAGAAACGCTCAGCTGGTAATTGTGTCATTGATAGAATTGACACTCTTATCACTGAGTGTGAGGACATCCTGACCTCAGAACCCTTGTCACCACGTAGTAGTGGTTGCTCTTCACCTGCCCATGTAAGTCCGTTATGCCCAGTCACTATCCCCGCTATGTTTCAGAAAGTTTCTAGAAAGGGCAATTCCGAAAATAACAGCAATATTTCACTTGTTTTAATAGAGGGTTCACAGGATGAGGCTAATAAAGATTCAGCTCCTAAAACTGACTTGGATGAATGTGTTTCTTATCCCACAGTTCCTTGTTCAAATAGGTTTGATGTGCTAGCTGCGCCTGATTCTAATTTAGGTACAGGTACAGACACACAGCTAACAAATACAGTCCAAGTACTGTCGCATCTGCGAGGCAGTGTAGATTTACGGACTCCTGTTTCTCAT
Organism: Calotriton arnoldi; assembly: GCA_963921515.1. Lineage (NCBI taxonomy): Eukaryota > Metazoa > Chordata > Amphibia > Caudata > Salamandridae > Calotriton > Calotriton arnoldi. The sequence continues at coordinate 2,328,763 of CAWUFW010001565.1, forward strand.
GGTGATTATACGTCTATTGACTTACTCAGGGGGGAAATATCCACCATGAGACAGATGATTGAAGATCTCACTGTAATGGTCAAAACCTTATTACCTCTGGCCACACTTTTTCCGCAGTACCCAAGTAACCCTTCTCTTCCTAATAGGAATAAGGAATTAATGGCTAAGACACTTCCAATTGAAAGGGATAATCCAAGCGGGTTTGTTAGGTCAAGCCTTACATCCTCTACGATCCCAGTTTCCAAAAGCCAGAAACCAAATAACAACAGAAATAATATTGTACCTAATATTGTACCTAAAAGTCATTTTGTCACACAGGGATTGACATCTAGAGAATGCCCAAATAAGTTGATACCCAGTCTGAGATCGGAGCAAGTTATACCTACTGGCATATCCTTGGACAGAAACTCTGTTGTTAATCCACACCAGCAGACTTGTTATTCATCTATTACCCCATATCTATCGGGCCAAACTATTCATATGACTAACGTCCCTAAACTTAGTCCAAATGGTGTTCACGAGAGCTCAGACTCCCTAAAAAATAAAGTGATACACTGGATTCGACAAGTAAGGGGCTGTCGCTCTTTGATACGGGAGGATATTATTTGTACCCGTAGATGTTCATCCCCAGCTCAAACACATGATTTTATAGAACTTACATTATGTTCTATTGACTTAGCAGAGAACCTTCTTGCCTTGGAATTTAGATCTTGTCCCCCATCTGACTCATCTATACAATTTAGGAGTATCCGCTCGCACATCAGGGGTGGTACAATTGGCACTTTGGAACAAGGGTCGTGCTTAGAAGCAGTTGACTGACTAGAAACCAACCATTTCCCTAATATAGCCCAAACTACCAACTCTTGTAGCTCTGTGTATGACATACAAATTTCTTTATTAAATTCTGAAACATTAGATAATGTACAAAACTCCTCATTAATTCCCGATGTACATAACGTACTGGAAATTGAAGGGAATATGGGACTAAGTCCGTATATTGAGTTCAGTCAGAAGACATGTGAGATGGGGTTAGACAAACTTTTAGTTCACCCTGAAGTGTCTGGCCCGCAAACACAACCAAATTTGCTTGATCTGGCGAATGATAGTATAGCCTTGATTCCCTCGTCTAACAAACTTAGGATTTTATCGTGGAATGTTGCAGGTTTGCAAAACAAACTTATACTCCCTCATTTTAATAAATTAATTGAAGGATTTGACATCTGTACTTTCCAAGAGACATGGAGTCTTGCGCCCTTATATAAAACAGGTTTCGCTTGTTACTGCATTCCAGCTACCACTGTGGGGAGAGGGCGCCCTCAGGAGGTTTGATCGTATGGGTGAATATTGCCATGGGTTGCCAAGTTCATATGCATCCACTTCCAACTCACGACATCTTGAGACTGACTATCAGGGGCCCAAATGGCGGGGTTATTTTGGAGTTGTTTAATGTCTATAGCAGAGGAACTAAGGGGGTAACCAATCACCCACTATCACGCTTTTAGAGCAGGCATTATCCAGCTGCCCGCCAGGAAATCGTATTATGATTGCAGGTGATTTAAATTGCACTTTCGAGCCCTTGAGCTCAGATGATTTGATGGAGTACGATAGGGCTGATGGTAAAAGGATAATACCTCGACTTAATTTATCCCCCATTAAAAAATGGACTAGTCTAGCCATTCAACTTAATGCACTGGCCACAGAGTTTGATCTTAGGGCAACAAATGGAAGGACTCCCTCAGATAAACAGGGGGCAAATACCTTTAATAGAGTTGGTTGTCCTTCTCGAATTGATTATATTTTACTAGATGTAAACCTATGGGATGAGAAGACTGACATGTTTGTAGGTGCTACGACTGATAGCGACCATAATCCCTTATGCATGATCATGACCAACCCTTGGGCTTCCATACTAAATCCCTCGACTAGTAGGGCACCAACTTGTATTACTAACATCATTCCCTCTAATTGTAAGAGGCATCTTAAGTGGAATAGGGTCTCTTTGCACGAAGAAAATTTATTGGCTATTCGTAAAATCTTGTCCGAGAAAACAGCAGAACTTAGTGTTGTGGCTTCGGATAAATCTAAACGTGATAGGATCTCAATAGTCCACGTCAGTACTGTAGAGACACTTAGCTCGTACTTTCAGGCTCCTTGTAAGGACAGGATTTTGCGTGTCCACCACAAAACACAAAATCCTTGGTATAACTTAGATTGCAAACATAAAAGACAATCCTTGTACCAAGCTATCCGAAATAAAAACTGTTCTGGAGTTAAAAGTGCTAGGAAAGATTATAAAGTAGCCCTACATAAAGCTAAGATTGAGTGGGACGAACGATATTGGTTAGAGCTGAAGGATGCTAGTCTGAGTAAAAATAAGAATCTCTTTGGTCCCTAGTAAGTCGGGGGAAAGATAGGAACTTAAATACCATACCCAATCATATTGCTGGATTGGATTGGTATAACCATTTTGTGAACCTGTATTCCCCTACAGAGGATGGATGTCTGGAGGAGCTATGCGGCACCCCTGACATCCCTCCTATAGGGAACAATAGAGAACATTTTTCGCGGGTCGAAATAGAGTCAGCAATCCTGAAGCTGGTTCCCGCTAAGGCCCCAGGACCGGAGGGCCTGCCGGGTGATTTATTCTTGTCTGATCCTAGAGGGTGGTCGTGTTATTTTTATTTTTTGTTTAATGCCATAGCTGCAGGATGCCCAGTTCCAGACTCTTGGAAAGGTGCAGAAGTGGTGCCTATTTATAAAAAAGGCGACAAGGAAGAACCCTCGAATTATAGGCCAATAAGCCTAACTGACGTAATGCAAAAGGTGCTAGGTAGGGTCCTTTTGCAGAAAATACAATCATGGGCGGAAGAGGAGGATATCCTCTCGCAATACCAGGTGGGCTTTAGGGCCAATACCGGGACAATTGATCAGGTTTTTAGGCTAATGCTCATATATTGGAAAGTTGTTGTAATTGGGAAAGGTAGTCTCTATATGGCATTTATTGACCTTAAAACAGCGTTTGACCTGGTACGAGGAATAAATTGTGGCAGATTTTAAATGATATGGGCATCCCCCCATTAATTCTTAATTTATTAATACGTCTCCACGAGGGAACTTATGCTCAAGTGAGATGGGGTGTCCAAGGACAGCTAACGGAGCAGATCCCTGTTGGCAAGGGAGTGCGCCAGGGTTGCGTGATGGCTCCCACCCTATTCTCTTTGTATGTGAACGGGGTGGTGAAGTATCTCCAGGAGGACCCAGCCGACGCGCCAATCTTGGTGGGTGATAAAGTGCCAACACTCCTGTTTGCGGACGATACATTGTTGGTGGCAAAGACTCCAGTTGGGCTTCAAAAACTGTTGAGTAGGTATCAATCCTTCTGTGATGCTCGGGGACTAGTTATCAATACTATGAAGACCAAGCTTATGGCTTTCAACCCTCCTAAATCCTTCAGGAACAATTTCTTACTTAATGGTACCCCCCTTGAGAGAGTCGGGAATTTTGAATATTTGGGCATGCGACTCTCGGATAAAATGCTCTGGAGGCCCCATATAGCCAAAATGCTATTGAATCATAGACGCGTGACTGGGGCAATAAGCAAAGAACATCGCTCCTCATATAGTAGGCCTGTTGCCCCTGCGCTCGTAGTCTATGAAGCAAAAGCAGTTAGTTCGGCTCTGTATGGAGCCGAGCTATGGGGGTTTGAAAATGTGGATGAAATAAGCAGGTCAGAGCACAAATTTCTGAGGGATTTGGTGATGCTCCCACGAAACACTCCTTTAATACCACTAATGTATGACATGGGTAGGCGTCCATTTGGAGCTATAGCCAGGCTACGACCTTTGCTTTTCTGGGCTCGCATACGGCGTACCGAAGAGCTCACCAACTATGCCTTAGCTCTAACGGAGATAATGAATTTGGATGTGAACCACAAGGTCAAGTGGCTATCATATGTGAAGAAATCAATGATGCAACTTGGCCTTAAAGATTCATGGGATACCCAGGTACCGCCGTGTAAAGCGGAACTTAAGAGATGTTATTGGGACTGGTTTGACAGGCAAGAAGTATGCAAGCCAATGATGGGTAGATTGTCAGAAGAGTTCCTCTTGTGTAAGCAAGCCAGATGTTTGGAGCCATACCTAGATGTGATCCAGGTCCCAAGAGATAGTACTCTGTACACTCAGTTTAGGTTCGGCACGCTCCCCGTTAATACCCATATTACTAAGTGGCATACAGCCGAGAACAAGACAGAGCACTGTCCGTGCTGCGGAGAGTTGGTCGAATGTATTGCCCATGTCCTCTTTGCTTGCCCTGCATATGCTACAGCTAGGAGCAAGTGGATAAAACCAATATGTAGTGGCATGGGCACTCGTGACTTCCGGTCTGCTCTGCGTATTTTAAAATCTGATCCCAGTGTCCTTTTTTCATGTGGAGTGGCCAAGTTCCTAGGCCGGGCCTGGCTAATAAGAATTAGAGCCATACAAAGTGTGACCCCAATGTAGACACACAATCTATTATAGGTGTTTAAATCACATACTATATTGGTCTGCAATGTAATTTTTTTTAAGTATTAATCATGATATAGATAGCATTAGCATTTTATTTATACGTTGTTATACAATGCTCACTATAACTGATTTGTCCTCTATATGTATATAGTGTTCTAGAATGAAATCTCTTTTATGATATTTGTTTAATGGTTTTAACCAAATATGCTGCTACTAATTTTAGGGATAGCATTAGCACTTTATACATACATTGTTATATACTGCTCACTATAACTGACTTGCCCTTTATATCTACATAGTGTCCCAGAATGAAATCTTTTTTATGTTATTTGTTTAATGGTTTTAACCAAATATGCTGCTATTAATCTTATGGATAGCACTAGTACCTTATATATACATTGTTATATGCTGCTCACCTTAACTGACTTGTCTCTTACATGTACATAGTGCCCCTGAATGAAATCTCTTTTATGATATTTGTTTAATGGTTTTAACCAACTATGCTGCTATTAATTATATCTTATGAGATTGCTAAACAACCCTCTGTATTATATGATTCCTTTCTCTTTTTTATCGTACAGAAGCTATTTTATTGTATATATGCTATTCGATGCTTTTATGACATATGCTGTCGAATAAAGCTATTTGAAATGAAATGATATGTCCTGCAAGCACACCATTGTTGCATTGTCTATCAGGACATGAGGATATCATTGTGTCTGGTGATGGAAGCAAAACCCGCATATCGACAGAGACTCTGCCCGCCACTTTTCCTGACACATGTACTGAGTCAGTGGCAGGAGATGGCATGTGTTTGGAGTGACACATTTCCACATGTTCTCTTGGATGTCCAGCAACTGTGTATGTGGTGCATGTGTGCACATATGATTAGTCGCATTCAACAGGCACCAGATAGATGGGTGCATGGACAGGTAGGATATGTGTGGCATGAATGACTGTCAGGCAGACAATGGGCTTCTTTAAATCAGTGTCAGCACTTATTGCAATGTCTAGCAAATTATGGCAGGGCTTGCTCTGTGATGTGCTGTACTTACTGTGGCGTGTGTGGTCAGTACAGGTGACTAATGTTGCTCTGTTTATCCTGATTGTTTGCAGATACATCCACGACCACAGGAGGAGACAGCTCCATGGACCAGGAGGAGCGGCAGAGCCAGACTGGGTCCACTGCAGGGGAGACTGAGGGACCCAGTGGCATGGAGGGTGAGGGGAGCCCCACTGAGGAGACCTCAGCTATGACCACCTCGGCTGAGGACCACAGCACTTCCAGTGAGGACTCCCTTGTGGAGGCGGTGTCAGCAGACCAGAGACAAAATCAAGCAAGTCTGCCCCCGCCACCACCACCATCTCCACCCTCCCATCTGCTCCCATCCCACATGTCCGTGGAGGCTCCCGTGTAGGGGAGCGTGTCTCCTTCATGCCAGGCACCGCACCCCCTGCCTCTGTCTCCCCTGCTGCCCTGAGTGTGGAGTCTGTGGACTTGCTTAAACAGATCCATGTAGGGCAGACATCAGTGCTGAGTGTCCTCCTGCACACACGGGTCTGTTGACACAACTGGTGTCATTCATGGAGGGCATGTCATCTGGCATGTCTGCCCTACATCGGACCAATCAGTCCATGGCCTCCTCACTGACGGCAGCAGTGTCCCTCCTGCAACAGTCACTCACCCCTCCTACCTCTGCCCCATCCACAATCCCCAACACCCTGCCTGTCCCAAGCACACACACACCAGCACAGGCACCCACCAGCACAGACACAAGCAGCACACAGACACACACGCCAAAATCCAGACGCACACGCACGCACAGTCAGGGGACTGATATCTCACTCACAGGGGATGGGGCCAGGAACACACACACGCATCCACGAGCACTGCGCAGTCCTCAGATACCTCTCCCTCCAAAACCCCTTCCCTTGCCTCACCTGCAACCCCCCCCAGAAGCTCTTCCTCTGTGAGCTTGGCCTCTTCCCCACGGATCCATCTGAGCCAACGCACAGGCGGAAGAGGCGACCACCACACACAGAGGGGAGTGCCCCTCATACCCGGACACCCTCCCCCAGGCACAGGCAGACTGAGGACCCCATTCGGAAGTCCCCCGGACCAGGAAGGGCAAGACCCCACCACCACCACCACGCAGCTCCACCACACAGTCTCTCTCCTCCATCCCCCAGGCCACCACTCCACAGGTTCCCCCGCCACACCCTGCCCCAGGTTCCCCCACACACCCATACCGCATCCCCAAAATGCTTAGGCCCTCCCCCTACCACTTGCTCTTCCACCCCCAAGCCAGACGCTCGGCCTGTTTGTGCCACTGGTGTGGAGACCGGGTCCCCCCCTCTGTCCTGCCCACCTCATCTGCCCCCCCTTCCACTCCCTTGGAGTTATGCACTGCAGTGGAGTCCACAACAACCCCGTCTGACTTGGGCACTGCAGTGAGGACCCAGTCCACTCCATCTGACCGGCCCACTGCAGTGGTGCCAGCACCCACACCATCTGACTTGTGCCCTACAGTGGTGCCGGCCCCCACTGAGTCAGACACCTCCACTGCAGTTGCCGGTGACACTCCTGCACCCACCCCCTTCACTGCCTCCTTCTGGCATCCCCTGATCCTGTCCCTGCGGTGCCTGGCCTGCCCCTTGTATGCCCCTCCGAGGGGATGTCCCCTGTCCGTACCAGTGCAAGCAAGCAATGGGTGACAAGTTGTCACATATCACCCTGTTCGGACTGTGTATGTGGACTGGCCATTGGCCTTAGTTTCTTTTGGACTTCAAATTTTTCTTTCAAATTTGCTGAATAAAGCCTCTTTTTGTTTACTAGTGGTTTTTCTTTTGATGTACATGATGTAGATGAGTATCATCATGCATTTGCTGTTGTAATAGTGTTCAGATCAGGTAAATGAAGTGTTGCTGTGATGGACTCCATGTGGTCCATGGGATATGTGTCCTAATCTAGTCTGGATCCATAGCATCCTTTGCTGCAGTCTGAGGGTGTAATGTTCTGCATTTGACACAGGGATGTACGTTTTGCATTTGTAAATTGACATCTGTGGCTTACACTGATGCACATCTGGTGGGCTTACCACTGTTCAATGTTTCTATTTCCCTGACTGTGTGCCCATCTCCACTGGACATGCAGTTTAGCACATCAATGTTGAAGGACTCATCTGTGTATATAGTGCAACTTGCTTGACACGTGTTTTGGGTATATGCAGATGACTGACGTGACACTCCCGTACCCAGGCTGATGTGAGCAGAGCCTTCAGTGTGTTGTGATTGTTGACTCACTGACCGAGTGTTTTGCTGACATGTTTGAGTGGTGCACAGACAAGGTTTGGCACAGCGGACCTTCCACAGGAGTGGAGTGCCCTCATGGCAGTGTGTAATCCCGTGACATTGCCTGGGCCCGTGTTGTGTGTTGTGTAAGCATGTCAATGTGTGTTCCCTTCCCTTTTCCTACACTGGCTGTGTTTGTGATGCTTGCTGAGTTGTCCTGTGTTCATCCAGCATCTTGTACCTGGTTTCTCCGTGATGTGGATGCATGGCAAACTAATGTTCATCAGGTTGTCATCCCTAGTTGTCTTTGTTGTCAGGGCTGGGGATGTGGGCAAACGCAGATGAGACACAGTCAGGATTCCCCTTGGCACTTGTTGGTTACACAAGTCATGTAATTTACAGTTTGTGGTAGCTTTCAGTGATTGTGACACGTTGTGTGTGTGACTGCTGCCACTCCTCAGGGTCAGAGCTGCAATGTTGGAAGTTGTCTACGTGTGTTCTTTGTGGGTGACCTTGGCTTCTTCATTGGTGTGTGACTGTGGCCGGGATCCCATTGATTGGGGTGGAGTTCACATCATGCCCATGTACGGCGTACTGTGCAGTGTGTCAGACATTCACGAGTCTTGTTGACTGGCCTGGTGTGATGGGTTTCTGCACTTTAGTTCCCACAACCACCCCTGGGATTGTCATGGGTGCATGTGCAATGTCACCAGTCCATGTGAGCTTCACTGCTGCACATTGGTGGAGATCAAGGTGTGTGGTGTTGAGTGTGTGCAAATGTGAGTTGTTGCACGGCTAGACCCCTACCTCCATATTGGCCTTGGCTGACAGGCCGTGCTGATTGATTTGTGCTTGTGTAGGTGTGATGGTAGTTTGTTGCTCAGGAGACATGGCTGTGGTTCACAGTGTGAACGACATCTACCTTTGTCATCACAGTGGAATTATCATGCAGGCTAGTGTCACCACAATGTGGGGTCCCTGGGGGTAGTGCTGTGGTGGGTCTGTGTCTTGCTGTGTTAGTTGCTGTTCCTACAAGCATGTGTGACATGTGTAATTTGGGCTCCCTCTCATCTAACAATGCCTGATTGCCCACATAGGGGAATCCGATCCATGAGTTACTTTTGTATGGCACTGTATACACATCTGGGTAATTGGAATTCAGGCCTCCTCATGTGTTGTGTGGTTGCCTGGGGACACTGGCACACCCCCCATCACCTGTTGTGTTTGATATGCAGTGTGAGGCTGCCTGTTTGTGTTTGTGCATCTGCACCACTGCATTGGCATATCTTTGGTGTGCCATTGCCTGTATGTTGTTTGGAGGATTTCCCATGCTGTCCCTGGGACTCCTAGGTCATCAGTCAGCAGAATAATCATGGTTCGTATGTCCCATTGCTGCCATGGTATGGTATTTGTTCACCTCACATCTACAGTCTCCCCAGGATATCTACATTTGTGTGTCCATTAGTGCAGATATGTGGGTCTGCATTATGATGGTCACTTCTGGCATTGTGTAATTGATAAATGGAGACAATGTCAGTCCCCATGGGTGATGTTTGTCTCCACATGGCCAAAGGTATGTTTTATTTGCACTGCACTGTTTGCCTCACCCAACCTATGTTGCTATGGGACACAACCACTACTTTGCCACTGATGTGTTTGTTGTTCTGTGACCAGGAATCATCCATGCTGTTTGGCAGTTGCAGCTTTTTCCATGACAACACTTACCTTTTGGTCACGGTGATGATGGGGGTTTGGACCCCATTGCCACAATTTTCAAAATGTGCTTCAGCTATGGACCCCACACTTACGTTTTGGTCACTGTGATGATGGGGGTTTGGACCCCATTGCCACAATGTTCAAAATGTGCTTCAGCTATGGACCCCACACTTACCTTTTGGTCACTGTGATGATGGGGGTTTGGACCCCATTGCCACAATGTTCAAAATGTGCTTCAGCTATGGACCCCACACTTACCTTTTGGTCACTGTGATGATGGGGGTTTAGACCCCATTGCCACAATGTTCAAAATGTTCTTCAGCTATGGACCCCACACTTACCTTTTGGTCACTGTGATGATGGGGGTTTAGACCCCATTGCCACAATGTTCAAAATGTGCTTCAGCTATGGACCCCACACTTACCTTTTGGTCACTGTGATGATGAGGGTTTAGACCCCATTGCCACAATGTTCAAAATGTGCTTCAGCTATGGACCCCACACTTACCTTTTGGTCACTGTGATGATGGGGGTTTAGACCCCATTGCCACAATGTTCAAAATGTGCTTCAGCTATGGACCCCACACTTACCTTTTGGTCACTGTGATGATGGGGGTTTAGACCCCATTCCCACAGTGGTCATGGTCTGCTTGCATTGTGAAGGCCACACACATTTTTGTGTGACACATGTGATAGGGGGTCACATTGTATGTTCAATGTCATGTTCAGTGTTGTAGGCATTTGACACAGACTACACACTCTTGTCATGATGTTGGGGGATGTCTTTTGCTGACATTCCTTATGTTGGAGTATGCTGGTTGTGTCATGCATTACCCGTCCTATGAGTGGAGATGGTAGTTGTGACAGGCATCCATCCCCCCCTGAGTAGGGGTGGTGGTAGTGGTAGGGGTGCTGGTAGTGACAGGAATCCAGCCCCCCATGAGTAGGGGTGGTGATAGTGGTAGGCATCCAGCCCCCCTGAGTAGGGGTGGTGGTAGTGGTAGGCATCTAGCCCCCATGAGTAGGGGTGGTGGTAGTGGTATGCATCCAGCCCCCCCTGAGTAGGGGTGGTGGTAGTGGAAGGTATCAATTCCCCTATGTGTGGGGATGGTAGTAGTGACAGGCATCCAGCACCCCATGAGTAGGGTTGGTGGTAGTGGTAGGCATCCAGCCCCCCATGAGTAGGGGTGGTGGTAGTGGTAGGCATCCAGCCCCCATGAGTAGGGGTGGTGGTAGTGGTAGGCATCCAGCCCCCCCTGAGTAGGGGTGGTGGTAGTGGTAGGCATCAATTCCCCTATGTGTGGGGATGGTAGTAGTGACAGGCATCCAGCACCCCATGAGTAGGGGTGGTGGTAGTGGTAGGCATCCAGCCCCCCATGAGTAGGGGTGGTGGTAGTGGTAGGCATCCAGCCCCCCCTGAGTAGGGGTGCTGGTAGTGACAGGCATCCAGCCCCCATGAGTAGGGGTGGTGGTAGTGGTAGGCATCCAGCCCCCTGAGTAGGGGTGGTGGTAGTGGTAGGCATCCAGCCCCCATGAGTAGGGGTGGTGGTAGTGGTAGGCATCCAGCACCCCATGAGTAGGGGTGGTGGTAGTGGTAGGCATCCAGCCCCCCTGAGTAGGGGTGGTGGTAGTGGTAGGCATCCAGCCCCCATGAGATGGGGTGGTGGTAGTGGTAGGCATCAAGCCCCCCCTGAGTAGGGGTGGTGGTAGTGGTAGGCATCAATTCCCCTATGTGTGGGGATGGTAGTAGTGACAGGCATCCAGCACCCCATGAGTAGGGTTGGTGGTAGTGGTAGGCATCCAGCCCCCATGAGTAGGGGTGGTGGTAGTGGTAGGCATCCAGCCCCCTGAGTAGGGGTGGTGGTAGTGGTAGGCATCCAGCCCCCATGAGTAGGGGTGGTGGTAGTGGTAGGCATCCAGCCCCCTGAGTAGGGGTGGGGGTAGTGACAGGCATCCGCCACCCCATGAGTAGGGGTGCTGGTAGTGACAGGCATCCAGCCCCCCTGAGTAGGCGTGGTGGTAGTGGTAGGCATCCAGCCCCCCTGAGTAGGGGTGGTGGTAGTGGTAGGCATCCAGCCCCCATGAGTAGGGGTGGTGGTAGTGGTAGGCATCCAGCCCCCCCCTGAATAGGGGTGGTGGTAGTGGTAGGCATCAATTCCCCTATTTGTGGGGATGGTAGTAGTGACAGGCATCCAGCACCCCATGAGTAGGGGTGCTGGTAGTGACAGGAAATCCAACCCCCCCTGAGTAGGGGTGGTGGTAGTGATAGGCATCCAGCCCCCCCTGAGTAGGGGTGGTGGTAGTGGTAGGCATCCAGCCCCCCCTGAGTAGGGGTGTTGGTAGTGACAGGCATCCAGCCCCCCATGAGTAGAGGTGGTGGTAGTGGTAGGCATCCATCCCCCCCTGAGTAGGGGTGGTGGTAGTGGTAGGCATCCAGCCCCCCCTGAGTAGGGGTGGTGGTAGTGGTAGGCATCCAGGCCCCTATGGGTGTGTATGGCATTGGTGATACCATCCCGCCCCTATGGTTCTGATGTTGCTAGTGTACATCATTTCTGCATCCCTATGTGTGTGTGACATATGTCGGGTACGTGTCGTTTGTTTGTGTAGTGGGTGTTTGACTTACCGTCTGCGCCGTACGCGTCCGTACCGGTTCCGGTAATAGATGTAGAGTATTGGTAGGACCTGCGCGATGGGATTCATTGTTGGTTCGTCTCGTTCGGGTTTCTCGTGGCTTCGACTCGTACTCGGAGCTGGCTTGTTCGTCTCGTAGCCGTGGATCGTCTTGTGGCGCGAATCGGAGCTTATGTGCGGCTCTCCCGGATGCTCTGACGTGCCGGATGTAGCGACCAGTTCGGCGCGTATGGATTGCGCATCGTACTTGTCCGGCCGGTAGGTGCTGTGTATTTGCTTCCGTGCGACTCGAATCGGCGTTTCCGGATCCAGCTCGGTCGGGGAACTGGAGATGGAATGGGTACGTACGGCTCGCTCGGAATTTTAGCAGTAATGCGCAGCGTACTTGCTCGCTCGGGCGACTGTTCGAATCGTTCGGGAAAAATGCGTTCGGCTCGTATTTTTTCCGAACAAATCGTATTCGGTGCGCTTCCGGCCGAGATCGGAATCGACCCCAATATGTCTACAACAAAAGCTTAAACTCTCTGTGGTCGAGACCTAAAAATTGACTTGTCTCATGTTCCGATCTACTGTCAAAATTATAGGCGCACCCTGTTATATTTATTACGCCATTGTTCCTAAAGTATGGTGCCTTAACAGGAAAGGTACACTGAGATGTTATATTCCTCGCTGAAATGGTATGTTCTGCATCTAATATCAATGCCTGTTATTCATTAGTGAGGTGTTAGATAAATGTGTTGAACAGCTGGAGTAGAATGGAAGACTATGACTAAATCATTTTAATTTATTTGTAAGTAAAAGTGTCAAATGCCCATTGCTCATCTTATTTCTATTTTTATAAAACTGAAGTTGAAATAATTTAAGCAAAGATTATAGTATTGAATTGAAATACCCAAAACAAAATAATTGAAAACAAATAAATCGCATTTTAATTACCAAGAACACGATCAGCATAGCTATGTTCATAGTCCAGAAGAAATATTATCTATATGCAAATAAAAAAAGAAATCAGATTGTTTGCACCAATGTGCAGTACATGAAACATATCTTGTAAACAAAGCTCACTAATTTAAAGCAGCATTCATCACGCTGCCACCTGCTGCCATCTACTGGTAGTTAGAAGAAACCACAGTGTTACAATGTGAAATTCGATAAAGAGTTTTGAGAAAAATATTTCTGTGAGAATGAGATATAGGTTCATAAAGAAAGTAGCGCATCCCCATCTACTAGTCAACAAATGATTAATCAGCGGCGGTTCCTCCACCATAATTTTATTTTCCATTACAGCCGAGCCAGCGCTGCTGATTGGCCGCAGGGAGCAGAGTTTCTGACTGCTCCAGTTTAAACTGCGCATGTCACTTTGGCCAGCTGTCTTGCGTAGGCCTGCCACTTTCCAACATCATGTCAGCACCTTAATATAGGTTGTACCTAAGTAGACATTTTTCTGCGTTGCATTGTTATACTAATTATGCAGTTAATATGAAAATCAGGCTCTCATTATGGAATTTATTGTGATATCATCAAGGTTAATGCCATGCAATATCAATTTTTGGAAGAGAGATGTTTTATTGCATGGGCAAAGTGGGCTCTGGTCCAGGGCCCCAGCCTTTCAGAGGCCCCCCTGATAGAGCCAGCTATGTTCTGCAGAGAGTCTTGCTCTGATGACCTTGAAAAATTCTTAAACAGACTGTTGTAAATAGCATTTTCCTTCAATTTATTTTTAATGTGGGTGATGTATGAGAATCTATTACAGACATTTTGCAGACAAATGTTTTTGTTTTGTGCAACATCCATAAAAAAGTTTCTTTTAGATCAAAACAGGACCTCACATATGAGAAATGGGAGGGTGTCACAGAGATTATCTGCAGTAATATTAGTGAGCTGCTGCTGTGTTACAATATCGCAAACAAACATCATTATTCCTGAATATTAGATGTAAACACAGTTAGAATTTGGGCCAGTGTGCCTGAGCAGTGTCAGTGACCTGGCCAAAGAGAGCATGAAAGAGCTGAAACTGGATCATAAATTCAACGCTGTTCCGAATAGGTGTCCCCAAAATGCGTTTGGCCCAGGGCCCCCAAAATCCGTAAGACGTCTCTGATTTCTGGGAACATTCAGGGCCAAAGGTCATATGTTGTCGCTTCCTGTGATGTCATTAAGGTCAAAGAGTGTGTGATATCACTTTCACTACCCCTACCATTTTGGTAAATCAACATCCATGATGGTCTTTCACTTACCTGACCAATGGATGGTAGAGGGGAGGGCAGAATATTCCTGCTTTTGTTGACACCAGGGGCCATTGTATCACTACAGCTGTTGAGAGTCACTGAGCATTGACATATCAAACATAAATAGCATGAGAATATCAACATTTGCTTGTCTTATGCAGTAAATAAATGTCCATAGAATCCTCCCCGGTAACAACTGCCTGCAGAATGTTGTTAGTTATAGGCAGACATTGATATGACATGAGTACTTGGTACTCAATAAACAACAAAAGAGTGAAGCCAAAAGGTAAAGGGCTATCAGCAGGAGTCACTCATGTTTTTTTGAAGAGCCCTCACTCACCAACCTAGTTGGTGACATGCTTCTTCATTGGGCTCCCACCAGAGAGGCTGAGTGCTTCTCCGGTGTGCTACGACGCCTGACTACAGCGGAGCGGGATTTTTTTGTTTTGTGATAAGTGCAGGTGATTGTGCAAAGGTGGGGATAAACTTGGTACCCAGACAAAGGTTATATCACTTTATGATTGTCTGCATTGGCAACATGAGTCAATTGAGTGGGTAATAGGAGGCATATTTTATGTGCGTACCAATAAAGTAGGAACATTAAAGGTTGTGTTATGTGACGTAAGTGTGCAGATATCAGACCTACAAGGTCACTCATTATACCTGTAAGTGAAACATGCTGAATACGGGTTCCTTCCTGTGTTATTGAAGCCGATTTTCACTATCTTCACACTTAGGCAGATGAAGGTATGCTTAGCCAATTCGCTTTTGACATGGAGGTAAACTTAAAAGGCTCTGCGGTCAGTCTGGTGTCTGAGGCAGAACACGTCAGCACATTCAAAACAGAGGTGGTGGCAGGTGGCGGAAGAGCTGGGTGAAAAACGCATGATGTGCAAAGTAAAAGATGAAGTGGATGACATATTGAAGGCCTTTTCACTTACAATATATAAACATACGATGAGCACATTGTTTCAACATTTACATAGGAGAAAAATTAATGGCAATTTTAGGCTATGGCATACAAAGACATACTTTTATTGTGAGGCATTCCTCGCTGGATGGTAGGGACGTGTGAGGATATGGGATCTGGTTTTCTACCTGCCACAGGAATGCTGTTATAGCAATCACAAGTCATTACAAGTAGAAATCACAAGAAAGTAGTACAAGTAAGTAGTAAATACAGGTAGTCACAAGTAATACAGTAGACATAGGGACTTTAGAAAATACATTCAAAAGGTGTCAGGATTAGTGTAATCAGTTTACACTTGAAATGTGGGTGCTGTGTGCGAGTGACATGTTTGGGGTGTGTACCTATCTATGAGGGAGGTCATGTGTGTTGTTTGAGCACAGTGTGATATCAGTAAGGAATCAAAATCTACTTGAAAGATTGAGGGATTTTGTTTGTATCTTTCCTGAAATTGTGATTTCCCACAACGCTTCCAGTTACTACAAAAGATGTATTTTCAAAATCAAAAGCATATTTACTATAAACAAACACACTTATTTTTTCCCATTGGATTATCAGCTACCCACCATGTAACTACTGATGTGCAACTTTCCCTTCTACTGCTGACTTGATGGGAATTTTTTTAGCTCTCGCATTAGCCAAGAACTTATGATTTTACTAAAATTATATATAGCATATGCTAACTTAAAGGGGCTTTGCACCACCCCTCTTCATCTATTAGTCTGTTGTTGTGTCATTCACACTTTCTACCATCCACTACAGCATTGGACATGGGGAATTGCTCCTCCCACTTCACCCACTTCAGTCATTGACTAACTTAACTGCGACTGATGGCATTGTGCTCTTTCACATGGAGCACACACACACACACACACACACACACAGTTACCTTAAAGCCAGAGACTACTATTGAAATCTGTGCTTTTTGAAACCAAAAATTATCTTTCTTTTAGGATTTCTTTGTGTACATTGGTGGGGGCCTGCTAGCGCCCTCAACTTTAACATTTTACAAAAGCAATGGTGAAACAAAACAGAGCAAGCATAGGTAAACCCAAAATGTTAGCAACTAATGCAGACCTTCTGGCTTTTCCAGTGCTTGGTTTTATTGCTGCTCGGCTGCCACGTTGCTGCTTGTATAGTGAGCCTGGGGGCTCCTCTTTACTGCCACTTGGAGGCTCCTCACAAAGTACGCACCTGGTGGCTCCTCTTCTCTTGCTGATCTCACTTTGGTATGAGCTTGGTGTCGTGTCTGCTGCATTAGGATATTTGAACTTGGTCAGCTGGGAGCAGCCATGCTCAAGGGCCATCCATGCTGGAGACATCAAAGGGCCAGAATATTAGTGTTGAGTTCCTGGAGGGAGACCAACCCCACACAGGCTCCACTGGGGTGTCATGATGTCGTCATGTACTCAAAGCGATAGGACCTTGGACACCTAGATGACCCTCTGCCGTTGGCATTGCCTCCTCAATGTGGGGACAGGAAGAAGAAGATGTGATGGCAAGAGATATCAGGGGCCTAGACCACAAGGATGCGAGATGCCGAGCATTGGTGCTGCCTTGCAAGGTGATTTGTAGTGGACCCATAAATAAAGGAGTTTGGTCTTAATGCCAGTGTGCTGCATGGTTTATTCTGTGAAGCGACACACCTCAAACAACTTCTGATGAAGGTGACTCAAATTGAGTATGCCCTGAAGCAAAAGCACCTCACCTCAAACAAAGCATTCGGTGTAATGTGCTGTAACAAGACAAACAATAAAGAGAAGGTAGATTGCTGATGAAAAAGGCAAACCGCCCATAGAAATACAAGATAGTGAAGACTTGCAAGACGTGAAAATTAGTTTCCCCACATTTGCTGAGCAACAAAGAAAACAAACCGAACTTTTCAGACTGTTAGATCTCGCGAGACACAGCATCTTCTGCGTTGGAGAAAATAGAATAAGGATTGAGCCAGCGGCGGCCATCTTTAAACCAGGCAAGCCCCATAGAAACGAATAGAAGGCATCATTGCTGAGTCAAGCAACTCAGCCAGACCAACAAAATCAAGGTAAAATAAGTCAAATAAGTCCAACCAATATTAAACTGAAATAAAAATAAAATATTTAACAAATTGCAAAGACAAAGAATACTGAGAAGAAACTCAGAAAGGCAATAATCCTAACCACTGCCAGCAAATCGGCAAAAGACTCCTCAGCATATCTACAAGCCCCAGAGCCATTTGTGATCACCTAGAGCAGCAATGTTGGAGCCAAGTGGAAGAAATGGCTTGAAGATCTAAACAACTTTCTGGAAGCAATAGGAGAAGCAGAGAAGAGGAAGCAAGCATTTGATTTACTTGAAAGAGAACTCAAAAGAATGAACAAAGATCAGCTTGGAAACTCAAGATCCCAAGATCACTGCTGGGAGTGCCATCATTGTGGTTACAAAGCCAAACCCTTGAGCAAAAGACACCAGCACAATGAGAAGAAAGAGTGCTATTAATGCGGACAGCACTATCCACATGAACATAAATGCCCAGTAATGGGACGTATATGTTGTTGGTCTGGCAAGTACAACCATAGTCAATCAGTCAATAGAGCCAAAAGAGATGACACTGTTGACCCCTCAAAACACTGCAAGCGGGGTGAGACACAGAAGGAGCAGTTCTTCCAGATCACATGCTATCTCCAGGATGACCTACACCTTGGTAATCTCAGCCAAGATCACAAAGCTCTTTCAGAAGTATGTCCTCACTCTGGTGACTGTGAGGATTGGCATGCTTGGTCATCACACGACAAGAACAGAAAGGCAAGCGTCCCACAGTTAATCTGCAAATGGGCGACCACATGGCCACATTTGTCATCAAGAGTGGGGCATCCCTCAACTGCATCTGTGCCACTGAATACCATAGGATATAGTCACAACCAAAACTGTGTGACACTGATGTGAGGGTCTTTAAATGGAAGGCCCACAAACCACTGCCATGCCTTGGTAAATTCAGGACTCACTTACAGAGACCAAACGACAATGACAGATGTGCATGCCATCGATGGCCCCATTCTGGCAAAATGCCTCTTCAGTTGTTGCACAGCTGAATAATTGAAGCTAGTTGTCATCTTGTACTCCATTCATGACGACATGCCCTTGACCCATCAATACACCAAATTGTTCACTGGCCTGGCAAAATGAAAAACTATCATGTAAGACTACACAGAGATAAAACCATCAAACCTGTTACTTAACATCATCGCACGATACCATCCCTCCTTCAACAGTCTGTTGAAGACAAACTTCACAATCTCGTCAGCGCAGACAACATCCAGAAATACACAGGACTGACTCATTGGATATCCCCTTTCGTAATAGTACCAAAAAGAAATTCTGGTGGAAACGTGGGACTATTTGTCGACATTAGGCAGCCCAACATGGCAACAAGAAAATAACAGATAGAAAGAGAATTACATTCTGGTCCTCACATCAACAACAGGATCACACTGCTCAACTGAGCAAAGGTCTTCTCAAAACTGGATTTGAACAAAGGATATCATCAACTTGAGTTTCATAAAGACCTCTGATATATATATCAGTATCACACTGCTCAACTGAGCAAAAGTCTTCTCAAAACTGGATTTGATCAAATGATATCATCAACTGGAACTTCATAGAGACCCCCGATATATCACCACATTGAGCATGCACCTAAGATTGTTCAGACACAAAAGACTCAGTTTCAGTGTATTATCCACAGCAGAAATCTACTAGGAACCTATCTAAAGAGTTATCAGATGCATCATAAATGCCTTAAATTACAGTGATGACATTCTCATTTTTGGAGAAAAAAGGGAGCAACAGGATACAATACACTGATTCAGTCCTCCATGTCGTACAGACGGCCAACCTAACACTCAATGCTGACAAAGGTGATTTTCCACAAAGGTCACTTAAAATTCAAATGACACATATATTCGTTCAAAGACATGAAACCTAGCCCATACAAAGTCAGAGCATTCAACAGTACAACATCACCTCTGGATATCAGCGAGCTTCGATCCTTTTTAGGAATTTATTTTTTATTTTAATTTTTTGTGGAGTTTTATATAGCACGAACTAGACCCGGAGGTATCAGAGCACTTTACATGAGCTCCAGTTATGTTACAGACGGACACATTCATTTTTGTTAGGCACGGGGAGATTAGGTGATTTGCCCAGAATAACGGAATGTTGCGCGTCCTTGCCGAGACTCGAAACCGGTTCTCTAGCTCCGAGGTCGCCCGCCCTGGCCATTAGGCCACATTCTCTCCCCAAGGAATGGCCATGTACAGCTCAGGATATGTCAAGAACTATGCCACTATCACTACAGTACTAAGAGAATTTACAGTCAGCCACATTCCCAGCACCTGGAAACATTCCACCGCCATGCACCTTCTCAAGAAACCATCCGCTGACCCAGCCACGCTTTTCAGCTACATACCCATCGCCCTCCTACCATACCCATGCCTCACCGACCACCTCAGCAACCACCAGCTCCTCAAAACCATGCAGTCTGAATTTAGGCTCAACCACAGTACAGAACTATCACTCATCACCGCAGACAAGATGCCCATGATCCTTGCCAGAGATATCGCAGCCCTCATTCTCCTAGACTTTTCTGCAGCATTTGACAAGGTCTCACACTACATCCTCATCAGGTGCCTGAGCGACATTGGCATACAAGGAACCACTCTCCACTGGATCTTCTTATTCTTAATGGATAGAACACAAGCTATCAGCCAGACACCTTAGTCCTCAGAAGCCTGCAAACTCATCTGTGGAGAGCCTGAAGTTTCTTCACTCAGCCCCATCCTCTTGAATGTCTACATGATCCCTCTGACCAATGTCATCCGCACATTCAACAATCAACATCCTCTCCTACGCCAATGATACAGAACTCAAGTTCTTCCTCTCGGTTAAGACCCTCAGCTCAAGAAACAAGTTCACCCCCTGCATGACCAAAGTTGCTAACTGGATGAAAGCCAACTATCTCAAGCTCAACACCGACAAGATAGAAGTAGTGATATTCAGCAAGAACACCTCACCATAGGACTCCAACTGGTGGCCGGCCGAACTCGAACCCGGACCCACACTAGGAACCTTTGAATAATAATCGACAGTAAACTGGACATGACTGCACAAGTCACCATCATCACTGCATCCTGCTTTCAGACCCTGAAGATGCTGAAGAAGATCTTCAAATGGCTCCCAAGCAACACTAGAAAACTGTCACTCACTCCCTAGTCACTAAAAAGTTGGACTAAGGGAAAACCCTCTACGCTGAGATCCACAAGCAACACACTAGAAGATTAATAACCATCCAAAACTCAACACAACTTAGGCATCACCTACCTGAACAGTTGCAAATCCTTGCACCAACAATCTAGACTTTTACTTGCACACATTCAATGCATACACAGAACCAGATCAGGAGGATCGCTCCTAAAGTGTGGAACGGCCTCCCACTCCCCATCTGAGCCTCCTCCTCTCTTCTTGAATTCCACAAGAAGCTGAAGTCCTGGCTTTTCAATTAACCAACCTACCTTATGCAGGGCTAGGCACATACATCTGCTCAACACCTGGATACCCATATGGGTGATACAGAGCTTTACAAATATAAATAACATCCTAACTCAACATGAACGAGATGATGGCAAGCGGTTATGCTAGTGGAAGTCTGACAAATGTAGAGAAGACCTACTCACAATCAGAAAGGGAGTGCTTAGCAGTCATATGGGCATGTGAACACTACCGCCTCTTTATTTATGGCAAATAATATACCATTATGAGACATCATCAGGCGTAACAGTATCTGACAACCCCTAAGGGAAGATGCCACCACAAATTGAACAATAAGAAATTCAACTGAAGGAGTACACCTATCTCATAAAGCACAAGCCCAGAAAAGATCAAAGCCCGAACTACTATAAGTCTTCACAACCACTAACACTAACTAATGTGAGTTCCTCCATTGCAGAGGAATAGCTCAACTTCATGGTGGAACAGACCACACTCCCATCAATGCCTGTTGCCACCATTATCGAGACAACACTAAAAGACACCATGCTACGCAAAGTGGCCAGAGAGTAACCCAACTCAAATGGTGACAGAGAGAAAGTCCTACATGCGATATAGAAATGGACCACAAAGAACTGTTAGAGTTCAAGTGAAGAGCTACTGGTAACTAGCCACAGAATCTTTCTGAGAGGGGGATGGACTATCATCCCATAGTGTTTACAACAGCAAGTTGTTGACCTAGTGTATAAGAGTCATCGAAGACTAGTGGTGACTAAAAGAGAAACGGGAGAACAGGTGTTGTTCCCCTTAACAGATCAATTAGTGGAGGAGATGCTAAAAGAATGCCACATGTCAAATGACCGGCCGACAAGAAGTACCACCCCCATTACCGATGTCTACGCTATCGGTCAGCATTGGAGCCAAGTTGAAGTTGAGTTCCTCGGACCACTAGTGTCAGGCAAACATCTCACTGTAGTCATGGATGAGTTCTAAAGATTAGCGCAGTAAGACAGCTGTCATCTACCAGTGTATCTGAGGTAGTTCCGGCCCTAAATGAAACATTTGCCATGTGGGGCGTGCTCAAAGTTGGACCACCGATCATTGGACATGACTTTGCAGAATTCACGAAGCATCAGGATTTTAAGCATCAAAAAATCACACCACTTTAGCCACAAGTGATTGGTATGGTAGAATGGTTCATGGCCACGCTAAAGAAGACTGTGCAACAAGCAGAAATCAAAAAGATACCTCTTGACAACGTACTTAGAGCCTACCGAAATACCCTACACAGCACCACAGGCAAATACCCATCTGTACTCATGCTGGGATGGGAGATGCACACCCAGATCACATGGTGGAGCCCAGGGGAAGTGTCACTGGAAAAGCAAGGGAAACTCCACAGTGATACTGAAATACAAGAGCAAAACCGGCGATGGAACAGCCAGGTGAGGAAACATGTTTGATCGCAGGCAAATACCTGAATATGTGCCCATCTAACCCCACACCTCGTGGCAAAAACAGTAAAAGGCAAAATAAAGTACTGTAGGGATTAATTCAAGTATCATATACATCAATCGCAATGAAACAATTAGTTTTCACTGGACATAGTTTTTAATCACTCATTCGATTTGTTCTATTCACTATATACAGCCTGCCTCTGTAGTTGCAAACATTCCTTCCCAAGACAATTCGAATAGTCCTCTGACACTAAAATTAAAGGAAAGGCAATTACAAACATTAAACCACACAACATAAAACACAAATTCCAGTACATTGTAATTCCCCACTAGGGATAAACAAGACTCATTATCCATCTCCTTCTATTGGTTGATGATAGGGTAAGTGCAAAATTCAATCCACCCAGAGGTAGTTGCACTGTCTCAAGAGTCCTGGGTAAAAAGCCCCTTTTGTTTGCTCCTTTGACTGGATTTATTAAATGACGATATATGTAATAAAACTCCTCCAGAATGAGATTGGCACATTTCGTCCATTCTCTTTCAAGGCCTCCTCAGGACTAAGGGAGATGTATGAACTTGAGCCTGGAAATAAAAATGAACATATACATATTCCTCGAAATAATCTACATACAAAGAATACTACTATTTACATACAAAGTGTATATTCAGAGGCCAAGTGTGCTATACACTAAGATCATTAATTGGCATGCACTGTCATGTGGTGAGGATCAAGAAACCAATGGGGCCATTTGTGGTATTAGTTAATCAGAAGTGCGCAGTGAACACATGTGAGACATAACCATATACCTCATGTGACTAACTGTCAATCACATATGATCCTAGACCATACAGATCCACAAGTAGACTTATTCGTGATGAAGAAACTGACATCCTGACCACTGCATCTCTTCCGCCACATGGTGATAGTGACACTAACTCCACTGCATGGTGATAATGACCCAAACGTATGAACCAAAACGCGTAGTGCTGGAAAGAAAAACTTCACCAAAGTGCAGGAGGCTCATCTAATTGCACTAAAGAAACTTTATGGATTAGGGATTCTAACTGCAGGTCGGTGACCATAATCCATCACCGTAAATCCTAGCAAAAAGTAATATAAATATCAGTAGAATACTCAGAGCCTGACTGAACCGCTCTCCATAGTGCATCAAATGTAAAAAAACATTACGGTATTAATTCAAAAACAGTAAGCATCTAAAAAATATGTAAACATGTGACCTATAACGAGAATGAATAATTTTCTCAGGAGATATGAAAGTAAATCTGCCCTCAACGTTACCAAAAGTGAAACCGACGCAAATACACCTTACCAAGGCCAAGATATACAAAGGTTTTGCATTGAGTTTGCGTTACTTTTTTAATGCAAAACCGCCGCAAACCCTTTTTGGGGATTTACAAATGAACACTGTTGGCAAATGGCCCTCTCTGAAGTGTCACCCCAAACTTTTTGACTTCCTGCTCCTCTTTTTCTGACCTCCTTTTTGGTGGCTTTAATGCTATGGGCACTTTACCACTGCTGACCAGTGCTACAGTGCATGTGCTCTCTCCTCTAAACATGGTATAATTGGTTTACATCTGTTTGGCATATTTGATTTACTTGTAAGTCCCTTGTAAAGTGGTATACCATATGCCCATGGCCTGTAAATTAAATGCTACTAGTGGGCCTGCAGTGCTGATTGTGTCTCCCACAGAACTAGCCTTTCAAAACTGTCCCAGTCAATGCTCTGCAGGATACTGGGGCTAGCTGTACTGTGGTTGTGGAAGAGCTAGTCTCCCCAGAGCAGTACACCGGCCAGGTATGTAGAGTTACTCCAGCCCATGGGCAGGAATTTTGTCCCACCTATGACCCTAATGTCCCTAGAGTGGGGTGGGGAGGTGACCCAGAAAAGGGTCATAGTTAGTTCCCAGATGCCCATTGACGGTCTTCTGAGGAATGAGATGCCCCCAGGGTCAGGAAAACTTGGAGGGGTGTTCGCCACAGGTGCCCTGACAGTTCAGTTTTCTGGGGGTACCACTTCCAAATGGAGGGTACTGAACTTCAGATGGAGGGGCAGGGCGATGAATAACTCACCCTTGACTCATGTTAAGCCCGAGGGTACAGACCCTGGGTTGAAGGATCAGTTTTTGGATACCAACCCTGAACTGGTAGGAGGTGGAGTGGAAAAGGGAGGCAAGGCACCTGATGCTTTACCCCCCCCCCCCCACTCAGAGAAACCACAGAGGCCAGAGACCCCTGAATGGCCATGGGGCCTGGCTCTTGACACTGACAGATGTCAGATGCCTCTGTTGCTGTCCTTGTGGACAGAGTTTTGCTTGTGTTGGGGACAGAGGTCAGACCCCAGTGGTGGAATGGGCCACATCACTTTGTTGGCCATAGTTCCTGCTGGGGCGCATCTGTGAGCAAGTTAAAGTTAGTTGCTACGCAAATGGGGTCCACAGGTAAGGAGACAGATTCCCAATGGGTTAGCTTAGTGGCCCTTGAGAACATAGAGGGATCTAACTGGGTCCAGAAAGGCGTAGATCTGGCAAGTACCCCTGCAGTAGTGGGCCTTTGTCCAGGTTCTATCCCCCTAAGTAGGGAAGTCCATCAATGTATTGATTAGGCTACCCTGGCTTTACGCTGGGGGGGGGAGCGTGTTGGAATGTTGGAAAATGGCCCTCTCTGAAGGGTCACCCCAGAATTTTTGCCTTCCTCCTGCTCTTTTTCTAACCTTCTTTTCGTTGACTTCAGGACTATGAGCACTTTACCACTGCTGACCAGTGCTAAAGTGCATGTGCTCTCTCCTCTAAACATGGTATAATTGGTTTATACCTGTTTGGCATATTTGATTTACTTGGAAGTCCATTGTAAAGTGGTATACCAAATACCCAGGGCCTATAAATTAAATGCCACAAATGGGCCTGTAACACTGATTGTGCCACCCAAAGAAGTAGCCTTTCAAACCTGCCACTGCAGGGCCTGTGTGTACAGTTTACTACCACTTCAACTTGACATTTAAAAAATACTTGCCAGGGTTTAAAACTCCCCTTTTATTACACATATGTTACCCCTAAGGTAGGCCTAAGTGCAGGGTGCCGTGTAAATGAAAGGTAGGACATGTACTTGTATGTTTTGCATGTCCTGGTAGTGACAAACAGCCTATTTTGTTTTTCACTACTGTGAGGCCTACTCCTCTCATAGGTTAGCATTGGGAATTCCTTAAAACACTTTTAAGCCGTAGTTCCTGATCTGAGAGGAGTAGCTTTTTCATGTTTCATATGTTTGGAATGGTAATGACAAATCCTCCTTACTGGTAAAGTTGGATTTGGTATTACTATTTTAGAAATTACATTTATAAAGTGGACATTTCTCTGTACTTATAACACTTTGTGCTTTGCAGCCTGTCTCCAATAGATGTCTGGGCTGGATGACAGCTACACTTTTTGCATTCCCTCTAGATAGCCACAACACAGAAAGGTGTGTCTGTGTACCCATCTACATACATCTGAATTCTGATGGTGTTGCCTGGGCAGGACAGAAGGGAGGGGCTAACCTTTCACTTGAATAGGCAGTGTCCTGTCCCCACACAAAGAACAGATTACCCCTCACAGATAGCCTGGCAGACAGGACTGAGTTGAAAGGGCTACTTGTGCACTTTAGAGAGCTGCTTTAAAGTCACCCCCTCATCAAAGGCACTTTTGTGCTTAAGTACTGGGTCTCTGATCCCCTAAAATCAGACACTACTGAACTTGTAACTGAAGCTCTGCCAGAAGAACTGCTGTGGTGCATAAGGACTCAACTGGACTGCTTATCTGGAAGGCCTGCGTTTCAGTTTGTTGCCCTTGCTGTCTGCTGCTCTCTGACTTTGCTGAAGGAGAGCTGGACTCTGCCTTCACTCCAAGTGATCTCCAAGGGCTTGTTTGCTTGCCTCCTGTTGCTTGAGACTCAGGGATATCAAAGTCTTTACCCCTGTGCCTGGCTCATTGGAAGTGGTCCAGACACTTGCAACATGTATTTCAATGCATCTCCTGACTGCGTGCAGCAGAACTGGCGCATTGATCTGGTTGTGGGAGTAAAATTGTTGCATTGCATTGGAACCAGCGCTTTGCCTCCCGAGATCGATGAACAGCGTATCGTCGCCACTGCAGCTTGGTGAGTTTGACACATCCACTCAACTGCGTGACAGAAACCACTGCATCACTCGACACCTCTCGACTCTGGCACCCGTCTTCGGAACTTATGTATGGCATTCACTGCGTGAAGAAGATTAACACATCCTGCGGGGCCTCGACATTGACGCATCTCATTACTTACGACCAGGAAAGGTACTTTGTTGACCTGGGCCTGCGTGGGTCCTGTAGCCGGCTTGTGCTTCTACAAGGTCGGCCCAAACTTTGACTTTGCCCCCGTCCAGCGCGACAAAAAGTAACCTTTTTAGCGCTACTCGCTTCTAAGTGTTTGATTGCATTTATTCTTTTAAAATTCAATATCTCAGCTTCTATACATTGGATTTTTGTCGTTCTGGTCTTGTTTTGTTTATGATATGATAATCTATTTTTATAAACCTGTGTGGAGTCTTTTTTGAGGTGTATTCTTTGTGGTACTGTGTTGCACAAATATTTTACACATTGCCTCTTTAGATAAATTTGACTGCTCTGTGCCAAGCTACCACAGGGCGAGCACAGGGTATCTTTTAGTGTATATCTAGCTTACCCTGACTAGGAATGTAGCTTTTGTTGGACAGGGGGCATGCCTTTGCCAACCAGAAACCCAATTTCTAACACACACACAAACTGCTATTTGTGTTGGTTTGTACGGAAAAGTGACGCAAACCAGAGTGAATCGCTCTTTTGCGTTAATTAGCGTCATGGGGGTGTTACATGGGTGGTACATGAGTGTTCTCATGCAACTACGTATGCTTTTTGACACAAAATCGTATCTACTAACATTAGTAGAGAGGGAAAGCGGGCCGTAAAAGGAGAAATGTTTTCATTTCTCCTTTCTTTTTTGACTTTGCGTGTGTGCTGCACTGCACAACACATACAAAATAGACACAGTTTTAAAACTTGTCTAGTCATAGTATCCTGTACAAAACTGTAGTATCGAAGGTCCACGCAGGTAAGTAATGTTCTAAAGGAGAGCCCCACCAGGAACAGCCTGTGTGCTGCTCAGCCCATTCCTAACTGTCCCTTCACCTCTCTATGTCCCAACATTCCGAGGCTCATCAGACTCCAACATTCTATTGAGTTCAGAGCACAGGCACTGGCTGAGCAGGTGGAGTAAAATACATTACAATACAAATGCAGGATACTACATATCCCTTTTCCTTCCAAAAGAAGAACAAATGCAATATATGATAAAAGTAACGAGTGTGAACAAGGGATAGATAGCAAGGAAGGAACAACGGAGTGACAGAGAGAGCGTCAAGGAAAAGAGCAAACAAAGCAGAGCGAGGAGATAGATGGGAGAAGACAAGGAGGAGAAGGTAAGGTGTAAGTAAGCAAATGGAAAACCCAACCTCTACAACAACGAAATAGAAAGAAGGAGGCAGTGAGACGCAAGAGAGGAAATACGAAATAGAGAGAGACAGACGTACCAAAGACAACCCCTACGCACACCCACTGGCCAGGCAAGCAAGCAAGGAAAGAAGGACAAGGCACGACGGGAACAGAACAGAAGACATACCCAAGCACAAGGAGAAGAGAAGGAAGAGATTCCTCCTGAACAAGGAAGAACGAGAAGAACATTGCAGAAAGGGAAAGACTGAATACTAAAGAAGAAATAACAGCGAAATGTGTATGGTCCAGATTCCCAAGATGAAAAGGAAGTGACATCAATCGGAAAGCTGAACTGAAGGAAACAGAGAGGAAGCGAAGAGACACAAACAGTATCACTAAACTCCTCCCCATATCCCAATGGATAATACAATAAAAGTTTGAGTGTAACATTACGTAAATAAAACAGCAATGTAACATCCTAGAAATTACAAAGGAAAAAAATAACCAATGGGACTAAAACCCATGGCCGTCCTCAACTCCTAGGCAGGAGGGTGAGGATCACTGTGAATGGGACAAAAAGCCCATGACGTAGCAGGCAGTGTAAAGTCAACCCCCATGTAGAGGAAAACAGTACTGCCCTGAAGAGATGGGACAGTAACCCATAAGACGCCCTGTGTGAGGGTGACTGTGTAAATGTGAATGGGACTGTGACCCATGAGACGGTGCCCTGTGTAAGGGTACCTGTGTAAATGTAAATGGGAATGTGACCCATGAGACGGTGCCCTGTGTAAGGGTGAAAACCGTAAGTAACCATGTAGGCAAATGTATGTGTGCAATATGGGGATAGAACCCATAGATATCCCTGAGTAGGGAAACGTAAAGTATATGGTGAACAAATGGGAAAGGATCCATGAAGGTGTGTACCCTATGTCAGAAATGTAAGATAATGTGCCACCAAATTTCACTGAACAATACATGAAGGATAAACGTGAAAAAAGACAGTAGCTGTATGTAATGTACAAAGAGCCAAAACATGAGTGAATGTAGCATAATCATAGCCTAGCAATACATTAGGCGTAAAGGAATAAGTATAAACAAACACCATCACATGTGGGTTTATAAACATTAGAGATAATAAGTGTGTGCGTCACCATAGTCCTGTGACACCCACTGGAGTACGTATGTTACCCCGATTTGCAGAGGTAAAGAACACCAGACATTGTAATGTAAAAGGCTCTAAGACCGGCAGCACAAATTTGAATTAACACATGTATTGTGGCGCCAACAAAAGATATGGAAAAACAGTACACTGTGAGTCTGTAATGGGCTGACGGAATAACACCCACAAGATGTACTCACTATGTACACAACCAGTTTGAGCACTGCCAGCCCAGAGAAGAAACAATTTCCCTAGAACACAAAGTGTCTTCCGAATATTGTCAGTAGAAGAATGGCTGAAAAGGAAACGAAACGAAACGGGAGTCACGGACAAGAAGTTTCCCAACGGTGAGTCACCTGCCTCATAAGTCGGTAGCGTTGAAGACTTCCTTTCGTCACACAGCAAGCTGCAAAGATGGGACCGTGCCTCTCCTCTGCGTAGCAGTGTAAAACACGTCCCTTCATAGCATCCGCAAGGTAAGCGGCAAAGACGTATCAGTGCCTGGAAATGGGGACATCCAGAGTAAGCTTAAAATGAACGTGGATGGCACACACTATTTGTCCGAGTAAACCAAAGGCTTCAGAGCTGGATGCAATCACAACATGGCGGCACGTATGATGCGCAGCGCCGGATGGCTCACGGCGCGTTGCTGCAGGCAGACGTCAAGAAGCAGCAAAGGCAGAGTTCCGAGCTTGACGTCACAGAGGGAACTCGAGAAGGCATGAGCTGCTACGTTGATGAGGTAAGCGCAGCGCGCACAAGATAACGAAGATTTTTGACCGTTTAAACTGCCGCTGAACATGCCTCCAACGTTTTCTAGTGACGATGTTAGGTTTTCAAACCGCAAAAATGTGTAAGAACCCATACTCAAGTCGATGCAAACAGATACGTAGGCATAAAATAAACACTACAGACCTGGTTGACTCGTGGACAACGGTCAGTCATCACTTTGCCCACAGTGACAAACAGGAATGTAAGGCAGCGTGATGCCAATGTGTCAGCAAAAACGTGAGACAAGAAGTGACATAACCAAAAACAATTTTCAGGAGTTGTAGATAGTGTGAGGATGTTCGCCCGGTTATTCAGTCTAATGAAGATGGTCACAATGACAGTACCACATGTAGAAAGACTGTAAGTCCAACAAAACATAGTGTAGTTGTGCACAAGGTCACACAGCGTAGACAGCAGGTGCAGAGGATCACACGGCACAATGTAGAAAGAAGGCAACGTTCAGCAACAACATCTTCTTACCGCTGTTAGAAAAATCAAGATGAAACAAACAGCTGTCTGTAAGTTGTAGAAAGCGCGTGGCAGTGTAGCAGACTGAGATGGTAAAGCCAAAGTCCAGGATGAGTAGAGAGGATGAGCACAGCGCGCCTGGGCTAGGGCTGTCTGGTGGTGAGGACACTGGTGGGGCTGAACGGCGTAGTGCTTCATCTTACTTGTGTTGATGTCTTCTTTTCTTTTAAAGTTGATGGTAGTTTCTCACTTGTTGTCGTCATTCTTGTTGATTGTAGAACACACTTGTTTCATGTTGGCACCTTTACGTTTCCTTTGGATACCTCCGCTTTTGTACATTGTGGTAGTAGCCACTGTAGTTTCTGTAGATTGCGCCATCTCCAGGTCCACCTGTGTTCGCCAGGTACCTTAGATCCGCTTGTTCCACGTAGGTACGTCACCAACTCGTCGCCAAATTATGTAGTAACGAAGGTCCACGCAGGTAAGTAATGTTCTAAAGGAGAGCCCCACCAGGAACAGCCTGTGTGCTGCTCAGCCCATGCCTAACTGTCCCTTCACCTCTCTATGTCCCAACATTCCGAGGCTCATCAGACTCCAACATTCTATTGAGTTCAGAGCACAGGCACTGGCTGAGCAGGTGGAGTAAAATACATTACAATACAAATGCAGGATACTACAAAAACCTATGCTAGACTCATGCACACACCCTTGCACTATGGTGCAAAGGTGTGTGTGTGATGCGCAGTAGCTGAAATTCTGCACTAGTGGGAGGAGAGTGCCATATCTGTGTCGATATGGCGCTCTCCTGCTCTCTCCCTGTCAGGCAACGCAGCAACTTTGGGTGCTGTGCTGCGTTGCGGATACCTTTGAAAATCTGGGCCCAAGTGTGCTAAGACCCGATTTCTTGGTGGGATGCTGGCAGGCAAAGAGTCAAGGATCTGCTCATTGAGATAGGAGACTGGATGTTAGTCAAATGGGAGCAATGAAGAAAGTCAGATGTCAGATACCTGAGTTGCCAACTCCAAATGAACGATGATGATGGCTGAAGCTGGAGACGTACTAGTGCCCCAAATATTAACCATTTCAGTAAGTATTATCACTCCAGCCAATCCCCCAGCCAGGATCTGAAAGATCCAAATGACCTTATAAGGTCCGATTGATGGTGACACTGGAGTAAGCAAAGAGCACCACAGTGCTACGAGAGTGAAAACCCCGCTCCCCACTCTACGACGTTCCACAAGAATCAGAAGGAAGTAGGAACGTCTCATCCAAAGAATCTAAGAAAATGGCTGACAGCCACTGAGTCGCTTTAATTCTGATTCTATGTGGACGGAGAAGAAGCCTATTTCAAGCGTTGGGGAGATATTAGCCAAGTAGAGGGGAGATGTCATCATATACTAAAAGCCAGGGCCAGGCCCTAAGACCCTGGACTCCTAGATAACCCTCTGTAGAGGGCAGCGCCACCTCAAGACATGGACAGGAAGAGGATAAGGAGGTGGCAAGGGAGGTCAGAGGGGCCTAACCACGAAGGGTGTGAGATGTTAAGGGTTGCTGCTGCCCTGTAAGGCAGTTTGTAGCTGACTCTTGAATAAAGGAGTTTGGTCTTAACGCCAGTGTGCTGTGGGGTACAGAGTCTACCGCCAGGTGTTGCGAGGGACAGCACTCATCCCTTACTTTCTGGCTGTTCCAGGGGCCACCCCCACACCCAGGCAGTCACATCGGGGAGGTTATGATATTTAAGCTCCTGCCACCCTCCGTAACCCCCTCATTGTCTCTGAGGTGCTGACGCAGATGCTCCAGGGACAATGACGTCGCACTCCATCTTGTTCTATTTGCGCAATTGATGGACGGGAGCGGCAAGGATCCATTTATGGATGTTGGTGCTTCTTGCCTATGCTGTGTCTCATTAAAGCATTCAAAATGACAATATTCGTTCAGCACGTTGAACTGATTTACTCCTACAAAAACTGACAGAGAAGTCTTAAACTTTAAAGGTTTATCTTC
This sequence comes from Calotriton arnoldi, assembly GCA_963921515.1. Taxonomy (NCBI): domain Eukaryota; kingdom Metazoa; phylum Chordata; class Amphibia; order Caudata; family Salamandridae; genus Calotriton; species Calotriton arnoldi. The sequence continues at coordinate 2,360,984 of CAWUFW010001565.1, forward strand.
AGATTTTGTCATACAGAATCAAATAATATCATCAAAATCAGTTAATCAATAAATCAGAGTGCGAAGAAGAATTAGAGTTCAGACTCAATCAAAGATCTCGTTAAGTTTAGGTCAGAAAAATATGAGAGGGCCCAATTCATAAAGGTAAACTTACACTTTTGTGTAAGTTTGCGATTTTTTCCTACTCACAAAAGTAGTTTACTAGTAGTATCTTTATGACTGTGGAGTCTCCGCACTCATGGCAGAGGCCCCGCACATAAAAAGATAGGGCATTCTTATCTTTTTATGTGTGGAGTCTCCCCTACAAGTGCAGAAACGCCCCAGTCGTAAAGATACTACTGTAATAACAACCCAGTCAGCCAGTGATGAATAACTGGCAGAAGTTCTGTTTTTGTCCTACTGCTGTTAAAGTGGAAAGGAAGATGCAGTCATCTCTCCTCGTGCGTGCTGTTTGCTGACTCAGCAAAGACTTTGAACTGAGTAACATATTAAAGTACCCCTAACACCCCCCACCAAGGATGAATGATTCCACAGTGATGGAGCAGGGTTTTGAGAAAATAAAACCTGCTCCGATTAATTCCTCGGTAACAATTACTAACAGAGTGCGGTGAAAATAACATGCAAAAACATGAAAACATGGGTAAATGCTTCTGCGCATGCGTGCACTAATATGAGGACTAATGCATGAAAGACTAGGCCACATTCGTGTTTTGCTTAAAAATAATAATAATGCTGCTTTTTGCACATTAATGCTTTGATTAGACAAATAACGTGGGATAGTGCAAATGGTGGGTGGTAAAACAGTGAGAATAATATTTCATGAAATTAATAATGTGTGTGTTTTATTCATCGTAGAGATGCTTGCAAATGGGCTTACATCGTTGCATGACGAGTTGAGGGTTAAAAGAGGAAAATATTAAATTAACCGAAAATTCAGCTTCTGAGAGAAAGAATGGAGAAGGCTAAAGTTGATAACCTTCAAAAACTCCTGTGTGTCTGCCAAGTAACGGAAGGATGGCCATGAGACCAAGTGCAAATGTTCAAACTTCTTCCGTGGAAGTTGCAGAAGCGGACAAAAAAAATGTAGAGTTTTGAAACATGTTACAAGTCGAAGGAAACGTGTATTCATGAGATGTGAATTACGTAATATTTAGAAATGAAAAACAAAGAAAACTGTGAAAACATGGATGTTACTGTGATGGTGTGATAGAACACCCTCTGAACTGACCAATGAGAGACTAAGATTCTGGAAATGTTGCCACAATGGTGGGTTGGACATGTAGGTTTATAGAGTATAACTGGGGTGCCTGGGGGGGGTGGTCAGGGCGTGCATCTTCGAAGAAGCTAGAGAGAGGGAGATCGTCGCTGTTCGTCGGTTTGCTGTATTCAGATTGAGGCCTACCTATATCCTGTTCCTGTCCTACTCTTTGTTCCCTGATCCTTCTTGGGGAACCCCCATCTATTCCCATGGCCAGGGGGTAGATTTTCTACTGTAATATTGGGTTAGTATAGTTAAATGATCAGTACTTTGCATTTCTCATTTGCAAATGTATTTTGTCTCTGAAACTTATGTCTCTTCACCTATCCACTCCTTCATTGCATTCTGTTCATTAATGATTTGAGTTTGATGCTTATTGCCTGCATAAATGTTCTCTCTCTGTGATTTATACATTGTTTGCCTTGTAAAACTGTACCTGATGAGCATTTACCTTCACATTATTTGCGATAGATATTATTAACTTAACACTGAGTTTGTGATTTATTAGTAGGTAAAATAGATAGTTAGAACTAATTATTACCATCAACTTCTCAACTTTTGGTCCATCGACCAGAGGAAAGAGAGTTGATACAGGTTTGGATATGTATCTAGAGTGATAGGAATGAGCCTGTATTATGAAACACTGATTTAACTAAAACTAGAAACAGCGTAACAGGGATTCATGTGTCGGGTGTATGAGAATGGGCCAGTGTTTGTGTTTATTGATTATCGATCCCTGATTGGCGCTGGCTCAACAGTCCTGCTTATTTGCGGGCCCTGGAGTGAAGGCTTTGTAAACAGGAGGGCTCTCTCGTGCCTTCTCTGTTTCATTATTTCTTTAAGCTGTCTGGCCAAAAATGTGCCACAATACTGATAAGATAACTCTGGGGGCTCTTCCACCACTCATACCCGGTGGTCCTCCTGCTGCCATGCGCGTCTGTTTGTCCTCTAGCTCTGCTCCTTCGCTCAGCTCTGCAGTAGACACAGCTCTCTTTACCACATCCCTCTGCTGATTTTTACTCATCATTCTCTTCTTCTCTTTACCCACCCGTACCATCACTACTTTTATCACCATTAGCACCAACAATACCACCACCACCATTGATGCCATTAATAACGTTAAAACCACCACCATTAACATCACTAACACCACCGCCATTATAACCACCACCATTATCACAACAAACACCATTACCACCATTACCACTACCACCAACATTGCCAACATTATCACCACCACCATTACCATTATCAGCATCACCATTCCATGACCATTACAACTTTCACAGTTATCATTACCACCATTATAACCATACCACTATTAATCAAAGTACAACCAACATTACCATTAGCAAATTACTATCACCTTGTAATCACTACCATTACCATCAATATCAATACAGCACCACCATTATGGCCACCACCACTATTACCACATGACCATTCCCACCTCCATTACGCCCACCACCATTACTTCCACTACCATTATAAACACCATTATCATGACTATTACCACCACCAGTACCACAAGCACCACCATTACCATCATACTACCATTAATACCATTAACACCCCCACAGCATGTCTGTGTTTGCATAATTTACCACGAAAAAGCCAAAGCTATTCCTGTTGTCTTTGTAAATGCCTATGTTCTCTTGATGTACTGGTGGGTTTGACAGCCAGGTTTGATGTTCCACTGTCCTTCATTTGATGGTGGTTGTTTTGGTGCATGATGTTGATTTTGTGGGCATACAATAGTAGGTGTGTTGTCGAATGCTGATGAGTAGGTTAGCTTGTGACATATTTTTTTTAACACATTTTCTTGATGTTTACAATAATCATGGAAAAAGAGTCAAGCATTGCATGAAAAACAGCATTCCCCATTAGTTCCTGTTCAGTTAACAACTTCACAGCCACAATCAGCAGTCCCCACCTCTCTCAAATGAGAAGAGACCTGGAGTCGCTTACCTTCATCAAAGGTGAATATTTCAACACCCGGCTTCACAAGAATCCCCCTATGTTGACACCAGTCTTTTTAGATTTATTAATCTGACCCTCTGGCCAAAGAAATAGGCTCTCAAAACTAATTCAGTGATCATTTCCCTTCCTCCAGCCCTCCGACGAAGGGGCCTGGGTCCCACCAGAACTTAGCAATGTCCTTCTTTGCAACAGCACATCCATCCACAGTGAATCCATTTTGTACATTTTACTTTCCAGGTCCACATTACTATGCAAAAGAGCCATTTTGGGATGTGAGGGGAGCTACCAGCCAGCCCAGTACCCTACCCAAGATGGTGTGTGATATTGCTTGTGTCAACATATGATGGTGGTTGTGTTGGTGTGTGATGATGGGCTTGTTGGCCTATGATGTTGGGTGTCGCTCCTCAAAGGATCGCCACCTTAAAGTGGTTGAGGGGCTTGCATATCTCAGTGACTAGAAAGCTATGTCGGCAGGAGCTTATTCTCCTGGCAGGCTTGCCAAGCCAGACAGGTCATAGGGTAGAGACCAGACGAAGCGTGGTCCATTGGTCTTCCAGGTCGGTGGTTGGGCACAAGGTTCACAATGTAGCAAAAAGCATCTGTTAAGGAAACAGCAGCAAGAACCATTAAATCTTCTGTGCATGAGGAACTTCCAGAGTCTCTACATGAGACATGAATGATTGACAGAAGTCAAAGCTGCAAGGAAATTAATGACAGGATGACAGAAGTTCTGAGTGCCAAGTGCAAGAACAGGTTGGGTTCTGCAAGGGCGGACTGTGTGTTGATCAGATCATTACTCTACACAACATCATAGATAGGCTATCCTGTTCTAGTTGTTAACCTATAATAACTGAAAAAACCCCACTGAAAGGGAAACAGATCTCATCAGTGTAAACACATAAACACTAATAAACACCTTCACAACCACAATTTAAATTCCATTCAAGAAAAAGGAAAGTGAGAGACAGTGAGTCATTTGTATTTCTTTTCATTTCTTTCTGAAAGGTCCAACACAATGCAAATTTGCTATACATGGTAACAGCAAGAAAGACTGGTCCAAGAGTATACTGTTTGAGTTTTGTTGCTTAGGGATGCCAGTAAAATATTGTTTCTTCTTCGTTTGTTTCCTCCAGCGTTGTGTGTTTGGATTTGACTATACACCTTTTATACACTGTAGAGAATCTGGTAATATTACAATCTTATTTAATTTTTCAGAGTTTCCAATTCTAAACAGGTTGGTGAAATGGCTGGCTCACATGAATCTTGGCAAACACAGAATGGGTAAAACCCATCAGCTCCCTTTTTTAACAAGTCAGTATTCATAGCAGGGCAACTGTCAAACACCCCAGGCTTTAACGATTCAATGCAAAGTGTAGCGATAAATACCTGTGAAAAGAGCCATCATGTACATGGGATAGTGGTGAAAACAGGGCACAAAACTTTCCTCATACCAAATAAATTCACAGCCTCAAGAGGTCCCATTGTTATGTGCAATACCTGCAGCTAATCCTGCCATTTTTTTTCCAAACTGCCCTTAACTGATGGGATTTTGGAGCCTATAATAACAATGTTGACAACTAAATTTCAAGACCCAGAATACAATGTGATGTCTGCTAAAAGGTCAGGACTGACTTAAATTAAGACATTTGCCATGGGACACTTGGCAGGTATCAATGTCCAAACAATAACAGCACCACCTTAATGTAGTGAGGCAAAGAGCGCAGAGAAGCGGCGAGCATGTTTAAAGCATCAAGTTTCAGGTGGCTGAGAATGCAGGGCTAAATAGTAATCTGGTGTAATTCAAAATGTTATAGGTTTCACAAGGTGATATGCTGTTGGCAGGGTTGACCACTCCTGAAATGTCAAAATATTCAGTGAGGACTAGGTGAATGACCCCTAACTCCATCCAGGAACTCTTAATTTTTTAATCTAATAATAGTCCTGGAAACCAGACAGAGTCCTGACAGAGTATGTGTGAGAGGTAATGAGATATGAGAGAGAGTAATGAGATGTGAGTTCAGGTGAGAGTCAATAGACAGACTTTATATGCTCAAAACAGACTAACATAAGTTCATAGGACACACTGCCAAGGTGAACACACTACATGCTGGCATTACCAAGCCAGAGGCATCAGAGGGACCGTATTCTCTATGCTGGAGGACCCTGACTATGAGGATGACCAAGCCTTGCTCTCTCACATATGCCTGCATATGCAAGAAAGGAGCATCTATATACAGCAAGTGGGCCTGAAGATCAATATAAAGAATTCAGACAGAAGCCATGCCACTCAACATCCCAAACTCTTCACCAAACAAGGTGAATTGAGAGGACCTAGCCAGGACTGAAGGGTTCACCTACCTAGGCAGTACTATCAAGCATGATGGAGGGGCAGGCAGTAGCATCAAGAACAGACTGAACAAGGTCAGAAATGCCTTAATGATGCTGAATAATGCGTGGAGGTAATCTCAGTACAGCAGCAACATCAAGCTGAGGCTTTACTAGAGCTGTGTTCTGTCCTCTTGCATGGATAAGAGTGCTGGTGGACTACGAAAAACAACATCACCAAACTTTCAGTCTTCCACATTAGTAGCCTGAGAAGAATCTTGTGCATTTTCTGGCTGCAAACCATCTCCAACCAGGAACTGCTCACCAGATGCAAGCAAGAAAGCATGGTCACCATCATTATGATAAAAGATGAAAATGGGTAGGACACACTGTCACAAGAGCAGCTCTCCACTGGACCCCAGAAAGCAAATGGAAGAGAGGCAGGCCAACGAACACCTGGAGGCAAATGGTGGAAGCCAAAATAAGACACTGAGCAACAGCAGTGGAGATCCTTTATTGCTGCCCTACATGCCAGTCAGCAGACCAGACAGTAAGTAAGTAAGGTAGTTGTCTCAAATATTAGAAGAGATAAAAAAAAAAAAGAAGAATAGGGATTAAGGGTTTATGAAAGAAACACCCCGCCAATCCCAATGCTTTTCGTCTTAATTAACCTCTTGACTGCAGAAGAGGTGATGTTCACATCCTCTGGACTACCTCCACAGTGCAGAGTATGTGCGTATCGTATCCTCCCAGTTAGGGTAGGAAAACACTCTAGGGATTCCCTTTTCATTCTGAATGGTTTCAGGGATGTAGGACATAATGCCAAGATAGGCCAATGTATCACATCATTCTCTTTTTGACAACAATCCATGCTGTCTATTGGATTTTCTGCCCTTTCAGGAATGAGAATTGGAGGTGATCCCTCTATTCTGCTCTCCCCAAGGAGGCTAAAATACTGAAGCCCACTGATGGGGGTGTAGCCCAATGCTGCCCCTACTCTGTTTCTTACTTTTTGTCTCTTGTGGTCTGGTGGGATCTCTGCCCTCAATGGAGTTGGCAGATAGGGGGCAAATGCTCTAAAATGCCCACCAAGCACGTCAAAAAGTTCATGAAACCAGCTGGACAAAAACATATTAAAAAAGATATTTGATGGGGGGGACACTTTCTGAAATTGGGTGGCCCTCCAATTTCTCTGGGCCCCAGACAGTTTTTCTTCCCCTCTCAGAGGGCAGATTGGGGCACTATCTACTAATCTGCCCACAAGACAACCAGGTGAAAAAGTGAGAAAAGTAATGGTGTTGGACAGAAGACTGTCTTGCCATCGCCCCGAACACCAGGGAGTATTTCAACCACAGAGGGAAAAAGAATGGGGGAGTTTACCTATGACATTCCATATGTCAAAACTAGGCCCAAAAAATTCAAATGTCCTTTCACTTGCCTTGGAGGATGGCTAAAGTACACTGACTTTGAGTTGGCCGGTACCCAGGGAACTCTACCCAACTCTGGGTTTTGTTGAGCACTTGAGACCCAGGGGAATCCAGAGTTATGTGGCTTGAATGGATCCCAGCATGTTCTCTTGCCCGGAATGTCCTGCAAATGTCAAGGTATGAGTCAAAAAATGCAATTTGAGCCAATAGCAAAAGTCTTACTACCCAGGATTCCTACATGTGTCCCAAGACAAACAATACCCCACATTTGTGGGTGGATAATGGACCAATGCTGCAACCATGTGAAGACCACATTTATAGAACATTTACTTCACATAGTCCACGTGTTGACCAGTTAGTGTCTGGTACGATAGGCCAACCCGGACATGTGGGGTGCTGTTTTAATCTAGATAAGTGTGGGAGAGCTTGGTGATAGGACTTTGGCCAATCCCCACAGATTCTGGAACTTTCTCTCTCAGAAATCTGAGAAAAATTTGCTATTTTAGCCCAGGGTTGAAAATCCCCAAGAATGGAAATGTAGTGGAATCCTTTATAAGTGAAACCTCAGTGGACTACCCAAAGTGTCTAATTTTCAGAAATGTGTGGGATTGGTAGGTTTTCCTGGGTGCAGGCCAAACCTGGACCCAATTACCACAGCTACCCACATTTCAAAATGATTGAAATTCCAAGGAAATATCTTTGTGTCTCCATGTTACATTTTGAGGCCTTTCCTGTCGCAGGTGATAGGACCACTGACACAAGTATGATAACATTTCTTTCAGGGCACGGATGGGAATGCTGGCTGCTAAACTTTGGTTGATCCCTATCGATTCTGGGACTTTCCTGCTCAGAAATATGAGGAAATGTGTTATTTTAGGCAAAGTTTTCTATTTCCAGGGCATTCTGGACAAATAAAGTGGTGGGATCCATGTAAATCCCACCACCCAGTTTCCCCCAAGTATCTAGTTTTTATAAATGTGTGAGATTGATCGGTTTCCCTGAGTGATGACCGACCCTGAGTCTTAATACCGCTTCTACCAACATCCTTCAAAAATTGAAATTCGAAGGATAAATCTTAATGTCCCCATGTTGCTTTTTGGAGCCCTTTTTGTTGTGGGTGACAGGACCACCCACAAACATGGGGTGCTTTTTTATCTGGAGAAGTGTGGGAATACAGAATAGTTTTTTCATCTATTGAATTTCTGTCTATGTTTGGCTTTCAAATGCTAGTTAGTCTGCAAAAAGAACACTTTTTTTACAGAAAGCCCTCTGAATCCCATGATATGATGGGTGTTGGTCCTGGCACTTCACTTTTTGTGGAATTTGTTTTTGTTGGCCTTAGAACTCTATGCACTGTTAAAGTGCTTTTTTGTGCTCTCTCCTCTAAACACGGTACAACTGAATTTCACCCAATAGGCATATTTAATTTACTTGTAAGACCCTAGTAAAGTGGCACTACCTGTGCCCAGGGCTTGTAAATTAAATGCTACTAGTGGGCTTAAAGCACTGATTGAATCACCCACTTAAGTAGCCCTTTAAGCATTTCTCAGGTCTGCATTTGCAGCCTGTGTGTGCAGTTTTAAACTGAAATTTTGACCTGGCAACATAAACCTTTTGCCAGGCCCAAACCCTCCTTTTAAATACATATGAGTCACCCCCAGTATAGCACAATTATAGAGTAGAGTGCACTCCTTTTTATCCATGCATTCAATGTCATCATTATTACCAATAGAATGCGTGCATTCCGGGAACGCAGTCCGCCCTCCAACTGCGTAGGAAAATATAGAACAATGGGTTAGGGAACGATTTGTAATGGTTTTTCATGTGACGGACGAAAAGGAACAAAAAATTGAGAATTGAAATAAATGGTTTAAAATTACAAAACTGGATGATTTTTTGAAGTTTTTGGCGCAACAAAGCCTTTCAGCAGTGCTTTTGGTATGGGAGCGACAAATCGTTCCCTAACCCATTGTTCTATATCACCCCCAGTATAGGCCATTGACAACCCAGAGGCAGGGTGCAGTGCATTTAAAAAGTTGGACATGTACTTTTACGTTTTACATTTCCTGGTAGTTAAAAACTCTTAAATTCATTTTCACTACTGCAAGGCCTACATCTCTCATAGAATAACATTGGCTTAACCTTATTACATTTATTAAACTGTAACTTGCAAATGGGAACAGGTAACTAGTTAATGTTTGGTATCTTTGGAAAAGCTGAGCAATGTTTACCCAGTTCTGCACTGTTCCTGCAGGAGAAGTGCCCAAGGAGAGGGCGCTGCAGGAGCTGAAAGTGCATGTAAGGACCCAATCTTCAAGAACACTTTTTTAGAGGACATCATGGATCTCTCTCCTTTTTTGTGAGATGGCATTACCTGAACTATATCACACTGTCTATAACACAGTGGCTGTGTTATAAAGTGTGGAGTGACATGGCCATCACTTGAAACCTCGGCTCCCATTCCAGCTTGACACTATCAAGTCAGAGAGAGTTACATGTCACTTCCTTATTTATCTCTGTTCTAGATAGCTTTTTTTTTTTGCCAGCTTATGAAGTCTGCCTTAGCAGTTCCTGGCACCGTTGTGGCTGCACTGGAAACAAATGGCTTCCAGTGTGGACGTGGAAGAGCAGGGTAGTTCCTCTGCTTAAGAGAGACACCGCAGGAAAGCGAAGAGTTTTTCCTTTCCACCGGTGTCTCTCTTCAGTGTATTCCTGCTATAGGATCACAGGTGGAAACGCAATTGTGCAGTAGAAATGCACCCACTAAATACCAGGAATGTGTTTTTAGTGAGGGGAGCGACACACCGGGCAAGGGTCGCTCCCCATTTTTGGAGGTACATGTTTTGGCTGTTTTCTGCCTCCCAAGGGGCAGATTGTCCATTTTGTAGGCCGATCTGGCCCTAAGGGGTGCAGAAAACCACTAGACACCCGGGATTTATATAGACACATGTCGGAGAGCAGCCCCTTGGGCGAGGGTCTCTCCCCAAATATATTACTACAGGTTTTGGCTGTTTTCTGCCCCTCCTGGGGGCAGATCGGCCCTTTTTTTGGCCAATCTGTCCTCAAGAGGTTGGGGGGGGCTGAAAACCACTAGACATGAGGGAGATTATTGGTTGGGGAGCAACCTCTTAGACCAGTGTTGCTCCCCATTTTGAAAATTACATGTCCTTTGTTTTCTGACTTCCCCCGGGGGCAGATTGGCCATTTTGTGGGGCCAATCTGCAGCCAGGGGTGGGAGCGGAAAACCTCTTAACATCAGGGATTCTGATTTATTTATGCTGCGGGAGAGGTCCCTTTGCTGGTGGTGTGTGAACTGGCGTTTGGCTGGCAGTGTGTGTGGACGGGCATGTGGCTGGCAGTGTGTGTGAATGGTATTTGGCTGGTGGTGCGATGTTATTTGGCATTTGGCTAGTGTGTGTATGGACTGGTGTTTGGCTGACGGTGAGTGTGGACTCACGCTTGGCTGGCAATGTGTGTGAACTGGTGTTTAGCTGGCACTGTGTGTAGACTAGCGGCTGTCTGGCAGTGTGTGTGGACTGGTTGCTGGCTCGCAGTGTGAGTGTGTAGTGACTAGCTGCTGGCCAGTCCACACACACTGGTAGGCAAATGCCAGTCCACACACACCTCCAGCCAAATGCCAGACACCAGGTGGTGGGATTGCTGTGTCAGTCCTGCAGGGGAATGAAAGTGATGGGCCCTTGAATGATGATGTGAATGTTGTAGTGTGTTGGGCCCACGGTTGGTGGTGTGAATGGTGTTGTGTGTGTGAGACGCATGAAAGGTGTGCGAATGGCCTGTAAAGTTTGGTGCCTAGTCGTGGCTTTACAGCTCACAAGCTGTAAGTCCCTTGTTTAGTATTCGATAATTGAAATTTTATTATTAATAGTGATTTCTATGTTATGACTTTCATTTAATCTTTTGTTAATAAAATCTACATTTTGAACTTTTCACTCACCCTTGTACCAAATCCAACCAGTATGTGTGTGTATTTGAGTAGTAGATGGTTGTATAGTAATGTTTTTGTCTTTCACTGCTAGAGTATGCAATGTATGTAGGGAAAACTTAACAACTTTTGTAAACTAAGCACCTTGGTACTCTAGGATGGTGTGTCTCGCATGGATCCCACAAGGTTTTCTTACCCAGAAGCCCTTGCAAACCTCAAACATCGGCTAAAAACATAATTTTCTTCATATTTCTGTGGGTCAAAATACTGGAATATGCAGGGAGCCACAAATTTTCTACCACCCAGCGTTCCCACGTCTTCCGAGAAAAATGGTTCTTACTTGTTTAGGTGGGCCTAGCACCTGCAAATGTAGGGGGTCTGAGGTGCAATGTGAAAACATCAACAAAATGGGTATCTGCGGTTTTTGGACCTGGGCTAGGCAACCATCCAGAGAAACCCACCATTCTAAGGCATTTTTGAAGACTAGACATCCAGGGGACTCCAGGGTGGTGTGCCTTGCATGGACCCCACAACGTTTTCTTTCCCACAATGCCCTGCAAACCTCAAAATGTGCAATAAAGTTGCACATCTCCTTGGATTTTTGCAACCTAAATTTCCAAAATCGGAAGGAATCCACAAAATTCCTACCACCCAGCATTCCTCTACATGTTACGATAATAATGCTGCCCCACTTGTGTAGCTGGGCCTATTGCCCACAGCAGGAACAGATCAAACTAAGGTCGATGGGAGTCCTCACAAACAGCGGTGTTGGGAGCATCTGCTTCTGGTCCTGTAACGTCTGCCACCTTTTTCACACCAAATCAGGCATAATCAATGGTTGGGAGCTTTCGGAGGCTCATGCTAATTAGCCGTCTGACAGTTCAGACAGGTAAAGGGTAACTTTCAAAAGGTACATTTCCTTAATATTTATAAAAAAAACTGACTTCTCCATTAAATTGAATTTTAAATAACTATTAAAATAGTTGTTTAATTTTTTTTCTAGCTGGTCCCTTTCCCAAGTTAGCAGTATTAGTATTTTAATCTGCACTCTAGTATTCCACATAGAACATCTAAGCCTGTCGCAGTGAAAATGGCTATTTGGGACTTATCACAATAGGGACATGGTAATATTGATTTTCTACATGTACCAATTTTCAATACCATGTATACTATCTTGTGGGATAGAAAGCTTACATGGGGAGACTTACTAATTTTTTAAAGGGAGATTTTTACCTGTCAAATAGTGCCATTTTGATATGTCAGATTGCAGGTTTACACTACAACAGTCAGGCTACACTTGGTAGGCCTGAAGCCATGTTTGCATTCCCTCTATAGTGGATGGCATAATAGGTACTACGGTCAACTAGTGACATTTAACCTCCAGGCATTGGGTACACTTTGTACACAATGAACTAGGGACCTCTATGCAAGTGAAATCAGCAAACTAGGAATAAGCCAATATAACCATGTTTACAGGGGGAGCACAAGTACTTTACTAATGGTTAGAAGGGTTAAAGTGCTCAGAGTTCTAAAGCCAGCAAACAAAAATAGGGTCCAGCAAAGTTGAAAAACTGGAGTGAACATGCAGAAAAGGTGGATTTCTTACACAGGCACCCCCAGCCAAGAGCTATGGTAGACTAATCAATCTCTTGACAGACTTTCCTGTTCAGTCAATAGAGCATGAACAATTCAACGCTTCTGCAGTGGCACCTGTCTGTTCTATGCCCCTCTGAACCTACATGTGTCCCTCTGTCTATCTCTGTCACCCACTGCCAGGTCGAGGCCCCCATCTAGGGCCTTGGGTATGATTTATTTCCAGCCCTGGGGCTGCGAAGGAGTTGCCCATCTGCCCCGTAAGTCTCATTGGTCTCCAAAGTTTCTCAGAGTGGGGGGCTGCATCCTTAGATGATAGACACCCTCCTTCCTCTCTTTCTTCTGTCAACCCAGGGGCAATACCCTGAGACTAGCCTTTCATTTCAGGGTCTGTGCTCTGATACTGAACTGGTTCCAGGCAGTCCAGGACTTCTAGGTCAGACACACAGTTCCCCTCAAGGATGGCACACTCTGTCTCTATCATGCAGGGGTCTGACTTGTGCAGGCCTCCCTGTCTTACATCTGTGTGACAGTGCAGGCAGCACCTCCAGGCCAGGTCTGGCCCTACCAGGGACAGTCTTATGGGGCTCTCCTTTTGACACAGGTGGCCCCTTAACCATGGTCCTTCCAATGTGAATGTCATCCACCTCCTACCCCTCACTTCCCATCTTGGCCTCTGTACTCTATGTTTTGGAACAGTACCCTCAGAAATCTGGGTCTTTGGGTGGCCCCTTAGACTGCGCACCCCCTTGCACGTCTTTGGGTGGCCCCAATGATGTGATCTGAGATACCCCTCCCGGGTGATTCACGCACTATATAAGTTCAATTAATATAACATAACTGCCCCTCCCTGCTCTTTTCCTGATGATAGGAGTTCAATGCAGGGAATGGGATTCTGGGTACTGACAGTGACCCTCTTCTGGGCATGTAGCCCTCCCATTCTAGGGATACCAGGATCATAGAGCAGACATACTCCTGCCCCATGGTCTGCGTTGTCCTACAGACCTGTCCTTGCAGATACTATTCTGGGGGAACCAGCCTTGTTAACAAAGTGATTTTGCTGGCACCAGTATCCCTCAGAGCAGTGACAGGGAACCCAGTCACAATGAGTTCCTGGAAGTCATGTCTACCACCCTAAGGGATGATCAGCATATCTTCTGGGTTCACATCCCAACTAAGTGATACTAAAGAAAGCTCTTCTCTCTCCTCTTGGGAATAACCTCCCCCTCTGGCCACATTAGTCACCCCTGCGGAATGTGCTCCTATGTGGCGGGGGGTTCCTGGTACATAGAGAGTTCCCCTTCTTGTGCCCTGACTGATAACAGTCAGCCTGAAAGGGAACCCTGAGCCTCTGCCCATCAAAACCTCCCCTCCTGTGCTCTGATGGTCTAGGAATTATTCCTCTCAAAACACTTTTGGGCCCTTTTTGGAACTTTTCTGTATTATACTGGCATTCCCCTTCTCTCTGTGAAGGGTAACCTGAACCACCCTTCCTGTCTTTACTCCTGGGTACCTTCTTGGACACTCTGCTGCTCATTCAGAGGACAGCTTCTTTCCAAATTTCTCTGGGCACAGTAACCTTGGAATCTATCTGCAACTCCGTAAAGCAATTACTTAAGATGCTCTCCTTCATAAACAAATTGGACAGCCATCATAATCCTTTATTGCCCTTCACCCAACCTTCCAGAGCCTTGCTAGATGAGTCTCATGGGATTGTTTCTGGCGATGACTGAACTTCAGACAATACTTCTCAGGTGTCAGACCAAATTTGTCTACGTCATTTCAGATGTCGTCAGTGATGTCATCAATGTAGTCATTTGCAATGTCATCAATGCTGTCATTTGACATGCCATAAGTGATGTAATATGTGAGGTCATAAGCAGTACATGGGGGCTCAAGTTTTAGTTAGCTCAGCACACTATAACTGATGAACGCCCATGCCCCACCCTTGGTACGCCCCCATGGCGCACCAAGGGGCTGCTTCGCATTACTTTTACGTTATTTCCAGCGCTAAACAAGTTTAGCGCTGGAAAGTAAATTTAAAAAAAAGATTTTGCGTCGTTTTGCGTCACTTTTGCGACGCAAACACGGCGCAAAAGCTTAGTAAATCTCCCCCAAAGTGTTTCTGTGTGTATTTTTATGTTTTTCACTTTTTTTGTTTTTTGACTACTGCTTGATTTTTGGTTACCCTTTTTTGCTTTCACATTTTGTAAAAAAATGTTAGCTACTGTTTTACATTTTTTTCGATATTCTTTTTAATTTTGTAAAAACTTTTTTTAGTACTGCTTTTATTTATTTATTTTTTATTTTATTTTATTTTTGTGCTCCATTTGTTGGTGCTGTTCCATGACCTTTATATATAAATTTCTGTTTTCTTCACCACAGGCTATATCTTTATGGCAGTGTCTGCAGTATATCCTGAAATGCTGCATGCTATGATTGTTTTCTTCCTCTTCTTATTGCAGCACTTCCTCCGGATCAGTTGGCTGTCCAGTGACCGCTCGGCCAGGGGACAGTCATGAGACAGTGGTAGAGGTGTGTGGTTGAAGAGGCTTAAATTGTGAAATTAAAAGCCACGACATTGGACTTCAAAAAGTCTGACCTACACAAAGTCTTGAGGGCTGCTAGACAAGAACCTATGGGTTGAGTGTATAATACCCATATGGACTATTGCATCTATTCATAATATTGGTTGCAAGTGATTCAAAAGAAAAACGATTTCATGGAATACCATTACTGAGAAACGATTTCATCTAAATTGTTAAATGGAAATTTTCAGAGTTAATGGCATTAACCTTTTCGTAGAAACCAATTCCTAGAATTGATCTTTTTCTCGAAATTGGCTTTTGAATGCTTATTTTTTAAGTGTAAAAGCAATGGATACAGGCCTTACTTTCAGAAACAGTTTTGGCGGAATTATTGATTTCAGTGCTTTACTCCAGGGGACATTATTTCATATTTATATATTTTGCATTGTCAAACAATTACTTCTGAAGCTTTTAATTTGTTGACTCGTAATCATGCGTAAGACCTTTTCATTGGTGACCCCTCACAACCAGAAAACACCATCAATCCCTGCCCCCTAAAGCCCCTCACCACACCTAAACTACACTCATACCTGAAGTCTAAAAACCCTAAATCTGCTATCCCTGAACCATAAAATCACTCACCACCCATTCCTGAACCCTAAAAACTCCTTTCTACGCTTAAACCCCACCCATCCCATACTCCTTAAAACACCTCAGCCACCAAAACTCCATCCATCCCTGAACCTGAAAAAACCCTCACTGCCCTTAAACAGTAGCCATCCATGACCCATAAGAACTCCTCATTTTGCTAAACTACTCATCACTGAACCCTAAAAACCCCTTTTCAATATCTAAACTCCACCCACCTCTGAATCCTTAAAATCCCTCACCCCCCTAAACTTCATTACATCCTGAACCCTAAAAACTCTGCACCACCCCTGACACTGCCCATAATTGAAACCTAGAAACCCTCATCAGCCCTAAATGCCATGAATTCTAAAACCCCTCAAAACCCTTACACTCCACTTCTCCCTGAAACCTAAATACACTTCACACACCTCAACACCACTCTTTCATATACTCCGAAATAACCCTCACCACCCCTACACCCCACTCATCTCTAAACCCTAAAAACCCCTTTCTATGCCTGAACTCCAATTATTCCGGACCCCTAAAAACCCCTAAACATTACCCATCTCTGACCCAAAAAACCCATCAGTAGTCCTAAACTCCACCCAAGTTTAATGTAATATTGGAAATATCTGCTGACTGTAAGTGAAACAGTAGCTGTAAACTCTGTGTGGATATCTGCTAGCTCCCAGTGCAAGCTTAGCCTCATTTGGCCAAGTCTGCGCTTTACAATTTTCTCTTGATGTAAAGTCCTTTGTGATGACATATCTTTGACATCAACGAGGCATTGGTGAAGTCACATATAGTGGTATAAGTGATATTATCTGTGATGTGATTTATGAGGTTACTTGTAATGCAGTGGGGAGTGGTATGGTTACATTGCTAACTATGGAGAAATGTTGACTGGATACCATTGTTCTTGGAAGTTTCATAAATACATCCACTCAAGGAATCTGTGCTTGACCTCATGGTCTCAGGTTCAAAATCTGGTGGGTCCTCTGAGTCATTTGTCCTTCTCCAAATTAATAAAAAGTCATAGTCAAATCTAAGATCACCAACACTTGGCAAAAGTACTTTACACCAGTGTGCATTTATGTTTCTTTTACAGCACCACATAGCTGTCACACTTTCAATGTGATTATGGGTGACATTTTCATATTTTCATCGTGCCTATGTGTGATGTTACAACTGCTTGCATTTGACACTTTGAGTGACACTTTATTACTACTGGAGCAAGAAATTGTGAAAATGAGCATTATGTGGGTTCACCTAAGTGTATTTTTTAAAGGCAAGAAAAATAGGTTCTCAACAACAGAAGTACATATCTAGGTAGCCTCTTTTGACTGCAAGCAGGTTTCTCCTGCCACCCTGCCACCACACACTTTTGTTTCCTTGCAGCTAAAAGCCGATCTTAGATTTGACTATGACTTTTTATTAATTTGTCCCCATCACCATGAGGATTGCAGATTGCCATGCTGTCCTAGTTGAGTAAAAACTGTGTTGTTTTACATCTATTCCTCTCTCCTCACCTTGTTGTAATGCAAAGATAATTTCTGACAGGGCAGTGACACATCATGGCTGGTCGCATCCAAGCCTGACACTGTGTGTTGGTTATGACAGGGTTCAGTGCATTTAGTCTAAGGCTGAACTCTAATTGGACAACAACTGTGTAATCTTAGCTCATCCATGAAAATTGTTTCTGCACCGAGGCATCCCCACAAGTGTGGTGCAGTGAAGCCATCACCAAGGCACTAGATAGTTGTGAGGAAATAACTAGGGAAGAGTGGAGGGTATGCCTTATTACTAAAAGCAGTCTCTGCTATGTGAGGAGAATGGCCAGTGGGATGAGCTAACAAATTGCACTGCCAGGTCACCCTAAAGCAAAGTCTCCACAAAGAAAGGAAGTCTTTTATGTGGTCGGTAGGGACCTCTGACTGACCAGCAACTGATAGCAATGTCCCTATTTGCCTGGCCCCACCACTAGCACTCAAAAACACGTAACTTGCTGCTTGGGCACTCACAGACTTCATGAGGTGATTCAGCCTGGCAGCAACTGACGAGCCACAGAAGAAACCATGAGTGACTGTGCTTCACAGCACTGACAGTGTGCTCCCTCTGGCCTGACTCTTAAACCTGGTTAGCAGGTTCCTTGGCCCGAGGTGGCAGTTGGTCCACCCACCCACAGTGATCAAGCAACCTGAACCGGCAAAGACAGGCAGGCTAGCTGTTAGATTTGGGGGTCTCTAGTTGGCACAGGTAGGTACTTGTGACAAATAGGGACCCTTGCCTCCAGTCAGGGTAGGGGGGTACACTCCTAAAATAACCCCTGCTCACCCCCTTGGTAGCTTGGCACGAGCAGACAGGCTTATCTCAGAGGCAGTGTGTTAAGCATTTGTGAACACATACAGTAATCCAGTGACAACACTACAGATGGACACCACACAAGTTTTATATCAAAAATAAGTATTCTTTATATAGAGTT
The DNA here is from genome assembly GCA_963921515.1 of Calotriton arnoldi. Lineage (NCBI taxonomy): Eukaryota > Metazoa > Chordata > Amphibia > Caudata > Salamandridae > Calotriton > Calotriton arnoldi. The sequence continues at coordinate 2,379,150 of CAWUFW010001565.1, forward strand.
AACACAAGACCATAAACGACAAAAATCCACAATACTGTACTTAAAATGGTAGGTTTAGCTTAGTTCTCTTCAGTTCTTAAAATGCAACACTTTGAGTCAATGTACCTTACAATGCGTCACGCTTCTACAACGAAAGTGTTGCAGAGATGGAGATGCGGCAAACATCCGGTGCAAAGAAATAAAGACGTCAAGTTCTTCCTGATGCGGCACGCTTCTCCGATGTTGCGAGAAGTCTCGACTCGATGCGTCAGCTGCAGCGGCGACACCCTTGTTCCGTGATGCGACGACAGTGGCTTTGGCGGCGACACTCTTCTCCGACGTTGCGAGACGCTTCCGCTCGATGCGACAACTGCAGCGGCGACACCCTTGTTCCGTGATGCGACGGCAGCAGCTCCGACGGCGGCACGCTTCTCCGTGGATGCGAGGCGCTTCTCTTGATGCGGTGCAATGCGACAGCTACAGCAGCGACATCTACGATGCGATGGCAGCGGCTGCGACGGCGACATGCTTCTTCCTCGTGGCGAGACGCTTCTCTTGATGTGGTGCAATGCGACAGCTATAGCGGCGACATCTCCGATGCGACGACAGCGGCTGCGATGGCGACACGCTTCTTCGGGGTTGCGGGACGTTTCTTGAGATGCGGTGCAATGCGACAGCTACAGCGGCGACATCCACGATGCGACGGCAGCGGCTGCGGCTGCGACGGCGACACGCTTCTCCCTCTTGAGTCGCGCTTCCAGCTCCTTGCGACACGCAGTCCCTCAGAAAGCCCAAAACAGCAGCAGGCACTTCCAAAGAACTCTTGGGGAGCTGGGGGTTGAAGTCTGTTGTCCCTGAGACTTCAGCAGGAGACAAGCTCTTTTCTCAAGCCCTTGGAGATCCTTCACAAGTTGACTAAAAGTGCACACAAAGTCCTTTTCTCCTTTCTTTGGCAGTCAGGCAACCACTGCAGGCCAATCCCCCAAGCAGCACTTCAGCTTAGGGATAGTCTCTCCTCAGTTCCTTCTGGTTCCTCTCCTCAGCAAAGGTTTCTTCTTGTTTCCCAAAGTGATCTAATTTCCTAGGGGTCTGGGTCCCCTTTTTATACACAGTTTTTCTTTGTTCTCTGAAGGCAGAGAGGCCTTTGCCTAGTCCAAAACCAGTTCTAGTCAGTCCTGGAGCACTTTGTTTACAGGACTCCTTCCTTCCTTTCAGAATGTGGGGCAGAGTGCTCAGCCGCCCGGCAGGAGGTGGAGCCAGCATTGTAGAAGGCAGGCACAGCCCTATTCAGACCCAGGTGCAACTCCTCCCTCCATTCTGGATGCAGATCTTTCTATTCAGCCCTGGCTGCCTCACCCTGTCTCCTGGAATATCCCCAGCCCCTGTCACTCACAAACCCAGACAATGAATACACAACCTAGCAGAGGCAGGCTTGGAACTTTAGGCAAGAAAATACCCACTTTCTAAAAGTGGTATTTTCAAACACAGAATGTTAAAACCCACTTCATTAAAAGATGTATTTTATCATTCTGAGTTCAGGCATACTAAATTCGTTTTTCTACCATGTTTCCTGGGTCAGGTAGGATTATAAGGTGTAATAATCAAAACTGCCCATTCTGGCCTATGGAGAACAGGTAGCCTTGCAATAGTGAAAAACGAAAATGGCTGTAATTCACTATTAGGACATGCCACACACACCAGGGCATGTCCTACCTTATACTTACAATGCACCCTGCCCTTGGGCCTACCATAGGGGTGTCTGACATGAAGAAAAGGGAAGGTTTAGGGACTGGCAAGGGGTGCACTTGCCCAGTCAGTATGACAGTACCAGACTGCACACAGGCTCTGCAATGGCAGGCCTTAGACACACTTTTACAGGCTGCTTCTGTGGGTGGCACAACCAGTGCTGCAAGCCCACCAGCAGCATTGGATTTACAAGCCCTGGGCACACTCAGTGCACTGTACTAGGGACTGACAAGTAAACCAATTATCCAATCAGGGAGTCACTAATACATAACACAATTTATCATAGGGAGCACTTGCACTGTGGCACTGAATAGTAGTGGCACAGTGCCCAAAGCATCTAACACCAGCAAAAACAGATCAATAACATTGGAGGCATCATAAAAGAATGGAAGGGAGACCCACGCCAAGGATGCCAGGTCTAACACTAGCCAACAAGCCTTTTGCAGCGAATATTGCACTGAGTGTGCCACTAGACTGTTGTCTACCACTGATCCACTTTAGCCATTTTTACACCACTTTAAATGTATTAAGCATAATAATACCTACTTCCTGGGCTGCTAACTGATAATATCAACACAACACAACAGTGAAAACATAAAATACAGTGGACCAGATGCACGAACATTTTATTCACAAAAAGTGATTAAAAATGGCATAATAACTTTTTGTGAATGCAATAGAATTTTTCGAACCAACCAATGCACTAATAGGTCAGTTCATGAAAATCCCATTCACAGTTCAACCTGCCTCATCTCATTTGTATTCAGGAGGTAGACTGGAAATTGTGAGTCACTCCCACTGGTGGCTGTCACAGGAATGGTGGACTGCAGATCTGGTGGCAGCAAACCACGTTTGTGGTTGATATATAAATGTATATCAAGAAATGGGGCTGCGTTTACCGGGCCAAGATGTGGTATATTTATACCCTAAAGAGTCTCGGTCCTCAGTATGGTTTGTATTGGACATGAGGAAGACGTCAGGGGTGAACTTTGTACATACATATTATGCCAGTGGTGTATTCTTAGAGAGCATATAATTAATGAGTACAGTGTGGACCTGTGTTTGGAAAAACCCTTGCTGTATTCAAAACCACAGGATAGATAACGTTCAGCCCTCAGAGCTCGTTGTGTACTAGCTGGGACCAATGTAGGTAAAAGAGCATGCCTATATAAGGAATCATACTATAATAGAACATGTACAGTTGTGACCATAATTGGGCATATGCGGCCATGACCATAATAGGGCAAGTACGAATGTGACCATATTGGGGTAAATATGAATACGTCCATTTTAGGGCATGTACAAATGGGTCTACATTAGGGCCTCTATGCGGGATATAACACCCACTCCTCTTTCGAACTGGATAAAAATGACCATACTTAAAATCTGGAAAATTTAAAAACAATTTTAAAAGCAAGTAAAAACATGGTTCTAAAAAATCGTTAAAAATTTTGGTGCTAAATAATAAAAAAAAAATGTTTAAATTCAGCTTTTCTAGTTGCCACTTAAAAAGTCAATATCGTTTCTCTATAAAGATCGCATTACCATAAGCAGAAAAAGGCCATGCCTTTCTCAAGCGAAAGTGTCAATGTAAGAAAATGTTCCAAATTTAGATCGTTTACTTTGAAACGAGTGAAGAAGCCAAATTCTTTCCCAGGACACGATGAGCCAATTCAAGATTACGCGTCCTGGCTGGGAAGCTCAATATTCTCGGTATCAGCTGCTGTAGATGACAAATCCAACGCCTCACAGAGAACGTCAATCGCACATAGATGGAATGTAGTACTGTCAACAGTCGGTGCTGCGGCAGCTTGTGCAGCAGTTGTTACCTGGGTGCCTGTGGAAGAATCACCTAACCCAGCAGGAGCAAACGGCACCTGTGGATTCTCTAGGAATGCGTTCATCAGAATTGGAAGCCGCTGAGGACAACGCAGAGCGTGGGCCTTTATGGGGTCCAGCATTGCATCCGTGTCCGGAGGCGCATCTAATGGAAATGTTAGACAAAGATCCAACGTGCATTCTTCTCCGCAGAACAGGCATCGAAGAACAGGTAAGATGCAGTCTACCCAGACTGGTCTAAATGATAGAAACCAGGAGGCATTGAGTTCTCGCAGGCAGGAAATGCCCAGTAGTTGTACCATGCGTTCACGGTATTTCCGCTCCAGGAGCGTGTTCACTATTCCCTCGGGAAGTGGGCCGTCCATTGCGTAGCAGCAATATTACAATCAGGATTCCTGCGATTAGGAACAGGATGAGCGGGAATCCTCCGAATACGCTTCCCAATACGGAGTGTATAAAATTTGGGATTACTCCGAGGACTGTCTGAAAGATGCTTAACAGTCCGGACCCTATGGTCTTAAAAAGGTGTACGATACCGCTCGTATCAGACATATTGAAGATACGTCCCACCATTTCTGCGAAATGAATGGGGCAGTTTGTACGTATGATTGCCTGTATCTCGGTCGAGGTCCTTGCAACTTGAAGTTCAAAGGTTTCTCGAGCGGAGGTTAAGGGCATGGGTTGCTGTAAAAGCATGGCTTTCAATCTGCTCAGAGTATCAAACTGTATAAAAGAAACATTCAGCGAAGGCCATAGCGGCGCCTCCCCGACTGTGTTCAGTGGCGGAAACAATACTTGCATACAGCAAGTAACCCTGGAGTTAACAGTGACTAGATATACGACGCCCGGAAGCATCCCACAGCAACCTTGATCATTTAACATTAAGTAACTCCCATTCAAGAGCAGCTGGAAAACCGGCGTGATCATGGCCGCTGGGGTCCCTGACATGTGACAAGATAAGTTTGCTACTGAACCGCTACAGGCTCCGTGTAGAGAAATATCCTGACACATGAGAGAACCGCTTAAAGCGTTCTTGCAGTTTGTACCACTCAGATACACTTCTCGATCCCCATTCCGGCATCGGTATCTATATGGTAACTCCCACATTTCCTTGATGTATCCCTTACCCATTTTCACATATTTGCCTGCCTTTGCTCAAGGCAATATTGAAACTGAAACGTAGTGACCGGCAGAGTGATTTGGCCATGAATTAGCCATTCTGTTGATGGTGATTCGGCTACAGTGAATGGTAACCTTTCCAGTTTCTCAATACGCAGCATTGTATATTTGGCTCCCCTCTGTGCCATTTCTGTCTGTTTATCAGTTAGATTGTATTCTGAGAACAGAGACGTGGTGTTTATAAAACGCCATGGCACATAGCCTGCACGCAAAGATTGCAGCGTCCAGCTTAATAACATAATAGAACGTAGCTGAGATTGCCCGTGTTGTAATAAGGCCAGATCTTGTTCTAATATGTCGATCGCCGAGGACACAATGTTGCCTAAGGAGTAAATCCTGGAGGTCAAAGTAGTTAACCCATTATCCACCACAGCTAATGCCTTTTCTAAGTTAATACGGTCTATTTCCCGTATCCTTTCTGCGGCCTCTTGTTGGGATATTTTCCAGTTTTCATTATAGTAGGCATAAAGGCCTGCATATATGAAATGTTTCTGACGTTGTTTCCTGGGACCTAGTAGAAAATCTCTAAGATCCATGTCAGGTGTGAGTAAGGTCAAGTGGTGCTTTACTTCTGTCAGTGTTGAGGTCTCTAGCCAATCAAGGCACAACTTCCCAACACTATACGATGTCACTACCCCTGGGTGCTGTCTTTGTACATAGCGTGGATCTGGCCTATGGATACTAAACCCTTTGGTTGTATTCATAAATCTCTGTTGACAGGTGTTTGTGTCAATGGGCCAAACCAGCCATTCTGTCCAATCAGGATCTGACCTGTTGTACTGGAAAATGTCATCTAATTCTACCCCTTGTGTAGTTGAATTCTGCCCCCCATCCATCTGCGATGGTGTTGGAAACCCCGGTGTGTTCATTTCCTTGCCTTTGGCTAATCCAAGACAGGTTGTTTGTTGCACAGTTTCATTCAGAAATAAAATCTGCTGCGGAATGATGCATGCTCTAAAAAGTGCTTCTATTCCCTGGACTTGCCAGTCCCTAGAACACCAGATCGATTTGGAATCTATTGTGTCTTTCCATAGATCAAAACCCTGTTTAGACATCTGGTTCAAAAAGGATGCAGAGTAAATATGTTTGGTGTTTGTTAACATAATTTTCTGAGCTGAAATTTTCGTCACTTTATAATAGAATGACTTCGGGTCGGATGTGTTAAACCCTGAGAAGTATGTGAATTTCTGTGGAAATGCTTGTGAACTACCTTTTGGAGGTGTTGGGCAGTGTTCCCACTGGTAGTACTCAAATACATTTCTAGGTGTTATAGACTTGTGTAAGAAATGATGACCAAAATGTTGGTAACAGTACAATGTATCATAGTCTGAAGTACCTTCTAACATTTCATTGTTCGGAAATGCAGCAGTTATTTCTAAATCAGACATCATAGCATTTACAGTTTCAGTGTCCCAATCATCAGAATATGCACTGGAGGTAATGATATCACTTAAAGAAATTTTAAATACCTTTTTTAGCTTTAAAAGTTCAGTCAGACCTAATATATCATAATCAATCTTGTCCCATACTATACCGTCCGGTATAGGAACTGCTGTAATGTTCACTGAAGACAAGTCTCTTGGTTCACGATGTGAAGACTGGTGTGGTTTTAAAATCAAATTGACTCTTTGGGCTGTAGAGCTCTGCTGGATATATCGTCCATTAATAAGCATACTAAAAGTTATAATTAAACCTAGCCAGAAAATGAAAAATAAAATCCCAGTGATATACCATAGTTCTATCCAAGGTGTTGTATTCCTCTTAGGGTGTCCATAAACGGGCTTTCCAGTATCATGTCCTTATATAGGCACAATTCGCCCTGCCCTTATATAGGCATAAAATCCCAGCCCTTATTTAGGCATTAAACCGTGCACTCCAAATACAGGCATGGTCTCCGACATCCGTCCACCCTAACGTCACAACGAGTACATGAAGAACAGACCCTTAGGCTGCGGGAGTTTCCCTAGTCCAGGACTATTGATTTCTTCAAGGACTCATATATTATGCATGAACCATTATTCCTTAGGGGTTCATTCATGACGTCTTTCGCTGTCCGACTCACGTCAATACTAACATTCCTAGGTACTCTCAGGTATAAATATACCTTCCCTAGCACCTGTAAACCAGAGGAGACCTCGACTTCAGAGGAGCCCGTTTCCCGGCCTGACGCACTGAGAAGACGCTGTCATCCCTGCACGCAGAGAGTCCAGCTTCCAGTGATCTGACTTCCCTTGCGGGGTGTTGGAGTTCGAGTCTGGCAAAGAGATTCCTACCTCTCTCATTCTTCAGGTATGGAGCTGATAAGAACCTAGAGGGACTCTTGGCATACTAGGCATACTAGGCTTAACATACTCTTAGTATACCATAGTAAGGAATACTTCACCTACTTCCTACCTCTCCCTACACCTAGGTTAGGTTAGGTACATTGGGGTAGAACTAGCTTAGAAACGCATCGTATGAGTACTCGCATTTTTAGTCTGTGTTATTTATGTAAAGGCATATGTACTAAAAGATAATGCTCTCGCAGTATTATTTATTTCTACTGCTCACACTGTACATTAGTTATCTCGCATACTGTCTTGTGATCGTAACAGCACATTTTACTTACACCAGAAACAAGACTGTTCAATAAATCTTTTATTGAAACGCCCGTCTGTTCTTTCTGTGTAACTTGGAGAAAACTAAGCATGCACGATTGAGCTGAGTGAAATAGTTATCTATTGTTTCCACGACTCTGGGACACGTTCTGATTCTAAAGGGAAACACAGTGGTCATGTTTTGCGGCTGCCAGAAACTACTCCCTTCTTGATGTCAAGGAGTTTCTAGTGGCCTCTGAGCTAGCTGGCACAAGTAATTAAGTTTAATATACTCGATAGGGACATACTGACCTTAGTCCTATGTCAAACCAATAGGATATATTATTCCAATGCGCAGAGCCTATTAGGGAAATAGGAGCTACACTACAAAGGTGACACCAGGTAAGTCTTTCTAAAAAAGTTCAAAAAGTCATTGAGTTTCTGTTGGAGTGATTTTTTGGCTGGCGTCGTTTCCGGCTCGCTTGGATCCAGTGGAAACGTATCAAAGTTCATGAAATAGCCAGAAGCTGTTCGATCAATTGTTGGAATTGCATCGGGATTTGTTGAAATCGGATTTTGCTCTTGACGAGGCATGTTGACGTAGATGTCTGTATTAGGTCTGATTGCAACTTGGTTGTTAAGTTGATTTTCATTTTGAAGATGAATTTCTTGTTGAAGTGGAACAAGTTCCATAGCATTGTTGCTTAGTCCTTCATTCCGTACAGGTGGCTCTTCAAACGTGATGAGTCTTTCTGTTTGGACTTCTTGGATTGTAGTGAGAGGAGGGCGTCTGCTACTGTGGAGTCCACGAGGCCTACTGTTTAGTATCGGCCACATAGTGTGGTTTGATTAAGTCAATTGAGACAAATCATTTCTCCTTTTTTCCGGCAAGAGCTGGCAGAAGTACAGTTCTTGTGCCGTGGATTGCAAGGACCGGTACAGGCTTTCTGTAGGATGGCCCAAATTCTTTCTTGTCAGCAATCTTCTCTCTGACCAGATCCCCGATTTTTGGGATCCAGATAGGTCTTGCCATTACTGCCTTGACTTCCTCAGTGGCGGCCTGTTTCTGGACCACGTTACTTTGTTGTGTCCTGGATTCATTTAGATCCTGTAAAACAGCCAAACGATCATGGATATCAAATGGTTTTTCATCCGCCACTGTGCCTTCACAATAAAGATCAGGTACCCACATTCTTGTCCCAAATAGGACCTCGTAAGGAGTGACACCTCCTAGAGAGCTTCTTGGCTGGTTATTGAGCGCGCGCTGTACCCCATAAAGGTGATCGACCAATCTGCCGCCCTTGCCTAATACCGCAGCTGTTAAGGATTGCTTTAAGTCTCGGTTTTTCCTCTCCACAACAGAATTTCCCTCGAGATGATACGGAGAGGAGTACCGCAATGCAACGCCCATTCCTTCCTTGGCTTCTTTGTAAGCCCGAGAACTAAACGCCGGACCACGGTCAGAATGTAACGTGCCAACTGCGTATGTGCCGATAACGACTCGCAAATCTTTTATAACAGTTCGAGCGTCAGCCGAGCGCTGAGGCCAAACCCATAGGAATCTAGAGCAGGAATCCACTGCAACCATGATATATTTTTTGGACACATCAGATTGTAGGGGTCAGCAGTGGTCCAAATACACACATGCGAGAGGTTTGTCTGATTTCAGCAATGGTGTCTGTGCTGGGCGTGTTACGGTGGAGCCGTTCATCTGCTGACAGATGTTGCATTTCAAGACATAGGGGCCGATTCCGATTCGGGCCGGAAAACGTACCGACCGACTCGGTACGGGAATTAACTAAGTCCGACCGACACGTACCGGCGCTGCCCGATCCGGGTAGTACGATGAAATGCATGTGAATCACGACCGACTCGTACGGAACTCAAGCCGAATGACCAACCCGGACGGAAACAAGCTATCCGGCCGGGAAACCACGCGAATCGAACCGACCGACACGCACCAGGAATGAACCCGAACGAAACGTACCCGCGAACTCCGACCCGCGCAGTACGATGCAATGCGTGCAAAATCAGACCGATTCGCACGGAGCCCAAGCCGTACGACCGACACGCATACAAAAGCCAGCCGAACAAACACAATAATCCGTGACCGACACGTACGCCGCACATGCAACCTAGCTGAAACACAGCGGGAACGACTCGGAGAAGCGCGCACAAGACAACTGCAGTGTCCTACTCGGTCAGAAGAACGTCTCCTACATGCACAAAAATTACAAAGGAAAAAGTACAAAAAAAGAGGGCCAAACAAGCAATGACAAAGTCAATAAATACAGGGGGGGAAAAAAATGGAACAAGGACACACCCCCAACTCCACCTATATAAAGGCCACAAATCCCTACCATGATCCTTTGCAAATTCCACTGACCTGCCAGCACAGAACACCATCAGACAGCAACCACAGACACACTCACAGCTCATCCAACACACAAGCCACACACCATTAGCACCTCAATAAATAGCACCCTCACATACACCCAGCAAAACCTACACTCACACACCCTCACTTGCACACACACACACATCAATCACCACCACCACCCATCACCATGCCCCCAAAGAAGAATCCAAAGTTCCTAGATAGTGAATTGGAAGTCCTGGTAGACGAGATCCTGAGGGTAGAGCCACAGTTGTTTGGCACATTGGTCCAACAGACCCCCATGGCGCAGAAAACCAAGATGTGGGAGAGGATCGTCAACAGGGTCAACGCACAATCACCATGTTTGCGCACAAAGGAAGACATCCAGAACAGGTGGTATGATGTGCGCAGGAGGGTCAGGGACCTACTGAAGAAGGATTACATCCTGAGCCAGCACACCGGCAGTGGCCCTCCTGCCAAACCAGTATACCTCAGGCCCTGGGAGGAGAAGGTACGGGCCATCCTACCACCAGTGAGCGTATATGGACTAACAAACATCCCAGAGCCTGGTGAGTACACAACAAATATACACAATATGGTGTGACAATACACACACATCACTGTCAAGGGGATAGTCAAACCATGCACCCTTAGCAAATCCACAGCAACCAAAAGATAATCATCCCAAGATGTGAATGCCAGTCAGACAAACACAATACCTGCCATCTCATAGTGACATGTAACTGTGTCATGACATGTACAAACACAACAACAAATAGAGCAAGGCAGTGGCACAAATATAACCAACAAACACTGTCTGATATTTTGCCACCACTAGAACACCACCTCACAGGGAAGCTCACTGAAAGGAAGGAATTCTGTGTATGCTGGTGAAGTCAGTGTAGCCAATAGCATGATGGGAGTTGTAGTCACAGATAATGGTCAGCCTCACATTTGGCCCATCAACACCACCCTGAACTATGCTCACAACACAGGGAGTGGAAAAGGACTGACAAGATGGCTGACACTGGGTACTGCTGTGGAGAGCACAAGGCCCTGCTGGGAACTGTGCAACAACCAACAGCAGAACACCACTGACTGACATCCTGAAAGCCAACTTGCACTCCCTGCAATGCAAGCACGTTCCATGGTGGGATACCTGGCTGGGTGGGAAGGAGGACTGACAGCACTGACCATAGTTACAAGCAGCTCTCCTCACACACCCCCTCAACACAAACTCCACATAACCCACCTGGGAGAATGCAATGCCTCGCACTCTAAATGAAGATCCCACAAAGAACCACCACCCTGGGTAATGCTGTGTGAAGCACAGGGACACTCTTGGGACTTGTAGCCAAACAAACGCCAGGACAACACTGTCAGCCATCCTGTCAGCACAGGCACACTACCCCACAGGGAAGCAGAGTCAAAAGGAAGGAAGTATGGGCATGCTGGGAAGTGGGGGTTGTAGGCAATAGCATGATGGGAGTGGTAGTCACAGCTCAACATCCCCCACCCACATGGCCCAGCAAGCTCACACTGAACCATGCACACCTCACAGGGAGTGAAAAGCCACTTCAAAGATGTCTGACACTGGCCTCAGCTGTGGGGAGCACAAGGCCCTGCTGGGAACTGGTCACCAACAAACAACAGGACCACACTGTCAGCCATCTTACCATTGCTGCCACACACACACACAGTGAAGTCCACTCAAAAGGAAGGAAGTATGAGGCATGCTGGGAAGGGGGGTGCAGGCAATAGCATGATGGGAGTGGTAGTCACAGCTCAACATCCCCCACCCACATGGCCCAGCAAGCTCACACTGAAGCATGCACACCTCACAGGGAGTGAAAAGCCACCTCAAAGATGTCTGACACTGGCCTCAGCTGTGGGGAGCACAAGGCCCTGCTGGGAACTGGGCACCAACAAACAACAGGACCACACTGTCAGCCATCTTACCATTGCTGTCACACTCACACACAGTGAAGTCCACTCAAAAGGAAGGAAGTATGGGCATACTGGGAAGGGGGTGCAGGCAATAGCATGATGGGAGTGGTAGTCACAGCTCAACATCCCCCACCCACATGGCCCAGCAAGCTCACACTGAAGCATGCACACCTCACAGGGAGTGAAAAGCCACCTCAAAGATGTCTGACACTGGCCTCAGCTGTGGGGAGCACAAGGCCCTGCTGTGGGAACTGGGCACCAACAAACAACAGGACCACACTGTCAGCCATTTTACCATTGCTGTCACACTCACACACAGTGGAGTTCACTCAAAAGGAAGGAAGTATGGGCATGCTGGGAAGGTGGGTGTAGGCAATAGCATGATGGGAGTTGTAGTCACAGATATTGCTCACCCTCACAATTGGCCCATCAACACCACTCTGAACCATGCTCACATCGCAGGGAGTGGAAAAGGACTGACAAGATGGCTGACACTGGGTACTGCTGTGGGGAGCACAAGGCCCTGCTGGGAACTGTGCAACAACCAACAGCAGAACACCACTGACTGACATCCTGAAAGGCAACTTGCACTCCCTGCAATGCAAGCACGTTCCATGGTGGGATACCTGGCTGGGTGGGAAGGAGGACTGACAGCACTGACCATAGTTACAAGCAGCTCTCCTCACACACCCCTCAACACAAACTCCACATAACCCACCTGGGAGAATGCAATGCCTCACACTCTAAATGAAGATCCCACAAAGAACCACCACCCTGGGTAATGCTGTGTGAAGCACAGGGACACTCTTGGGACTTGTAGCCAAACAAACACCAGGACAACACTGTCAGCCATCCTGTCAGCACAGGCACACTACCCCACAGGGAAGCAGAGTCAAAAGGAAGGAAGTATGGGCATGCTGGGAAGGGGGGTGTAGGCAATAGCATGATGGGAGTGGTAGTCACAGCTCAACATCCCCCACCCACATGGCCCAGCAAGCTCACACTGAACCATGCACACCTCACAGGGAGTGAAAAGCTACCTCAATGATGTCTGACACTGGCCTCAGCTGTGGGGAGCACAAGGCCCTGCTGGGAACTGGGCACGAACAAACAACAGGACCACACTGTCAGCCATCTTACCATTGCTGTCACACTCACACACAGTGGAGTCCACTCAAAAGGAAGGAAGTATGGGCATGCTGGGAAGGGGGGTGTAGGCAATAGCATGATGGGAGTTGAAGTCACAGATTTTGCTCACCCTCACAATTGGCCCATCAACACCACTCTGAACCATGCTCACATCGCAGGGAGTGGAAAAGGACTGACAAGATGGCTGACACTGGGTACTGCTGTGGGGAGCACAAGGCCCTGCTGGGAACTGTGCAACAACAAACAGCAGGACACCACTGAATGACATCCTGAGAGTCAACCTGAACCCACTGCAAGGGTGGCATGCTTCATGGTGGGATAACTGGGCTAGGTGGAGAAGGATGTCCACCAAATACAACCAATGCTGGCCATGCACACACCTCAACATTCACATTGAAATGCCTCAGGTTTGCAGGACAATGTGCTACACCAATATCAACCTCTTACTGTGACAACTTAGGACAATGCAATGTACAGGCCCGCATCCAGAGGTACAGTCACAACAACCATTGATGCCTGTAGAAATATAACATACATTGTGTGTCTCTTCCAAAAACAGGTGATGATGGGGACACAGCAGCAGGCGAGGAGGAGTCCCTGTCCCAGGCTCCGGGGGACACTGAGCCCACTGGTGTGGAACAGCCTCTGCCCTCCTTGGATGACGAAGACCTACCTGGCCCCTCCAGCGTGAGTCATCATGCAGCACCAGCAGGACCAACATCTGCACCCCCTGCACCCACTGCTCCAACAACTGCCAACACACAGACCACCCCCGCCGACACGGACAGACCAAGGACCACCAATGACAACAGCACAGGGACCCTGGCCCAACGTCGAGCTACGGACAACGAGCCCAGTAACAACCCCCAAGGGGGTCTAGGGTCACCTGTGCGTAACACCGCAGGTCCCGCACGTGTCGCCAGGGGTGGTGGGAGGGGTGGTAGACATAGGTCGCTGTTTGCAGAGGGGTCTGGACTGCATGATGACCCACAACTGGCACGCATTGCTGATGCGTACCAGAATAGCACCAGAGAGGACAGCCAGGTAGTGGGGATCCTCAAGGACATACAACAGCAGCAGGCTGCCCATCATGCCCGCTTGGACTCCCACATGTCCCGTGTGGAGACACACATGTCTCGCATGGAGTCCAAGTGGGACACATTGCAAGAACTGACAGCGGTGCATAGGGACATATTGACATGCCTCCGCCAGATTAGCACCAACATGGCCACACCTCCCTGTGTGCCCACAACATCTGGTGCTGCAACAACTGCAACTGACACAGGGAGGGAGGAGGACTCTGGCAGAGAGTCCCCTGCACCGCAGCAGCCTGCACGTGAGGGTCCCCCCCCAAAGAAGAGGGGTCATCCGAGGAAGGAAAACTGAGAGGTCGATGGCCATGTACATCCCCCAGGAAGCCAACACCTGTTCTGGAAATTCTCCTTTGTGTGCAAACTGTTCACCCTGTCGAATGCAACACAACTCTCCCACATGACATGGGGAGTTCAAGTTGGACTAATGTATCAGATGACTGTGGACTTCACTCAGGACATTTCTGCTACCAAGACTTGCAACTCATCTGGGAACTTTGGATCCCAATCCCAATGTACAGCACCCACCATCCTGTGCACTATACTCACACAGTTTTGTAAATAAAATCACTAATACACCATACTTGCCTCTGTTGTGATTCCAATGTGGTTACTGTTATGGGGATGATGATCAGCTAAATTACACTGTGTATGCTAACTGCTACAGCAAGTACAACACCGTCATGTGAGTCATGGTGACGTGGCACATATGAGGGAGACACACCACTAGGGCTACACAACACAGAGACACCAGGGCCATCGGACTCATCGCCTACACTGATGTTGCCAGGAAATACTGTGGAATGCACAGACACCACACCTATTCAGAGTCTGTGTCAACTAGCCCACAGGTGCAGTAAGCAAATGTCAGTCAGATGTGTGACCACAGACAACGCACATCCAAAAGTGAAGCACAGGTTTATTACACATTTGCAACATGTTGTTTCCACTAGAAATGCAAGGTAATCCCACATGGCAGTGGCCACACAGTCAAAAAGTGCAGAAGATATAAAGTCCAGGGGTGTGTGGCACATCACCTGTAGGGAAACGACTGCTGCCACCCTGAAAGCTGAATCATGGTGTCGGGGGATCCAAGTTGACCAAACAACTCTGTAAGCACCCTGTGAAGGACAGACATGACACACAGTCAAAACCACTGAAGAACAGGACAGAACTGCAATACTCATGCCCAATACATGTCACAAGATAACTACACAAAACCAAGTTAGCATGTCAACACTGTTGGGGAGTACAGACTACCTGTAAGGACACATCGCTGCATGCATCCAGTCAAGTAGCACATGGCCACACTCAAACAGCACCAGAGCACCACCCACACATATCATGCAAACTCACATCATTCACATTACAACTCCCTGGATACTCACATTCAGCTGAAGAAGTTGGTGATGAGCTGTGTGCGGACATCACCATCATCATCATCATCATCACTGGCATCGTGGTCCAGGCCAGGATCCTCCACAGGTGGCGGACGTTGGTCATCGTCATCCAGGATGAGAGGCAACTCCTTCCGCACTGCCAGGTTGTGTAGCATGCAGCAGACGATGACAATCTTGCACACCTTTGCTGGGGCATATGGGAGGGCCCCTCCTGTCTTGTCCAGGCAGCGGAAGCGGCTCTTCAGGAGACCAAATGTCTGCTCGATCACTCTCCTGGTCTGACCATGTGCCTCATTGTAGCGCATCTGGGCTGGTGTCACAGGGTTCCTGAGGGGTGTCAGCAACCACGGCATGTTGGGGTATCCGGAGTCACCTACGGACAGACAATTGCACATTAGCTGAGTTGGAAAAGTGGGCGGAATACAACATAGCAGAACACACACAATGGTACAAAGTCAGTACACACCGACAAGCCAGGCACGCTGGTTCTGCATCTGTGACATTATCCTCGGGATGCGACTACTCCTCATCACGTAGGCATCGTGTGCCGAACCAGGGAAACGGGCACACACATGTGTGATGCTCATATCTGCAAGACATACCACCAGAGCATTGATAGAATGGTAATGTTTCCGGTTCCGGTATGCCTGCTCATGTGCCTGTGGTGGTACCAAAGCCACATGTGTCCCATCAATGGAGCCAATGACATGTGGCATCCTCCCCAGGGCATAGAAGTCACTCTTGACGTCAGTGAGTTGTTGACGTGTAGGGAAATAGATGTACTGGTTCAGGCATCTCAACATTGCCTCCAAAACATCGCGTAGCACACGGCTGAACATAGTCTGTGACATCCCACCAGCAGTCGCCAGAGTGTGTTGAAAGGTACCGGTGGCAAAGAAGTGTAGGGCTGCCATCACCTTCACCTTGGGGGTCAGCGCTGTAGGGTACGGCCGGCCAGGTTGCAAATGTGGTGCCAAGCGCACTGCCAAATCCTCAATCAGCTGCCTGGTGAAGCGGTACCGTCGGATGCTGTCACTTTCCACCATCGTTGCCAGGTCAGGGAATGGTCTATGGACAGCTGGAGCCCTGCAGTGCATAGGTTGAAGAAAGAAAGATTGTCAGTCACCCCACATATGTGCCATTCACCATACTCAATTTCACATGATACATCATTACTAGACACAAGTACTTGATGTGTGTGCCGTTCTGTTCGGACATATCTGGCACCTACATGGCCATCATCTAACATCTCAGTACAACATGTGTTGACAACAGGTTCCAGGTTGTGCTATGGGAAACCATTAGGCTGTGTCACAGTACCCACTTCCTGCTGTCACGTTCCACACACACACCACAGTGACATGTCTGGACAGATGCGCCACAGGCATCACAGCTCATTCACAGGTAGATTCCCAGTGACCCTGTCTTGCCACATGAACACTGGCATGACATGGCGTATCATGTACATGTCAGAAAAACAAACATGACTCCCGCAGGTAGTGGCCCCTGTTGCCTCCGCAGGACAGACATGGATGTCAGTGACGCACAACATCAAAGTCCATGCACAAACAACGTTGATGTGGAGACTGTCTCCCATCGTGCACATGGAATCAGAGACATCGGAAACACAACATGCACACAGACTGTGGAGGGACATCACTATTGTGGCAATGGGTCACCCTGTGACGTACAAGCCTTCCCCCATGGGACCCTGGGGGTATGTGACATGTCATACACATACACAACCTGGAAATGTGACCATGCCACATGCTCAGAAATGAACAGTTGCACATCACAGTGGTCATGTGCACAACACACAAAGGACCCTGTCCCCATGAACACGTGCACAGCCTGGGTGTGGCTGCCCCCAAGTGCCACCCCAAAAACCACATGTTTACCCCAATACACAGAAAAGGTAATGCAGCCTTACATGCCTTAGGAAACAGTGTGGACTGGGTGTGGTGTTGTAGGTGTGCCCCTGAGTCCCTGGCAAGTATATGTGACTGGCATATGTTCACCAGTGACAATCATGGTGACATATGCGAGTGACCTGTACAGGGACGCGTTGTACAGCAATGGACCGATCGGTGTGCCCGCACGGCCCATTGCATCGGTAGTGAGCGGGTACGCGTTGTACAGCAATGGACCGATCAGTGTGCCCGCACGGCCCATTGCATCGGTAGTGAGCGGGTACGCGTTGTACAGCAATGGACCGATCAGTGTGCCCGCACGGCCCATTGCATCGGTTGTGAGCGGGTACGCGTTATATCCCGGAATACGCGTTGTACAGCAATGGACCGATCGGTGTGCCCGCACGGCCCATTGCATCGGTAGTGAGCGGGTACGCGTTGTATCCCGGAATATGCGTTGTACAGCAATGGACCGATCGGTGTGCCCGCACAGCCCATTGCATCGGTAGTGAGCAGGTACGCATTGTACAGCAATGGACCGATCGGTGTGCCCGCACGGCCCATTGCATCGGTAGTGAGTGGGTACGCGTTGTATCCCGGAATACGCGTTGTACAGCAATGGACCGATCGGTGTGCCCACACAGCCCATTGCATCGGTAGTGAGCGGGTACGCGTTGTATCCCGGAATACGTGTTGTACAGCAATGGACTGATCGGTGCACACGCATTGGCTGGGGCCTGGCATGGCAACGGACGCGTTTTCGAAGCCTCAATGAGTCTGATGCAGTGAATTCAGTTGGCCAGCCACAACAACGTTGCAAATTCATGGGTGTCATGAAGTTTAACTTTTGAAGGATGCTGTGGGCGTGTATTAGTGGTGCAATTCCATGGATTGGCCAGATTCAGAAGATGCTAACGACTTGAACCTATCACTCTGGACACATGGGACAGTATCTGCCTCTGCAGCACATATATAATGCTGGCTGTTCCCCTGAGGGCTCACTTGCCTGCACTACATGCTCCAGGACGACATCTGCCACCAACACTGCTGCTGTCTCTGCATCCTCTGGATACTGCAATGGCACGTACTGTGGAGAGAGCCCCAGCCTTCAGCCTTGAGGAGAACCAGGCCCTGCTGGACAGCCTCCTTCCACAGTACAGCAAGCTGTATGGGAAACCAGGGGAGCAGGTGAGTGTGCTGTCCACTGCCTTACTAATTGTGCCTGTTGTCTGACTAGCAAGACTTACAGTGTGCACACCACTGGCTAGCATGCTCACTGAGTAGTTCTCCCCCCCCCAAAGTGTGTAGTCACATGCACTGAACAGGTACAGTGCAGTAACAGTGCATTCCAACAAGGTTTACTTCCCATGCAATGATACCATGTAGTAACTGCTGGCAAACTGTTCTTAGCCATCGTTGCACTGCCTGTGTACATCATATGCCCCTGTGATTGAGACATGTATATCCAACTGTGTGATGCACGGATATGTTGCATGTGTAGTAATGGCCTTTTCACTTTGTCATCCTCACAGGTTGATGCCCACCAGAAGCAGGAAATCTGGCTGACCATCGCCCGGGCAGTAAGATCCGTGGGGGTCTACAAGCGCCGGATCCGCAACTGCCAGAAGAGGTGGCAGGACCTTCTGGGCTGGACCCGGGGGATCGCAAGGGTCCAGCTGAAGCTGTCGCCTCCTCGCAGGAGGGGCAGACACCGGACCCTGACCCCCCACATGCTCCGGATCCTGGCGGTGGTCTTCCCTGACCTGGATGGGCAGCTGAAGGACAGACAGCAGCAAGGAGGGGGTGAGTCCATGACTGCACTGTGAACTTTGTCTGACATGCTATGTGCCCTCCTCTGGCCTGGTTAAACTTCCACAGTACATCAGTCTTGTGGTCCAGGACCCATGTCCCTCAATTGTGACATGCCCACTCCTCATCTGATACGCAGGTGTGGTCCTTACAATCAGGAAATTGTGTCACTTGGGTACTGTGTCCTTGCATTTTGCTTCGCTCAAGGTGAGGGACTGCATTTCTTTCCGTGACTTTGTGGTGTGCTTCATGAGTGGGTCAATTGCTCACACAATGCCTAAGTCCTGACATGTAATCTGGGTGTAACTTTGATATGTGGTCCACTTGCTGATCTGAATCACCACATGCCCCTGGGGTATTTGGCACACCCCCATGCTGCGGGTGGGAACAATGTTTGGGCCTCAGGAGTATGTATATCAAGTGTGTCACACATGCTTAGCCACCTGCCTACTGTCCAGGGCTCATCCCTCCTTCAAGTGGAGCAGGACAGTCATGCCTGCTCCAGGGCATACAATACACTCTGTACTCCCACTCCCGTGTATCAGCTGACATGTTGTGATCAGTGAAATGTTCCCTCAGGTGTCTGCCTCTGTGTCATTGTGCTGTGGCTTCGTTGTCAGGACTACTGGGATGTTAATCGGTTAGGGCTCAGCATGCCATCTGAGATGTGACCATGAGAGACGATACTTCTGTGACTTATAGGTGTTTGATCACTTGACTGTGCACACAGGTGTATGCGACTGTGAATTTCAGGCAGCTGTTTTTCATTCACAGCAGACTGTGAGGTGCTCAGGTTCAGAGAGTTGTGTTTCATGTCTCCCATATGTCCAATTGGTATGACGTGGACAAATAAGAGTTCAGATTATGTGGTTTGTGGGGTATGGACATGTGCACGTGTCAGATACATAACTTGCATTCACCATGTCCTAGGATTGTGACACAGTGCAGACTGTTGTTGGCTGGCTGCCATGCCCATGTGACTGGAGACAGTGATGTATGACTTTGCAGGCATGCCTGTGCCATGGCATTGAACTTCCTAAGAGTGATCCTGCAGGGGAGTGACATGTGCAACATGCACCCCATTGTGGCATTGACTATCCGGACATGGGTGCATCATGGTGTCTGGTGCTGGTATGCATCACATGCATTTCTAATTAGACTCTGGCCATCCCTTCATCCGGACACCTGTACTGACTCAGTGGCAAGAGATGTGATGTGTGCATGTTCACATACTTCACCGTGTTCTCTGCGATGTCCAACAACTGTGTAGGTGGTGCATGTGTCCACACTGGGGTATTACCATCAGACAGGCAACAGACCGATGGGTGCAAGTGCAGGAGGGGTGTGAGTTCCATGGTTGACCATCAGACTGACAATTGGCTTCTCCTAATCTGTGTGAGGACTATTGGCAATGCTCAACTAAGGATGCCAGGGCTTGCTCTGTAATGTGCTGTACTTACTGTGGTGTGTGCGGTCAGTGCAGGTGACTGATGTTTGTCTGTTTCCCTAATTGTTTGCAGATACTTCCACGGCCACAGGAGGGGACAGCTCTACGGACCAGGAGGAGCTGCAGAGCCAGACTGGGTCAACAGCCGACGAGTGGTCAGAGGGACCCAGTGGGACGGAGGGCGAGGGGAGCCACACCGAGGAGTCCTCAGCACCATCCACCTCAGCTGAGGACCACAGCAGCTCAGAGAATGACTCCCTTGTGGAGGCGGGTGTCAGCAGCCACCACACCCCAGCTAGTCTGTCTGGCCCCGCCACCACCACCACCACCACCACCGCCCTCCCATTGGCTCCCATTCCAGAGGTCCGTGGAGGCTCCCATGTTCGGGAGCGTGTCTCCTTCGTGCCAGGCACCGCACCTCCTGCCCCTGTGTCCCCTGCTGCCCTGAGTGAGGAGTCTGTGTACCTACTTTGGCAGCTCCATGTAGGGCAGACATCACTGCTGAGTGTCCTCCATGCACACACCACTCTGTTGACACAGCTGGTGTCGTTCATGGAGGGCATCTCAACGGGTATGTCTGCCCTACAGAGGAGCAATAAGTCCATGGACTCCTCCCTGACGGCAGCAGTGTCCCTCCTCCAACAGTCCCTCACCCCTCCTACCTCTGCCCCATCCACACTTCCTGGCACCCTACCTGTCCCAAGCACATGCACACCTGCACGATCACCCCAACACACAGACACGAGCAGCACAGAAACACCCATAACAAAGGCAAGACGTGCACACAAGCATCCTCAGGGGACTGATACCACACCCACAGGGGATGGGGAACAGACACACACACAGGCATCCACAGTCACTCCGCAGTCCTCCAAATCCTCTCCCTCCAAGACCCCTTCCCTTGCCTCACCTGCAACCCCACCTGCACAGAAAATCTTCCTCTGTGACCTCGGCCTCTTCCCCTCTGATCCCGCTGATCCAGCATACAGGGGGAAGAGGAAGTCCACCCACACAGAGGGGAGTGCCCCTCGCCCCCGGACACCCTCCCCCAGGCGCAGACAGACGGGTGCCCCCACCCGCAAGTCCCCCCGGTCCCGGAAGAGCAAGACCCCGCCACCGCCCTGCAAGTCAAGCACACAGTCTCCTTCCTCCATCCCTCAGGCCCCCACAACACAGGTTCCCCCACCACTCCCTGCCCCAGGTTCCCCCACCCACAGATACACCATCCCCAAAATGATCCGGCCTTCTCCACCTCCCACTTCCTCTTCCAGCACCACACCCCCCGCTGCACATGTTAGTGCCACTGGTGTGGAGACCGTGTCCTCCCCCTCTGTCCTGCCCACCTTACCTGAACCCCATTCTACTCCCCTGGAGATGGGCACTGCAGTGGAGTCCACTAACACCCCGTCTGACTTGGGCACTGCAGTGGGGAACCTGTCCTCTCCATCTGGCCAGCCCACTGGAGTTGTGCCGGCACCCACACCATCCGGCTCATGCCCCCCAGTTGTGCCGTCACACACCATGTCAGACACCTCCACTGCAGTTTTCAGTGACTCTCCAGCACCAGCCACCCCTTCCCTGCCTCCTTCTGTTGAGCCCTGATCCTGTCCCTGGGGTGCCTGGCCTGCCCCCCCGTATACCCCTCCGAGGGGAATGTCCCTGCTCCATATCAGTGCAGGCAAGCAGAGGGTGACATCTGCCACTGTCACCCTGTTTGGACTTGATTCATGGACTGGACATTGGCCTTTGTGTTTTTTCTTGACTTTAATTTTCAATATAACATATGCTGATTAAAGCTACTTTCAGTTCTCTAGTGGTTTTGCTTCAGATGTACATGATGTTGATGATGCTAACCATGCCCTTGCTGCAGTGATGTTGATTTTTGATGTCAGGTAAATGAAGTGTTACTGTGCAGGACCACATGTGGTCCAGGGGGAATGTGTCCTATCCTGGTGTGTAGCCATGTCATCCTTTGTATCAATATGAGGGTGTCATGTTTCCCATATTTGCAAATGGGATTCCCTACCTGTTTTTTCAATATCACATCTGTGGCTTACACCCCTGCACATCAAATGTGCTTGCCATTGTTCAATTGGTCTATTTCCCTGACCGTGTGACCATCTCCACTGGACATGCATGTTTGGGCATCAATGGGGAAGGACTCATCTGTGGTATCAGTGCAACTTGCTATACATGTGTATTTGATCGGTGCTGATGATTTGGGTGACAATGCCATGACCAGGCTGATGTGACATGAGCCTTCATTTTGTGCTAATTGTTGACTGAGTGACCAAGTGTTCTGCTGACATGATAGCGCCCTGCAGAGACAACGTATGGCACAGCTTTTCTTACACAGGAGTGGAGTCCCCTCATGGCAGTGTGTAATTCCGTGACATTGCCTGAGCCCAAGGTGTGTGTTGTGTGAGCATGTCTGTGTGTGTTCACTTCCATTTTGCTACATAGGCTGGGGGCCCTAGTGATGTTCCTGTTTGTGATGCTTGCTGAGTTGAGCAATGTTCCCCCCAGATCTTCTCCCTGGGTGCTCTGTGATGTGGGTGCATGGCACATTACTGGTGATCAGGGTGTCATCCATAGGTGTGTTTGCTGTCAGGGCTGAGTTTGTGGGCAAACGCAGATGAGACACAGTCAGGATTCCCCTTGGCACTTGTTGGTTACACAAGTCATGTAATTTACAATTTGCGTTAGCTTCCAGTGATTGTGACACGTTGTGTGTGTGACTGCTGCCACTCCTCAGGGTCAGAGCTGCAATGTTGGAAGTTGTCTATGTGTGTTGTTTGTGGGTGAGCTTGCCATCTTCATTGGTGTGTGACTGTGTCCGGGATCCCATTGGTTGGTGTGGATTTGACGTCATGCCCATGTACAGCGTACTGTGCAGTGTGTGAGACATTCACAAGTCTTGTTGACTGGCCATGTGTGATGGGTATCTCCGCCTTAGTTCCCCCCACCTCCCCTGGGATTGTCATGGGTGCATGTGCAATGTCACCAGTCCATGTGAGCTTCACTGCTGCACATTGTTGGAGATCAAGGTGTGTGGTGTTGAGTGTGTGCAAATGAGAGTTGTTGCACGGCTGGACCCCTACCTCCATGTTGGCCTTGGCTGACAGGCCGTGCTGTTTTATTTGTGCTTGTGTAGGTGTGATGGTAGTTAGTTGCTCAGGACACATGACTGTGGTTCACAGTGTCTACGACATCTACCTTTGTCATCACAGTGGGATTATCATGCAGGCCCGTGTCACCACAATGTGGGCTCCCTGGGGGTAGTGCTGTGGTGGGTCTGTCTCTTGCTGTGTTAGTTGCTGTTCCTACAAGCTTGTGTGACATTTGTAATTTGGGCTCCCTCTCATCTAACAATGCCTGATTGCCCACATAGGGGAATCCGATCCATGAGTTACTTTTGTGTGGCACTGTGTTGACATCTGTGTAATGGGGATTCAGGCCTCCTCGTGTGTTGTGTGTTTGCCTGGGGACACTGGCACACCACCCCCCTCACCTGTGGTGTTTGATATGAAGTGTGAGTCTGCCTGTTTGTGTTTGTGCATTTGCACCACTGCATTGGCATATCTTTAGTGTGCCATTGGCTGTATGTTGTTTGGTGGCTTCCCCCTGCTGTCCCTGGGACTCCTAGGTCATTAGTCAGCACAATGATCATGGTTTGTATGTCCCATTGCTGCCATGGTATGGTATTTGTTCACCTGACATCTACAGTCTCCACAGGATATCTACATTTGTGTGTCCATTGGTGCAGATATGTGGATCTGCATTGTGATGGTCACTTCTGTCATTGTGTTATTTGTGAATGTTGACAATGTGAGCCCCCATGGGTGATGTTTGTCTGCACATGGCCAAAGCGATGTCTCATTTGCACTGCACTGTTTGCCTCACCCAATCTCTGTTGCTATGGAACACAAGCACTGCTATGCCACTGATGTGTTTGTTGTTGTGTGACCAGGAATCATTCATGCAGTTTGGCATTTGCAGCTTTTACCATGACTACACTTACATTTTGGTCACTGTGGTGATGGGGCTTTAGACCCCATTGCCACAATGTTCAAAATGTGCTTCAGCTATGGAACCCACACTTACCTTTTGGTCACAGTGATGATGGGGTGTTCGACCCCATTGCCACAATGTTCAAAATGTGCTTCTGCTATGGAACCCACACTTACCTTTTGTTCACTGTGATGATGGGGGTTTAGGCCCCATTGCCACAATGTTCAAAATGTGCTTCAGCTATGGACCCCACACTTCCCTTTTGGTCACGGTGATGATGGGGGTGTAGGCCCCATTGCCACAATGTTCAAAATGTGCTTCAGCTATGGACCCCACACTTCCCTTTTGGTCACTGTGATGATGGGGGTTTAGGCCCCATTGCCACAATGTTCAAAATGTGCTTCAGCTATGGAACCCACACTTACCTTTTGGTCACTGTGATGATGGGGTGTTCGACCCCATTGCCACAATGTTCAAAATGTGCTTCAGCTATGGAACCCACACTTACCTTTTGGTCACTGTGATGATGGGGTGTTCGACCCCATTGCCACAATGTTCAAAATGTGCTTCAGCTATGGAACCCACACTTACCTTTTGGTCACTGTGATGATGGGATGTTCGACCCCATTGCCACAGTGGTCATGGTCGGCTTGCATTGTGGAGGCCACACACATTTATGTGTGACACATGTGATAGGGGGTCACATTGTATGTTCAATGTCATGTTCAGTGTTGTAGGCATTTGACACTGACTATACACGCTTGACATGGTGTTGGGGGGGTGTAATTTTCTGGCATTCCTTATGTTGGAGTATGCTGGTTGTGTCATGCATTACCCGTCCTATGAGTGGGGGTTGTGTGGGTGGTAGGCATCCATCCCCCTATGAGTGGGGATGGTAGTAGTGACAGGCATCCAGGCCCCCATGAGTTGGGGTGGTGGTAGTGCTAGGCATCCATCCCCCTATGAGTGGGGATGGTGGTAGTGACAGGCATCCAGGCCCCCAAGAGTAGGGGTGGTGGTAGTGCTAGGCATCCATCCCCCTATGAGTGGGGATGGTGGTAGTGACAGGCATCCAGCCCCCCATTAGTAGGTGTGGTATTAGTGGTAGGCATCCACCCCCCTATGAGTGGGGATGGTAGTAGTGACAGGCATCCATGCCCCCATGAGTAGGGGTGGTGGTAGTGGCAGGCATCCAGCCCCCCATTAGTAGGGGTGGTGGTAGTGACAGGCATCTAGCCCCCCATGAGTAGGGGTGGTGGTAGTGGTAGGCATCCAGGCCCCCCTGAGTAGGGGTGGTGGTAGTGGTAGGCATCCAGGCCCCCATTAGTAGGGGTGGTGGTAGTGGCAGGCATCTAGCCCCCCATGAGTAGGGGTGGTGGTAGTGGCAGTCATCTAGCCCCCCATGAGTAGGGGTGGTATTAGTGGTAGGCATTCATCCCCCTATGAGTGGGGATGGTAGTAGTGACAGGCATCCAAACCACCATGAGTAGGGGTGGTGGTAGTGGCAGGCATCTAGCCCCCCATGAGTAAGGGTGGTATTAGTGGTAGGCATCCATCCCCCTATGAGTGGGGATGGTAGTAGTGACAGGCATCCAGCCCCCCATTAGTAGGTGTGGTATTAGTGGTAGGCATCCATCCCCCTATGAGTGGGGATGGTAGTAGTGACAGGCATCCAGCCCCCCATTAGTAGGTATGGTATTAGTGGTAGTCATCCATCCCCCTATGAGTAGGGATGGTAGTAGTGACAGGCATCCAGGCCCCCCTGAGTAGGGGTGGTGGTAGTGACAGGCATCCAGGCCCCCCTGAGTAGGGGTGGTGGTAGTGGCAGGCATCCAGCCCCCCATTAGTAGGGGTGGTGGTAGTGACAGGCATCCAGGCCTCCCTGAGTAGGGGTGGTGGTAGTGGCAGGCATCCAGGCCCCCCTGAGTAGGGGTGGTGGTAGTGGTAGGCATCCATCCCCCTATGGGTGTGTATGGCATTGGTGATGGCCATCCCGCCCCTATGGTTCTGCTGTTGCTAGTGTACGTCATTTGTGCATCCCTATGTGTGTGTGACATATTTCGGGTACGTGTTGTTTGTTTGTGTTGTGGGTGTTTGACTTACCGTCTGCGCCGTACGCGTCCGTGCCGGTCCCGGTAATAGATGTAGAGTATTGGTAGGACCTGCGCGATGGGATTCATGGTTGGGTCGTCTCATTCGGGTTTCTCGTGTCTTCGACTCGTACTCGTCGCTGGCTTGTTCGTCTCGTAGCTGTGGATCGTCTTGTGGCGCGAAACGGAGCTTATGTACGGCTCGCCCAGATGCTCAAACGTGCCGGACGTAGCGACGGGTTCGGCGCGTACGGAAGGCGCATCGTACTCGTCCGGCCGGAAGGTGCTGTGTATTTGCTTCCGTACGACTCGAATCGGCGTTTACGGATCCGGCTCGGGCGGGGAACAGGAGCTGATATGGGTAAGTACGGCTCGCTCGGAATCTGGGCTGTTATGCGCATCGTACTTGTTCGTTCGGACGAGTGTTCGAATCGGTCAGGAAACACGCATTCGGCTGGTTTTTTTTCCGGACGAATACTGTTAGGTGCGCTTCCGGCCGAGATCGGAATCGACCCCATAGTCTTTAGTCTGCTTCGTTAACCCTGGCCACCAGTAGCGCTGTTTCAGTAAAGAAATAGTCGCTGTAACGCCTGAATGCGCAGAACCCAAACGCTCGTGTGCCCCAGCCTACGATCCATATTTGGTATTACTCTATCCCCCACTCCAGGAATCTGAGCATATGGAATGTTTTGTGCATCTAACTTGTAGGAGTACTTGAGTGGGAATTTTTTAGGTACTGCTGTGCTGCCTTTGCTTCAAGCATTGACAGCTACCATAATCTCGCCGTCCACCCTCGTCTTTGAACGAGTAACTGCAGCTACGGCGGCTGTGCGAACAGCCCCCTTGCGGCTTCATAAGCCAATGAATTCCCTTCAACGTGAACGCCATCACGCTGATGACTCAGTGTATGTATCACGTGAGCCCTTGGTAGTTCGTTTCTCAACTCCACTACCTGTTCCCATAGCATTTTATGCTTAATTGTGCCACCTTTTGCATCTTTGAACCCGTTTTGTTCCCAATGATGTAGATATTCATTGTACGACTGTACACAGTAAAAGGAATCACACACAATAAGTGTGGGGAATTCGTGTCCGTATTTATAAGTGCCAGTATCATTGCTTTTAACTCTGCCAACTGAGCCGTGCAGTCTCCTAGAGATTGCGTTTTAGTGCAACTCGGATGGAACTTGCCATCGTGCAAGCGACCTTTAACAATCGCACACGCTGCGCTGTAAGCTTGCTTACTCCCTATGGCTGGTTGAGCAGATCCGTCAGTGTAAATAATGTATTCATACTGATCTAGAGGCAAAATTACATTTGGTAGAGGATATTCTTGTTTGTATTGCAGGAATGCCTGTGTTTTTAAACTTGGATCAAATCTGTATTCAACATCCGTTGCAGTAAGAGAATTAGCCCATTGTATCCATCTTGGATGTAAGGCTTTAGCATTTGGAATGCTAGCTTTTGTAACAGCTTCTAAAGCTGATACTGGGGTCACGACAATTATACGTTTTCCCTGAGCCAGAGCTCTTTCTCTTGCTACAGCGGTCTGCACTGCTGTCAGGATTTTTTCTGTTGAAGTGAAACGCATCTCTGCGTTTGTGTACAGGTGTGATTTGTATGCGATTGGTACTGTTTCACCTTCATTAAAAGTTAAATAAGTGTACCCGCATTGATCCGCTATGACTCGGATCACTAAGTTCTGTGCGTTTACGCGTGTCTGTAAATGTTTAGAAGATATCATGTCTTCCTGTAGGCAACGCAGGAAATTTGTGTGGTCCTGTGTCCATTGTCTGACCGAAAAATCAGGTTTTATTAAGTCGTAGAGAGGTTTTACTCTTTCTGCGTAATCCAAAATGTATGTTCGACCAAAATTTAGGAATCCCAGAATTGATTGTAAATTCTTTAATGATTTTGGAGGTTGGAGCAGCGCACACTTTTCTAAAAAGTTAGCTGCTAGGCTTTTTCCCTCACTTGACAGCTCGTATCCTAAAAACAGGACATTAAGGTGGGCAATTTTGTATTTTTTTAAATTAAATTTATAGCCCTCAGAGACAAATCCCATAATAATGGTGCTCACCCTGGTCAAGTGCCTCTTTAAGTCATCGTCCGTCAGATAAATATCATCCACATAGGACAATGCTTCTTCATCCAAACTTTGGAGTAACTCTGTTACCCTTGCTGAAAACAACCCCGGGCTATTCTTATAGCCGTTGGGACCCTAACGCACTGAATGCAGTTAGATACCTGCTTTCAGGCGCTATATTTTGGCAGAAAAATCCATTTGAGATATCAAGTGTTGTTTTATATTTTTTCCGCACAATGTTATTCATTAATGCGGCACTGTGTGCATTTTGAACTGCAAATGTCTTTGTGCAAGTGTTTAAATGTCTGTAATCTAAAACTAGACGATATGTGTTGTCAGGTTTGGCTACGGGGAACAAAGGATTGTTCATAGGTGAAGTGCAATTTTCTATCACCCCCTGATATTCAAGTTGATCTAGAATCTCCCTGACTTGTTTTTTAGCTTCCTGCTTCATAGGGTATTGCCTTTGAGCATTTGGGGAAACTTTTAATGGGATCACGTGGTGGGTTGACTCCTCATCCCAACCAGGGTGATTTTTGTATAATGCTGGAGCTAGGGCAACCGCCCACTCCTGCGCATATGCATGTTTTAGGTGTATGGGAACGAGGTCGGAAAAGGCTGGAAAAATTACAGTTTCTCCCCTAGGGCACTCCATGACGAATGCAGGCGGCCAGTCTTGTTCTGCTAATAGAATGTCATAACCAGATGACAGATTTTTCCAAAAGAGACCTTTAACTTTTCTGGGCTTGTCCCTCTCCATCCGGAGTGTTATCTCATGTAACTTATGTGGGACACTTACCCGAGTATCAGGTGTTTCCACCGTGATATACTCACTCAACTCCGCTGTCACCAGAAATTCCTTCAGGTTCTAGCGAGCTATCGTTACTTCTGCCGCGCTGTCTAGCATCGTCAGAGCCCATTCCCCGTTCAGAAGCTGTGTCCTCAGAATTCTGGGCATGTCTGATCTTGAGACCTGCTACTTTCTTCTTTTTGAACTGAGGTTTTGATTTTTGTTTATCCTTTTTTTTAGGTGCGTAGTCCGCAGCTCGTTGCGTGTCTCTGGACTTTGTACGCTCCTTTGACCGTCCTTCCCTCTCGGAGTTTCTTGATGAACACTGAAAGGAACGAGAGGAACGAGTATCAGTATCCTGATACCTGTCAGGTTTTTTAATATTATCCCTATTCCTGAGGTTATCTCTTTTCAGAGGGCTCCTGTTGAGGAGACCTACCTCTGGATTGAGATCTGGTGTCTTTAGACTTTTGTTGTTTTTTATTTTCCCACTTCTTTTTAGAAGAAGTAGGCATCTGCTTTGTAGTGTCCTTTTCAGGACTGCCCACCAGTTGTGGTTTTAATGCTTTCCCACCTAGACTGTCTCTGCCTAATTCTGCATATGCAGTTTCAATTATTTTGGGTAGTTCGTGTTGTTGATCTACTGGACTGAACTCCCTTAGGCGTTGGCGGATCGCCTCTGAAGCTGCTTCCCCCTTAATGTTAGCTAGTATTATGTCTGATACCTGGTCAAAGTTATTTAGTAACTTCATCCCTAAATTAAGGGCAGGCTCTGATCCGTACTCATTTTGTATCTGTTTTAATACTTCAGGTACTTCTGCTATTGACGGGATACCATGTGTTCTGGTATATATGGCAGCAAAGACTGAACCCCAAGAGGTGCAGTCCTCTACTTGTGGCGTGAGACCCATGGGCAAGCAGATTGTTAGAATTCTGTGTTTATCACTGGTTGTAGTATTCAGGAATACTGCTTCAAGCTGAGTTATTTTCTGAGCTATCCAGAATGGGATTTGTTCGCGTTTTGCTGGCATTTTGCCCATTATCGCGTGTAATGTTTGTGGAGTTTTTTTATTAACTGTACCTTGGACTGGAGTGTCTTGTGCTGCAGCTGGTGCAGCACAAGACCTCATCACAAATTGTATGAGGTTTCTATAGATTTTAATTACATCTCTGTGTTGTATGAGTAAGTCTGGCTGTGGCATTGTGCCAGTTTTATGGTGACTGCCCTTCTGAAATTTGGTGCAATATGTATTGCATCCTCAGGGTCTTCTTCTCCTAAACCGAAGAGGTCTGTTGTAACTCACCTTGTGTCGTTTGCTTCTTCCACCATTTTTAATTGGAAGAAGGGAGGTTAAAGAATTTTTAAGATAAGGTGTACATGCATAATTGTAGGAACTATATGTCCTTCAAGCTTGAATAACCAACAGCCAATAAATAGTATTCTCGTACTACTCAGCTGCGGCGGATTTTGTGCCCACCCACTCCAGACGTCTCTGGTGTTTTGTGAGTAGGTTCTCTGAGAATAGCACGACTGAACTACTCAGATTCTACTGTTAAATACGTACCCAACACCACGTTGGGAGCCATGTCGTGTAGCTCCTATAGTACCCCTGCAGGACCTACGCGTTTGGATAACATATACAGCGGGCTTGATGGCAGACTGACTCCGTGCACCCCCACCGTATATGTTAGCCTGGTTTGCATTAGCTAGCTCGCAGTGCCACTAGTGTCTCCTCTTATCGGGGAGAGATTAGTTTCTGGCAACCTTAGATCATGACAACCCGATTCCCTCAGAATCGTGGAAACAATGTACTACCTTTCGCTCAGTCACTCGTGCTCACTTATTCGGTTTGTCTCAGAGAGTTACACAGAATAAACAGTCGGGCGTTTCAATAAGTATTTATTGAACAGTTGTTATTCTAGTGTAAAATATATGTGCTGCGGTAACCAGCAGACAATAGCAGAGATATATTATCAGCAGTACAATAAAAGCAAAGGGATAGAACAGTTCTACCATATTGCGATAATCATGAATACATACATGAATATAAAAGCATTATGCAAGTGCGCGTACTCCTACGATGCCTAACTAGATGTACCTGAGTGTACCTAGCATATGTGTGTAGGTCTAAAAGCTAAGAGCCAAGAATTCTCCTAGGATTTAGTCGAACCCCCATACCTGAATAGAGAGAGTGTGGGACCCCGTCCGGGTCTCGAGTTGGACACCCCGTCAGGGCTGTGTCAGACCGCTGTCAGCTGGAGCGACTGCATGCAGGATCCTCAGCGTCTCTGGTCAGTGTGTCAGCATGGAAGTCTCGGTTCCCTCTGTCTTACCGGGGCAAGATGTGGTATATTTATACCCTAAAGAGTCTCGGTCCTCAGTATGGTTTGTATTGGACATGAGGAAGACGTCAGGGGTGAACTTTGTACATACATATTATGCCAGTGGTGTATTCTTAGAGAGCCATGCATAATTAATGAGTACAGTGTGGGCCTGTGTTTGGAAAAACCCTTGCTGTATTCAAAACCACAGGATAGATAACGTTCAGCCCTCAGAGCTCGTTGTGTACTAGCTGGGACCAATGTAGGTGAAAGATCATGCCTATATAAGGAATCATACTATAATAGGACATGTACAGTTGTGACCATAATTGGGCATATGCGGCCATGACCATAATAGGGCAAGTACGAATATGACCATATTAGGGTAAATATGAATACGTCCATTTTAGGGCATGTACGAACGGGTCTACATTAGGGCC
Organism: Calotriton arnoldi; assembly: GCA_963921515.1. Taxonomy (NCBI): domain Eukaryota; kingdom Metazoa; phylum Chordata; class Amphibia; order Caudata; family Salamandridae; genus Calotriton; species Calotriton arnoldi. The sequence goes on from CAWUFW010001565.1 coordinate 2,411,337, forward strand.
TCTATGCGGGATATAACAAAACATGTATACATTTGATTGCGAACTTTAATTTCAAAGGGACGCCCTAAACAGACCCCTTCCAAATACGAATTTGCTATGCATTTCTAAACCCATTTTGCAATGCAATAACCAAAATGTGTTTACTACATATCAACAAGCCATGTGTGTAGGAAGCTGGCTCTGTATATACTATACCAAAGAGAGGTATAGTGTGCACAGAGTCCAGTGGAACCCAAAAGGTAGGCAGAGGTAAAGTAGATAGAACCTCACTCTCTACTTGTGGTAGTGTGGTCGAGCAGTAAGGCTTTATCAGAGGACAGTGTTAAGCATTTGTTGTACACACTCAGTCAGCATATGAATTCACACACTCAAAGACTGAACTTCAGACCAATTGTTTTTGTACAAAAATATTCTTTTAGTTATTTTAATTCCTAGAACCAAGCAAGCCTGGCACAGGTAAGTGATAAATACTTTGCAGTAAATATACAGTTGTAATACAGCATGGATTGTAATTGTATATGCACTTTGTTTTGACTTACAGTATTGTTACAGAGAAATGCAATGCTTTGTAAATACAGTACATATACTTTGAATGGGCTTTTTAGTAAAATGACCAGTACATTACTTTCAGATTACTTTTTCTTACACAGTGTAGTATAACTGGATACTACACTGGGACATTTCCTGTAAACAGGTAAGTAAAAGCGTTTTTGTTATTTAGTACAATTTTAAAAGATTTCTTTAGGTTTTCCAACTCCACACTTAGAAACTTTTCATAGAAAAACAGTCAATGTTATCCTATAGAGGAAAATAGTGTTATTGGTTTAAAGGTAAGTACTTTGTTGTGGGAGTTGGTATTCTGGGGTTAGACTCAGGGGTCCCCCAGGGTCAAGGATGCACTCTTGTTACACCCTCAGCAGCACTAGGGTGGCCGGGTGCAGAGTGCTGAGGCCCATTGTTATCCAATAGAGGATAGGGGGCCTCCGGTTGGTGGCTGCTGATGAGCAGGCCACTGGGTTGTGGGAGCAAAGCTCCTGGACTTAAGCTCAGGGCAAATTGGTGTTTAGGCCAGCACAAAAGATGCACCCTCAGTGGCACTGGGGCGGCCGGGTGCAGGGTACTGTTTTGGCGTCGGGTGCCCTGTAGCTTTCAATGGGGAGTCTCCGGTTTGCAAAAGCACTGCAGGCTCGGGGACGAAGGTCTTCTGGGTGTTGGAATAAAAATGTTTTAGCTGAATTACCCATGCATTGTATGTTTAAGTTAGCATCCGCGGCACCATTTTATGTTCAGCTGCCATTTTTAACCATGATTGAAATTAACTTCTGTCCCTCTGTCTCTGCCCTAGCTGGAAGCAGCTGCGATAGTTTTAGTTTCTCCAAGGTTGAGCTTCGCTGTACTAATGAATACAATGTCTTTGTCAGTACATACCTTTCCCACCCTTAAAGCAGCGAGTGCAGGCAAAGTGACCTTGATGCTGAGATAGCATGTGCCTGGTCTCAGGACTGAAACCCATCCTTCTGTATCTCCTTTGTTCACCAGCTACCAACTCAAAATTTCCAGTTGGGGCATGTCTTTGTTGGTTCTGAGTTGTACATATCTGTATTGTTATGCTTGCTGAAGTCAGTCCCTCTGCAGCAATCTAAGGAGGCTGGTCAGGCCGGACTCCACTCAAGTGTACCCTGAATAAAACATATGTGGTTTGTATTCTCTACTGTCTGACCGACTCTTCATTTGTATGGAAGGCTGAGAGGTGGTCGCCAATGACCCGGGTAAACCTAATTGGGTCACTTCCTTCAGTTGGCGCCCGAACAGGGACTCCATCGGGTGACCCATCCTTGCCCGCGGATGGGTGAGGAGGTTGGGGCCACGTCGGGTCGGACGTGTGGACCAGGGATCCCTGCATGAGAGAGTCTTGAACTCGCAGCTGCCCCGTCTGTCTGACCGGGCGGTGCCTCGCCCAGTGATCATCCCAACTGGGGTCCTCAATGGGGAAACCCTTGGATCTGACTGTTTGGTCCGAAGAGTCAGCAGTGGAGAATAAACTCGTTTGACCTGTGTGCACCAGGTGAGTTTGCTTTGGTTCTTTGTGGATATGGTACCATTTTGGTTTGTCTTTGGTACGGTCTGAGGACCGATTTTGGTTTGTTTTTGGTATGGTCTGAGGACCGATTTTGGTTTGCATTTGGAACGGTCTGAGGACCGATGTGGATACGAAGTGTTCGCAAACATTTTGCCCGGCAACATAACGAATTTGGCCTACTTTTGAAAATGCCGGTTTGTAGTTGTTTTTTAGTTTCTTGTTGTCGTTGTTGTTCTGCTGATGCTCGACTGGAAGAAAGTCAGCCAGCGCCTCCGGAAGGCACCCCTAATTTTGACATGTATGTAAAACATGGCATTGGCCCTATTATGTTTAGTACGTTATGGCACAAATATACGAGGGACAATGTCGAGTTGCAGTGGACGTTGACGGGCACTTTTGATGAACAAAAAATTAGTTTCTTGCAGGAGAAGTTGTTTGCGAAAAGAAGTAGGCAGTCTATGTTTGATTCCCTCTGAACATTGCAAAAAGAGGCTAAACAGAGGCAAATGAAAGCAGAGAAAGAGGCCCGGAAGGGGAGGACGCAAACATTGACTCAGAAAGCTGTTGCGCATGATAGAGAGAAACAGGAGATAGGAATTGAATGTGAGATAGGAGGTTTTGACTGAATGTTGATAAGTCTTATGTGGCTCGAGAGGAAAATGATGCTTTTGTAGATGAATTGCTGGATGCTCGACCCCCACCTCCGTATGCCCCACAGAGGGTATATCCTGCTCTTCCCCAACAGGCTCACTACCTGGTTCTTCTGCCTCAGCTGTCGCTCCTTCTGTTACTGTCGATCAAACTGCCTTGGCCACAGCACCTCCTGTCCTTTCTTTGCCTTCACCGTCTGTGGCAACTGTGACTGTTAGTACTACTGCAACGCCTATTGCTTCGGCGTCTCCTTCTCCAGCTCTTACACCCACGACACAGCCGACAGTGACGTTAGTGCCTGCTCCCTCTGTTGTCACCCCCACTGTGTTCCTCTATTCCCCGACATCACTGAGTAGTGAGACACCGATGCGTGGCCCCGAGGATAGGGAGTGGATGAAATTTAAAGAGCGCATGGGGCGGTCATTGGTCCGATCTGATGTGGGAGATGCAGAGAAGAAGGTGGTGGCTAATCAAGCAGCACAGTGGGCTCGTAACCCCATTTACAGTGTGGAAGATGTGTGGAGTGTGATGAAAGATTATGAGCCTTTCGTACAGCAACATACCCTTAAGCACATGTTGGCTACTCTGATCGGTCTTTGGGAACAGCATTTCAAGGGTGCAGCACCGCAGATTATATACGATATTAGGGATCATGTGTATGTTACTGATATGGAGCCTGCTCATGTTTTTGGTAATGATGCAACGTTGGTTGCTTACCGGGGAAGGCTGCTGGAGAAGAGCCCCACCCTGGTGTCCCAGTTCCCGATGAGGGAGGTACATCCTATAGATCATCCTGAGATACCAGAGATCCGGGATCAACATGATCATGTGCTGAGGCCCAGGGTAGAAGCCCGTTTACAGGAATAGTGGGTTTATACTCCATGGAAAAGAAGTGAGCTCTTGTCCATTAAAACTCGGTTGCCTGACCCTAGGAAAAATCCTACTGCATACTATAAAGAATTGACTGAGGCCGCTTCATCAACGGTAATGACGCCTGCGGATATCGAAATGTTCTTTGTGTTGTTGGTACCCGTTGATATTTGGAGACAGGTACATACACAGGTTCACGTTGCCGAATTGGGTGGTACCTGAGATCAATTTAAAGTATGGGACCAGGAAAGGAAGCCTGGTGAGAAGCCTAAAGCAGAGATACTTGCTCTGCCTGGCCGTATTATCACTTATATGCATTCCCTTATCCCACCCTGAAAGATTGATTGGGACAAGCTGTCGGCCTGTCGTCAGAAGAAAGATGAGAGTGTGTCTGATTGTTTCTACCTGTTTGAAAGTGTGTTTTTGGACTATAGTGGACAGGACTTGTCAATTGAGGGTGGTATGCGTTTGTTTGTTAGTAGATTTGTTTCAAATTTGCTCCTCGAAATCGCGACTCGATTACAAGCTTCCGAAAGCACCGGGTCCACATCCTCTCCTTCTGAGTATTTTGAATATGGCGCAGTATTATGAGCACAGGGAAAATGAGGATAAGGAGAAGATGGAGAAAAAGCATAAAGATTTGAAGACAAAGGTGTTGTTGCAGCAGGCTTCTCGAGGGAATGGCAGGGGTGTGGTGGTCCAGCTCGGCAGCTTCCTCGTACTAGCAGGAATACTACGCCAGTAGGGCTGAATCAGTGTGCATATTGTAAGGAGGAGGGACACTGGCGCAGTGAGTGTCCAGTGCTTTTACAGAAGGTGGCGGTCCCTAGAGGACGGGGTTCTCGTGAACGGGGTCATGGAGATGGTGGTCAGGACAGGGCTCAGACGGCTGAGACATCTCAGGGTCGTACTTATCAGAACTACTTTGACGACCCTCGGGGCAAACAGTACTACCATGACGACTATGATACGGATGAGGTGACAGGGATGTCTTACAGCTAGGACAGCCAGGGACAGGGTGTGGGACCAGTCTTCATACCTGTAGACCAAAGAGGTCCGTACGTTAGTGCAGATGTGCAGGGTTCGACTAAGGAGTTTTTGGTGGATACAGATGCAACGTACAGCTCTATTTATCGTTCCTTGGTCCCTGGGGCGTCTCTGTCTGGCCATAATAATGATTCAGTAGGATTTTCTGGTGTACCGGTTGTGAGCCCCATTTCCAATCCTCTTGCGTTGACAATTGGTCCTTTTACTGTGGATTCACCATTTCTGTTGACGTCTAATTGTGGAGAAAATGTAAAGGGTCTGGATCTGTTAAAGAAATTGCATGCCACAATATATTGCTCACGGGAGGGTGTCTACATGACAGTGGGTCCGAATGTTGTGTGCACTACGCAGTGTCTGTCCAAAGATGCCCCCCTTCCTGCTGAATTTAAAGATGTGCCACCCACACTGTGGGCAACTGGCGACACAGATGTGGGTTTGCTGCAGATATCGCCTGTTTCGATTAGTGTCAAGGAAGGTGCTATTTTACCCCGCATTCCTCAGAATAAGATACCGCAGGCAGGTGAGCGTGCTTTGATTCAGATTGTGCAAGACTTGATTGAGAAAGGAGTGGTTGAGGAGACGACTGCTAATGTTTGTAACAGCCCCATTCTTCTGATCCTCAAACGGACGCCTTCGGGTCCCTCTGAGTATCACGAAGATGTTTACCGCATTGTGATTGATTTGCGTGCAGTTAACAAGATAGTGATTCCCCAGTTTCCAGTGGTCCCTGACATTACGACTCTCTTGACGATGATTCCTTCCTCTGCTAAATTCTTTTCCGTTATTGACTGGAAAAATGCCTTCTTCAGCATCCCCATTCATCCTGACAACAGGTATCTGTTCGGGTTCACCCTAGAAGTTTTAGATTCTGTCGCGCTCCTCAAGGCAATACAGAGAGTCCGAGCATTTATAGTCAGGCATTGAAAAGTCAGCTAGATTCCTTGTCATTACCCACAGGTAATGTATTACTGCAATATGTTGACGATCTGCTAATCGCCTCAGACACAGAACAAGGTTGTAGAGATAGTACGTTTAAATTGCTGCTCCATCTAGCTGACCATGGTCATAAGGTATCCCTCTCCAAATTCCAGTATTGTCGACAGGAGGTCACCTATCTAGGTCACCTACTGTCGAAGGAGGGTAGGAGATTGACCCCTGAGGGCATCAGTACCATTGTGAAAATGCCTGTTCCGCAAACTCAGAAAGATATGCGCGCTTTCATAGGTATCACTTCCTATTGCAGGCAATGGATACCTGAATACTCATTGTTTGTTAAGCCGCTGCTGGCACTAACACTAAAAGATGTGCATGAGCCCCTGCCTTGGACGCCAGAGTGTCAGCAGTCTTTTGAGCAATTGAAAACTGTGCTTTGCTCAGCTCCAGTGCTCGGTACCCCTAACTATAAAAAATGCTTTGTGTTGTACGTCCATGAGCTGGGTGGTTGTGCACTTTCTGTTTTAACACAAAAATTTGGGGATAAGCAACGACCGTGTGCTTATTTTTCTGCTATACTTGACTCTGTTGCCCGAGCCCTCCCGAGCTGTCTAAGAGCGGTCGCGGCTGTGGCCGTATCAATAAGACAATCGGCTGGACTCGTACTTGATACCGACCTCACAGTCATGTTACCCCATGCTGTGGGTACACTTTTGAAGAAGACAAGGACACAGCACCTCACCAGTGCACGTCTGACCGGTTATGAGCTAACACTCTTCCAAAAGCACATCACGATCAAACGCTGTGCCACTCTGAATCCAGCCACGTTACTATCCCTCCCTTCTGAAAATGAGGATATTGATATACATGATTGCATTTTTCGGACGGAGGAAGAGACGAAGGGACAGGTAGACCTGACTGATGTTTCCTTATCTGACCCCCAAGGGGAAAGATATGTTGATGGCTCCTGTTTAAAATTGCCAGATAGCACCACCACTGCAGCATATGCAATAACTACACTGCACACGGTAGTTGAGACATCACAAGCTCCTTATCAGTCGGCCCAAGCTGAAGAGCTAGTCACCTTTCTTCAACCTTGTGAATTGAGTGAGGGACTGATCATTAATGTTTATACCGACAGCCAGTACGCCTTCGGGGTCGCCCATAATTTTGGGCGGCTCTGGGCAGAGAGAGGTTTCCTTACTTCCCATGGGACATGCATTCAGCATGGTTCTCTCATACATAGGCTTTTGTCTGCTATGACACTTCCTAGGAAATTGCGATTGTAAAGTGCAGCGCTCATGGGAAGGTTACTGACAAGGTGGATGAGTGGAACGCTTTTGCAGATCAGACAGCTAAGGAGACAGCCGGTACTAAGATGAAAAGAATGTTTGTAGCAGGTCCAGCTAGGTGGGTGCCCGAGTTCTCCATGTTTGAGGACACACTAGAGATTGTGAAGGGGATCCAGAGTGAGGCCACGGTGGGGGAATTAGCAGTGTGGCAAGAGAGTACAGCAACCTTGAATGATGAGGGATGTTGGATTGATAAGTCAGGGAAGCAGAGATGGATGATACCAGATGCATACGTTCTCCCTGTAGTGACAATGGCCCATGGTCCAGCTCACATCAGTGCTAAGGGTATTTGCAAGTTGTTAGACCCCATATGGCAGAGTGACAACATCTCCAAGACAGCTGCCCATTTAGTAAAATATTGCATGGTGTGTATGATGCACAATCCTGGCAAGGGCACACCTACACCACCCGGTAATTTCGCACCTCCCACTTTCCCGTTTTAAGGCCTCCAGGAGTCCAGATGGACTTCATCGAGATGGATAGGGTCAATAATTTGAAGTATGTGTTGGTGGTTGTTTGTGTGTTCAGTAAATGGGTTGAGGCTTACCCCACCAAGGAAAATACAGCCATTACGACTGCAAAGATACTCCTGAAGGAGTTCTTTCCTCGTTTCGGCTTGCCCCGCTTGATCTGGAGTGATAACGGAAGTCATTTCAATGCCAAGGTTATCCAGCTTGTTTGTGAAGGACTGCACATCAGACAGAAGTTTATACTGCAAATCACCCCCAGTCAGCAGGTTTGGTTGAGAAGTACAATGGTACTCTCAAACTGAAATTGTCAAAGATTCAGGAGACCACAGGGTTACAGTGGCCAGATGCTTTACCATCAGCCCTTTTGTCCACCAGAACAACAGCACATTCTAGGACAGGATTGTCACCTTATGAGGTCGTGTTCGGGCGCCCGGCGAATGTCTGGGGTGTCCCACGACCTCGTAAGTTTTCTGAGATTGAGTTTCCTTTACTAGTTGATTATCTGTACCAGTTAACTGAAAATCTGCGTTCTATTCACCAACAGATGAGGGACGCACTTCCTGCAGTACTTGAGGGGCCTGGACATGATATTCAGCCTGGAGATTGGGTCCTCATCAAGAATTTCCAGCGGAAAAGGAGCCTGGAGCCTGGGTGGAGGGCGCTGGAACTGGCCCTCCTCTCAACACGCACTGCTGTGAAGGTCTCTGGCCGAAGGAACTGGATCCATTCCTTCCCACTGCCGTGGGGTGCCCCTGCCTTTGCCCTACAACCAGTGGGTGAGGGATGGTATCAGGGACTCAGAGTTCCACGATTTGTCCCTTTTTCCGATGCCCAGCTCACGTGGACCCAAACAGATGCCGAAAACAATGAAGTACTAAATGCGGCAACACCCCCGGAGATCAAAGGAATTGAGGAGCCCCTCTCCATTGACCCCTCTGTGTCTGAGCCCCTTTTTGATGACCCTTCTGTGCCTGGAGTCACTAGGTACATTTTGCGCCCCGACTGAGGAACAGTGCACCTAAGGAGAAGTCAGATTAGTTAGGGATGGACTGTGCAGGTCAGGATGTGCTTTGTCAATAGTACCAACGGTGTTAGTTTAGGGTAAGGCGAGATTGGTTCATTGTTCTGACATTGGACAGGATAAATCGAATATGCACCCCTGTAGGGGGGTACAATATCCTGGACGACGTGGGATTCATCGCGAGCTAGGACTGAGCAGCTCCACCGCCGGTGCTCAAGAGCGCCAACGTTGATGAACAATAGGAGTCTACCAGTGAGGCTCAGACGGACACTGGGAACACTTGCCCCTTGCCATTAGTTTTATTGCATTCCCTTTTCCTTGCTTTACAATGTATCCATTTGGTCGGCCCGTTACTAAGGAAGAACAGCCATTTGCACCTCCGCGTCCATTGCGGGGTTGGTCCACAAAAAGTAAAATAGTCTTTGTGTCAATTGTTGCGATTGCACTAATAATTGTATTGGGAATATCCTGGTTCCTGGATGAGAAGTATCCTGTACATTCTTTGGTTGGTACAACACCGATTTCTCCTGAATACATTTTTGTTACTTTGGCCCCTCACAAAAGAGAACATCGAAAGTCTTATAAGGATAATGTATTTGTACAAATGTTGCATCAGGCTCATAAAGTGTCGAATACAACAAAATGTTGGGTTTGTGGATTACTTCCCTCAGTGACTCATAAAAGCGATAATTTGTTGTTCATGCCACTGTCATACATCAGTAGTTGTGAGGGTTGATTTGCTCTGCTCAGTATGGTCCGTCCCCATTCCCAAGCGAGACTCTATGGTACAGAATGTACACTTCCATCACAGGGCTTCCCCCGGCGGCTTGACAGGCCAAGAGCCGTTTGGTAGATTGTTTTTAAGGACCTGCATGAATGCATACAAAGGTGTAAAGAACGGGGCATGGTCTCAAATGGAAATAGCTGACTTCCAGGGGTTCAACACGTCCGAATACTTCCAGTCCTTCCAGGCCCGTAATGTTACTGAGGATCAGCCAATACCCGTGCCCGTGGTTAACACAACAGCTAGTTTTTGTGTCCAGGGGGCAGGGAGGATAAAGGTAGGGGAGAGCAGATGCAATTCCACATATGAGTTGAGAATGCTCGATAGTCCACCTTTACTACCACCTCCTAATGTCTATTTTGTCTGTAGATCCCAAGCTTATGTCTGGCTCCCGGAGGGATGGTCAGGCAGGTGTTATCTCTCTTTCCTTCTTCCCCCTGTGCATATAGCTCCATCGAATTACCATAAAGATCATCGGCTGCAGCATAGGAGTGCATACTTGACCCGAGTCAGAAGGGTCATTGACACTAAAGATATAGATCAGACAGACACCACCTTACAACAGTTTGAGGATGCCATGAAGGGTCATCGTACCTTTCTGGGGCCCCATGGCTAACAGCCTTCAGCTTCGTCAGCTTACAAGAGTTGTGGAGGGGGTTATTACTACAACAGCAGGGATACTGACCAACATCCCTGCTGAGCTCCAGGCTACGAGGCTTGCCAACTTACAAAACAGGATGGTGTTAGACGTCATCCTTGCTGATCGGGGAGGGGCCTGTCGCGTTATTGGCAGTAGCTGATGTGTGCACATTCCTGACCACGCCTCCAATGTGTATTCTGCCATACAGAAGCTGCATAGACTTTCATCTGACATACACCAAGAAAATGGTACTTGGACCCTCTCTGGCTGGTTCTGGGGTCTGTTCACATTCTGGGGTTGGAAGATTCTTATCTTTCTGGTTGCAGTTGCTGGTATTATCTTTACATGTTGCCTTTGCATACACTGCCTCCCAGCTTGTTGCGCTTATTGTGTGAGTACTCTGACGCCTAAACCAAATAAAGCAGTCCATAACGCTAATGCCACAATCATGCAGATGAGAGATATTAATGATATTATGTTGATTGATGAAGGTATCTTTGAATATTAACAATGCACGCATCAGCTCATAGTGGTAGATTTTATTTTCTGCAATATGTTATCTGTCTCTAGGTAGTACTAAAATTAATTAGTGAATGCTAAAAGGAGGGTCTGTTGGAATAAAAATGTTTTTGCTGAATTACCCATGCATTGTATGTTTAAGTTAGCATTCGCTGCACCATTTTATGTTCAGCCGCCATTTTGAACCATGATTGAAATTAACTTCTGTCCCTCTGTCTCTGCCCCAGCTGGAAGCAGCTGCAATAGTTTTCGTTTCTCCAAGGTTGAACTTCGCTGTACTAATGAATACAATGTCTTTGTCAGTACATACCTTTCCCACTAGATAGGCCTGCTCCCACCCTTAGAGCGGCGAGTGCAGCCAAAGTGACCTTGATGCTGAGATAGCATGTGCCTGGTCTCAGGACTGAAACCCATCCTTCTGTATCTCCTTTGTTCACCTGCTACCAACTGGAAATTTCCAGTTAGGGCGTGTCTTTGTTGGTTCTGAGTTGTACATATCTGTATTGTCATGCTTGCTGAAGTCAGTCCCTCTGCAGCAATCTAAGGAGGCTGGTCAGACCGGACTCCACTCGAGTGTACCCTGAATAAAACATACTTGGTTTGTATTCTCTACTGTCTGACCGACTCTTCATTTGTATGGAAGGCTGAGAGGTGGTCGCGAGTGACCTGGGTGGCCCTAATCGGGTCACTTCCTTCATGGGTGCGACCACCACTGGGAGAGGTAAGTTGGGATCTTGGGGGTTGGTTAGGCACCGTTGGTTGGGCCACCCAAGGCCATGGGGCGTCGGGTGCAGTGGTGCCTTTTAGGGTCGGTTCTTCTTACCAGCTCCTGGTCACGGTTGGGAGGACCTTCCGGTTTGAGGCTGCAGGCATCGGCTGGAGGCTTGAGGCAGGTCAGGGGTTGCCGGATCTTGGGTCAGGATCGCTGGGGGGACCTCCTGTTGGTGTTGGGCCACTCGAACTCGGGCTGTGTGCGTCGGGTGCAGAGTGGTGCAGACCCGCGGATCCTTGCGTAACTGGAGTCTGTTGTTTGAACAAATCCGGTGTTCCCGGGAGACAGAGTCTTTGGGATTGAAGGCAGGCAGGTCCTCCGGGTTTCTTGAGGTTGCTGGCTGCAGGACACACCGGAATTTAGCTGGAGCAGGTTCGAGGTGGGGACAGGCCGGTAGGGCTGGGGCCAAGTCAGTGGGCGTCCTCCTCTTGTTAGCTTCGGCACGGCTGTTCGGTCCTTCTTCTTCTTTTCTTCTTGCAGGTCCTGGTCTGAGGAAGCAAGGTTCAGGGGTGCCCCTAAATACTAGATTTAGGGGTGTTACAGGTAGGCTAAAAAGGTTGGGACCAATGGGTGCCTTCCCTGGGGTGGGTACACCCCCTATTATGCCACCCTCCAGAGGGAGGGAGGCATAAGCCTTTCCCTGGTTGGCTGGGTCCCCCCATCTGCAAGATGGCGGGGACTGAGAGTTGTGCTTCACCTTGCCTCCCCCACCTGAGGGGTGCAGTTGGCAGAGGTGGGCACACCTCTCTTCCTCACTTGTTTTTCCCGCCTGTTCTCCCGCCAAAAGTGGGGGTCAGAACCAGTGGGGACCAGTTGCTGAAAGCAGCAAGTGGCCTGGGGAACCTCACAAGGGCGACAAGCCTTTGAAGCTTCCCCTTCGTGAACCCTGCCCATCCTGGGGGAAGAGGCTTGGCACCTCGTCCCAGGATGTGCATTGTTTCAGGCCCCCGAGAGCAGCAGGCTCTCGACCCAGGGGTCCAGAACCATGTCTGGTGGTGGCAGCTGAAAGCAGCCACTCAGCCTGGACACTAGTGGTAGGTTGTTTTTCAGGGGGCATCTCTAAGATGCCCTCTGTGTGTATTTGTCATTAAATCCCACACTGGCATCAGTGTGGGTTTAATGCGCTGAGAGGTTTGATACCAAACTTCTCAGTTTTCAATGTAGCCATTATGTTACTGTGGAGTTCGTAATGACAAGCTCCCAGCACCATATACTCTTAATGGCAGCACTGCACTTACAATGTCTAAGAATGGACTTAGACACTGTAGGGGTAAAGGGCTCATGCACCTGTACCCTCACCAAGGGTATAGTGCACCCAGTTAGAGGGGTAACTGATCCATGCCAGGGCAGTGGGTTGTAGGCATGGCACACAGGGATGTGTGCCATGTCGACTCTTCTCTTTGTTCTGCACCAAAACACGCAGCCTACAAAGGCAGTGTGTGAGTGTAATGGTACAGGGCCTCTAAGGGTGGCACAATAGGTGCTGCAGCCCCTTGAAGGTCTTCCCTGGCCACAGTGCCCTGGGTACCTGTGGTACCATTTACCAGCGGCTGACCTGTGGCCAGAGATGCCAATTGGGTTTTGTTTTTAATGCAGGTTTAGGGAAAGAACATAGGCCCTGGGCACCTGATTGGTAGGAGCCCAGGGCACACTCATTCAATGCACATCAGCAATTCAGCAAAAAGTGGGGGAAACCATGCAGAAAGAGGGCACATTCTCACAATGTGGCAGTTGCAAACCCGGTGATTTTTGAAATCACAGACTTTGCAACTGCAAAATGGCCATATAAAAGAAAAACTACAGGTCCTGTAAAGCAACATGCTGTGTCAAATTCCATAAAAGGGTCAGGAAGGGCAGGGGGCTCGTTTCTGAAATGTTTCTAATTAACACGGTGTAACTACGTGGTCTGACTTGCAACAAGACGGCACTCAAAGTGTCACACAAGACAATTAAATGACACGCCTAAAGACATAGACAGGAGTCAGGCTAAATGAAAAACGTAAAGCACCTACTGTGCCTGGCTGCAAGGCTTTGGGCAGCACTTCATACAAACCAGCACTTCATACAGGCCCAAAGGGCCTGTTGTCCAGGGCTTGGGGTCCAGCAGCACAGGAAGACAGGCACACACTACTCCAGCAGTCCTAGTAACTCCTTCTCAGTGCTGTCCATCCTCCTAGTGCCTGCAGGCTTTGGGCAGCACTTACAAGCCAGCACTTCATACACAGGGCCTGGGGACCAGCAGCACAGGAAGACAGGCACACACTACTTCAGCAGTCCTGGTAACTCCTTCTCAGTGCTGTCCATCCTCCTAGTGCCTGCAGGCTTTGGGCAGCACTTACAAACCAGCACTTCATACACAGTGCCTAGGGACCAGCAGCACAGGAAGACAGGCACACACTACTTCAGCAGTCCTGGTAACTCCTTCTCAGTGCTGTCCGTCCTCCTAGTGCCTGCAGGCTTTGGGCAGCACTTCATACAAGCCAGCACTTCATACACAGGGCCTGGGGACCAGCAGCACAGGAAGACAGGCACACACTCCTACAGCAGTCCTGGTAACTCCTTCTCAGTGCTGTCCGTCCTCCTAGTACCTGCAGGGAAAGTATGTTCCTTCGTGATAGAGTCGTGGGCCTGGGAGGCCTTGAGGGGTGTGTTGCTAGGCAACACTTCACCAAAACCCTTGGCTGATGGGACAAATTGAAACAGCTGCAAATTCCAACTGTGACTTGTCCCCAGCAAGAGCAGCCTGAAAATCCCAGAGCTTCTTTTATTTTAAGACAAAATGTCATGCTTCCTCTGCTCCTCCTGCTGCCCTCTGCAACCTGAGCTTAGGGGTCACAAGGACAGTGGCAGGGGCGACCGGGGGCAAGCTAGGGGTCCCTACTGCGACACCCTGGTGACCCCTAAATGAGGTCCATGGATAGGACATCCCAGAGTCATTGAGAGAGGTTTTCAAACAGGTGTTTATTACGGAACTGTCAGAGCCGTTTTTGTGTGGTATGCAGACCCCCCTGCCCAGAGAGTGTGTTTGATGCCATCAGTGGTGGCCGCCACCAACAAAGGGTGGTGAGGCGGGTGAAGGGAATGTGGGAGGGGGAGCACGGGAGGTCGAACGTAAGGGGGGTCAAGCGGGGGGGGGGGTGTTAGTAATAATATATATATATTTTTAAAAGAACTTACCTGAAGCCACCGGCTGCCTTCCGCATTGCGTCACGCCTCCTGCCCTCTTCCTGGTCCCAGCAGCCCCTGGGATAGACTCCCTTCCAATCCCCATGCTGCAGAGCAGAGTGGGGATTCACCTGAGCCCGGCTGTTCAATGCAGCAGGGTTAGAGAAACCTAAGTGCACATGTGTGTTTGGCAGGCCTAAGACACATAGCATTCCTCCTCTCCCTCCCATGCCTCGGCCCCGCCCCTCCCTATTGCGCTGGCTCAGAACCGGCAAATGAAAAATAAAACGATACAAGAACACCATTTTATTTTTCATTTGCTGGCTCTGAGCCAGGCAGTGGGGCGACTCTCCTCCGCCACTGCGGAGGAGCCGCCGCTGGGCAATCTTATGGTGGACGATACAGTTATAGAGCAAGAAATAAAAAAAATGAAATCTAATTGTCAGGTTCATGTGTTAGGCAGTTGGGTTTACTGTGTTGGCTTGGACAGAGTGTACACCAAGGTAGGTGATGAAGGAAGTGGCTTTCAGAGCAGAAGTGTACTTGGGTCTGCTCCAAAAGCAAATCAGTGGGCAATGGGACATCAGAGTACAAGGGTAGAGTTGGGCTGAGGGGTGACTGAACTTGGCAGTGAGTTCGTAGCATACCATACCGGGTTTCTACACTTACAGCCAGCGGGAAACGTAGGTAGTGGCGGTGCAGAGAGTGAATGTGGGAACAGGCGAGAAATAGCAGAGAAGAGGAATCAAGTGATGGATGGGTTTTTTGGGCTTAGTTGCGTGAAATGTAGCATCTGCAACAATGACAGGCAAGATGGCAGCAACTTATTTGAAGGGGGTGGACTGATGAGTGGGGTTAACTTTATAAACTAGATTATAGAAGGCATTGAGAGAGACTGGGTGAGATGCAGATACTGGAAGGACTGCCATGAATACCATTGCAGGAACTTGTGGGAATTGATAGATCTGCATGAAAATCACTCTGTTCTGCATGCTATTAAATGCAGTGTTTGTTCATAGGTGAAGGCATTGGCAGGTACAAAGATTTGGGTGCCACCAGCGTATGGGGCGTATAGTGAAGGGATGCTAGGGCAGCTGATAACTTCTTGCACTTTTTGATTTAGGACACCATTGCAGGAGGTGTAGGGGCACAGAGATGGCCTGTGACACTTGTGCCATAGATAGTATGAGATATGATCAGAAAGCTATGGGCCATCACTGACTTAAAATGAAACTGATGAGGTAAGTTAAAGTTTTTCTAAAGCGGTGCTGAAGTAGCCAGTTTGTTCAAGCATGACAGAGTACACTTGGGGCTGTTGGGAAACAGGCGTTTGTGATGTGTATGAATAACTAGGTTTGGTCTGGGAGGAGGGCACGATGAGTGTTAGAGCTGGCCGGACAGAAAGAACACTTCAGAGGAGATTTTTTCTGGTGGTGGCGAGAAAGCGCAGAGTAAGCAATATATCATGGTGGGGGAAAGTTGAAGAGTAGGAAAATGGAAGTGAAATCAGAGTTGAGAAGAAAACTGCAAGGCATCCCTGGGCCTGGAGTGTGCAGGATGCTGTGATCTTGGAGAAATCCATTATCAGCAAGGTTGATGGATCAAAGGGGGGGGGAGGGGTAACAGGCCGAGAACACTAAGAATGGACGAAAATGGCATAGGGTTATCATAAAATAGTAAAGAGGTGGAGGATTTGAGCTATGGGGAGGACTGAGTTATTTAGAGGATGGAGGGTGAATTCGTGTTCAATGACAGGGTGTGGACAGGACATGAATAGCTTGCTTGCTCCTCAGCCAAAGGTTGTGATTTTGTGAGCTCAACCTGCTTCTGAAATAACAAGCATTGGCATAGCCAATAGGTCTCGCTTTTGGGACCTTCTAAGTATTTAGTTACGCAGCATAAATATCCTTGGTGCAACAACATTAACTTTTGCATGGTTAAACACTTATAAGGTCCCAAAGGCGAGACCTATTGGCTATGCCAATGCTTGTTATTTATTGCTTGCGGGCCGGAGGGAGGGCGGTGTAGGAGAAAACACGAGGGAAGGAGGACGAGTGTGGGGCAACACATGCCTGCAAAGGAACCGTGCAAAAAGCAAGCACCTTCAACTGAAAAATACACGAGCCAGGGAACGGATTCTGGATTGACATTAAAACTTTTTTTTTTAATCTGAAACAGCATAGAGGGTCGTCATGCATCAAAGAAGGGCGGAGGTGATCACACTGAGTAAATTCTAGAATGCTATCGACAGAAATGAGTCAGGCCTAGGTTTATCATGTATACCAGGTGTCTCCAACGAGTAGCCCACCAGCTCCTTGTGAGTAGCTCTCCTGTGTGCAGCCCTGCCTCCAACAATAGAAACTGTTGCTTGGTTGAATTATTGTTTTTATACCAAAATTAAAAAGCACACATCCGGGATGAAAATCTGTGTATTTTCAGAACTCATAAGCTGTTTGGAGAATTTTTTTTTGAATTTTCAAAATGTATTTAAAGCTATTATTTGAACTGGAGAGATGTATTGCTCCCATTATTGCTTCTGGGCCAAAGAGGTGCACTTCTGTCTGTTCTGTATTACCCATGTGGAGGGAAGACTTCTGGTAACCCTGCGTAATACGCGGATGTGATCGCTGCTGACCGTCTTGTTGGAGGTGGCCACTACTACATCACCAATATCAGGAGCTAGGGATCATTTTCATTGACCATAATTAAGGCTCCCTGTTTTCCGTTTTTACAGATTTTTACAGATAAATACAGAGAGAAAACCATTTATTTTCTTGTCTGTATTTATTTTTAAATGTGGATAGAAACGGAAAGTGGGTGCTTTTTGAGTGATTCTGCATACACTTTGCCATGACTGCCAGGCCAATAACTGTGTGGATTGATAGGTAAGAGGGTTAAAAAAGGAAATCTCAGTAAAGAGGCTTAAACAGCAGTAGATATGCGCAAGGCTGATACTGAAATGTGCATATTTTTATATAAGTGCATTGATTTATCTTCTGCGGGTGTTCATATCACTGAAACCTGGCAGGCTTTTAAGCATGACTGCATATTTATTGGTTAAATAAATGTGGAAATATACCAGTTTCAGCTTTATTTTTTTCACAAAATCCATAATAAACATGGATAAATACAGATAAAGTTAACAAAAAATAAATATGGATTAATAGACGGAAAGGTCAAAAAAATACCATAAAACCGGGAGCCCTAAACATAATTAGCTAGTTACAGAAAAGGCTGGAGACAACTGATGTTTACTAAGCAGTCAAGTCCGTGCCATGACCTTACATGTCCAGAGCAGAGAGCATTCGGTTTGGTTGGTGTGCTCAAAAGGCCTTGCAGGTAAAGTCATAGCTCTACTGAAAGGACTTCCCCTTTGGCTTAGAACCGGATGTTTAAGACTAGTCCCCCAACAGCAGCTTTCCTAATGGCACCCTACATGCAAAACAGAAAACTACGGAAACCCACAAGGTTTGTGCAAACCTGTTATAAGAAGTGCACATCTGCAACTGTGCCGCAATTGAACATCTGGAGACGATCTCAAATAAGCAGTTGTTGGAATGTTACAATGTGCTTAATCCCATATATTTTTAACAAAGAGATGCAAATAAAATTCCAGATTTCAACATCCTCCAACGTTACTTCTCATGAAGGCATGAAATATAAACGTACTAAAAAGGCCGCATCCGCCTTTACTACTTCTTGGTCATAGTTGCACAGACAGCAACTCAAGGGCTTGTTGGCTCTAGTTACTCCTATAACAGCCTCATTTAAAAGGCTCCCCGTCCATGAATGCCACAATGAGATGAGCCAGGACAAAGCACTTTCATTTCAACATACATTTCCCAGAAGGCGGGCTAAAGCAAAGAAAGGAAACGTGCCAGCCTCTTATGTGCGAGCCGAGATTAACATATTTGGTGAAAGGAAGAAATAAATTGGTGGGGGGGGGGAGGGAGATGAAGCAATTCAACTCGACAACTATTTTCATACAGTTTGAGAAAACGTATGCCAATGAACTTCCTTCTCAGAACGCCCCCCCTCCTTTAGTCTCCCCCCCTCTCCCGCCCCCCCGCCCCCCTCCTTTAGTCTCCCCCCCTCTCCCACCCCCCGCAACCATCAACAGCTGACATATCGGGTAAATGGCTGGGCAAATGAAACGGAAAGATAGAAACTGATGTAAGGACCGCCCGATAAAGGATTTAGGAGTGCAATTCAATATTCAAGGACCACATTCAACAGTAAAAATAAATACGGATCCTTAAAAACACATTTCTTAGTAGGGATGCGTCTCTATCAATGGACAGGAATGGTTGTATTTGCTTTGTGTTCACTGCAACACACACCTCTCGTCCCCACCTACATACATCTCCGTTCAGTGAACCCCCACAGAAACTGATTCAAGCAGCTATCACGTCACCGAGAAATAGCAAACAAAACAACACCGAATACAAATGAGATGGGAGTGAAAGAAAGCAGTCCAGGGGCATAAAGCAGAGACGAGCAGCGCAAAGCAGTGGGACGGAACGAACAGACGTGCAGACCATACAGAGAAAGGGAAAGCACGGGGAGACGCTAGCAGAACAAGCACGCGAGTGGTGCGCGCTCGCTTGCAAGCAGCAGGCGTGACCACACGCTCGTGCACCATGGCCTTTTGCTTGCGGGTAACCGCAGGGAAAAGGCCATTGTGCACGAGCGTGTGGTCAGCTTTCTGAAACCCCTAACATAAAGTTTTGCCAGAGCAGCGCTTGCGCGCTACTCGAGGCTCGACCTAAAAAGCGTCATTGTTCACATAAGAAGCAGAGTTGATGGCTATACTTTTTCCCCAAATATCGTCAAAGGGATACCAAGGATAGTGAAAGTGTTAGAAATTTTAAAGTGAATTGTTAGCTATAGAACAAAAAAACTAAGGGGCACATTTATTAGGCCATCGCGCAGCCGTAGCTTCACCATTTGTGACGCAACGGCGTGGCAAACCTTGAAATCATATCTATGAGGCCATGCAAAGCCACTTTTAGTGGCTTTGCACGGCCTCATAGATATGGAGTAAGGCAAGGCATTTCAAATTGCTGCGTTGCCATACTCTGCACTAAGGTGGGGTTCCATGGGCATTGCAGTGGGTGTTCCCACGGAATTCCCATGGATTTTGACGTGTCGCCAGATTTGCAAGACCATGTAAACCTGGGGATGCGCCAAAACCTTACGCCGCCCGAGGTGAGGCGTAACGAGGAGAAATAACTTTATTTCTCCTTGTTTATTCCTCTTTCTATGTGTACTGCATTTTGCAGCCCACATAGAAAGAGGGCCACGCCACTATGGATTGTTTCTGAAAGGTGCCTCCTGCATAAAAACAATCCTGCCAACAACACAAGCATCTTGCATTGGCATTAGACTGCCAAAACGGTTCCAGCACAGGGGTAAAGAATAGGGATGCACAGTATTGGATAAATTCGGTGCATTCCTGCCCTTTCACTTTGACATAGGAAAATCCCAGCAAGGTGACTTGTTGCACTGCCCTATGCCAACACCCCATAAATGAGGCACTAAGACCGTGAACAGTTGGTTCTATGATCAGGGATGTGAAATTCCTATAGCCCAATGCCCAGGACATATTGTTTGGGGGAAAGGGCAACAGGTTTTCATGTGTATTTTGTCCTTGGGATTAGCAGGCCCAACACCCTACATCACAAACCCTTTGGCTGCCAGTTTAAAGTACCACATCATGGATCAGGGAAGGGCATTATCTGCAGTTAAGGTAATATTTGTGTCAATGTGTTAATGCTGTTCAAATTTGTGTTTATAGTTCATTGATGCAAAGCCTTTATTATTAAGGTGCGCGCGCTAAGTAAACATTGTAAGCTCGAGCTGCACTGCTGACAGGGGTTCCAGTATAAAACTGTGTACACACGTTTTCAAAGTTTAGCAATATGAGGCTATGAATAATATAAACATGATGCATTTAGCACAGCAATTTAATCCACGAAGAAATCAAGTAATATGCTCTACGCCTCTTGTGCACTCCTGAGGTGCGGCACTCACTCCTCCGAGGCCACAGTTCTAAACAAAGAGGCTGAACGAAGAGTCCAGCAATGCACAGACGACTCAAGATATCAAAGGTAAGTGGTCAGGCATGTGTAGAAAATAAAGGAATCCATTTTGCCTCTAACCTTTTTCTTATCTCTCTCTTACTCTGTTTCCTATTTCTACTTTGCTTCCCCCTTTCCGCACTTGATCGCCTATTCGCTCGCTTTTCTTCCTTGTTCTCTTCCCACCTTTCATATCCTATCTTACTCTCTTTTTCCCGGGGGCGCCATCTCTCCCCGTCATCGCTGTTTCTTTGAAGCAAACGTTTTTGTTTGGCAAATGCCGGCGCTGCAGTATTTTTACGCCATATTAACAGACTAAGGGGCATGTTTATGAAATTATTGACACTTTAGCACTGATCAGCAGTAGTAGAGTGTCCAGAATCCTATAGCCAACAAAAACAGGGTCAGAAAAATAGGAATCAAAAGGCAAAACATTTGGGGATAAACCTGCAAAAAGGGCCAGGTCTAACACTAATTTACCTTTATAAATTAACAGCTCATATTTTAAAGAGTTGGATTCCCTGATTAGAAGTTTTGTGTGGAACAAGAAAGCCCCCAAGGTGAAATATTCAATTCTTTAGCTCGACAAGACCCAGAGTGGCTTAGCGATCCCAGATTTTCATACATACTAGACAGCATTGCTCGATAACATGGCAAGATTAATAGAAGGGAAGGGTGTATTAGATGATTTCTTATTGAGGAATATAGTGCACAAATCTGCAATTGACTTACCGGCCTTCATAAAATCAGGGAAGCTGATAAAGAAGACTAGATATAAGGCGGTGCAGGAGTTGCAAAGTCTTATTGCTGCCCTGTTTAAACTATGCCAGATTCCAGTTTGCCATAGCTACATGAAAATACAGGACTGCAGGTTTTTCGTCTCGAGTCTGTCGAGGGCAACAGTTAGATTTTGGAACTCTATAGGGTTTAGGGAGATTGTAAGATTTCTTTATAAGACATAATCTGATCAAATGGAAAGAGCTTAATCTGCGATATGGGCTGCAACGCAATCAGCCCTTTTTAAGCTTTATGCAGATAACTCGATTTATAGTTGATTACGTTCAGGAGGAGGGGGTAGCAACCCAATTAGTCGTTCACTCCCTAGTCAAAAGGAAGCTTAAAAGTAAAGGGAATTGGTATAGGGTTCTGCGCAATCATTAGTCTCAGGATTTAATTACTGAGTTTTTAGAAAGAATATATCAGAAAACTCATTGCAAGTTCTCCGAAGGAGAATAGCAGCTCATTTCAGAGTTAGGACATAAATCCTTGAGGGCAGCAAATTATAAAATAATGGGGCATATTAGCAAGAAGAGGCGATAATCATCGCTAACCCTGCTTAGCGTGATTTTTTTTATCGCCGGCTATCGCTGGAATATATTGCCACGCTAACACTGTATTAGCAACGATTAGCGCTATGGCGATGAATATTCCAGCGATAGCGGGGGAAATGGGCCAACATCGCTGAAAAACCAGCGATGTTGCATGGAGAAGGGAGAACACCTTGCTGATACGACCCTGTGGTCGTATCAGCATAATCCACCCCCCCATGTTAGGTATGGCTAACACCTGCTAATTGCAGGTGTTAAATAAATGGCGATGACCCCGGTTAGCGCGACTTTTCACGTCGCTAACTGGGGCCATGGCCACCTTGCTAATAGGCGATAGGCCTGTTAGTGAGTGTTTCCCAGGTTTGTTCGTCGGGAACGCCCACTTTGCATGTCATTAGCGATAAATATCGCTGACATGCAAAGCGGTAAAAAAACGGGCGCTAATGCCCGCAAACTGTCTCTAACTGCTGTTAGAGACAGTTTGCTGATAGGGCGATATAAATATCGCCGCTTTAGCGGCAAAAAGTGCCGCTAAAGCGGCGATAGTGCCCTTGCTAATATGCCCCAATGTCCTTTTTGTCCCATTGGATGGCATATTATACCCCATAGGCACTTCATAAGATGTTTCCGTCAGTGTTTGACTAATGTTTTCGCTGTCAACGGGAGGGAATGGGCAATTGGCTGCATATATTTTATGCATGTCCAACACTTTCGCAATTTTGGGAGGACTTATTCTCAAGTATTAGCAAAGTATCCAGTCCAGGATCATTGCAGAGGCGAACTGAGTGCTATTTGGCATTTCTATTGAGAGCCGTAAGATATATAAGTGCGGGTAATACTTTATCTCCATAACTTTAACGCTAGCACGCTTGCTTAATTTGCAAAAGTGGAAAACATAGCAGGTTCCAACTTTCCAGGTCTGGTATCGAAAAATGTTAAGGACAAAAATTTTTGAAGAAGCTTATGCGCAAGGGGTTGGGAATGTATCAAGGTCTTTAGCTGTCTGGAAGTCATTTGAGTCCTCCAAAAACAATGTTGCCTAAGGGTTTAACTGGATTCTTGTGATTTTTTTTATTGGGATTGAGTACAATGTCTATTTTAGACCTGGCACCATTGGTGTGGGTCTCCCCTGCATTTTCTGCCTTTGCTTCCTGTGTTTTTGCTGTGTTTGGACGTCGTTTTGCTGGTCTAGATGCTTTGGGCACTTTGCCACTGCTGTTCAGTGCCAGAGTGCAAGTGCTCCCTTTGTAAATTGTTGTATGGATTAGTGATTCCATGATTGGCATATTTGATTTGCTTGTCAGACCCTAGTACAGTGCACTGTGTGTGCCCAGGGCCTGTAAATCAAATGCTGCTAGTGGGCTGCAGCACTGATTTTGCCACCCACAGAAGCAGCATGTAAAATGTAACTCTGGCCTGCCATTGCAGAGCCTGTGTGCAGTCTAGTACTGCCATGTCGACTTGGCAAGTGTACCCACTTGCCAGTCCCTAAACCTTCCCTTTTCTACATATTATTCACCCCTAAGGTAGGCCCAAGGCACCCCTGTGGGCAGGGTGCAGCGTATGTGAAAGGTAGGACATGCCCTAGTGTGTGTGGCATGTCCTGATAGTGAATTACTGCCAATTTCGTTTTTCACTATTGCAAGGCTACCTGTGCCCATAGGAGAGAATGGGGAGTTTGTTTATAACATCTTATAAACATAACTACGCGTGGGAACAAGGTAGGAAAATAAAGTTTAGTATGCCTGAACGCAGAATGTTAAAATGCATCTTTTAGTGAGGGTGATTTTTACATTCTGTGTTTGAAAATACCACTTTTAGATAGTAGGTGTTTTCTTAATTAACCATCCAGTGTGCCTCTGCTAGATTTGTGTATTGCATGTCTGGCTTTTGGATGACAGGGGCTGGAGAGGGGCAGTGGCACCAGAGAGCCTGATGAGTCAGGGCTGGGCTGAATGGACCTGGGCTGCATTTAGAGTAAGGGGAGGAGATTTCCTTTCACCTGAATGGGCCTGGTCTACTTTCAACAATGCTGTCTCCACCTCCTGCTAGGAGGCTGCACCAGTGAGGACAGAACTGGTTTTGGCTGGGTACAGACACTCTCTGCCTTCAGAGAACAAAGGATTTTTGTGTATAAAAAGAGGGGCCCAGAACCCAGACTTTTAGATCACTTCTGGGAATCAAGAGGAACCTTTGCCAAGGAGAGGAGCCGGAGCAGCTGAGGAGGAACACTGCCCCAGTGCTGTTTGCTGTCTGGGGTTGGCCTGCAGTGGCTACTTGCTGCCAAGGAAAGGAGAAAAGGACTTTGCTGTTTGCTTTGTCACCTGCTTGAGGAAAAGATCTCCAAGGGCTTGAAATTGAGCTTGCCTCCTGTTCTGAAGTCTCAGGGACACAAAGACTTAATTTCTTCTGTCTCTCTGCATCTGGAACTGCTGTTTCAGCTGCCACAGAAGGAAATTGCAACACCGACACCGGCGAGCGACACCGTAACCTGCACCGAAGCCGTGGCCACCGCTCGTGAAGAGCACGACGCACCGCCCTGACTTGCACCATAGGCCCGAAACCTGCTGACACCGTGCCGCATCGACTCCGAAGCCGTCGCCGAGGCCGCTGCCTACAGCGAAGCCGAGGACACCGCTTGTGATGTCCATGACGCACCGTCCCGACTCGCACAGCAGCCCTGACTTCACCGACGCCGGTGCTTCATCAACGCGGAGCCGATCCTTGACGTGGGTGACTCCTGAATCCATCGACATCGCACCGTCGTAAGAAACCGACGCCTCGCCGCCATCATGACGTCACCTCCCCGACACAATAAGGAACCGATGTCTCACCTCCCCTGCACTGCAGTAAGGAACCGAGGCTTCACCTCCTCTGGGGTCGTAAGGAACTAATGCCGCCCGGCGCCAACGAAGCATCACCTCCCCGACGCTGTGCCCCGTCTTTGCTTTCATTAATTGCAAGGTACTGTTCTTTGTGGGTCTGCTTGACTCCGTGCCCGACGCCGTGCACCTCGCGGTCGGCGCCGTACTTTGGGATTTTTATCTGTCACAACGTCGTAATAACTCCAGGTGGAGCTATTTTTTCCTACAAGCTTTAATTGAGTGAATAGCCTATTTTTGAGGATATCTTGATAACTGTATTGGGGATTTTTGTCATTTGGTCTTGTTTGGTTTAGATAAAGATTACTTATTTTTAGGTTGAGTATTCGAGACCTCTTGTATATACTTTAGTATATACTTATATACTTTAGTATATACTTATATGTGTATGTACTTTGTGGGCTCTGGAGATCAGCCCTAGGACTTGTCTGCTTCCGCTTAGGGACTTTTTTTCTGTTCAACTGCCTCTATTTAACTGTCTTGATAGAAAACAACCAGTAGAGGTCAGTAAAATACCAGAATTGCTTTCTGCTGAGGGACTTTCTTTTTTTTCTTTTTCTGGCAACTGTCTCTATTTAACTTTCTTGATAGACAACGACCAGCAGAGGTCAGTAAAATACCAGAATCAGTTTAGCATTCTCTAGATTCCAGTCCATAGAAATTGTCTTCCAGGAGCACCCGTAGACAATAATATTTTGAAGTGTCAGACAGAAGGTACAGTCAGCAGGAGCCGCTGCCACATCATGTGATCTCAACACACACACACACACACACACACACACCGCCTCTCATTTACTCCACTTCCTGCGACACGGCCCTCTGGCTTTTAACTACTTCGGTCTCGCCCGGGCGTGGGGCACAAGAGCTGCCTAATCCCGAGAAGGAAGTGAAACTGCCGTCTCTGCCTCTCCTTCCGCCCGAGTCCCGACGCCGAAGCAGGTTTGTTCAGTCTTATGCAAGTCAATCAAAGGCAGGGTTCCCACGTGACGTCACCGTTTATAGCAACTGCATACACTGAGTTTGGAGGCACAAAGTTACAAGACGACGCCATCTCATCAGAGACGCAGTGCTCCAGCCGGAACTTCTATGTAACAATAAAATGCATTCTGGGAGTTGTAGTGCTCCCTAACGTCAGATTATCTACAGTAATGAATACACTCCATAACAATCATTTCTGAAATAAAACTCCAGGACTGGAACATTAAGGCCCTGTGACATGGGGTTATATGGTAACCTTAGCCAGGGATCAAAAGGCTCACCGATTCTGCCCCTTTTCTACCTAGCCTCCACACAGACCACGACATGGTCGCCAACTTTGTCACTGTGTTCTCTCAACTACTGCCCTCTCAATGGACCACCTTCCTTCAAGAGCTGTTCAAATCTATAAAGTTTTTTTTCCTCAAACATTGTTTTTCCTGAGACCTATATGTCGTTCCACCTGAAATAAGTGCATTTAAGTGTAATGCTCATTGTTACCTGTACCAAGCTGTTATACTATGTAAAGATGCCAATACTGGCTGCCCTTGTGCCAGCATATGCATAGAAATGCAAAGCATTGTTATAGCCCGCCTAGCCGTTGCTCTTCCTTCCCCTCTATTCTCTTCTCTCTCCTTCTTCCTTTCTTTTGCCTATCCTCTTTCCTTCTATCAATGTTCGTGGAGATTAGCTCATGGTATGCACACAGGCGCACTACCCCCAATCGATGATTACACATGTAAACCTTGCCTGTGTTACACTATGTTACTCTGATGTATGCTTTCTGTATACCTTGTGAAATCAATAAAGTATTTTGAAATGAAAAAAAAACGAGAAAAAAAACACATTGTTTTTTCCGAACCTTTGCAAATGCCTCGAAATTTGCAAAAAATGACGATAAAAATCCTGAAAAAGTAGGTTTTGATATAGCCAATGTCAACTAAAAATGGCTTTTGGTAAATTCATTTTCTTGATAAAACTATTTTTCAGGTTAATTTTGGAAATCATTTTTTGCGTGGGTTTTCTACCCCAGGCCACATTTTGACACGTTTTCAAAACTTCACAAAATTCAAAGTGTGAAGTGTGACAAAATTTGAATAAATCTGTAGGGGGGATTTACATTTTGCCCACTCTTACTTAATACTGTTTGGAATTTGCATTGTGCGACTGACAAGGGCGTCTTGGCGCTCCAAAATATAATGGGCCTATATAGGAAGCGAGGTGGCAACACAACCTGCCAGCGCTACAGTGGGAGAGACAGGTCTTGACGCCGGCTCCCTAAATTTTATCGGATTGCATTCACCTCTGATACGATATGGGAAGAAATGTCAGGATATTGCGACTTGAACCCGAAAAAAATATTCTGCTGACCCACACCATCCGGAATTTTAGAATCATGAATTTAGGGTCATCGAGGGGATCAACTTTACAACACAAAGCTGGGGCCAGAATGATTAAGGCGCTATGCAGTATGCCTAAGAGGCATGGGAGTTTATTTTCTTGTGCAAATGAAATTACGGGAGTGACAATGTATTTATTTTAGAGTTTTATGACGAGCTGTGATTAACCTTCGTTACTCCCGAGTGCAGGAGGAGGTAAGAACACAGCAGAATCTGAAGAAACGCGGCGTGGGGCGGACGGTCCCATCAGATAGGGTGGGTGCCCGCAGCTGATGTTCTGCGATCACAAACCCTGAGAGTCCGAAAGTTAATTTAAAAAGAAAATTCGAATAATCTACATTTCAGGAGGTTCCTGAAGCTGTGTGATTCAATTAGGTTCTCAGACAGGGGTTGAGGGCATCCCGCAGCGTGGGATCGGCCGCCATATTTCATCCACATAAAACACCAGGGTGGGGGCATGTCACACCAAGCCCTAACTTCTGATAACAATTTTTTTTTTGCGGTTTTGTATAGTGCGAACTCGAACCTAAAGTATCAGAACGCTTTACATGAGCACCGTTTGCTTTACAGACGGACGCCTTCATTAGGTCTCAGCCTGCACCAGCGCTTGCGCTGGTCTGGCCGAGAGTTTTAGTAAGCGGGTTTTGGAAGTGCAAACACTGGCTTTCGGCTGGCGACCAGCTTGAGTTCACGATGGCGTGCACGCGCAGCTGCCATCTGGGTTTCCTATCTCTTCATTTCCTCGTCATGGCTCATTAACTCTCTGGACTCTGATGTTTCAATCGCAGCAGCAGCTCACATTACCAACTGAGGGCCCTGGACTACAGTCACATGAAAAACAACAGCGATTAGCATTGAAATGCAAGCTTTTTTTGTCTAGTTAGAAATATTGCTTCGGTGGGTTGATTTCACCTTATATCGCTATTTGTTTTATATTGGGAGTCACAGCCTAATTACCAGTATTTTTGTCTCTCGCTGTTTTTTTTTTTTATATTTATTCGCGCAAAGCACAAAGCTATATTTAAGGTTACTTTTTCCGCGTCACTTCTTCACTCTATTTAAACTCCACACCCCCACTCTTATTGTCTCTCTCCTTCTCTCTCTCTCCCCTCTCTAATTCTCTCTCTACTTAATTAACTCTCTCCTCTCTATCTTTTTTAGCCTTTCATTCTCTCTCACCCCTTTATCTGTTTCTCTTTCAAACTCCTTCATTCACTCACTCTCTCTCCCCTTCTTTCTCTCTCTCTCTCTATCCCGCTCCACTCTTTATTCTATGTACACCCTTTCTCTCTCTTTCTCTCTCACCACCCTCTCTAATTGGGCATTATATCTCACTCTATCTCTTACTCGGCAACACCACAGCATCACTCAGCGCAACCACAGCATCACTCAGCGCAACCACAGCATCACTCAGCGCAACCACAGCATCAATCAGAGCCAGCACAGCATCAATCAGAGCCAGCACAGCATCACTCAGCACCAACACAACATCTCTCAACACCATCACAGCATCTCTCAACGCCATCACAGCATCTCTCAACGCCATCACAGCATCTCTCAACGCCATCACAGCATCTCTCAACACCATCACAGCATCACTCAGAGCCAGCACAGCATCTCTCAACGCCATCACAGCATCACTCAACGCCATCACAGCATCACTCAACGCCATCACAGCATCACTCAGTGAAACCACAACATCACTCAGCACAACCACAGCATTACTCAGCACAACCACAGCATCACTTAGCGCCACAACAGCATCGCTCAGCGCCACCACAGCATCGCTCAGCACCACCACAGCATCGCTCAGCACCGCCACTGCATCGCTCAGCACCGCCACAGCATCGCTCAGCACCACCACCGCATCACTCAGGGTCGCCTCAGCATCACTCAGGGCCGCCACAGCATCACTCAGCGCCACCACAGCATCACTCAGCGTCGCCACAGCATCACTCAGCGCCGCCACATCATCACTCAGCGCTGCCACAGCATCACTCAGCGCCGCCACAGCATCACTCAGTGCCGCCACAGCATCACTCAGCGCCGCCACAGCATCACTCTGCGCCAAGACAATATCACTCAGCACCACAGCAGTATCACTCAGCACCACAGCAGTATCAATCAGCAACACCTGAGTATCATTCAGCATCACCTCAGCATCGTCTCCGCAACAGTCACCACCACCACCACTACCACCTCCGCATCACTCAGCACCACCTCAGCCTGCCCTCGGAATCTGGCATCTGTTGATTCTCCCCTAGCGTCTGGCCGCTGCTAGTGTTATAATACAGGTACTAGTTCCCGACCTTCACCCTCCGATTGTTTATGCCCCCTCAAAAAAAAAGCTTTAACAAACAACCATTGCAATAGGCAGAAACAAGTTGCTAAGCATTGCAAGAACAAAAGAAAACTGAGGACATTTTTTATTGTAAATACTTTTTTTAATATGGTCGTTCAGTTTTACATAATGCCTTCTTGGTCATATATAAAGTAACAAAAATGCTTCTGACACTTTTTTATTATAACTTTTCAGCATGCCGCACAGCAGCCACACTTCTCTACAGCACAGCTTGAAGACATTGGCAAAGTCAATAGCTCTGGCTAAACACTTATAAGGCCCCAAAGGCGAGACCTATTGGCTATGCCAATGCTTGTTCTCATTACAGATGTCTGTCTGTTCTCCTTCAGATAACTATTTGTCTAGGCATGTCATCACTTTAATGGTCTTAA
Source organism: Calotriton arnoldi (assembly GCA_963921515.1). NCBI lineage: Eukaryota > Metazoa > Chordata > Amphibia > Caudata > Salamandridae > Calotriton > Calotriton arnoldi. The sequence continues at coordinate 2,441,039 of CAWUFW010001565.1, forward strand.
CATTGTTATTTTCCGATATATGGAAGAGAATTTTAATGTTCTTTTCGTATTGTGTTACTTCCCTTTGTATAATTTATTTTACGCAAAGAGCCAACCAAGACGGACATCTTCTGACTTATTTTATCTGCATGTTTTGTCATTTGGTATGCATATTATGTTACACACAGCTGCTCAATAAAAAAAGATCTCATATTCTTCCCCTCTGATTGATCATACATACTTAGACGGTAAAGCAGTAGTGTAGATTCTGACAGCATACATACTCTCTAAGTTTACCCCAGTCTTACATGCTCTTACAGTAGATAGCAGTAATATTGACAAAGACATATGATGAAATGTCATCACACAAGTCATGAAGTGAAAGCTATAGAAGAAAACGCAATAGCATCAATTCGGTGTGACTTTTTGCTCAAATTTCCGCATTATATAGCTTCTGTAAATGCACATATTTTATCCTCAAATGCCAACTTTTGACTTTTATGAATTCAGCTAACTTTGCCTAAAAATTCCACTTTTTCATTTTGGAGAGTAAAATAATAATTCTTTAAAATCACACATTGCTAAAGCAAAAAGGCTACCATTCTGCTACTCAGGTAAGAGAGGGAAGTACATATCTATCTATCTATATCTATATCTATATATATATATATATATATTCACTGAAAAAACCATAGGTTTCAGGGACGTTATAGTTAGCTGGACATTTCACTCTTACAAAACCGTAGAAATTCCACCGTTATAGTTAGTTGAGCTAACTATAACTCGCGCACCCGCAATGCACTGCTCATGACGTCACATATTACATCATTCATGACATGTTCAGTGACATCACTGATGACATCACTGATGACATCTCAAATGACATCACTGATGACATCACTGATGACATCATCCAGTGACTGAGTGTTTCTATAAAATGTAAATATGTTTTATATATATGCCAAGGTTTATTGAAGAATGAATGGGTGTATAAGTGTCTGGATGGATGATTTAGTTGGTGTGTGACTGTATAAGTGAGTGATTAATTGTGTCTTACTGAATGCATGTGTTAGTGACTGATACAGACATTCACACAGTTTAGTTTGTCAGTTGGTATGTAAGCAGTTGCATGGGTTGGTGAGTAGCTAAATGAGGATCTATATGGGTTATTGATTGGTTGTCTGAGTATCTGTATGGGTGCCTGAGTGTCTGTGTGAGTGGGTGGGGGTAACTCTGTGCATAGATGTGTGAGTGGATGATTCACTGGGTGTATGGGTTCAAGAGTGCATCTGTGAAGAGCTGTATGGGTGGGTGAGTGTGTGTATGGGTGTGTTGGTGAGTGAATGGATGCCTCAGAGGTACATGTGTGAGTAACTGCATATGTGAAAGGCAGTATATGTGAGTGTTGGAGTGTATAAATGACTATATGTGAGAGTGAGTGATTGTGAGAGTGGCTGTATGGATCAGTGTGTGCTTGTATTAGGTATTGTAGAAGAGTGTAAGTATGTGTTAGTATATGTTTAAATAAGTGAGGTGGTGTGTGTATAACTGTACAGGTGAGTAAGTGGGAGTGTGATTGATTCTTTGCATGACTGACTAGGTGTGTGAGTAACTCTATTAATGAGTGGCGGTGTGTGAGTGTCTGTATAGATATGTGAGTGCATATGATAATGCCGTATGGATGGCTGCCTGCAAGTATGAGTGACTGTATGGGTGAATAAGTGGATGTGTGTGTAGACGTAGGAATTAGTGAGTGGGTATGTACTAACTGGTATTGGTGTGTTTATGGTTTCGAAAATGATAGTCTGTATTTTAGAGTGGGTGTATCAAGGGTTATATTAGGGTGTGATGAGGTGCATCAGATTTTCACATGGATGATGTCATCAGTGATGTCATTTGAGATGTCATCAGTGATGTCATCAGTGATGTCACTGACCATGTCATGAATGATGTAATATGTGACGTCATGAGCAGTGCATTGCGGGTGCGCGAGTTATAGTTAGCTCAACTAACTATAACGGTGGAATTTCTATGGTTTCGTAAGAGTGAAATGTCCAGCTAACTATAACGTCCCTGAAACCTATGGTTTTTTCAGTGAATTTCTAAGGTTTTTTAAATGCTAATTTCTAACTATAACGTACCTGAAACCTATGGTTTTTTCAGTGAATTTCAAAGGTTTTTTAAATGCTAATTTCTAACTATGACATCCCTATTAAGTACCCTTGAATCCTGAAGGTCCCTGGTGGCCAAGTAGCCCACCAGGTACATCCAGTAAGCGCCACAGACCTGCGTTTCAGAGAGGTGTTCTGAGGCCACGCGCCTTTTTACACCACGCTGCAAACGCGGCTTCTGGCGCACTGCTGCTCAGAGGATGAAGTCCACTTGTGTCTTGAGGTCCTCAGGACACAAGAGGACCTCATCGCCCCACCAGCAGTGCACCAGAAGCCGTGTTTGCAGAGTGGTGTAAAAAGGGGCATGGCCTCGGAGCACCTCTCTGCAACGCAGCCCTGTGGCATTTACAAGAGGTACCTGGTGGACTAGTTGGCCCACAGGGACCCTCAGGATTGAAGGGGAATTAATCCCCCAACTTAAAACGCGCCACAGGGTGCATTTGCACTGTGGTGCAGGGAGGGGGCGGGGCCTGATGTGACAAGTGTGCAAACGCGCCCTGTGGCGCTTTTTAAGTTGGGTGATTAAGTCTCCTTGAATCCTGAGGGTCCCTGAGGGCCAACTAGCCCACCAGCTACCTCCAGTAAGCGCCACAGAGCTGCGTTGCAGAGTGGTATTAAAAGGGGGCGTGGCCTTGGACCACCACTCTGCAACGCAGCTGCCTGGCGCTTACTGGAGGTACCTGGTGGGCTAGTTGGCCCCCAAGGACCCTTAGGATTGAAGGGGACTTAATCCTCCAACTTAAAACGCGCCACAGGGCGCGTTTGCACACTTGTCAAATCAGGCCACGCCCCTCCCTGCACCACTGTGCAAACGTGCCCCCTGGTGCGTTGTAAATTGGGGATTAAATCCCCTTGAGTCCTGAGGGTCCCTGGGGTCCAACTAGCCCACCAGGTACCTCCAGTAAGCGCCACAGAGCTGCGTTGCAGAGAGGTGTAAAAGGGGCGTGGCCTCAGACCACCTCTCTGCAAGGCAGCCCTGTGGCGTATACTGGAGGTACCTGGTGGGCTAGTTGGCCCCCAGGGACCCCCGGTATTGAAGGGGAATTAATTCCCCATCTTACAACGTGCCACAGGGCGCGTTTGCAGACTGTTGCTGGGAGGGGGCGGGGCCTCCGGCACAATGCTGGTCTTTTTTTACATTTTTTTTTTAGAAGGGGGGCTGGGTGTCCCCCCTTCTTTTTTCTTTTTTTGGGCCCTGGGGACTCCATCCCCAGGGCCTGACCCCATTTTAAAAAATAAAATAAAAAATCTAAACGGGAAGGGGGCCGCGTGGGCCCCCCTCCCGTGGCCAATTCCGGCCCCGTGGACCCCATCCCCCAGGGCATGGCCACATATATGTATTTATTTAAGGAGGGGGGCTCTGAGGCCCCCCTCCTGAGGCCTCTATTGGCCCCGGAGACTCCATCCCCCGGGCCGGCCTTTATTTATTTATTTATTTTTTTGGGGGAGGGGGGCCCACGTGGCCCCCCTCCCGGGCCACTTCTAGCCCCGGGGACCCCATCCCCCGGGGCCGGCCCTATCCGTTGGGGACCGTGGGGGGAGCCTCAATGCCCCCACGGTCCCGCCGGCTCCCCGCCTCCTGCGGGAGCCGGCATTGCTTTTCTACACGGGAAGCTGCTGACATGCAGCTCCCCGTGTGGAAAAGCAATCTGCTTTGGATTTTGGAAGAGAGACCAGGTTTCCCTGCTCTCTCTTCCAAAATCCAAAGCAAGTTTGCTATGACAGGGCGGGAGCCGCACGGTTCAAGCCTCTGAAGAGAAGCATATGGAGCTTCGAAACGCGTCAGGCATTTCCATTACAGAGCAGCTTCTACAAGCGGATCCTCGTCCCTGCCTATCATAAACAAAGCTGCTGATCGAGTGCTACTCACCAGGTGGACAACCTTTGGAGCAGAATGTAATACGCGGCCGCCCTGCCGCGGAGTGTGCACCACCCCGTAATGTTATGGGGGCCACCCGACATGGTAACTATCATGTCGGCTATGTGGGCCAGCAGCCGCAAACAGGATTGAGGACAAGTCCACTTGCAGGGTCCATACAGGACAAGATTTGTGTGCTATCCGGACCACATTTCCCACAATGCACAGTCTCATTCGAGCTTCCCATTGGTGGGTGTGCAATATGAAAATGGCGAAGTGGGTTCAGCGTTTGCACACACTGTCTCCGTTCAAGCCTCTGAAGAGAAGCATATGGAGCTTCGAAACGCGTCAGGCATTTCCATTACGGAGCAGCCTCTACAAGCGGATCCTCGTCCCTGCCTATCATAAACAAAGCTGCTGATCGAGTGCTACTCACCAGGTGGACAACCTTTGGAGCAGAATGTAATACGCAGCCGTCCTGCCACGGAGTGTGCACCACCCCGTAATGTTATGGGGGCCACCCGACATGGTAACTATCATGTCGGCTATGTGGGCCAGCAGCCGCAAACAGGATTGAGGATGAGTCCACTTGCAGGGTCCATACAGGACAAGATTTGTGTGCTATCCGGACCACATTTCCCACAATGCACAGTCTCATTCGAGCTTCCCATTGGTGGGTGTGCAATATGAAAATGGCGAAGTGGGTTCAGCGTTTGCACACACTGTCTCCGTTCAAGCCTCTGAAGAGAAGCATATGGAGCTTCGAAACGCGTCAGGCATTTCCATTACGGAGCAGCTTCTACAAGCGGATCCTCGTCCCTGCCTATCATAAACAAAGCTGCTGATCGAGTGCTACTCACCAGGTGGACAACCTTTGGAGCAGAATATATATATATATATATATATATATATATATATATATATATATATATATATTCACTGAAAAAACCATAGGTTTTAGGGACAGTTATAGTTAGTTGGACATTGCACTCGTACAAAACCCGTGAAATTCCCCGTTATAGTTAGTTCAGCTAACTATAACTCGCGCCCCGCAATGCACTGCTGATGACGTCACATATTACATCACTCATGACATGGTCAGTGACATCACTGATGACATCACTGATGACATCTCAAATGACATCACTGATGACATCATCCAGGGACTGTGTGTTTCTGTAAAGTTTAAATATGTTTAATATATATAGGGAAAGGCGTATTGAAGAATGAGTGGGTGTGTAAGTGTCTGTATGGATGATTTAGTAGGTGCGTGACTGACTCTATAAGTGAGTGATTTAACGTATCTTACTGAATGCATGGGTTAGTGACTAAACTGGGTGAATGTCTGTATCCGTCTGTCTGTTGCTGTGTAAGTGGCTGCATGGGTTTGTGACTAGCTACATGAGTGTCTATAAGAGTTATTGATTTGTTGTCTGAGTATCTGTATGGGTGCCTGAGTGTTTGTGTGGATGGGGTGTGTGCGACTGTGCATAGATGTGTGAGTGGGTGATTCACTGGGTGGATGGTTTCAAGAGTGCATCTGTGATAGACTGTATGGGTGGGTAAGTGTGTGTAAGAGTGTGTTAGTGAGTGAATGTATGTCCCAGTGGTACATGTGTGAGTAACTACATATGTGAAAGGCAGTATATATGTGTATTGGAGTATATAAATAGCTATAAGCGAGAGTGAGTGATTGTGATAGTGGCTGTATGGATGAGTGTGTGCTTGTATCAGTGATTGTATAAGAGTGTAACAATGTGCTAGTATTTGTATGATTAAGTGAGCTGGTGTGTGTATAACTGTATAGGTGAGTAAATGGCAGTGTGTTTAATTATTTGCATGACTGACTAGGTGTGTGAGTACCTCTATGGATGAGTGGCGGTGTTTGAGTGTCTATATAGGAGTAAGAGTGCATATTATTGTCCTGTACTGAGTGACCATAAGTATGAGTGACTGTACGGGTGAGTGAGTGGATGTGTGTGTGTAGACCTAAGAATCAGTGAGTGGGTATGTAGTTATTGGTGTTGGAGTGTCTATGGTTTTGCGAATGGCAGTCTGTAATTTAGATTGGGTGTATCAAAGGTTATATTAGGGTGTGAGGAGGTGTGAGGAGGTGCATCAGATTATCACGTGGATGATGTAATCAGTGATGTCATTTGAGATGTCATCAGTGATGTCATCAGTGATGTCACTGACCATGTCATGAGTGATGTAATATGTGACGTCATCAGCAGTGCATTGCGGGGGCGCGAGTTATAGTTAGCTGAACTAACTATAACGGGGGAATTTCACGGGTTTTGTACGAGTGCAATGTTCAACTAACTATAACTGTCCCTAAAACCTATGGTTTTTTCAGTGAATTTCAAAGGTTTTTTAAATGCTAATTTCTAACTATAACTTATCTGAAACCTATGGTTTTTTCAGTGAATTTCAAAGGTTTTTTAAATGCTAATTCCATAACTTTAACATGTCTGAAACCTACGTTTTTTTTAGTGAATTTCAAAGGTTTTGTAAATGACAATTTTTAAATGTATTGTTATATTAATTTTTTTCATACTGATTTATTACATTTTTAGAATTTTTTTTTACATATTTTATTTTTTAAATTACATTGTAATTACATTATACATTACATTACAAAAAATACTTTCTCCGAATGAATTACTTTAGTTTAAATACTTTGCACATAGGCAATAGACTTTTAAGTACAGTAGTTACAGTTGTTGCAATGGGCACCACATTTTCAAACACAATGCAACATTCAGCTCAATGTGAATTTCTAGTTAAATGCAATTAGTTACTTTATGGATTACTTTTTCTAACCACAGGACTGGATCCTAGATTCAGTCCTGGTACATCTCCTGTAAACAGTTGAGTAAAAGCGTTTTGGTTACAGTTGTGATTTTTAAGGAATATTATTGTATTTTAAAAGTTGACACTTTTCTGCTGAAAACCAGACAATGGATTCCTATGGAAGAAAATATAAGTTACTGGTAAGTACGGTTAAAATTACTTTTCAGGACCAGTACTGGGCTGAAAGATGCAGCACTGAGGTCTCTCCTGATAACAGGTGAGTAAATCGGAATTCGTATTTCGGCTGATTTTAGAGGAATATTTTAAAGTTCCAAAACTCCACACTTAGAAGAATTTCCAAGTGAAACCAGTCAATGTTAGCCTATGGAAGGAAATTCAAGTTACTGGTAAGTACGGTTAAAATTACTTTTCAGGACCAGTACTGGGCTGAAAGATACAGCACTGAGGTCTCTCCTGATAACAGGTGAGTAAATCGGAATTCGTATTTCGGCTGATTTTAGAGGAATATTTGTATGTTTCAAAAATCAACACTTAGAAACTTTTTCAGCAAAAAGCAGGCAATTATATCCTATGGAAGGAAATTCAAGTTACTGGTAAGTACGGTTAAAATTACTTTTGAGGATCAGTACTGGGCTGAAAGATGCAGCACTGAGGTCTCTCCTGATAACAGGTGAGTAAATCGGAATTCGTATTTCGGCTGATTTTAGAGGAATATTTTAAAGTTCCAAAACTCCACACTTAGAAGAATTTCCAAGTGAAACCAGTCAATGTTAGCCTATGGAAGGAAATTCAAGTTACTGGTAAGTACGGTTAAAATTACTTTTCAGGATTAGTACTGGGCTGAAAGATGCAGCACTGAGGTCTCTCCTGATAACAGGTGAGTAAATCAGAATTCGTATTTCGGCTGATTTTAGAGGAATATTTGCACAATGGTGAAGGGAGGGGCGGGGCCTGAGGTGACATATGTGCAAATGCGCCCCGTGGCGCGTTTTAAGTTGGGGGATTAAGTCCCCTTGAATCATGAGGGTCCCTACGGGCCAACTAGCCCACCAGGAACCTCCAGTATGCGCCAGGGGCTGCGTTGCAGAGACATGTACAGAGGCCACACCCCTTTTACACCTCTCTGCAACGCAGCTCTGTGGCGCTTTCTGGACGTACCTGTTGGGCTAGTTGGCCCCCAGGGACCCTCAGGATTGAAGGGGATTTAATTCCCCATCTTAAAACGCGCCACGGGGCCAGTTTGCACACATGTCACCTGAAGCCCCGCCCCCTCCCTTCACCACTGTGCAAACGCGCCCCGTGGCGCGTTTTAAGTCGGGGGATTAACTCCCCTTGAATCCTGAGGGTCCCTGGGGTGCAATCCTTGTGGGACCCCCTGAGCAGACCTAGGGGGTCAGGGTGTTTCTACCCTGCCCCCTTTGTGCGCTTTGCGCACTTGTTTCTGTCCCTCGGTTCTACCGAGGGACAAAATGGCTGCCAACACTTCCTGATTTGGAGTGTTGACAGCCAATTAGCATGCAGCTCGTGATCGGGAGGGTGCGCGAATCCGACGCGGCCATAGATATATATGTACTTTTACTTTTGATTTTCTCAGCAACTACTGAACGGATTTACACCATTTAACAAAAGGGTTCTTTCTGAACCAAGAACTACCTCTTTGCCAAATTTGGTGTAATTCCGTTCAGCAGTTCAGGCTGTAGCCGTGTCTAAAGTTTCCTATGGAAAATTGCATGGGGAAAACGCGTTTTGGGACCCCCTTTTCTCGGCCCCCGCTTGACAAATCCCCCGAGACTTTCAGGGTAGGAGCGGACCGGAGCGCCCACAAAGTTTGAAAATTTTGCGAAGATACGTCAACCGGCAAGAGAGTTATTTCAAATAGAATGTCGCGGATTTCCTATGGATAATAGGTTGTAACTATAACTATCTACTGGCGACCGCCAGTAGATATATATATATATATATATATATATATATATATATATATATATATATATATATATATATTACCTACTGGCAGTCGCCAGTAGGTAGTTATAGTTAGAACCTTGTTTCCATAGGAAAAGCGTTTTTGATTTGCCAATAACTTTGGTGCTGTTTGACGAATCTTCACGAAATTTTCAAAACTAATTGTTCACTCAGGTCAGCTCCTGTCTTGAAAGTTTTGGGGTGATTGGTCAAGCGGAGGCCGAGAAAAAAGGGGGGACCCAAAATGTGTTTTCTCCATGTTAATTTCAATAGGAAACTTTAGACACAGTAACAGCCTGAACTGCTGAACGGAATTACACCAAATTTGGCAGAGAGATAGCGCTTGGTCCAGAAAGCAAGCTTTTTTTTTAAATGGTGTAAATCCATTCAGTAGTTTTTGAGATATTTAAAGATTTACAGATATTGATATTTGAGAATTGTGAGATCTGATTGGCTGAGCCCTCCCGAGCACGAGCTTGCCTCTGATTGGCTGCCAACACTTCAAACCAGGAAGTGTTGGCAGCCATCTTGTGACTCAGTACCGAGGGAGAAGGAAAAAGGTGAGAGAAACATTAAAAAAGAAGAAAAGGGGGCAGGGTAAAAACACCCTGACCCCTTAGGCATGGTCGGGGGGTCCCACAGAGACCCCCCAGGGCCCAAAAAAAGCATTTTTTTAAAAAATATTTCGGCAGGATTCGCGCACGCGGCGCGACTCTGGACGGAAATAAAAAAAAACGAAGCGCGGGCTCCCGCGCTTCATATTTTAAAGCCCCCGGGTGGGCTTTATTATTTATGTGCGGGGGGCTCATGGCCCCCCAGCAGCCCCGGGGACCGCCACCTCCCCGGGACTTTCATACAAAAAAGCATGGGGGGGCTCCTGCCCCCCCACGCTGCCCCGGGGACGCCACCTCCCCGGGGCATCAGTAATTATGTGCGGGGGGCCTTGCAGGCCCCCCAAGCCCCAGGGACCGCCACCTCCCGGGGCTTAAATATAAAGAAAGTGTGGGGGAGCTCCTGCCCCTCCCCACACTGCCCCGGGGACCACCACCTCCCCGGGGCAAACTTTATTTAAATACGGGGGTCCATTGCAGACCCCCGGCCCCGGGGACCACCACCTCCCCAGGGCTATGTATAAGTTGGGAGGGGGGCCGCACTGCTGGTGGGGTGATGAAGTCCCCTTGTGTCCTGAGGACCTCAGGACTGAAGTGGACTTCATCCCTCACGCAGCAGTGAGCCAGGGGGCGCTTTTGCAGAGTGGTGTAAAAAGGGGGCATGGCCTCGTACCACTCAGAAATCCAGCTGTGTGGGGCTTACTGGAGGTACCTGGTGGGCTAGTTGGCCCCCAGGGACCCTCAGTATTCACCCACTCACACATCTATGCACAGAGTCACCCCCCCACCCACAGAGATACTCAGGCACCCATACAGATACACAGACAACCAATCAATAACACTTATAGACACTCATGTAGCTACCTACCAACCCATGCAGGTGCTTACACACCAACTGACAGACTAATACAGACATTCACACAGTTTAGTCACGAACCCATGCATTCAGTAAGACACGTTTAATCACTCACTTATACAGTCAGTCACGCACCTACTAAATCATCCATTCAGACACTTATACACCCACTTATTCTTCAATACACCTTGGCATATATATATATATATAAAACATATTTAAACTTTACAGAAACACACAGTCATTGGATGATGTCATCAGTGATGTCATCAGCGATGTCATTTGAGATGTCATTAGTGATGTCATTTGAGATGTCATCAGTGATGTCATCAGTGATGTCACTGACCATGTCATGAATGATGTAATATGTGACGTCATCAGCAGTGCATTGCGGGGGCGCGAGTTATAGTTAGCTCAACTAACTATAACGGCCGAATTTCTCTGGTTTTATACGAGTGAAATGTCCAACTAACTATAACGTCCCTGAAACCTGTGGTTTTCAGTGAATATATATATATATATATTCACTGAAAAAACCATAGGTTTCACACACCACACCCATCCGGCACATGCGTCACAGGCCATGTGACCACGCAAATATAATGGATCGACAACGTCACATCCTTTATTGCCGGTGGTGACTGGATGGCGGACGCTCCACGGGTCTCAATCATAAAGAGTCCATGAAAAGTTGCGCAGAGGGTTAGTCGCACCCTGAGCTGTATGGCCGTCAGGGGCCTACTACCACGTGGCGCGGACTTGAGTTGCACAGGGTTAGTGCCACCCGAAGCTGATGTAGCCGTCAGGGGCCTACCACCACGTGGCGCGGACTTGAGTTGCACAGGGTTAGTCGCACCCTAAGTTGTATGGCCGTCAGCGGCCTACCACCACGTGGCGCTGACTTGCGTTGCACAGGGTTAGCGGCACCAAAAGCTGATGTGGTCTCCGCCATTGATGACTCAGCGACATGTGTGGGATCTGCTGGGCCACGGAGCGGGTCCACATAATGTGCACCAAGCCATGGTGGCGGGACCGGGCATTGGAGCTTTCACGGGTACGTGGAGTGCCCACTGGTAGACACTCCGGTGGCAGCAGGTAATTTTTTGGTCATGGATGCGCAGGGGCGGCAGTGTCTCTCTCTCTCTCTCTCTCACTTCCCTCTCTTCACTCTTTCTCTCACTCTCTTCCTTCCTTTCCTTCTATCTCTCTCACTCTCTCTCCCTTCTCCCTTTCTCACTCCCTTTCTTTCCTTCCCTCTCTTTTTCTCTCTGGCTTTTTTTTCCTTCTCTCTTTCTCTGTGTCTCACTCCTTTGATATGCGCATTACACACGTCCTTATTTTGTGCTTTATTTTCCAGGCTGTGTCTTCGACATTGATGGACCTGACAGGAGTCTTCCGCCTTGTTGTTTGTGTTGAGTTTGTTAAATTTAGTTTATCCTCTATATGTACGTAACGGAAAAATAAAGTTTTGGAAAAAAAAAATTTTCAATAACGTTTTTGGTTGTTACTTAAGTGCTGTGTGACTCTTTCTCGTTCTTATTACTGTTATTTGGTGGTGTCCACCATGGTGTTACATTTTGGGGCAGTTATCGCGGGAATACTGGTGATGTCTGCAGTTTGCACCAGCTTCTGAATAGTGTGTTAGATTTATCTCAACTTTAGTTGCATTAAAGTGCTGATAATGAGATGCAGAGTAGGCGTTCCCGTGCAAAAACACACGAGGTGCACCTTTGCGATGTATTCTAAATACTAAAATCCTGTATTGAATTGCACTGTGGTAGTGGGTGCATTTACAGTGTACACACAAAATCAATGAAGAAATCTCATTGTATTTATATTGATTGGGAATAGTGGGTCAGGTGCTGAATCTTGACGGGATACACTGCCCAGTTCGTTTATTTTTCTGTACACGAAAAAACCACATCACAACTTTCACAACGAAAGGCAAAAACTGCGATGCGAAACAAATTCTGGCAATAAGCCGCGTTAGCACCAGGGATTTTACACCTGCTTTCTGCTGGTGTTAAGCAGGACGACTACCTGCAGCATGAAAGGGAACACAGCCAAGAGCCACACCAAAACACCCACAGGTGCCATAGAGTCAATGAGCATAATACACGGATACCCATGAGGGCCACAACACTCATCGCAACAACCCCTGGACCGCCAACGCCCCCCGAACCCGCATCTGAGCAAGTGTGTCCGTGTGGTTATTGTGTTAGCATGATGGGCACGGGCCCTGCAACATCACAGTGTGCTGTCTTCAGCGGACGTTACCATGTCACCTCAGCGTTGGCAGTGAGCCTGGACATGTAGCTACGCACGCATCCTCCTGCATGCACAAGCGGTGTGTGCTGGTCCGGCGTACACAGGTCAGCGCAGGGGTGTGCCTATCCGGCAAGGGGAACGGGGTGTCTCGGACATGTCCGTGTGCAAGAAGTGTGTCTCTGTGTTCTGGTGTGGCCGCCACAAGGGCCGCAGCAGTCGATGTTGTAAAGTGGCATGCACCACCTCCAAACGGCAGTGTCACGGTGTGATTGGAATGCCGCAGGACATGCGCGAATAGGCATTACAATGGTGTGCCGTAGGAGTGCACGGGATACAACAGCGCAGCGCACAAAAGTGTGGGGGCTCGTGGGAGGGAGGAGCAGCTGTTTGGCAATGTAACACACAGTGAACCCGCCCATGTGCCACGTGCTGGGCATCTCATCCATGATGACCAGGGTCGCAGACATCCCACAACACCCACGACCGGCCTTTGTACACATCCTGTATGAAAGCAGCTGGAGAAGTTACTGTAGGGATGAAAGGTTCTTTGTCTGAGCTATCTTGCGCTAACACATCTGCTGCTCCGAGAAGGAACTTGCAAGTGGCCAGCCCCCCCTGACAGATACGATAATATTTGCATCCGTCTCCCACACTACGCACTGCCCGATTTGAGAACGAGTACACATCCCACACTCAAAAGTCCTTTGTCGTAGTTAGCGTGCGTGAAATGGCCTTCACACATACTCCCACCACACCCCTGCCCTGCACCCATTGCACACAGACCCGGCTCATTGCACCAAGCTGTGCTATTTCATCCACAAGACTGGCACACGGCTAGCCAGTGCAGCTACAAGCAGAGCCACTGACGCAATGGTGTTTGTGTACTATAGGGGGGCGTGCTGGGGTAGTCTTTTAGGGTTTAGGGTAGAACAGTGGTGTTTGGGTAGTGTAAGGGGTCGTGCTGGGGGTAGTGTTTTAGGGTTTAGGGTAGTGCAGTGGTGTTTGTGTAATGTAGGGGGTCATGTTGGGAGTAGCTGGCTGAAGCCCAGGACCTTGGTGGGAGCCTCAGCTCTGGCAGGAAGTTTGAGGCTCTTGATGTCGGTGATGGGAAAACTGAGCATCTGCAGTCGCAACCCAGGAAGGTGTTGTGGTCATTGGGTTGAAGTAAGATCCTCTACGTTCAGACTTGGAAACTTTCTTGGAAGTCAGGACTTTTTAAGCAGGGCAAAATAGCAAGTTGAGTGGTAGTTCCATGTCTGAGGCTGCGTGTGGTGATATGTCATCAAGGAAAAGGAGGGGCCTGTGGTGATAGCCAGGTGTTTAGGTAAATGAGAAAACTTCCTCTGCAAACCAGTTCTGAAACAGGTTTTCCTCCCACTGGGGTTGGTGCCACTCTGGCTACTTGGTCAATGGTCAGGGCAGGCCTCATGTGTGAGTTACATCTGCCTGAGACAGGGGGTGCCCCTTTAAAGCTGTAGCACACATAGAAAGAGAAAAATGCCTCAGACGATTGTTTTTGTACAGGAAGGTGTCCCATCCTGCACAAAAACAATCCTGCCTGTAAAACAGGCAGCCTTGCACCATAACACAAGGGTGCATGCGTAGGCTGCACTCAGTGCACCAATGCAGAGGGAGAGCAGGAATGCACCATATCTTTGTAGATTTGATGCATGCCTGCTCTCTCCGTCATGCAACGCAGTACAGCAAGTTGTCTTGCTGCGTTGCTTGACATTTTAGTAAATCTGGTCCTTAGGGACTGCTTGTATATATAACAACCAGACGTTTCATCCAAACAGCCAGGTAACGTAATGCAGATGAAATGAAATAACCGCCTCTGGTGAGGAGGCGGGGGAGACATGCCATCAAAAACAACCATCTAATATACGTCAACCTACCATGATAGTCAAACCTCTATATAATGGACAATCTAGTCTCCTCTGTTCTCCTCCCCTTTTATAACCCCTTTTTTCAACCCCTTACCCCCCTCTATCTTGCTATCAACGATGTTATAGCATATCATACTACCGATATTTGATTGCACTCTTTGTAGGTTTAATGTGTGAGACTGTAAAACCAATCAAAATATGAAAACAAAACAAAAATACATCGGTAGATGCATGGGAAAGCTTATGCTGCACCTATGTAATGCCTACCCAATGCAGTTTAATGCAACACGGCACAAGGCTCTATTTTGCATTACTTTTTTTTTTTTTTTATAAAGCCATGTGTCATGGCTGCGTCACAAAAGTGGTGAAACCATGATGCTAAATGTTATTAAATCTGGGCCTCAGTCCCTGAAAAGCTCTGTAGTGCAGATGGCCCAGGAAAATGAGTTGAATTGACAACAACAGCTGTCTGAGGGACACCCTGTCTCGAATGAGGGTCTGCAGGTTCTTCTTTATTGCTGTCATCTTCTTCTCTGGAAGACTGAGGTTGGCCTTCACTAAATCTATGAAAAACCCCAAGGAAGACAATGTCTGGCTCAAACGCAGATCCGATTTCTCTTAGTGTATGATGAACCCTAGACCCTGTAACAAAACAATAGTCATCGACAGATTGGATGACAGTTGCTGTTGGCATTGGTCCAGCAGAAGCATGTGGTCCAGGTAAA
Source organism: Calotriton arnoldi (assembly GCA_963921515.1). Lineage (NCBI taxonomy): Eukaryota > Metazoa > Chordata > Amphibia > Caudata > Salamandridae > Calotriton > Calotriton arnoldi. The sequence goes on from CAWUFW010001565.1 coordinate 2,456,172, forward strand.
TGATTAGCCTGATGCCCCTTGTTCTCCTTGTTCTCAAGTATCCCACAACTGCGCACAGTAAATTGGTCAAGCAATAGGGAGCTGAGGACAGCCCAAAAGGTAATGCTTGAAATTCAGAGTTAGTTGCTCCACCAGAATTGAAGGAATCTCCTGTGCGGAGAAAGGATGGGAACCATCAGAAAAGCCTCCTTTAAGACAAGCCTGACTATCCAGTCGCCCGTAAGGAGCATGTCTCTCAAGAGATGGAGGCATTCTGCCTTGAAATGGCAGTAAATCAGCTACTTTTTAAATTCTTTTATGTTTATCACCAATCGGAATCCTTTGACTTTCTTCTTGAGCAGGAAGATATTGGTTATAGATCCTCTGGGGTGTAGTTCCGACCTGTACCTTGCACCTTTGGCCTCCATCTTTTTCACCTCCTTGTCCATGAGACTCCCCTGTAGTTCTATAAATCTCAAAGAATGGTGAGAAATGTCTTAACTGGGGTTCCATAAAACTCTATGTGAAAACCTTACACCGTTTCAAAAACCCGTGGGTCGGTTGTGACACTTTAAGTACATGGCGAAATGACGAGAAGGCAATCCGTTTTATGTTGAAGTAAGTTGCTTTATTCTGAGGACAGAATCCCATCCAACATCTCAGTCAGGCGACAACAGCAACTGCCTGTAGCTTCAAAACTCGCACATTCCATCTCCTGAGCCCAGCACCCCAGGGACATCACGGAGTTCCAGGCTCAGGCCAAGTAAACAATAGTAGCTGATGAATACCACACACCTCCCTCCCTTATCAAACATAGGAAGAAACACAAAGGAAAACAGAGACCACAACTATAATTTAAACATAATCTTTCAAATAACCAGGTCGATTTGACCACACAACGTAATGCACCAGTAGGTTTGCTGCAGCCTACGTCACCACTATTGTCACCAGAAGCTTCGGTGGGCTCCACCCGTTCCGTGTTGCCCCACCCATGTTGCCACTACAAACCACCACACGATTAGGATTCCATATTCTGTGGTCTAGAGTTTTCACAGCATTGGTAAAAATGTTAATGACACGAATAGGATTGGAAAATTTGGAGAAGCTGCTCTTCCTGAGATTTTTAATCATAACGAGGTCCCCCACACGTACCTTTGTTACCTTCACAGCCTTTCTGGAATCAAAGCTAATCTTCCTTGAACAAATCTTGCGTTCCTCATGTTCGCGCCAATCAAGACCACCCACGCAATGGCCAGACTGCAAAGTATACACATTCACCCAGGAAGGTTCAATTAAAGTGTTGGGAACCCTTCCTTGAAACAGCTCAAACGGGGTTTTCCCAGTGGTACAATGTGGAGTTACCCTGTACATTTCGATCATTTTGCAGATCTCAGCCTTCCAATCCATAGCATTGGATTTTGCAAGAGAGACAGTCTCTTTTATGACCCTGTTGAGCCGCTCAACCATTCCGTTGGGCTCTCGATGGTACAACGCACACTTTTTTATAGTTACTCCCCGTACTTAAAGAAAATCTACCATCTCTCTAGATGATAATTGCACCCCATTATCAGTGAGAATAGAGTGAGGAAACCCTTCCCTAGCAAATAAACAGTTGAGAACTTTAATTACATCTCTGCTTTCTATGGAGTTAGTGAAGAACATTTCTGACCATCTGGAGAACATATCCAGCACCACAATCAGGTAAGAAGGCCTTCCTAGATCATGGATGGAGCCCACAATATCTAATGCGATATCTTGCCAAGGACTAAAAGGCAAATCCCTCGACACCATAGGTTGAACCCTTGCTTGCTTTGACTTGTCACTCCAAGCACATATGGAACAATCACGCACCAAGCGCTCTATATGCTTGTCCATGCCAGGCCACCAGTATGACATTCACACACGCTCTTTACATTTGGTCATGCCTTGATGCTTCTCATAAGTAATATCCATTATTTCACTCCTGAGGTTGGGTGGAGGAATAAGTTTAGTCCCCCTGAACAACAGGCCATTGTTGACAGACAACTCATCATGCACAACTCAGTAATTTTGACACATATCCGAGGCTTGCTTCTTCTTGCTCCAAACCTCAGTCGTGTACCTCATCACCTCAATCTGTACATCATCCTTGGCTAACTCCTCACGCCATCTTTCTTCAGGAAATGTGCTGACCGCACATACGCAGACAGAGTCATCATCTGCAAGCTCATCCGAATCAGAACCACACTCAACACTGGGGACTAACCTGGAAAAAGTATCAGCAACCGTGTTACAAACACCAGGTAGGTACTCAACAACTAAGTCATACTCTTGTAAAGCAATGACCCACTTGGTGATACCACTGGATATCAAGTCCACACCTTTTTTTGTGAAAGTCTCTACAAGAGGTTTGTGATAAGTCTGTATGACAAATAAAGACCCCCACAAGAACTTTTTAAGTTTCTTCACAGCCCAGAACACAGCCAAAGCCTCCCTCTCAATAACAGAGTAGTTGACCTCTGTGTTCTTTAATGCTCTAGACAGAAACATGATGGTCTCCGTTCCAAACTCCTACCTGTTGGAGGACAGCACCCAAGCCTTTGACACTAGAGTCAGTGGTTACAATTTACCTCCTCTGAGGATCAAAATTCCTAAGCTTGGGAGCCAAACTGAGATGAAGTTTGAGCGACTGGAATTCCTCTTTGCAGAGAGAATCCCATGAAAACACAACACCCTTCCTCAAGCGTGATCTCATGTTGGCACTGAATTCAGCAAATCCTTTAATGAATTTGGAATAAAATTCAATCATCCCTAAAAATTTAATTAACTCCTCTCGGGTAGTGGGAGAGCTCATGTGCACGATTGTGTTGACTAATTCATCTTTGGGAACAATACGCTCACTTGACACAATGTGACCAAGATATATTATGGACTTAGTACCAAGCTTACACTTTTCAGCTTTCAATGTGAGATTCCAATCAGATAGCCTGCTCAACACCTCCCTTAGTCTGGTGTCGTGCTCCACAGAATCTTTCCCAAAAATCAAGATGTCGTCTTGATAAACACAAATGCCAGTAGTGCCATCAAAAACCTTTTCCATGGCACGCTGAAAGACTGAAGAGGCCAATACAAGCCCAAAAGGCAAGCAAACAAATAGAAAGGTACCAAAGGGCATTATAAACGTGGTAGGATCCCTTAAGGATTCCTTCAGCTCGATCTGGTGGTACGCACTAGTTAAGTCAATGGTACTGAAGACAGAGGCACCACCCAACAACATAATCAATTCACAGATATTAGGGAGGGGATACCTATCCACCACAACGCACTTGTTAAGATGCCTAAGGTCCACACAGGGACGTCATTTACCATTGGCCTTCCTTGCAGCGTCTATGGGAGCAAGCCACTGGGTTCCCTCAACATCCTTAATTATGCTCTCAGCTTTAAGTTTAATTAATTCTTCCTTTACCTCCTCACGAATGGCAATGGGGACATTTCTAACTTTACAACACACAGGTCTTGCTTGATCAACCAACGCTTATAAGATTTCAAGCATCCTAAGCCATCCCTGAACACCTTAGGAAAATCGGATTTGAGCCGTGACAACAGAGGCTCCGAAACAGAATTGACATCCAGGATGGGACAGTTATTAAGCTTAATGGGTGTGGTGCTACCAGGATCAAGCATCACACCGAGATCGCCTTGGTGTTTCCAACTAATTATGCTATCACCCTTTTGAGAAACAAACACTTTGCAGCAAGTGAGGCGTTGTTTATAATCTATGACCCCAGTGAAATAGCCACGTAATTCTATAGGCTCCCGACCGCAAGTACATGGATTGATGTCAGGTTGGAGTAACTTGACTTTGTGAGCCAACTTGTTAGAAAAGAAATCATTAGAAACAATGGTAATTTTTGCCCCTGAATCAAAGAGAGCATCAGTTGTCTCCCCTTCTACACATATGGCATCAACAGGGCTGTGTTTGTTATTGCTGTGCTCACACACTTGAAGCACAATTTGACCACACATGAAATTGTTGCCCTCTGGCCCCGAATTATCACTAACACGGATCTGTTTAACAGTAGCCCCCTTTGCTTTACAAACAGACGCTAAATGACCTTTCCTACTGCATTTAGAGCAAGCTAATTTAAGAGCAGGACAATTTTTATCATTGGCGAGATGAGTGGTTGAGTTGCACCGGTAACATCTAGGCATAGTCGGAGTGATGGTTTTGTGCCACCCTACATCAGGTTTCACAGGAATTTTCTTTCCCTTTTCTTTAATTAAATTGACAGTCATTCTTTTCATTTTCTTTCTTTATCAGGCCAATACACACAATGGTATGTTCAATGCGTTTGGCAACCACGAGGACCTCATCCAAAGTAGGGTCATCATTTAACCAAAGCTCATCTCTCACTTTTTCTATGCCACAACCCACCATAAACTGATCCCTGACTCGTTCATGAGATAAGTCGCCAAATTTTCATGTTGAAGCTAGTTTGCATGAAATAGTAACGTACTCTTCAACAGACTCCTCTGTTTTTGAATCTCCTGGGAAAGTGGTAATGTTCAAGAATGGTACTAACTTTTGGTAGAAAATGAGTATCGAGTTTTTTAAGACATAACTCATATTCATTTAGATCTTCCAAGTCAGATTGTGAGGGTGAGGGTAGATGATCAAATATTTATTGCCCTTCCGGCCCCAAACAATGCAACAGCAACTAGGCCTTTCTCTCAGCACTCAATGTTGCTCCACACACCTTGGCATACCTTTCAAAGACTTTCTTCCATTTTTGCCACCTAATTATAGGAGTACCTGGAGCTGCTAGAAAAAATGGTGGAGGGGTGATATTTTTGCGTAATGCAAAAAAAAACACTTGGATTAAGGCACACAGCGCAAATGCAAAGACACAATATGAGAATAAACTCCAGCACCAGTTAAGGTTCAGCGCAGTGCACGACTCCAGCACCAGTTTGCGCACCACTGAAACGGTGCGCGAAAGAGAAGAAAAGATGAAACTTCAGCACCAGTGAGCGCACCACTGAAACTGTGCGCTCGAGCAAATGGACAGAAGAACACGCTAGTGACAGCCAGCTAAGAATGAGGACCACACAGTGTGCGCACCACTGAAACAGTGCGCTTGCACAGACGAGTAGGCGAAACTTCAGCACCAGTCTGTGCACCACTGAAACAGTGCGCTTGAGCAGATGGACAGGAGAACACACTAGTGAGAGTGAGCAGGAGCTAGAACCGCACAGTGTGCACACCACTGAAACGGTGCACTCGCACGGGCAATGAGGTAAGTGAGACAGCGAGCTGGAGAAGCAAAGCAGCAACTCGCAGCTCCACCACAGGTGCAGCTCGCAGGATGCGCACTTCCAGCACAATGAGGAAAATACAACAACCAGTTGTGGAGGCACAGGCGCAAGTTTAGACAGCTAGGTGGAGAAAAATAGGAGACGCATGCACCACCGAAGCAAAGTGCTCGCGCTGGTAGACGATATTTTGCCAGAAATCTACACGAACGCTGTATCTCTAACTTGCCACTTGCACAATGAGGGGCGAGCGTCAACAGCTGTGTGGGGCTAGCACAGTACTGTGAGCAAGGGACAAGGGCTGTGACAACCAGCTGTGTGCGGCACACACAGGACTGCGGGCAAGACACAAGCGCTGCGATAACCAGCAGGAGGTGGATCACACGGCACAAGCGTACAGCGAGAGACGGGGGTGCTGGCGGAACCCCAAGTAAGAAGCTGGCAGCTTCAACCAAGGCAGGCGTCACAGCTCAAGGTACTCGCATGGACGTTAACTACAGTTATAAAAGACACTGCAGCATTTTCTCAGCTCAGTTTTAAAAGGCACCGGGGAATTTTCTCAGCGCACAAGTCATGCACGGACTCCCGCCCCTTGAACTAAGGCGGGCATCAGAGCCTAGCAACGCGCGTCAGAGCCTAGCAGCGCGTTAGGGTTTTGTTTAATTTACGAGGCAGCAAGACATTCTCAGAGCAGGAGAGAAGGCCGCCTTCAACCCCCTTTACATGGCCACACATCTACTCTTCAGCATAAGCAGCTGAAGAGGCGCATATGTCCAAAACCATGCTGAACAATAAAAGAAACGTAATACAGTACCGAGGGGCCAACCGGCCGGACGCTCATTGGGCTGACGTCGAGATCGATAAGAAGACTGTGTTGAGATTCTCTCACTCCATCCTGACAACTACGCCAGTGTGACACTTTAAGTACACAGCGAAATGACGAGAAGGCAATCCGTTTTGTGTTGAAGTAAGTTGCTTTTTCATAATAATGAGGATACTCATGGTCCTGAAAGGACTGCATACTAAGTTGATTTTCCTATGTATGACTTAATTTTTTTCACTTTGAAAATTCTGAGGAAGGTTGTGCCTTATAAACACCCTTAGCTTTTCATGGCTGCCCTGCTCAGTGGTGCAATATAAAGCCCTATAAAAAAATGATGGCCAAGTGGGGTCTCCCTTTCTGCTACAGTGGTCTTCTGTGAGCAGGGAGGGTGGTAGAAATGGGATTCCTGATTGGCTGAGGTATGCACCCAGCCAGGCAGGAGCCGCCACTGTAGTCAGGGTAAGCTAGATACACACTAAAGGTAACCTGTGCTCACCCGCTGGTAGCTTGGCACAGAGCAGTCAGGCTTATCTAAAGAGGCAATTGGGCAGCAAACTCACACAATTAATACACCACAAAAAGACTCCACGCAGGTTTAAAAAAATAAATTATTATATGCTGAACAACCCAAGAAGGAAATAGTTTGGCACAAGGTTACGACTAAACAGTGAAGGGGTGGAGGCTTTTGAGCGATGGGCCGGACTTAGTTGTTTAGAGGATGGAGGGTGAACCGCAGAGTGTGGACAGGACATGAATAGCTTGTATGCTCAGCCAAAGGAGGTGATTTTGTGAGTTCAACCTGCTTCTGAAATAAGAAGCGACATTGTTCACATAAGAAACAGAGTTGATGGCTATACTTTCCCCCCAAATATATTCGAGGGGATATACCAAGGATCGTGAAAATCAGAGAAATTTGAAGATGAACTGCTAGCTCTAGAACAAAAAATAAGACTGTGAACAGTTAGTTCTCTGGTATAAACGCGATACATTTAGCACAGCAATTTAATCCACCCAGAAAGCAAGTACCAGTAGTTCTGAAACAATGGGAGGGATAAAGTGGGCCCATCACACTGAAGGCCGTCTCTGGATCCAGTTTGTACTAAGGAGCTTATTTACAAGCCCCTTGCGCTGCCGCTGTGTCACTTTTTCCGATGTTAAATGTGACGCACCGGTGGCGCAAGGGGCTTGTAAATAAGCCCCTATGGGGCAGATTCACAAGCCCCTTGCGCTGCCAGTACGTCACTTTTTGTGACGCACTGGCAGCGCATTTCTCTGCCCCATATTTACAAGGATAGGAAAAGCCACCCTGCGTGGCTTTTCCTGTCCTTGTAAATACGGCCCCTTTACACGCAGCACTTTGCTTGAAAGGGGCGTTCCATGGGTGTTGCTGTGGGTGTTCCCACGTAAGACCCATGGAACCAGACACATTTCCAGATTTACGAGGATTCGTAAACCTGGAAATGCGTCAGTATGCTGCGCCACCCCTTTGGTGGCGTAGCAAGGCGCAACGAGGAGAAATGTTTTCATTTCTCCTCGTTTTTTTCCTCTTTCAATGCGTGCTTCATTCTACAGCACGCATTGAAAGAGGAAAATGCCTGTAGTGATTGTTTTTGTGCAGGAAAGTGCCCCTTCCGGCACAAAAGCAATCTCCCCATGACGCAGGTATCCTTGCACCATGGTGCAAGGGTGCCTGTGCCAGCGCATGGCAGCGTTTGTGCGCCAGCGCAGGGGAGAGCACAAGAATTCCTGTGCTCTAAAAGTGCTGCAGCGTGGCACAGCCAAAGGGCTTGCGGTGCCATGCTGCGGCACCTTCTTGTAAATAAGCCCCTAAGGGGCAGATTTACAAGCCCCCTGCGCCACCAGTACGTCACTTTTTGTGACGTACTTGTGGTGTATTTTACTGCCCCATATTTACAAGGACAGGAAAAGCCACCCTGCGTGGCTTTTCCTGTCCTTGTAAATATGGCCCCTTTACACGCAGCATTTTGCGTGAAAGGGGCGTTCCATGGGTGTTGCTGTGGGTGTTCCCACGCAACACCAATGGAACCAGACACATTTCCATATTTACGAGGAATCGTAAATCTGGAAATGCGTGTGAATGCTACGCCTCCCCAGGGGAGGCGTAGGGAAGGGCTTTTTTTCCTCTTTCAATGTGTGCTGCATTCTACAGCACGCATTAAAAGAGGAAAATGCCTGTAGTGATTGTTTAATCTCCCCACGACGCAGGCATCCTTGCACCATGGTGCAAGGGTGCCTGCGCTGGCGCATGGCAGCAGTTTGTGCGCCAGCGCAGGGGGAAGCACAGAGATGCGACATATTGTTGTAAATATGTCGCATCCCCGTGCTTTGAAAGTGACTCAGTGCGGCGCAGCCAAATGGCTTGCGTTCGGCAATGAGCCACTTTCTTGTAAATCTGCCCCTAAATGTTTAAGTGAGCCAAGAACGCATGGCATTTCTCCATCAGCTGATAACGTCTCACGGCGCCAGTTTGCTGAGTCAGTGAGGACTCTGTACTGAATGAATAATGTGCTGCCTTCGTGCCTCTTGTGCCCTCCACGGGTGCGGCACTCACTCCTCCGAGGACTCAGTTCTCAACACCCCAAAGTGAAGAGGAAAACGGTCGGGCCGAGTTCACGCTGAGGCCGGGAAGGAACCGGCTGCTTGTAAACTAGGGGGGCTGGGGAGTCCAGCGGTGCTCAGACGACTCAAGATAGCAAAGGTCGGTGGTCAGGCATGTATAGAAAATGAAGGAATCCATTTTGCGCCTAACCTCTCTCTCCGTCTCTCTTCTCTCGCTCTTTTTCTACTTTGCAATTGCCTCCCCCTTTACTACTCTATCGCCTCTAGCCCGCGTTTCCTCCTTCTTCTCTTCTCACCTTTTATGTCCTACCTCACTTTCCTTTTCCCGCCGTCCCCATCTCTCCCGTCCTTTTCCTTTCTCTCTATCTTTCACTGCTGTTATTTATTTGCTTTGTGCACACCCTTTGTGTTTCTCTTACTTTGCCTCTCTTTCTCTCTGCCTGGTGCTCCTGAACTCTTTTTTTCTCCTTCTCCCTTTCCTCTGTCTGTCAACGCAGTCAGTGACATAACGCAAAATGATGCCACCCCTCCCCTCGAAAAATGTGATGAGGGCCCCCTGAGTTTCTCCTATCTCACATACATTCACTGGCCTTGGGTTCAATGCCCCCCGGCCCCCCGACCCCCCTCCGGAAGATTTGGAGACCCCTGAACGGCTGAGGGTCCCCCTGCCCTGCAGGGGCAGCAGCATGCAGTCTACTCCTATCTCCCTCACTCGACCTGCATGTTTCCTATTGTGTTTTTATCTGGCTCCTCTTTTCCACCTTTTTCCTTTCCAACCCCCCTCTTCTATTTCTCTCGCTCCCCCTCACCTTTTTGTCTCTCATCCTCTCTCTCTGTTTCTTGCCGTATGATGTCTTTCTTACGTCCCCTCCATTGCTTCTACTCCTTCCGTAGAATAACTCTTCTTTCTATTTCTCTATATCCTCGTTCTGTGTCTATCTTTATGTTTATATATTTCTCCTTGTCGTTCTTTTTCATTTCCTTCATACCTCTGGTGATGGTGCAGTTATGTAACAGAATTTGCAACACTTCTGCAAACTTTAAACAAGCTTTGGCAAAGCCAGTAGGTTTACCTTTTGCATAATTGATGCTCACAGAACACATAGAATATGCATTTTGAGATATCCTTTTAATGTTTTAAAAAGTGAATGTAGTGTTGTGCTTCACTTTTACCTTTGACCTTGACACGCTCATTTGTTTCACCCTGCCCCTTCGAACTAGATTTCCACTCGTAACATATGATGGAGAATCTATTTAGACGTTATCAAAGTGAAAATGAAAAGTTACACAGATCTCTTATTCTATCCGGGATCCCTGAATACCTGAGAAACCTTTCAATCAATTTCATTCCTCAAATAAACCGTAACCCTGGCACTGCAGCCCCATCCGAGGCAGAATAGGAGTGTTTCTTCGAGATGTAAAGTTTAGGAGCATTGGGGCATATTTACGTTCCCTGGCGCATCCCTGCATATCAGCAGGGATGCGCCAGGGAAAATGCGTCACGCAAGTTTACCCTTGCGCCACGTCCGATGCGCCGCATTTACAATGCGGCGCATCGTGGTGCAAGGATAAGCAGATGCGTGACGCATCTGCCGGCGGAAGGTTGGCGCAGTGCTGAAGTTGTGTCGCAAGCGCGACGCAACTCCAGCACTGTTCCAACCTTCCCTATCCCTAACATGGTGCGTCAATCCTTACGCCTGCTTGAAGCAGGCGTAAGGATTTGACGCACCAGCGTCGGAAAAGTGACTGCGTGAAATCTTGTAGATTTCACTACGTCACTTTTCCGAGGCGTTCCTGTGCCGGAACGCCCCCCTGCGCGGTACGCCCACATGAAACCTGACGCAGGTTTCATGTGGCGCAGGGGTTTACTACGTGACGCATCTCCCTAGATGCGTCACGTTGTAAATATAGCGCAACGCGGCGCATGGTTTGCGTCGCCGCTGCGTCACATGCGTGACGCAACGGTGGCGCAAAAGTGGCGCAAGGGGCTTGTAAATATGCCCCATTATTTCTAAGGTGGGTCTCTTGAAGAAAAATAACTTCTGGGCTAGATGAAGACAACCATCGCACCCGGCCCCTGTATTTATGTCTATTTAGAACCTTTAAACCCGTATTATCATTGTACGATAAAAATGTAATCTTATACATCATTCAATAATACTACAGTATTTGCAGATAGACTCCACTCCCTGATCAGTCTCCCGCTCCGGAACCTTCTGTAGGGAGCTGGCTCTTTACATAGTGCTCCAAAATGAGGTGCACTGTGTAGAGTGCAGGCAAACCCTGATTGGTTTGCAGAGGCACAAATGATATACAAATGCTCTCTTTTGTGGTAGTGTGAGCGAGCAGTTAGGTGTATCAGAGGGTAGAACTAAGCATTTGTTGACACAGACAGAGGCAATAAATGAGACACACTCAAGAATAAATTCGAGACCAATTTAGAAAATGAAGTCGTATTTTTATATAAATTTGGATACCAAGAACTTCAATAGCAAGTAAGTACTTTTTAAGATATTGGTTTTAGCAGGTAAGTAAAATGTTCACCTAAATGCTTCTATACACACAATGCTTCCCTGTGGGACAAAAGGCATGTATAGCATATAGTAAATTGCGTTTGGTTTCTGGGGGGTCCTTCAGTACTTTGGGTCGTAGGAGGCCAAGGTCCAAAGTACTACCACAGATTCTCGTTACCTGCCCTGGGGCGTCCAGGTGCAGAAGTGCTGGTCGCGTTGGTAGCTGTGCGCACTATGCCGATAAAGAGAAGGGGGGGCCCTAGAAACAGGTTGCAGAGGGGGATTTTGGGGCAAGTACGGGAGCTCCCAATAGGGGATTCGGGTACAAGGGTCCAGGGGACAAGGTATCACAGTCGGTTCATCAGTACCCAGGCTGAGAGACTTGGTGCAGAGCAAAGAGGTCGGCTGGGCTCAGGGCGTCCTGGAGCCTTGCGGTCGTCTGTCTCGCTGGTTGAGGGTGTAAAAATCAGGACAGCTGGGCCACTTTGGAAGTGGGTCTCTGTGGTGCTGACGTCCCTCGATGGCGGCTTTTTCTTAGAGTCATTGAAGTCCTGATTGCACACTCACGGTCTTTGCTTGTTGCAAGGGGTCTGGTACCCCGGGTATTGGTCCTGTGTGGCTCTGGTTGGTCCTGGTGTCCTCTCACTTTGTGGGGAGGCAGATATGACCTTCAAGAACACAGTGTCCTCGTCCTGGGGAGCTGCTGTGTAAGGCTTTACTTACATAAAGGGGCTTTCAGCCATCTCTCTTCATCCATTGGTCTGTTCTTGTGTCATTCCCATTTTGCTTCCTCCCACTAAAGCATAGAGCATAGGGCAATGGGTCAGCCTACTTCACCTACTAGCTAACTTCATTTTGAATGACTGCCTTTAGCTCTTTCACACAGAGCATATCTGCACACAAGGTAGTTCCCTTCAATGCCAGAATTTTTATTTTTACCTTATCACTACTTTAGTGTTGCCTTTCTTTGTAGAGCCTGGTGTGATAGCAGGACGGCTTCTAACAGATGAGAGTGCAGGGAACATTCCAGCTTTATCAGTTCCTGTCTCCTGACAATTCTGTTGTACATTTCTTATGAAGTGGCCTTTGTTTATCTAGCTCTTTCTTTTTCACACCGTACCAGCAGTTCACATAAACTCTAAATAAAAGCTCATAAGAGTGCCCTATCTTTGCGATCCTTCTTCCCTCTTTCTTTCCTCATTCATTCCTTCTTTTTTCGCTTTTCCCTCTTTGTTTGTTTTTCTTTCTTGCTTTCCTCTTTCTTTCTTGCTTGCTTTCATTCTTTCTTCCTTTCTTTTCTCTTTCTTTCTGTCTTTCCTTTGGTCTTCCTTCTTTGTTTCCTCTTTCCTTTTTTCTTTCCTTCTTTCTTTTCTTTCCTTCTTTCTTCTCCTTTTTTCTTGCCTTTCTTTGTTTTTTCCCTCCTCTTTCTTCCCTCCTTTCTTTCCTTTTTTGTTTCTTTCTTACCTTCTTTCATCTTTCATCTTTCTTTTCTTCTTTCTTTTTTCCCTTCTACTTTCTTTCTTGCATTCTTCTTTCTTTCTTTCCTACCTTTCTTTCTTTCTTTGTTTCTTCTCCTTTTCCCTCTTTCTCTCTTGCCTTTTTCTTCTTCTCTTTCTCTTTCTTTCGCCTTCCTCTTTCTTTCTTGTCTTCCTCTTTCTTTCTTTCTCGCCTTCCTCTTTCCTTCTTGCCTTTCTCTTTCTTTCTTTCTTTTTTCTTGCTTTAATCTTTATTTCTTTCTTTCATTTTTCTTTCTTTGCTTCTTTCCTGCCTTCCTCTTTCTTTCTTTCTTTCTTTCTTTGCTTCTTTCCTGCCTTTCTTTCTTTCTTTCTTTCTTTCTTTCTTTCTTTCTTTCTTTCTCTTTCTTTCTTTCTTTCTTTCTTTCTTTCTTTCTTTCTTTTCTCTTAACTGTGGAACCCCATTAAATGTGGTCAAGAGAAGAAGCTTGCCATATTTGAGGAAAATGCAATGAAAGTCCATATATTGGACAGGGGGCAAACAGACTTTGAATCTCACATATGTACCTTAATTTTCTGTGATCTGTCTAATCTTTTTCTAGAAGCCCTCAGTCCGCTACACTGATTCCTGATTCATGATGCTGGTTTTAGAGAGCTCTGAGGATCTCAAGAAAATAGAGGAGTTTCTCGCCCAGAGTGTCCCGGAGTCACTGACGGTAAAACAAGGGATTATTTCTTTGTTTCTCCTTTCCCATTTAACCTGCACAGACCAGTCAAGAAAACAGCCAGTTTCGAGCTAATCGGTTGCCAGCAGACCACAAAGAACACAGACTTAAGTCGAAACAATATAGGTCAAACTGGTGAAAAGGTGGAAAAGTTAATAGATGTAGGAAGATGTTGTAACAAAGAGTAACGCAGGCAGCGGGAAGCGCGGCCATATATGAGCAAGAGGGCAGAAAGAGGTGGCAGGGCTGGAATAAGTGACACTGGCAAGAGAGGAGGTAAGGGAGTGGGTGAACTGCATAGGGTTAGATGTGACATCAACAGCCTTTTGACCCCAGAAGCAATGACATGGTTGATCGCTTGTCCATTCTTTAGCCTCCGAAAGTGCTTTATTTTAACTGCTGATCGTCTAAAAAAATAAAAGTGGCAAGCAGTGGAAAATAAAGAAAGTAAATAGAGCCCTGTTTACTTTCTCTTGCAGCTGCTGCTTCCATTGAGACCTTGGGTAGCAAGGGCAGTGCCAGAGGGTATGTGTGTCAGCGTCAGCAGCTTCTAAACCCAGCCACTCCTAGTTAATTTCAATGGGAGAACATAAATATGCTGTTTGATATAGAAAGGAGAATAATTAAGTGAGACACAGAGAAAAGAACAGGCAGAGTTAGAAACTGAAAGAAAGAAAACTACCTTGTGTTCCCTGTGCAAGCATGCTGAAACACTACACCACGGCAATCGTTTGTCATTCAGATCATCCCCAGATGTGCATCGCATCTGTGCTGATATCGTACGAGTGAGGCACTCTATGTGTCCTTTTTCGTATCGCGACACGCTAATGTTAGATAAACTTGGCACACACATTTATAGCACCCAATTTAATTTATGCTAAAGCTATAAATACATATACCCGATTCTGGTACACCATTCTGTTGGTGAAATGCATCCCAGGGGTGTATGCCCACATTAATTTTCCTCTGTCTGGTGAAATCATTTTCAAGGATATGATTTCCATATTTCATATATACTGTGTTTTTTTGTTTTTCTATTCCTCAGGTATCTAGGACAAGAACTCAAGGTGCGACTTGACTTCCCTTTTTTCTCTCTATTCCAGGTCTATGGCTCTATTTTCTACATAAACCGTGGTAACCCTTTAAATATGGAGGTTCTGGTGGATTCCTGGCCTGACTTTAAAACTGTGATATGCAAGCCACGGCCAGAGGTGAGTAAAGGCATGGGCTCTGTATGACTAAGGCCACACTGTACCTATTTGTGTTTTAAACACTGGTATGATATCTCTAGGCAAAGATACTGGGAGGCCAGGAGCACTCTCAAAGCTGGAGATGCTCTCATGGGTAGTCACCAGTCTGTGACTGATAGGGAACAGAATATATTAGCATATGGTTGCTCTTTGGTAGATAATGTGGCATGTTTTTATGACTCTTACTTTCAAAAGAAAACATTTTTATCAAATCCTACAGCGTATAGGTACCATTCCGTTGGCAATCTCGTTACTGTGTCCAAGATCACAGGCCGTGAATGATTGTTTGCCTTCATCCTTTCCCCCAGACCTATGATTAAAGGTTATACTTTATAGATTTTTGTCTGTGAAGATCATGATCCAAATATGCAGCATTTTTGTCAATTTTATCATCTTCTCCAACAAAGTGCATCCAATTGTCCCAACTCCTGGCTATAGAGTAAGTGGCAGCATATCCCGTATTCTATGATGTTTCTGAGACTGCAAGGTTGTATACATATAGAGCACACTTGCTTCCTATTCTGCTCGTGCATACATTTTCCATATAACAGCGTTTGCAAAAGAAAAGCCCATATAATGCCAAATATTCCAAAAACATTGCGAATAAGCAACAGTTTGGAACACAACAAGTTCAAACAAAGAACCCATAGTGCATGATTACATTATGGAGAAAAGCGTCACAGGTTATAGTGCAAGGAATTATAGGTCTGGATGGAAATCCAAAACACGCCCCTCGTGATAGGTTGGGTAGAGAGATGCGAAAAATCAGAGGTAGTTATGAAGATACACGTACACCCCTCTCATAATAGTGTATACAGAACACAAACCATTCATAGACCCGCGAAAGATCAATTCACCAGAAAGAGGAAACACCAGATATAAGGAAGGCAGGATTATTATATTTCCTTGGTAAACAATACAGGACACACACACACATCTCTCTCTCTCTCCTTCTCTTGTCAGATGCAAAATCATCAATGTTCTTTCACAGAGCTGCAGTTCCTCAAGGTGTTTATAGAGGTCCCTCTCAAGTCACATTGAAAATCTTCAAAACGAATTCACAAAACTGCAGTCCATTAATGCGTTACTTTAGGTCCCTCTGGAGTCAGATGCAAAAACACTGACATTCTTTCATGAAGCTGCAAGTACAAAATAACTTGTTATTAGAGGTCCTTCTCAAACTAGATGCAAGGACTTCAAATGACCTTCACCAAGCTGAGGGGGGTGACTTTAACATGCAAATCTGTATACACCCGTTTGCTATTTTAATGATTATGCTTCGTCAACAAACAGCTAACCCGATACCTCGAAGAAAACAGCATCCTTGACCCATCCCAATCAGGGTTCCGCAGCAACCACAGCACTGAGACTGCCCTCATCGCCGCCACCGACGACATCAGGATCCTGCTGGACAATGGTGAGACCGCAGCCCTCATCCTGTTGGACCTCTCCGCCGCCTTCGACACTGTCTGCCACCGCACTCTACGCGCACGCCTCCACGACGCAGGGATCCGAGACAAGGCCCTGGAATGGACCACCTCCTTCCTCGACGGCAGAACCCAGAGAGTCCGCCTCCCACCCTTCCGATCCGAAGCCTCCGAGATCATCTGCGGCGTACCCCAGGGATCGTCCCTCAGCCCAACACTGTTCAACATCTACATGGCCCCGCTCGCACGCATCGCCAGACAACACGACCTCAACATTATCTCCTACGCCGACGACACTCAACTGATCCTCTCCCTCACCAAGGACCCCTCGCCGCCAAAGCCAAACTCCATGAAGGAATGAAGGCCGTCGCCGATTGGATGAAGATCAGCCGACTAAAGCTGAACACGGACAAAACGGAGGTCCTCATCCTCGGCTCCAACACCTCATCCTGGGACGACTCCTGGTGGCCAACGATGCTGGGAGCAGCCCCGACACCCACCGACCACGCACGCAACCTGGGAGTCATCCTCGACTCAACGCTCTCCATGACCAAGCAAGTCAACGCAGTCTCCTCCTCCTGCTTCAACACCCTCCGCATGCTTCGCAAGATCTACAGGTGGATCCCGACAGACACAAGAAGAACAGTCACCCAGGCCCTCGTCAGTAGCAGACTGGACTATGGGAACGCCCTCTACGCGGGAGCCCCGGCCAAGCTCATCAAGCGACTGCAACGCATACAAAACGCCTCCTCACGACTGATCCTCGACGTACCACGCCACAGCCACATCACCCCCCACTTGAGGAACCTGCACTGGCTCCCCGTCGACAGGAGGATCACCTTCAAACTCCTCACCCACGCACACAAGGCACTCCACAAAACTGGCCCAGCCTACCTCAACAGACGGCTCCTCTTCTACGTCCCCAACCGCCGGCTCCGCTCCGCCGACCTCTCCCTCGCCACCGTCCCCCGCATTCGAAGAACAACCACCGGCGGCAGATCCTTCTCACACCTCGCCGCCAAGACCTGAAACACCCTTCCACTAAGCCTACGAAAGACCCAAGACCTGCTGACCTTCAGGAGGCTACTCAAGATCTGGCTGTTCGACTAGTAGCAGCATCCCCCCCTTCCCTCTCCCCAGCGCCTTGAGACCCTCGCTGGTAAGTAGTGCGCTCTACAAATTCTGTGATTGATTGATTGATTGATTGATTTGGTGTTTAAAAAATTCTTAAATATTTTTATAATTAATTTTTGGGGAAAACATCAGTCTGGCGGCTGTCAATTATAAAGTACTAGCAATCACTAGTAAATTTAATCTTCTCCATTCTTTTCTTACCAATAGGGTGCAAATTGTCAGCCGTGGAGGTTTCAAGGCTATGGCATTCAGCCTCCCATGTGGGTTGCCCCAGGGCTCGTCTCTTAGTCCAACTCTTTTAATCTTTATTTTGCCCCTCTTGCTGAACTAGAGAAATCTTTTGTTTTTCAGGTTTTATCCTATGCAGATGACACACAAATCATTGTGAGTATCTCCGACACCCTACCTTTCGTTGCAGGGAAATTCACTCAGGTTATGTCCTGCATTAGTATCTGAGTGAGAGCCAACTTTAAACAAGCATTGGCATAGCCAATAGGTCTCGCTTTTGGGACCTTATAAGTGTTTAGCCATGCAACACTTGATGTTGTTTAATCAAGGATATTGTGCTGGATAACTAAACACTTATAATGTCCTAAAGGCGAGACCTATCTCCGGCTATGCATTGGGGAGCCTTATAAGTGTTTAGGTAGAGCTATTGACTTTGCCAATGTTTCTAAGCTGTGCAGTAGAGAAGTGTGGCTGCTGTGCAGCATGCTGAGAAGTTGTAATTAAAAAGTGCAAGAAGCACTGAGTTATGCTGTGGTGGCGTTGAGTAATGCTGTGCTGGCCTTGAGTGATGCTGTGGTGGTCCTGTACGATGCTGTGGTGGTCCTGTGCGATGCTGTGGTGGTGCTGACTGATGCTGTGGTGATGCTGATTGATGCTGTGGCGCTGCAGAGTGATGCTGTGGTAGCATATAGTGATGCTATGGTGGTACTGAGTGATGCTATGGTGGTACTGAGTGATGCTGTGGTGTTCCTGAGTGATGCTGTGGTATTCCTGAGTGATGCTGTTGTGTTCCTGAGTAATGCTGTGGTGGTGCTGAGTAATGCTGTGGTGGTGCTGAGTAATGCTGTGGTGGTGCTGAGTAATGCTGTGGTGGTGCTGAGTAATGCTGTTGTGGCCCTGAGTGATGCTGTGGTGGCCCTGAGTGATGCTGTGGTGGTCCTGAGTGATGCTGTGGTGGTCCTGTGCGATGCTGTGGTGGTGCTGACTGATGCTGTGGTGATGCTGATTGATGCTGTGGCGCTGCAGAGTGATGCTGTGGTAGCATATAGTGATGCTATGGTGGTACTGAGTGATGCTGTGGTGTTCCTGAGTGATGCTGTGGTGTTCCTGAGTAATGCTGTGGTGGTGCTGAGTAATGCTGTGGTGGTGCTGAGTGATGCTGTGGTGGCCCTGAGTGATGCTGTGGTGGCCCTGAGTGATGCTGTGGTGGCCCTGAGTGATGCTGTGGTGGCCCTGAGTGATGCTGTGATGGTCCTGAGTGATGCTGTGGTGGTGCTGCCTGATGCAGCGGTGATGCTGATTGATGCTGTGGTAGTATTTAGTGATGCTGAGGTGACCCTGAGTGATGCTGTGGTGGTCCTGAGTGATGCTGTGGTGGTCCTGAGTGATGCTGTGGTGGTGCTGCCTGATGCAGTGGTGATGCTGATTGATGCTGTGGTAGCCTTTAGTGATGGTGTGGTGGTACTGAGTGATGCTGTGGTATTCTTGAGTGATGCTGTGGTGGCCCTGAGTGATGCTGTGGTGGCCCTGAGTGATGCTGTGGTGGCCCTGAGTGATGCTGTGGTGGCCCTGAGTGATGTTGTGGTCGCCCTGAGCGATGCTGTGGTGGCCCTGAGCGATGCTGTGGTGGCCCTGAGCGATGCTGTGGTCACCCTGAGCGATGCTGTGGTGGCCCTGAGCGATGCTGTGGTGATGCTGAGTGATGCTGTGGTGGTGCTGAGTGATGCTGTGGTGGTGCTGAGTGATGCTGTGGTGGTGCTGAGTGATGCTGTGGTGATGCTCAGTGATGCTGTGGTGGCGCTGAGTGATGCTGTGGTGGTACTGAGTGATGCTGTGGTGGTGCTGAGTGATGCTGTGGTGGTGCTGAGTGATGCTGTGGTGGTGCTGATTGATGCTGTGGTGATGTTGAGTGATGCTGTGGTAGCGCATAGTGATGCTGTGGTGGTGCTGAGTGATGCTGTGGTGAAGGTGAGTGATGCTGTGGTGGCCCTGAGTGATGCTGTGGTGGTGCTGACTGATGCTGTGTTGGTGCTGACTGATGCTGTGTTGGTGCTGATTGATGCTGTGGCGCTTTAGTGTGATGCTGTGGTGGTACTGAGTGATGCTGTGGTGGTGCTGAGTGATGCTGTGGTGGTGCTGACTGATGCTGTGTTGGTGCTGACTGATGCTGTGTTGGTGCTGACTGATGCTGTGTTGATGCTGATTGATGCTGTGGCGCTTTAGTGTGATGCTGTGGTGGTACTGAGTGATGCTG
The DNA here is from genome assembly GCA_963921515.1 of Calotriton arnoldi. Lineage (NCBI taxonomy): Eukaryota > Metazoa > Chordata > Amphibia > Caudata > Salamandridae > Calotriton > Calotriton arnoldi. The sequence goes on from CAWUFW010001565.1 coordinate 2,475,831, forward strand.
TGGTGGTGCTGAGTGATGTTGTGGTGAATGTGAGTGATGCTGTGGTGTCCCTGAGTGATGCTGTGGTGGTGCAGAGTAAAATCACCTCACAGCCCGGGAGAAGGGGGTAGTCACCACCCTCACTCCAGCTGGAGAGACACATAGGATGTGGTGCTTTCCTTGTCAGTAGGGCCTGGCTCTGCTGGCAAATGACAAGATTAACCTATGGAGAACTTAGTTGACCGAGTTCACTAAAATAAAAGGATAGCTGAAAAGCATTAACAGGGCAGCGTGGCATAGCTGTTCCAAGCCTTGCAGAGAGACTTAAGACACGTTCTCATGGATATAACTGCATCACCTGCGCAGATTAACTTAAACTGCTGGACATTTTCCAGATGCAGCCGGACGCCTTGGGAAAGGGTCATGAATGATGAATAGTCTGTGAGAATCAGTATCAAATACAGTTAAACGTTCATGCATCTTACGTACATTTTAACACAAAGTAAAAAAATGTAACAAGGTTTTTGTTTTCTAGTATGTATTGATTTTACTGTGTTTTACAGAACAGCGCTAATGTGCTCCTGGGTTGAGTAGCACTTTATAAAAATCTGGTTTATGAATCAATTGCAAAACAAGCCACTATGGTCACGAGGCTATCCAATCAAAAACACACACTAACATTTTTACACAACCTAATTTTCCTGAGCCACATTAGCAACACATCTAACATGCTTATAATGCATAAGCAACTGAAGACCAACCTGTTTATTGCAACAGCAAACTCAGCCGCAAGCCCTATTAATGCAAAGCATGCCACATCCTCTTTACTTCAAATATCGGCCCACCATACTGTGCCCCATCCTTTCAACCGAAACCGGGTATGGGCTCAACTCCTAAATGGATTTCTATTCAGAGGTACACGTACTACAAGATGGCATTGCTTCGATATAAAAGTCGAACAAAACTAGCTGTAGGTCATTCATCTCACCTTCATCCAGACTGTCTTCGGTTAGCGGCTGGTTCCGAGAGTTAGTCTGCAAGGACTCCGAACAGCTCTTTGGAGGTCAGTTAAAACTTTAGCTTGAAAGCGCGAGCAGGAGGCTCCCGCTTCAACCGCAATTTGCACTCCACATACAGGTATTATATTATGATGGCGTTTTTCTGCGCTGTGCTGGGTCATAAGTGGTCTTTGAGGTTTTTTTGGGTGTCTGCAGCTCATACGTTAACCCGAAAAATCTTCGAGTTAATGCATGTTTTGTTGGCAACAAAGCTCCGAAACACAAAGACTGTTTCCGAGCTCAACTGACAATTGCTTTACAGGCGCACTTGCATTCCTGGTAAGTACTTCATAGGGTGCACCCATTGGCTTCATGTGAGTCTTTCTTCTGTCGCAGGCACCATTCCTTATGCTGCCGGCGCTCTCTCCTCTGGATGCAACTCTAGCCACAGCTTACCTGCGCGCCTGCAGAAAGTGAAAGTAAAGCAGCGCCCAGCAGGAGAGCGCTGCTGCCGCCAGCCTGGCATCTCACTTTCAGCTTGGAGTCAACAGAGGCGAGAGGCCATGATGTGCTGGGAGCCTGTAGGGGCACCGTGACGTCACTAGTTGTCAGTAATAAACAGTTACATGCATCCAGTGAGGATTTTTCGATTTACAGATGATAATAAAAGCGTTTATATCTGAAACCGATCAAACGCAACTAAAAACGCTGCCACGCGTGTAGCCACTCGATGGAAGACCACCTTTCACTTGCTGACTGCTCTATTTAGCTATTAAACTGATACCAATAGGTGTACTTTTACCAGATCTCGCTAACATGTTTAACAAGCGTTGAAACACAAGTGCGGCCCCGCGGCCGCGAAAGTGAAACGGTACTCGTGCATGCAGTGGGGGAGTGCGGCCATAAGCACACACAGCGCTTCCTTGCGGGAGCGAGCAGGGGCACCATATGTTTGCAAGTTAATTACAAACATATGGTGTCAAGGCTCGCCTCCCGCAAGGGAATGTTAAACGTGCACGCGTTGCCATTGAAAGCAATGCAACGCGTGCACGTTTTTAGGGCGAAAAGTGAATCAATTCCAAAAGGTCTTTTTCCTAAGCAACGCATGCGCGCTGCGTAGGCGAGACCTAAAAACAAAGGGGCAGATTTACAAGCCCCTTGCGCCACTTTTGCATCACTTTTAACATGGGAAAAGTGACGCAAAAGTGGCGCAAGGGGCTTGTAAATCTGCCCCAAAATGCAGACAAAACAGAGGTGTTGTTGTTTGGAACTCAGGAGTCCATCTGGTCTGACATCTGGTGGCCGGAAGCCTGTGGCCTGCTACCCATTCCTGTGAAGTAAGCAAAAAATCTTAGTGCTCTCTTTGATAATGCTCTTAATTTTGACTCACAAGTTAGCCACACTCCTAGTACATGCTTCTTCATAATTAGGACTGTGAGAAAGGTCTTTCCTTTTATTCCTTTGAAAATGTGTCAATCAGTAATCGCTCTCATCACCTTGCTTTTGGACTATTGTAATGCTTTATATCTAAACATCAATAGCTCCTCCTTGAATAAACTTCAAGTGGTTCAGAATGCGGCTGCCAGCCTCATTCTGAACATTCCAAGGCCTTTCTCTGTCGGAGATGGGATTCTGTCCCTCCACTGGCTCACAGTTAGAAAGCGGATAACCTTTAAGGCTCTCTGCATAGTCCTTTCAGCATTGTACCATAATGGACCCAGGCATCTTAATTCTCCTTTCCAATGGTACCTCCACGCAGACCTCTCAGATCCTCCTTCTGTAGGAAGGGGATCGTTCCCAGGTATTGGAAAGCCAGGTGCGGAGAACGCTCTGTCTCGGTTGCCGCTGGTAAACTTTGGAAGACGCCGCCTGCTCATGTTTGGGAAAAGATTCCTTTTCTGTTTTAAAAAAACACCTTAAAGCATAGCTTTTCTCTATGTAGGTTCTGTCATCACTCCCACTCTGTTTCAGGCTGGGAGGCTTACGTTTTGGCTCCGCGCTTTGACACCTTTGGGTTTAGTGCGCTCTACAAATTTGTTTAAATTCATTTCAAGTGTTACTATGCATGTATACTAATAACCCCAGTGACTTATATTAAACTCCACTGCCCTCTACTGGTTGTTAGGGTAGGAAGAAGCAAAGGCCAGATTTATTATTCTTTAACTATTCATTTCGTGTCAAAGGGAGCGCTGGCAGCCATGTGCCAACGCACACACCCTTGCGACATGGTACATATTTGTATGGTTATATGGAAATATTTTTTGTAATAAACTGAAGTCAGAATTAAAGGATATATGAGAGGCTGGGGAGGGTACGTATTCCACACACGAGCTGTCTCTGTCCACTCAAAATTAGAGGAGAGATGGTGTGAAAGTGTTTAAATACAGCCCGATATTATACAGGGAATCCCCTGCAGCTGTAGTGCTTACAAAGCATCACAACGTTACCTTTATTCTAATATAGACAAAGAAATGCTAATCAGCTAATGAAAATCCACAAACATACAAGGCGTTCTTCGAATTCAGTAACTTTCCACAGTACTTTTTGAAGCCACAAGTATCTGTCTTCTCCCTAACTATCTTCACCACCTCAGTTTTTATGGAAGGCAGAGCCAAGCACAGCATCCCAAAGGGGAATGGATTCTGCCTGTTGCATGAGTCAGAATAGTAAAATGATAATACCCTGTTGATCGTATACCAGTTGCTGCATTATAGATCTGCTGGAGCAAAACACCTGTCGGCTGTCACGATATACTACTAATATTGACTGAAATAACGGAATCTGAAGGCACCATCATTGACCTTTTGAGCATGTGAATATTAAAAAGTGATTCCCGGGGATCAGTTCGGAGATGAACGCTTCAGAAGCGGGGTCACAAAGGCCGTTTGCACGTCAATGGAAATGTATTCTAGATGAGGGTAGAATTTATAATTTGCACATTGGTGGTCATCAGACTGGAGCCCACTCGGGAATAACTAATTTCTGTTGGAAGAGAATAGTTGGGGAGCATGCACCGTTTTCAAGAATATGACGTTATTGTGAGAGACAGATGATTGTGGAATAAATCTAAAGGACAGCTGGGGAAGTGGGTGGGCGGGGGGCGGCAAGGGTTCCGATGAGGAGTTATCTTGCTGCCTCATCAGTATTCAGTGGTTGGGTCAGAGTCTCCATGTTAGTGGTGGAAAGGGACCAACCGCTCTGCGGAGGGTCTGAGAAAGCAAGATGCTGATAGGCTGTAGGAAAGTTAAAATTCTGATGATCTCATTTTAGATTAACATTATTTGCAACTAAAGTAGTCAGCTGAGTTACAACTACAAGTTCGCCACAGCCATTTGTGAATGGGAATGCGATTACCTCCTCGTCCGTCTTCCCGTCCCATTCCTTAAACATGAGCAGGTCGCCGCCTGCTCCACAGAATTGTTCACATAGCTAAGGGCAAAATACTTCCCCCAATATGGCGCAGACTACCCAGCATGCCACCAAGACAGTCTGGGGGATATGTACAATGAAGTGGCGGAGCGTGCCGTTAGCCTCCTGGGCTTAACGACACGCTCCGCCACTTCGGAAACACAAGGCTGCACCATATTTACAAGAATGTGGTGCAGCCTTGCGTTTCCCCCTGCGATGGCGCTAAGTTTAACAACTTAGCGCCAACGCAGGCACCCTTGCACCAGAGTGAAAGGGTGTCTGTGTGCAGGGGAGGATCGGTTATGTGTAGGAAGGTGTCCCTTCCTGCACATAAACAATCCTAAAATGCCATTTTGTAACTTTCATGTGTGCTGCTTCATGCAGCACACATGAAAGTTACAAAACTTCATTTTTTTAAAAGGTTTGTTTATGTAAAGGAAGGGATACCTTCTTGTACATAAATAAGTTCCCTTACACACCCCCTACCCCGCGGTCCTCAACCTGGACCGACAGCAACCTCTCAGGTATTCTGATTCTCCTGTCCTGATGATGATCCCATAACCGCCTTTGGGGATCGAAACGTCGTCGACAACCACATCTTGACTCCAAACTCTTACTCATGATTAATGTGGAGCTTAAGATGTTTTTTGCATTGTGACTACTGTAAATTATGTATCACTAAAAAGTCACTCTGCAGTTATATGCCTGAGGTCAGGAAATCTGTTGATTTCCATAACCCCGTCACTTCCTGCTCACTGCATAGCACTATATGCTGTTTCGTGTTTATTGAATGTGTAAATATTTACAATCTCTTCCATTTGGATAGTAACATACACAACCCTAATTGTAGTTTTGTGGTTATGATTGCATATTTTCCTTGATAGAAACCGCTGTCTCTAATAACTTTCAGATTCCTTGAGCAAGGTGGTACCCTCGTCTGTGACCATGTGCCTGTCGCCCCTTCTGTTTCAGCAGATTCTCTCCAGGTTCCGCATTCCCTGGCTGGATCTTTTTGCCTTGGAGGAGACGGTCCTTCTCCCTCAGTTTTGCAGCCTGCTTCCCTCGAGGTCAGCCTGGGCGATAGATGCTTTCTCTGTCCTGTTTCCTTTCCCCCATTTGCCTTGATTTCCAGGGTTCTCAGGAAAATTCGGGTGGACTGGACGGAGGTTCTTCCAGTCATTCCAGAATGGTCCTAGAGACCTTGGTTCCCCCTTCTTTAGGTTTTGGTAGTGTCCCCATTCGAGGTTTCCCATTCACTCGTCTCCACTGCAAGAACCCATTCACAGCATGTCCTCTCTCCTGTGCCTCCAGCTGGGGGTATGGCACTTAAGAGTTTGACCTTGTTGGCTCAGGGTTGTTCACTTTAGGTGGCTCAGAGCATCCAGTTATCTCATACGCCTTCCACCCTGAAGTCTTATAGTCGTCATTGGAAGAACTTTGACTCTTGGTGTAAGGGGAAGGGTGTGTCTCCTTTTTCCTGTGATCCTGTCAGCGCATTAGACATTTTTAGGGATGGATTTGTGATGGATCTAGCGGTGTGTAGGAAACTGGGTTTTTGTTGTAGTAGTCAACCCACTTGTGCCTGGTTTTTGATGCAACTTTTTACTGAAGTGCACTGGGTTCCTGCTAAACAGGTCCCCAGTGCCAGTGTTCTTTACCCAAAACATGTTCACTGGTCAATTGATCTCCAATTGATCAGGCCTTTAGCACCTCTGTAAGTCCCTAATGAGTGGCACCCCTGGTACCTAGGGCATTGGTACTAAAGAGGGTCCCTAGGAGCTGCAACATATTTTGTGCAACTCTAAGGGACCCAGCACCAAACTCATGCATACTGCCATTGCCGGCTGCCTGACAAGGTGCTCTAAAAACTGAAAAAACCACATGGCACACACCATGTGTGTCATGTCCCCTAACACTGCATGTAATATTTTTAAGTCACCTCTACAGCAGGCCTTACAGCCATGATGCAGGGTGCATTATATTATATGTGAGGACATATCTGCATGTGCAGATATGGCTCTTTGCTGGCCAGTCCAATTACTAACAGTACCAGTGAACAGAGAAGCCATCTTAAGGTATGTTCTAGGCGCTAATTAAAATGAGTTTGTCGGCAACATAATGGCTTCACTGAAACCTATGATGTTTGGTATCAAACACCTCATATTAATAAACCCACACCAAATCCAGTGACAGATTTGTTAATACATGCACCCAGAGGGTACCTTAGAGGCACCACCTGAAAAACTACCGAACTCCAGTGTGTTGGCTGACTGGTCCTGTCCAGCCTGCCATCACAAACGCGTTTCTGATCCCCTGGAGGTGAGAGCTCACTCTCTCTATGAGGTCGGAAACAAAGCCTGCTCTGGCAGGAGAAGTTGTCACCTCCTCCAAGCAGGATGACTAGTAATCTGCATATCAAGGCAGGAGGCTTCAAGGGCGTCCACCACCTGTGATATGCAACGCTGGCTTCCCACAGACAGGGGAAATGCGACCCCCTACCCAGGGCCCTTTTGGCACCAGGACAGGCGGAAAAATTAGCTAGTCGGGAGGCGAATTCACCCTCAGGCTGGTAACACCCCTAAGATAGACTATCTGAAGAGAACATGACTAGGAAAATTCCACATCCCGGTTTTTGGTGGAATTAGGTCTCCTGGGTCGGGGGTATGCCCACTTCCCACAGGAAGTGGACATATTGAGGGTGTAGTCACCCAAAGGTAGGTAACCGATTGGCTACTACCTGACACCATACCAGTACTTTTAGGCAGATTAATTCATTGTTTGTCACCAATGATCTCTCTGGAAAGGGTCTCAAGCCTTCTTTGTCCACTTTGACTCGGTGGCTGAATTGTGCTATTTCTTTGTCATATGAGGCTGCTCACCTCTCTCTTCCATCTTCTCTTCAGGGGCAGTCAACTTGGAGTGTTTCCTTGTCGTGGGCAATGTTTAAGGGGCGTCCCTTTGTGACATTTGTAACACTGCAGCATGGGTCTCTCCCAACACCTTTGTTTCCAATTACCGGCTTCAGTTGGGGATGGCTGCATCCTCAGACTTTGGTGCTCATGTTTTATCAGCTGTACATAATCTGTGATTTCTGCTGTTGCATTAAAAATATCAAGTGTGTTGCATCATCCTTGGTTTCTGTGTGGATTAATCACCATGTGCTTAGGTATAGGCTCATGTGAAAGGAATCGGACGGGAAGACGGACGAGGAGGTAATGCCTGGTTACTTACCGGTAATCTTCATTACTCTGAGTCCAGGTCTTCCCTTTCCATTCCTGAGCCCGTCCCTCCCTCCTTGGATTCTGTTTATGGTGACAGTTTTTTTCTTTATTGTGACTTTCTTTGCTATTCTCAGGCTGTCTTGGTGACGTCTTCCACCTTTATGCATGCTGGGTAGGGAGCGCCATATTGGAGGAAGAACTTTGACCTCAGCAAGGGGATAGGTCCTGTGGAGCAGGTGAACTGCTCATGTATAAGAAATGGTATGGTAAGACCTAGACTCAGAGTAATTTCGATTACCGGTGAGTATGTTCTTGGATTGTAGGCAACACAGGCCATTGGAATAATAAACCAAAAACCAAAAGAAAGTTTGCGATTTTGAGAAAGGAAACATCTTTCCATATTAGTGCAAACATATAGTTATGCTATGGTAGATTTTCACATTATTCGCAAGGAACCAAATAATTAGTTTGTTTTTGAACTACAATAACAAAAGTCAGCCATTGGAACATCCTCATGGTCCATAAATAATCCTTAGGTTCTTTGTTAATAACATGAAAATCTACCATACTTGAATTATTACTTCTGGCTTTTCCAAGCTATATATGCATGTTTGCTAATCACTTCGATAGAGGGCCTTACCCAGATACCGTCTTGGACGCATACATACAAAAAAAGGTTACTTTTGTTTGTATAACAAATTTAGGCTAATAGACGGGATTGTAGGATTTTGGGGGATTTATACCTCTTTCTGTTTCCTTTATTAACTTTATTCCTTGTTCTTGCCAGTATTAGGCACTACTAGGGGATTTTCTCATTCAGCAGGATTCTAAAACTGCTCAATAAAACCTAAAATGATGCTCTATGATGGATATTCCGTTTGCCCAAACAGTGATCAAACATAGGAGCGAAACTCTTCAATTTGTACCACCACAGTTTTTCAGATTTTTGCAGCACCGGTTAATTGTTTTTTGATTTGGTTTTATTCTACATGATGGCTTTTGCTACACTTGTTATCGCCTGTTTTATACATAGCCGAACATTGCTATAGTTTCTTTCATCTCTTTTTCTATTTTGAATGACCTGCACTGTGGGCAACTATGTGGCATATCTACAAAAAAATGGCGCAGTGCTGCGGCAAATTTTGCAGCACTGTGCTGTGCTATTTAAAAAATGCAGGGAGGCGCCATATTTACAACACTACGGCACACCCCTGTGTTTTCCCTTGCATTGACACTAAAAATAGCTGTCTAGCGCCAACACAGACACCCTTGCGTCATAGTGCAAGGGTGCCTGTGTTGCAGGGAATGATTGTTTATGTGCAGGAACAGACACCTTCCTGCACATAAACAACTATAAAAGGTGTTTTGCTCTTTCCATGCAGCACACACAGAAAAGCAAAAACAAGGAGAAAAAAAAAGTATTTCTCCTCGTTACACCTGCTTTTACATGGCATTAGTTTTTACCACTGCCTCAGATTTACAGATCCTTGCAAATCAGGGGCAGCAGTTAAAAAAGCAATGGGTGTTGCGTGAAAGGGTACCATATTTACAAAGCAGCATTAAGCCACGCAAAGTGGCTTAACGCCACTTTGTAAATATGGTGCAGGGCATCACGCCACCAGAACGTCATAAAAAGTGGCGTTCCGGTGGCACAATCCTCTTGTAAATATGCCCCTATAACTGCTGCACATATAAGCATTTTATGTACCGGCTATCTTTGCTGCTATGTCATAACTAATTATTTCAAATGTTCTTTTTCAAATGCTTGGCTTCTAGGAGTACTATATTGTTCATTAACTTGTAAGCTTCACTATCTTATACTTGTAGTTTTAACTATGAATTGTAAAAATGTATTACATATATTGTAAATGACTTTAGTTAACTTTAACAATAAAGGTTACTTACTGCAGGAGCTCTGAAGCATATTGTTTTGTTTATGGTAATTCTGGTATAGGGTGCAAAATACTGATGCAACAATTCATAGGTTCAACACATTTCAGTTTGAATTTATTTGAGATCATCAAGTTACAATATTTTATAGCTAATGATGGCTTTCAGGAGGGATAGTTTAAACACTGCTTAGATAGTGAGTCTTAAGTTTTCACTTGGCAGCAATCATATCTCTGACCCCTTTTTATGCCACATTACGATGATTCGCAAAGTTTGCCTGAGCTAAGTAACAAAGCTAAGTTTTTTATCTGCAAAATATGCTGCTAAGTAAACTTTTCTCTGAAGCTCATATTTTACCATGTGCAATTTGTAAAACAGTCACAATTCCAGACACACTTCGTAATTAATGAGTCTTATGGCTTTAGAACAAATTGGGAATTCCAGAATAAATAACGTCAAAATAACACTGAAGCAAATTTCTGGTAATGCACAGGCATGGGGGTAAAACTAGCAGCTGAGCGGTCACAGTTGCATCCGTAGTTGAGCCATAATTGACGCCACTGCAAGTAGTTACTGTTGCAAAAAGAACAATTGTTGGACGGAATGGTGAACAATGTCAAACATTCACCCCCAGTGAGAGATCTGAGCCTAAATCCATCGTTTTTTTGCTCACCATGCCATTCCAGTTTGGACCCAGCCTTATGCAAATCAGTCTTGACCCTCCTCCCCATGGGAATAGTCCAGCCCAAACTGCTAGGTCTTCCCCGGACCGGAAACAAGCCCCCTCATCACCCCAATCACCCCTCATCAGCCAGGCTAGCATGACTCCAGTGGCATAGTGAGCATGGGGTCTCGGCATACCTGTCTTTGTGACTGGGGGTGAATGTTTGCATTGTTCAACATTCCATCCATCATTTGTTCTTTTTGCATTAGTTACTGAAGCACAAAGTTCCAAACCACCGGTTCCTTGTATATTCCTGCAAGAGAGTATTTGTGCAAAAAATGTCGGTGACTACATCCCCATGGGTGTTGGTGACTCATAACATCTAAAAGCTAGGAGTGTCAGCAGCAAAGTGATTGGCATGGAAACAAAAGATGTAATTGCTGTACCTTTACATCTCTAAATGCTATTTGTGGTTATCCAAATGTTTGTTTAGGAAATGGTGGATGATACGGACATCTGCAGAAACATCTACTTCATCTTCACTACGGATTCAGAGAACCTCAGGGCGATCCTGCGGACCAGCAACGTCATCAACTGGAATCAGTGCCTCCGGATAGAAGGTAGGGGCAGCCGAAGGTATGAACTGGATATCGGAGAATGTGTTGGATATGATCAACACTAATATGTTTTGACTTGTTCCCTTAAATAGTGATTTTTCTTGGTTACTCTCTATGAATTCAATAGCTAAATATAAATAGATTGAAACATTAGAACCTTCAATTGATCAGTTTGGCCAAACACCATGTTATAGATCACAATCCTCTGAATAATGATAACTGGCAGGACATACTTTTGCGTTTTGCAGAGCAGTACAAATTTGAAAGTTTAAGATCCATGGAAGCAGCATCTCTGCTGAAGTATACATACATCCATTCTCTATTTCTATGTAATACTTGATGAGGTACTATCATCATATGGAAGAGGAGCACTTGATTTGGTTGGTGCTGTGCAGGGGGTGTGTAATTGGCCTAAGGTTAACAAAGTCACTATTGCAGGTGCATTAGCCTACATTGGTCTTGGGTTTCTAAATACAGCCATCTCTAGACGTCAGCCACCATCAAAATGTATTAGCTCAAGAATTACCGCAGTTAGCCAAGTCACTCTGATTACCTCTATACTTGTCACATCGGCTACGTCAGACAAGATCCCTACCTAATCCATCTCATAAGCTGACTACAACTCGGCTACTCAATGAAATGCAAGGGGAAAGGGTTTAGGTTGAGTCTGGAGGAGAAGGTCCTTCAATGATATCAAAAATCAGGTTAGGAAATGCAAAAAGCATGAGACTGGTTCCCTTTCTCATTTGGGCAAAGGCTACTGGCTTACTTGCAACAAAAAACACAAGTCACAGTGTATGGTGCAGAAGCCTATTGGCTGCGTAGCAAATTGCTATAGTGCCTAGTGTTAAACAACCAATCAAATTTAACCTTCCTAAAAACAATTAAAAAACAAAATAAAAATAGAAGAACGGATTAGTTTTCAGGGAATATCAAGAGTATCCTGTAAGCATAACCCCCCAAGAAGTAACAGAAAAGAACCATTTCAATTTACAAGACTATGGACCAGATTTTTTTTTGAGGTTGCAAACGGCCTGCTTCGCAGAATCAGGCCGTTTGCGACCGCAATAAAGCATTTTTTAATGTACAAAGCCCTAGTTGCGATTTGGTAACTGTTAGAAATGGGATTTCTGGTTGGCTAGGGCTTGCGCCTAAGCCAGGCAGAAACCACCATTCTAGTCAGGGCAAGGGAGTTACACACCCAAGATAACCCCTGCTCACCCCCTTGGTAGCTTGGCACGAGCAGTCAGGCCTATCCCGGAGGCAATGTGTAAAGCGTTTGCGCAACACACACACACTGCAGCAACACACTAGGCACACTACAAAAGGAATTCCACACAAGGTTATATAAAAAATAGCCTTTGTATTATCATAAAACACATTAGAAACGTAATCACATATTTACACTGTGCCAACTGGCACGGGCAATATTCACAGGGAAATTATATACAGGACCAGGCCAATCGGGCCACGGTCAGAACCATCAGAACAGGTAAGTAAATGCGAATGTAAAACACAACCAGTAACTACTGGTACTACAATGACCTCAGCATTATACTATTAGCATTAGACATAAACCCACATTAGGCCCAAACCTCATTAGCATAAACACATTACACAATGGGCCTCACCTGCATAAACACATTATGCAATAACCTCATAAGCATAAACACATTACGCAAATAGGCACTACCTCAAGACATCATAACATGACATTAGGCATAACCACATTAGGCCCAAACCTCATTAGCATAAACACATTACGCAATGGGCCTAAATCATTCTGGGCAACATTCAGAGTAGGCATAAATACATTACGCCATCCTGTAGAGCCTGGCGCTCTACCCATGTCCCCAACCTGCCCCCAGGCCAACTGGCCTTCCACAGGGGCTCAAATGCCCAATGTCCCAATGTCAGGGCACGCTGCCAAGGCAGCGGAAAGTCCAGGGTGCGCACTCTGCGCTGGCCTACACGTGTGCAGCTGCCCACTACTTGCTGGGCAGCTGTGAATGAAAACAAGGCCTGGCACAACTGTGCCGCCCTGAGCCCCTTTTGGGACTCTCTAAAAACAAATGCCCCCAAAACGTTGCAGTTGCCCACTGTCAAGCGGGGCAACTGTGAACAATGAAAGAGGCCCGGCTCTGGGGCTCTCTACACCATCATAGGCCATCATGGCAGCTACCCACTGTCAGACGGGGCAGCTGTGGCGAGATTAGGCATGGGCATCTCGGGACCCTCCGGGCCCTTTAACAATAATGATGCCCCTCGTTGGGGCGGCCCGCTCCCTCGCGGGACCGCCCAGGGAAATAGGCATGGTGCCTTCACTGGCACCAACAAACTGTGCCCAGAACTGCCCCCCAAGTCCCCCTGAGGGACTTTGTAACTGAAATGGCCCCCTCTGGTAGGAGCGGCCCGCTATCTCTCGCGGGTCGCTCAGGACTAGACTTTGGCACTGGAAAGCAGCTGCTCCACTCACCGGGGCTCAGGGCAGGATTCCTCCGGTCTCCGCTCCTCTCCCTCGCTGGGGAGGCTGGATCAGGCTCTCTTCTCTGCTGCGGGACCGGCCTCACTTCTCCCGGTCTCTGCGGCGCAGCAACACGCGGGGCTCCGTCTCCCGCACAGGAGCCCCGCCTGGATTGTCTCCGCGCTTCACCCGGGCCCCTCCTGGGACCCGGGACTTCTCTTTTCTTTGGCCGCCACTGCGGGGCTCTCCCTCACGCATGGGAGCCCCGCGTCACCACACATGCCGGCCTCTTCACTCGCGGGGCTTCCCTTCCGTCATGGGAGCCCTGCCCCCGGACCGCACAGCCTTGCCTGCCTTCCGGGTCGCGCTGGGCAGCGGCCCGGAAGAGATTCCTTTAGTCGGCTCGGGCTGCGGTGGTGATTTCGTCTTTGGGCAATGCGGGGTAGGCTCCCGCTAAGTAACTACACAAAAGCGGGGTGGGCACCCGCGTTTCTAAACCCATAAGCGGGGTGGGCTCCCGCTCGATACAAAAAGAATGCGGGGTGGGCTCCCGCCTCAGCCGCATCACGGGGGAATCCCTCACGCCGGGATTCCCTCGATCTCCACGTGCAGCGCGCGCTGCAACAGCCCCCGCTCTCCTCTTCCTTCCAAATAGGCGCTCCCAAGGCGCTAGAGCAGGCAAAGGCCCTGCAGCAGAAAGGAATCAGCCCTTAGAGGAAGGGGCAATGCAGGGCCCAGGGCTAAAAGAAATTAAGCAAAAGGTTCCAGGGCATAGCTGGGCCCAGGGAGGCAGCCCTCCTGGCAAGTCCTCCTGGGCCCCAGCAGCAGCACGCCCTGCAGGAATCAGGATCCAAAAGCAAGAACATCTACATGGGGTCACAGCCCCTTCTTTTATACCAGCAAACCCTTTGTCTCAAAGTGTAGGGCATGGGAGAACCAGATACAACTGGTTCAGGGGAGCTTTGGAGCACTTTGTTTTGCTCAGCTCCTCTCTCCCTTTCACATGACAGGCCAGGGACATCAGACGCACCACAGGAGGTGGAGCCAGCATTGTAGAGGAAGGCACAGCCCTATTTAGGTCCCAGGTGCAACTCCTCCCTCCCATCTGCATGCAGATCTCTCTATTCAGCCCTGCGCTGACTCACCCTGCCCCTCCTGGAGCCACACACACCTCCCAGCCCCTGTCACTCACAAGCCAGACATGCAATTCACATCAGGCAGGCAGACACAGAGCACACATAAATGCCAACTTCTAAAAGTGGCATTTCTACACCAGTCACAATAAATCTGCGCACACCATTGTGCAGCATTTATTCTCACAAATTCATACATACCAGACTTGACCACACTGTTCCTCTCATACCAGGAATTACCATGGACACACTTATCCCCCATGCATTCCTATGGGAGGGCAGGCCAATCTCACCACAAGTACGCAGAGAGCACACGCACTTTCCACTGGACCACAGTGCCAAAGTGCTCAGAGGCCTAAAATCACCAACACCAGGTTACAGACAAGGCAAAAAGTTTAGGGGTGAACCTGCCAAAAAGGGCCAAGTCCAACAGTAACCTATTACCGAATCGCAAATTGGGTTTGCGATTCGGTATTAGGAAGGGGCATGTTGAGGGCATGCCTTCCTAATACCGAATCGCAGTGGTATGTGAATGTTTTTTGAAATGCAGTCGCAAAACATTCGTATTTTACCAACCACTTAAAGTAGGTGGTAACCCATTTGCAAATCGGAAGGGGTCCCCAAGTGTCCCCTTCCCCTTTGTGAATGTTTGTAAAAACATTTTTTAACAGCAGGCAGTGGTCCCACAGACCACTGAATACTCTTAAAAAACAAAGAAAACTTTTCATTTTCTGTTTAAAATGCATCACATTTTCCTTTAAGGAAAATGGGCTGCATTAAAAAAATAATGCTTTATTTAAAAGCAATCACACACATGCTGGTCTGCTGACCCCAGCAGGCCACCATCCCCGTGATTTTTGCGATACACAGTGGGTCGCAAACCGAGACCTAGCTCATGAATATTAATGAGGTAGGTCTATTTGCTACTGTTAGAAATGGGGGTCTCTAGTTGGCAATGGCTGGCCACTGTCCAAGTAGGGACCCTTCTTCCTAAGTCAGAGTGAGAGGGCTACCCTCTTTAATACCCCTGCTCAACCCTGTGGTAACGTAGCACGAGCAGGTAGGCTTATCTCAGAGGCAGTGTGTGAAGCATTTATGACCATACACAGTAACACAGTGAGGAACACTACAAAGGGACACCACACAGGTAGTTATAAAAAATAAGTATCTTTATATATATAGATGCAGACTTATCACAAGACCAATAACTGTAAAAGCCACAATACTGTCAAAAATAGGATTACTGTTGCAGGACTGTCAAAAATAGTTCAAGGGTTGCAGAAATAAGGTTCAAATTCAAAGCAGTGGTCTCTGCTACCCTTTCTCTCACAAAGTACCTGGATTTAGCAGCAAAACCAACAAAATGTCGCAAAGAAGTTGTAGCGATGATTTTCCTCACGCGAGGCCGGCGATGCGTTGAAATCCTTGCCGCGAGGGAGGATGATGCGCCAATCTGCTGATCCGTGCGGAGGTGATGCGACAAACTTCTACACGCTAGGCCGCCGATGCGCTGAGGCCTTGCCGCGAGGGCGAAGACGATGCGACGATCCTGTTGCGTGTGCGAAGACGATGCGACAAATTTCTGCACGCTAGGCCGCCGATGCGATGACTTTCTTGCCGCGAGGGAGAAGTCGATGCGACGATCCTGTTGCGCTGTGCGATGGTGTTGCAATGCGAAGAAATGGCGCTCCGCAAGGGAGCGACAAAATCCGGTGTGATGCGATCAAAATGGCGGACGCACGGTGTCCGCAAAGCGATGACTCGAAGCGATGATTTCTTTAGGGGTTGCGAGCGCTCGGTGACAGCAGCGCGATGATTTTCCCAGCGCGTCTCAGCTGCAGCGGCTCGCAAAGGGTCATCAGCGATGATGTCGGGTTGCGAGCACCCAGCGGCAGCAGCGCGATGATTTTTCCAGCGCTCTCGGCTGCAGCGGCTCGCAAACGTGCGTTAGCGACAAAATGAAGTCTACTGGGCATAAGACTTCAGTCAGGAGGCTAGTTCTCTCTCTAGCCCTTGGGTGATTGCTGTAGCACAAAATAAAAGTTCTTTTCCCTCTTCTTCAAGGTCCAGTGGTCACTGCTGCAGGCCAGTGCAAGAAACAACACACAAGCAAAAGGACAGTCACTTCCTGCAGATTCCTTCAGTGGCACGGACAGAGGTTCCTCTTCAGATCCAGGAGCAATACAAATTGTAGGGGTTTGAGCACAGATATTTATACCCCAAAAGTCTTTGCTCTCACAAGCTACAAGTCACTGAACCTAGCCAGAACCAGTTCTGGTCAGTCCTGGAGCACTTTGTTTACTAGGCTGCATCCTTCCTTTCAGAAAGAGGGGTCTGCTATCAGACACACAGTAGGAGGTGGAGCCAGCATTCACCTTGCCAGGCACAGCCCTATTCAGGTCAAGGAACCACCCCTCCCCATACTCTAAATGCAGATCTCTCTATTCAACCCAGGTCTGACTCAGCCTGCCCTGTCCCTCCAAAACCAGACAGCCAATACACATAACAGCAGAGCACACTGGAAGGCTTAGGCAAGAAAATACCTACTTTCTAAAAGTGGTATTTTCAAACACAGAGATATAAAAATAAACTTCACTAAAAGATGTATTTTAATATTCTGAGCTCAGGCATACTAAATTCGTTTTTCTACCATGTTCCTAGAGTCAGTTAGGACTATAGCATGTAATAGTCAAACTGCCCATTCTGGCCTATGAGGAACAGGTAGCCTTACAGTAGTGAAAAACGAAATTGGGTGTAATTCACTACCAGGACATGCTTCACACAAAGAGGCATGTCCTACCTTACACATACAACGCACCCTACCATAGGGGTGACTTACATGATGCCAAGGGAAGGCTCAGGGGCTGGGAAGTGGGTGCACTTCACAGCCAAGATGGCAGTTCTGGACTGCACACAGACACTGCAGTGGCAGGTCTGAGACACACTTTACAAGCTGCTTCTGTGGGTGGCACAAATCAGTGCTGCAGGCCCACCAGCAGCATTTAGTTTACCAGCCCTGGGCACACACAGGCCACGCTACTAGGGACTAACAGATAAACCAAATAAGCCAATCAGGGATATACCAATTCACATAGACATGTTTACAAAGGGAGCATTCGCGCTGTGGCACTGAATGGCAGTGGCACAGCGCCCCGAGCATCTAACACCAGCAAAAACAGAGGAGACAACAGCGAAAAATGGAAGGGAGACCCACGCCAAGGATGCCAGGTCTAACACGTGTCCCCTCCAGCTGAAATGTGGGGAGAACTACCCATCCCTCGGGAAGTTCTCATCACTAAGGCGGAAAAATCTGGACAGACCATCAGCATTGGCGTGTTCTGTACCAGGGCGGTGTTCCACCGTGAAGTCCATACCCTGTAGGGAAATGGACCACCTCAACAATTTGGGATTCTCACCCCTCATCTGCATCAACCATCTGAGGGGCCTGTGGTCTGTCTGAACCCGGAAGTGAGTCCCAAACAGGTATGGTCTCAGATTCTTCAGTGCCCAGACCACAGCAAATGCCTCCCGCTCAATTGCACTCCACCTCTGTTCCCGTGGAAGTAACCTCCTACTGATGAAGGCTACAGGTTGGTCTAGTCCCTCCTCATTTATCTGTGACAGGACGGCCCCCACCCCATGCTCTGAAGCGTCTGTCTGGACAACAAATTCCTTAGCAAAATTGGGCGCCTGGAGTACGGGTGCTGTACACATGGCAGTTTTGAGGGCATCAAAGGCTTTCTGACAGGTGTCAGTCCAGTTCACAATCTTGGGCTGCTTCTTGGAAGTCAGCTCAGTCAAGGGTGCAACAATGTTGCCATACCCCTTGACAAACCTCCTGTAATAACCCGTGAGTCCTAAAAAGGCCCTCACCTGGGTCTGGGTCCTTGGGGCCTCCCAAGCCAGGATGGTTTCAATTTTGGGCTGCAGGGGTGCCATCTGGCCACTCCCCACCTGGTGTCCCAAGTACACTACAGAACCCTGCCCAATCTGGCACTTACTGGCCTTGATTGTGAGGCCTGCTCTGCGCAGCGCCATCAACACTTCCCAGAGGTGGCGCAAGTGGTCCTCCCAGGAGGAACTAAACACTGCAATGTCATCCAGGTAGGCGGCGCTGAAATCCTCCAGCCCAACCAACACCTGGTTGACCAACCTCTGAAAGGTGGCAGGGGCATTCTTCATCCCAAAGGGCATCACACGGAACTGGTAGTGCCCATCTGGTGTGGAGAATGCTGACCTCTCCTTTGCCCCATCAGTTAAGGCGATCTGCCAGTACCCAGACGTCAGATCAAACGTGCTGAGGTACCGGGCAGCCCCTAACCGATCTATGAGCTCATCAGCTCTGGGGATGGGGTGCGCGTCGGTCTTCGTGACCGAATTGAGACCTCGGTAGTCCACACAGAACCTAAGTTCAGGAGTGGCACCAGGCATCGCAGCTTTTGGTACCAAGACCATGGGGCTGGACCAGGGGCTGCTAGAGGACTCAACCACCCCTAGGGCAAACATTTTGGAGACCTCCTCCTTAATGCAAGCCCTGACCCTGTCAGTCACTCTGTAAGCCTTGTGCTTGACAGGAGGACTGTCCCCGGTATCCACCTCATGGACGCACCAATCAGTGACACCAGGCACCAGGGAGAACAAATCAGAAAACTGCCCCAACTGTTGGTGGCAATCTCTTTGCTGCTCAGGGGTCAGTGTGGTGGAGAGGATCACACCCTCCACTGACCCATCCTTCTCTCCTGCGCACAGGAGGTCAGGAAGAGGCTCACTCTCCTCCTCCATCCCATCATCTGTGGCAAGAAGCATGCCCACTTCAGACCTCTCAAAGTGGGGCTTCAGGCGGTTCACATGCAGGACCCGCAAGGGGTTCCTGGGAGACTGAAAGTCCACCAAGTAGGTAACTGGACTTTTGCGCTCCACCACCTCAAATGGACCGGTCCACTTATCTTGGAGCGCACAAGGCTCCACTGGGGCCAGTACCCAAACTTTATGACCAGGTTGAAATTCGACCAGAGTGGCATTCTGGTCGTGCCACCGTTTCATTTCCACCTGGCTGGCTTCCAGATTTGCCTCAGCAATCTTTCTGAAACGCCGAGTCTGGTTCCTGAAGGCCAACATGTAGCTAAATACATCTTGGGGAGGTTTCCTGGGAGATTGCTCCCAGCCTTCCTTGACCAGACTCAGAGGTCCTCTAACCGGATGGCCATAGAGCAGTTCAAAGGGACTGAACCCTAAGGACTTCTGTGGCACCTCACGGTAGGCAAACAACAGGTATGGCAAGAGGACGTCCCACTTACGCCTCAGGGGCTCTTCTATGCCCATGATCATGCCCTTCAAGGTCCGGTTGAACCTTTCAACCAGACCATTACCTTGGGGGTGGTAGGGAGTGGTGAACTTATAAGTTACCCCACACTCCTTCCACAGAGACTTCATGTACTGGGAGATGAAGTTGGTCCCCCTGTCAGACACCACCTCTCTGGGGAACCCCACACGGGAGAAAACCCCCATTAGTGCACGTCCCACCACGGGGCCGTCACTGTCCTGAGCGGGATGGCTTCAGGGTACCGGGTGGCGTGGTCCACCAAGACCAGGATGAACCTGTTGCCCATGGCTGTCTTGGGGTCCAGAGGCCCCACAATGTCAATGCCCACTCGCTCGAATGGGGTACTAACAACTGGAAAGGGCTGGAGTGGGGCCTTGATCTTCCCCCACTCTTCCCACTTGCCTGGCAAGTCTCACATGTCCTGCAATGAGTGTCTGAACTCTTGCGCATCTGGGGCCAATAAAAGTGGGCGGCCAGCCTCTCAAAGGTTTTGGTCTGCCCCAGATGTCCTGCCAATGGAATGTCATGAGCCAACCCCAGTAGGAAGGCTCTGAAGCACTCGGGTACCACCAGCACACGGGCTGACCCCGGCTCAGCAGCCTTAGGCTCGCTATACAGGAGACTGTTCTCCCAATAAATCAGATGTGAACCAGACATGTCACCTTCTGCCTGGGCTGCAGCCTGTTGCCGCATGCCCTCAAGAGAGGGGCAAACTCTCTGCTGCTCACAAAATTCCTCCCTGGTGGGTCCCCCTTCCTGCTGCCAATGGGTCAGCTCAGGCAGGTCCCCCAGTTTGGTGATCTGCTCCCCGCTAGGCTCCAGGGCATCCCCCTCAGGGACTGCTCCCTCCTGGGCCGTGGGAACCAAGGGGGCCGGCTTCCCGCGCCCCTGCCCCTTCTCTCTAAGGCAGGGACCTGGGCCATGCTCTCAGGCTCCAAGTCCTTCTCAGCACCCTCCTTGGTTGCCATGGACCGAGTGGTAGCACACGCCCACTCAGGCAGACCCAACATTTCTAAGTGAGCCTTCCTCTCCACCGTAGCCCACGGGGAGTCCTCCAAATCATTGCCCAGCAGACAGTCTACAGGCATGGCGGGCCTCACAGCCACCTGAAGAGTTCCTGAGACCCCCCACTCAAAGGGAACCTGAGCCACCTCACATTGGCTCTCTGAGTTGTCTGCGGACACTACTGGGTAGAATGCATGGGGGACAACCTGCTCCTTGGACACCAACCGGGAGCTGACAGCAGTTACACTGGCTCCTGTATCTCTTAGAGCCTCCACTCTATGGCCATTGATGGTCACCCACTGCCTGTACTTTTTAGTGTTAGCAGGCAGTGCAGGTTTAGGGACCATCTCAAAGTCTCCTAATGAGACAAGGGTCAACTCTACGGGATCCCACCCACCTTGGGCACCCATCTCCTCCTCTCCCAGGGCTACACTAGCAATCTGGCGGGGGTGGTGCACGGGGTGGTGCACTGGCCCCCGTTGGGGGCACTGGGGATCAAAGTATCTGTGGCCTACTTGACCACAGTTGTAACAAGTGGGGGCCCCCTGGGAACAGGCCTACCTGTTGGGGGCCCTGGCTTCCTTTCTTGGGGAGGCTGGGACACCACTGCTTGGTTCCCTTGGGGATTACTTTGGGGCCCTCGGTGGAACTCCCTCTGTTGACCCTTGTCCCCCCCACTCCTCTGCTGGGGACCCTGCCCACCTTTGGCAAAGTCTCCCCCTGGACCATTGCGAACCCGGGTGCTCACCCAGAGGTCCGCCTCCTCAGCAAGCTTCCTAGGGTTAGTTAACTTGCTCTCAATTAGATGCTGGCGTAGCTCAGGAAAACAGTTACTAGAGAATTGCTCCCATGCAATTAAATCATACAGTTGCTCAAAAGTTTCTACTTTACTACCTCTTACCCAGCGTTCCATGGCTCTGCAAGAAGAAGACACATATTCCATCCACGTGGTACCCTCTAACTTTTTGAAGGTCCTAAACTTATTCCTGTACATTTCTGGGGTTAACCCATAGCGGGTCATCAAAGCCTCTTTCATGAGGGCATAAACCATCCTATGTTCTGAGGGTAAGTCCAATAAGGTATCCCTCCCCTCACTCACAAAGCGTCCCCACAACCCTGCTCCCCAATCCTTCTCAGGGACCCGGTGGGACACCATAGCTACTTCATAAGCGGCAAACCATTGCCCAATATCTTCACTTTTGTGGAAATCTTTAATAACTTCCTTGGGGATATACACCCTACTCTCAGTATTCACTACAGGTATGCTGCCACCAGAGGGGGAGTATCTCCACTTTTTGCTTTGATCTCCAACTCCCTCAATATTCTCTCATGCTCAAGTTTCATCTTCATCATTTCGAACTCTAACTTCCTGTTCTATAGGTCCCTCTGACCATCCACTTTAGCCATTTCCACCTTGTGCCTCCTATCTCTCTCTCTGTCCTCCATCTCTTCTGGGGACAGACCCTTTGCGGACACGCTCGTGCCCGGGCTGGACATGGCTTTATCCCCTACTAAATCTATTGCTCCGTCCTGCTGCACTTCCACATTCTCTCCCTCCTCTCCCTGGTCTCCCATATTCTTAGGGGCATCCCTGGCTTCTAGCCAGGCCTTCAATGCTTTGTAATACTCCTCCCTTTTTGTGAGACCTGTGATGGGGACTGTGAACTGCTTGCAGAAATATTTGAGCTGCTTGGAACTGTAGGTTTCCAATCTATCTACTTCCCAGGCGAGATCCTCCGAGGCATTGGATCTGGGCTTGCCCATTGTAACAATCACGGGCAATATCAATCAATAATAAAAACAAATCTAGAAGAAAACTTCTCAAAAATGTATGTGGTACGTTATGGTCTGCACTCACTAGTAGTGTACACTATAATGACTGTATGCGATCATAAATGCAAGTCCAGATCCTCACCGCTGACCACCAATGTTAGAAATGGGGGTCTCTAGTTGGCAATGGCTGGCCACTGTCCAAGTAGGGACCCTTCTTCCTAAGTCAGAGTGAGAGGGCTACCCTCTTTAATACCCCTGCTCAACCCTGTGGTAACGTAGCACGAGCAGGAAGGCTTATCTCAGAGGCAGTGTGTGAAGCATTTATGACCATACACAGTAACACAGTGAGGAACACTACAAAGGGACACCACACAGGTAGTTATAAAAAATAAGTATCTTTATATATATAGATGCAGACTTATCACAAGACCAATAACTGTAAAAGCCACAATACTGTCAAAAATAGGATTACTGTTGCAGGACTGTCAAAAATAGTTCAAGGGTTGCAGAAATAAGGTTCAAATTCAAAGCAGTGGTCTCTGCGACCCTTTCTCTCACAAAGTACCTGGATTTAGCAGCAAAACCAACAAAATGTCGCAAAGAAGTTGTAGCGATGATTTTCCTCACGCGAGGCCGGCGATGCGTTGAAATCCTTGCCGCGAGGGAGGATGATGCGCCAATCTGCTGATGCGTGCGGAGGTGATGCGACAAACTTCTACACGCTAGGCCGCCGATGCGCTGAGGCCTTGCCGCGAGGGCGAAGACGATGCGACGATCCTGTTGCGTGTGCGAAGACGATGCGACAAATTTCTGCACGCTAGGCCGCCGATGCGATGATTTTCTTGCCGCGAGGGAGAAGTCGATGTGACGATCCTGTTGCGCTGTGCGATGGTGTTGCGATGCGAAGAAATGGCGCTCCGCAAGGGAGCGACGAAATCCGGTGTGATGCGATCAAAATGGCGGACGCACGGTGTCCGCAAAGCGATGACTCGAAGCGATGATTTCTTTAGGGGTTGCGAGCGCTCGGTGACAGCAGCGCGATGATTTTCCCAGCGCGTCTCAGCTGCAGCGGCTCGCAAAGGGTCGTCAGCGATGATGTCGGGTTGCGAGCACCCAGCGGCAGCAGCGCAATGATTTTTCCAGCGCTCT
The DNA here is from genome assembly GCA_963921515.1 of Calotriton arnoldi. NCBI lineage: Eukaryota > Metazoa > Chordata > Amphibia > Caudata > Salamandridae > Calotriton > Calotriton arnoldi. The sequence goes on from CAWUFW010001565.1 coordinate 2,499,455, forward strand.
CGGCTGCAGCGGCTCGCAAACGTGCGTTAGCGACGAAATGAAGTCTACTGGGCCTGAGACTTCAGTCAGGAGTCTAGTTCTCTCTCTAGCCCTTGGGTGATTGCTGTAGCACAAAATAAAAGTTATTTTCCCTCTTCTTCAAGGTCCAGTGGTCACTGCTGCAGGCCAGTGCAAGAAACAACACACAAGCAAAAGGACAGTCACTTCCTGCAGATTCCTTCAGTGGCACGGACAGAGGTTCCTCTTCAGATCCAGGAGCAATACAAATTGTAGGGGTTTGAGCACAGATATTTATACCCCAAAAGTCTTTGTTCTCACAAGCTACAAGTCACTGAACCTAGCCAGAACCAGTTCTGGTCAGTCCTGGAGCACTTTGTTTACCAGGCTGCATCCTTCCTTTCAGAAAGAGGGGGTCTGCTATCAGACACACAGTAGGAGGTGGAGCCAGCATTCACCTTGTCAGGCACAGCCCTATTCAGGTCAAGGAACCACCCCTCCCTATACTCTAAATGCAGATCTCTCTATTCAACCCAGGTCTGACTCAGCCTGCCCTGTCCCTCCAAAACCAGACAGCCAATACACATAACAGCAGAGCACACTGGAAGGCTTAGGCAAGAAAATACCTACTTTCTAAAAGTGGTATTTTCAAACACAGAGATATAAAAATAAACTTCACTAAAAGATGTATTTTAATATTCTGAGCTCAGGCATACTAAATTCGTTTTTCTACCATGTTCCTGGAGTCAGTTAGGACTATAGCATGTAATAGTCAAACTGCCCATTCTGGCCTATGAGGAACAGGTAGCCTTACAGTAGTGAAAAACGAAATTGGATGTAATTCACTACCAGGACATGCTACACACACCAAGGCATGTCCTACCTTACACATACAACGCACCCTACCATAGGGGTGACTTACATGATGCCAAGGGAAGGCTCAGGGGCTGGGAAGTGGGTGCACTTCACAGCCAAGATGGCAGTTCTGGACTGCACACAGACACTGCAGTGGCAGGTCTGAGACACACTTTACAAGCTGCTTCTGTGGGTGGCACAAATCAGTGCTGCATGCCCACCAGCAGCATTTAGTTTACCAGCCCTGGGCACACACAGGCCACGCTACTAGGGACTAACAGATAAACCAAATAAGCCAATCAGGGATATACCAATTCACATAGACATGTTTACAAAGGGAGCATTCGCGCTGTGGCACTGAATGGCAGTGGCACAGCACCCAGAGCATCTAACACCAGCAAAAACAGAGGAGACAACAGCGAAAAATGGAAGGGAGACCCACGCCAAGGATGCCAGGTCTAACAGCTACCCACTGGGAATCACAGAAAGTGTAAAGCACACTTTTGTACATTGGTGTTTGCAATTATCAAATAGCAAATCACAAAAATGCGCTATTTGGTAATCGGAAACCTTTCCCTATGTACATCTGGCCCTATGCTCCAGCGGTGTTTTGATCAGCAGTCTCTGCATAACAGACAACCTGTATCCAAAAAGGAAAATAGTATGAACAGAAATAAAAAATCAGTTCTAACAGATAATATATATAAGGTCAACTCTGAGGTAAAACACTCAGACCTCGTTATGAGTGGCCTCGAGTATATCTCCCGAGGGGATACTGCTCCGGGCTACTCCAAAGTTCCCAGAGTCTCCAGGCCTGGAATTGCAGAGTCCGCGAATACCAAGCTCAATAATCTCAGGTCCTCTAACTCAATGCTCAGATTTTCTGAGCCCTGGGAGATCTTTCCTCACATGTAGAACACAAAGGGACTAATTCACAAAGGTAAACTTTCACTTTAAAGGCCTATCTTTTTATGTGTGAAGGTCTCCTCTACGAGTGCAGAGACTCTGCAGTCATAAAGATACAACTTGTAAAATTTGATTGTGAGTACCAAAGAGCACAAGCACCTTAGCACTGGTTAGCAGTGTTAAGTGTTCAGATTCATAAAGATAGCCAAAATTAATTCAGCAAAAATAGGAGGAGGAAGGAAAAAGGTTTGGAGATGACCCTGCAGAAGGGCAAAGTCCAACATGATCCCCCTCCAGCCAAAAGTCAGGGTAAACTAATCAATACCATGATGGGCTTCTCTGTTTAGGCAATAAAACATGGACAAAGGCACTGTTATGCAGGGGCACTTGTCAGTTCTACGCCTCCCTGAACTCAGTTGAATCTCTCTGTCTATACTGACCCGAGCCACTGGACTGACACATGGGGAACCCTTCTCCTCACTTGTGAACCCCATCTGTGAAACACATAACCTTAACTTGCTCACAGATGCATCCCAGTAAGCAGAGTAGTACCACCATGGCCAACAAAGTGATGTGGACCATTCCGCCTCTTGGATCAGAATTCTGTCCACAATCCAAGGACAACTCTGCCCATAAGGACAGCGACCAACAGAGGTCACTGACAGCTGTCGATGTCAAGAGCCAGACCCCAACCATCCAGGGTTCTCTGACCTCTGAGGTTTCTAAGAGTGGGGGGAAACAGCCCTGGGTGTTAGGCACCCTACTTCCATTCTACCTCCCACCAGTCAAAGGGTGGTATCCTGAGACTGGTCACTTAGCCCAGGATCTGCACCCTGAGAGGTAAGTCATCCCTCACCCTGCCCATCCATCTGGACTCCCGTGCCCTCCACTTAGGAGTGGTACTCTCAGAAAACGGAACTGTTAGGGAGCCCTGGGCAGATGCCCCTCTAAGTTATAATGACACCGGGCGCAACTCCTTTCCCAGGATGCAGTCTATGGGCATTTTTGGACTAACTACGGCCCTCCTCTGGGCCGCTTCCCCACTCCACTCCAGGGATACCAAAGCTATAGGGCAATTTAAGTCCTGTCAATGGGTCTGAGTTCCCTCACATACCTGGCCAGTGTACTGCTCTGGCGAAACTAACCTTTCCACTATCATGGTCTGGCTAGCCCCAGTATCCATCAGAGCAGTGAAAGGGATTCCATTGACTTTCGCCTGGTGGAAGTCACGACTCCACCTTTAGGGATCACAAACTCACCCTCTAAGTCTATCTTCCAGCTGAGGGAGATCATGACATGGTCTATGACCTGCACCTGGGGTCTAAGTCCCCTGCAGCCAAATTGCCCCCCCTTGTGGAGCACCAGTGAGTGGCATCTTAGGACAAACAGAGTCCCCCCACAACGGGGTTGGAAATGGGGCACCCTGGGCCACTGCTCAACAGAACCGCTTCGATGTTTCTCAGAACGGGCATGGGAACCCTTTCCTCCTCCCTTATTCTGGGACCTGTCTTTGTCTCCTTTGACCTTCCCCTCACTCTGCTGGGGGGAACCTGAACCATCCTTCTTGGGTCTCTCCCAGATACCTTCTTATAGACCTTGGTGCTAAGCCAGTGGTCCACCTCCTCAGCAAGCTCCCTGGGACAAGCGAGCCTACTATCAATCAGGCGTTGGTGCAGATCTGTAAACAAAGACTGAACATGTGCTCTCTCACAACCAGTTGTAGAGCCCTGATAATTCTTTACTTCACTGCCCTTCACCGAATGATCCAATGCCTTGCAAAAGGAGTCCACAGAACCCACCCAGGAATGTTGGGGCAGCTTCTGACTGTCCCTAAACTTCTGCCTGTACTTTTCAGGGGTAAGTCTATTCTTTCTGACAAGGGTTTCCATCATGGGGGGCATACCTCATCCTGTCTCCTTTGTCTAGGGCCAGTAGCGTTTCCCTCCCTTCCAGAGGCTAACCCCCCAAACTGCCTCAGAGATCCTATGCATCTGCAAAGCCACCTCTAACGCTTCACACCAATTGTCGATGTCCTCCCCCACAACAAAGTGAGGCACCAGACCTTTGGGAATATGGACCCTCTGGTCTCCAGAGGGCACTGTAGAAATGCTGCCACCATCACTGCTGGACTCTGCCTGCCGGCCTTGAGGTCTGGCTCTTTCATACTCAGTTTGTGAGCCAACAGGATTTTCTTCTCCTCTGAGTCTCTCATATGAGGAGGAATTGGCCCACCTCCTCAGGAGTGTCATAGCTTTTCCAAACAAAACAGTATGAATACTAACGGAATCAACAAATTAAGGCATACTGGGAAGGACGTGAAGAGGGTCGGGTCTAAAATTCTTTCAAACACGTTCTTATCCACCATGGCATGTTTCTTCTCTTCCATTCTCAACTGTGCCATCTGCAGTTTAAACTCCCTCTCTGCCTTCCTTTCAGCCAGCTCCTCTGGGGACAGGTTGTGGGAAGACACACTGCTGCCTGCTCTGGCAGGGAGTTCCAACTCAGGGGTCAAGTTATCCCCCTCAGCTGAAGGCTGCATCTCAGGGTGGTCCTCTCCTTGTCCTTCATCTCATCATCCCCTTCTGCGGCTTCAACTGACTGATGAGTTCTGCCCATGCCCTTAGTGCCTTTTGGAGCTCCACCTTCCTTGTGGTGCTCTTGGCTGGAAGTCCCCTCCTTGCAGAACTCCTTGAGCTTGGCCACACTGTAAGCATTCATGTTGGCCAGCTCGAATTCCATCCCTGCTGGTGTGGTTTCAGACACAACAGTCAGAGCAAGAATTTGGAAAAACAAAAAGATACTTATCAAGTACAAGTTAAACTTGAATTGGTCCTAATTATGTGATGGCAATGTACACAAAATCACTGTATGGCACTGCATAATCACAAGTCCTATCCTCACTGTTGATCACCAATGTAAGAAATCGGGTTGTTGGTTGACTGGGGTATGAGCCGTGGTGAGGCAGCGACCACAATCCTTGTCAGGTTGAAGCACAAGCCAACCCTAAATAAACCTGTGCTAAACCCTCTGGTAGCTTGGCACAGAGCAGTCAGGCTTAACTTAAAGTATTTGTGCAACATTTCAAACAGTAATAAAGTGAAAACACCACTGTAAGAAGATGGCTCTTTAAATAGTGGACCAAAATGAGGTACACTGTGTAAAGAGTCCAAGCAAACCCCAACTGGTTTTCAGAGGCACAAACAACACCCCAAATGCTCTCTTTTGTGGTAGTGTGGGCGAGCAGTTAGGCATATCAGAGGGTAGTGCTAAGCAATTATTGTATACACAAAGACAGTAAATGAGACACACACTCAATAAATAAATCCAACCCCAATTAAAAAAAAAAAATGCATACTTTTATATGAATTTAGATGTCAAGATTATTGGAATCAGGTACTTTTCAAGTTATGAATTTTTAGTTTCCAAAAGTTGACAGTGCAATTTTTAGCAGTTATAATCTTATCCTATGGGGGAAAAACATGTACAACATTCAGGCACAAGACACCGGCTTATGGGACTGGTCTTCCGGACTTAAGGTAAGTATGAGGCAAAGTCCAAGGCCAAACCAACAGGTCACCTAGGGAGGCTCTGGGGCGTCCAGGTGCTGAGCTGTTTTAAGGCGTCGGGTGTCTCATTTACTTCAAAGAGAAATTGGACCGGTCAGAGAGAGGCTGCAAGCTTGGACTGGAAGGCCAGTCCAGGGGATCTCACTGGGGGAATCGACCCGTGAGATGCTCGGGTATGTAAGGACACCATTGGCCCACTCCTCCTCAGGCTGTAGAGTGCAGGTGCAGTGGTGTCTTTTGGCATCTGGTTCGGTGCTGGAATCACTCACAGTTGAAGGGGGCCTGTAGTCCAGTCTGGCCATACCTAAGGATGGGCTCAGCTCTTGTGGGTCTCAGGACCTTGTGGTCACCATCACCTCCCTCGGACACGGGCTGTGGGGGGCGGGTGCAGAGGCACTTTGAGGTGTTGGGGGACGGCGGTTGGAGGCTCACTTCTTTGTCTTTGGTTCTGGAGGAGGGGGAAAACAAGACAGCTGGGCCACTCTCGGTGTGGTTCTCACATTCTCTGAAGTCCCTCAATGTGCAGGTTGGTTTTCCTTGGCGTTGGTGTCCGGATTGGACACAACAAGCCTTGGCTGCTGCAAGAGGTCCGGTAACCCCAATTATTGGTACTGTGCAGCTCTGGTCAGTCCTGGCATCCCCACACTTGAAGTGAGGATGAATCTGAAATGTGTAAGTATGGTGACTTCTTCCTGGCAGGCTGCAGCGTATGTAGTCCTCGTAGGTGGCAGTGCGGTAAACCAAACCTTGCTTCTTTTGGGGCATGCAGCTGAAGGGGAGCAGCTCCTTTACTCTAAGGGAGTTCTCTGGTGATTTGCAAAGCACTGGCAGCCCTCTGGGTTTCCTGGAGTCTGCACAGTGGCAGGACAAGTCAGTTTCTCCACGACGGTCGGGTGCAGCAGGCAGGCTGGCAGGGCTGGCGCCAAGTCAATTGTGCTCCTCTGTTCTTCGGGTCAGCAAACTTCTCAGTCTACTTCTTCTTTTGGTCCATCGAATCTGAAGTCCTGGTATGCGGGGATCCCCTAAATACTCAATTTAGGCGTGTTAATGGGCATGAGGGGTAGTAGCTTATGGTCTACTTACCTCTAGGGTCACTACACCCCTAGATGACCACTTCCTTTGGGGAGTAGGAATCACCCTGTCCAAGAGTTCCTTAGTTCACCATACACAAGATGGTGGCATTCCTATCTTTGTGTTCACTTCAGGCTGCCCACCCTAGAGCTGTGTTCAGCCTGGCAGTGTAACACGCCTTTAGCATAGCTAGTTTTCCCACCTGTCCTGGTGCCAGAGGGGCCCAGGGCAGAGGGTGGTATCTCCCCTGTCTGAGGAAGCCTTGGGTCACAAATCAAAGGTGGCAGAGGCCTTTAAAGCCTACTGCCTTGATATGCTGATCACTTAGTCATTCTGCTTGGAGGAGGTGACAACAACTCCGGCCGGAGCAGGCAGAGAACGCTGGCTCTCACCTGCGGGGGTCAGAAACCTATCTGCGGTGGCAGGCTGGTCTACATCAGTCAGCCAGTACACTAGTAGTCGGTAGGTTTTCAGGGGGTACCTCTAAGGTGCACTCTGGGAGCATTTATTAATATATCCATCACTGGAATCAATGTGGGTTTATTAATACGAGATGTTTGATACCAAACATCTCTGGTTTCAGTGAAGCCATCATGAAACTGGGAAACTTATATTTACCAGTGTCCAGCACATGTACTCAAAATGGCTTCCCTGTTCACTTGTAATATCTAAGAATCGACTTAGACATGACTGGGGCATATCTGCTCATGCAGATATGTTATGTTGTTAGGACTTCTAAAGCACAATGAATACCCGGAGGTGTCTTAGTGCTAGCTAACAAGGCATTGAATGACACAGATGGTAGGAAACCGAAAGGCCAAGGAGAGTTAAAAAGCCAGGTCTTCTGCAGTTTCTGAAAGGCCAGTTTGTTGTGTACATTTTTAATGTGCATCGGAAGTGTATTCCAGCATTTCGAGGCACACAACCCGAACTCCTTCCACCCCAAGCTGCCCGCTTGAATCTATGAACAACTAGGAGTTTGGCATGTGTAGAGCGTAAAGTCCTGCCTGGGGTTTGCCATCTGAGTCTGTGTTGTAAAAATTCAGAGCCGGAGCCCTGAAGAACTTTATAAACAATGCAAAGTGACTGGAAAGTGAACCTCTGCCTAACTTGAAGCCAATCCAATTTCCTGATAGACTTGGATATCGAGTGGTATTTTGGGATCTTTAAGAGGAGCCTAGCTGCAGCCTTCTGCAAAAGTTGCAACATATTTAGAATGTGTGGGTGCGCATTAAAGAAAAGACTTTTAGAGTAATTTCATTTTGCCATCACTAACAACGAGATTTAAGTTTTCTGGAGATGAACAGGAATGTAGGGAAGTATCTTTCTTAGCTTTCTCAGCATGAGAAAGGTTGAGGATGTCACCGCATTAACCTGGTCGGCGAAGCACAGTTTTTCATCAAAAAGGAATCCTAGAGTGCGTGCCTTTCTGACAGGTGTAGGTAAGGAGCCCATATCCTGAAACCAGAAGGACGGGGTCTAGAAGGAGGATTGAGCACCAAAGAGAATCACTTCAGTTTTGTCGGAATTCAATTTTGAGCAGTTCCTGCCCAACCAACTAACTGCCTGCTTGCAGTTGCAGAATTTTGATCCTACACTTGGCTCGTCGTTCACTGTCATCTGCATAGGAGGCTAAGGACAAGCCAAAAGATTTTATAAGGTCAGCCAAAGGGGTCACGTAAAGGTTGAAAAGTGTCAGACTAAGCGAGAACCCCTGAGGGACCCCTCAGGGGATTGAATAAGAATGAGAGACAAGCTCATCGATCTGAATCGACTGCTCACGTACGGAAAGAAAAGCCAGTGACTGACAGTGTCAAAGTCCTCCGAGAGATATAGGGACCACTCCGTCTCCATGATTGAGTGCCTGACTGATCTCCTCGGTAGCCCAGACAAGGGCAGTCTCCGTGCTGTGGCAACTATGGAAACCAAATTGAGTAAAATCCATGAGGATGTACGAATGGATGAACTCTGTGAGTTGGATGTTCATGATGTTTTCTATGATTTTAGCGGGGAAAGGTAGACACGAAATAGGTCTGTAGTTGTTGGGGTCTTAAGGAACCAAGGGATCCTTTTTAACAAGGGAAGCACAGACACTTTCTTTCATGCTGCTGGCAATATGCCGGTCTGAAATATGTGAAAGAAAATAGTTGTAAGTTGAAGTGCGATGTCTTCTGCCACCAGCTTGGCTACCTCGGGGACAAAGGTAAACCTATATCTTAAGTAAGTGGTGCATGTACCAACTTACACAGGCTGCAATGGCAGGCCGGTAGTTCCATTTTGCATGGCCTCTCATGGGTGGCATAATACATGCTTCAGCCCATGGGAGGCCCATGGGAGGCCTCTGGGGTACCTATGCCCTGGGTACATGGGTACCATATACTAGGGACTGACAAGGGTGCCCCAGTATCCAATCTGGAGTGTACCTAAGTACATATCATAACAGTGTAGGGAGAAAGCAGATACACTGGGGTCTTGATTAGCAGGATCCCAGTCAGACTAGTCAAAAATAGTATTACATTTAGCAAAAAGTGGGGGTAACCATAAGAAGCAGATCCTACTTTCCTTTAGAGATCTTCTCAATCATCAAGTATTTCACCATGCCCTCAGGAACTGTCAACAACATTGCTGCCTCCCAACACTCTGCAACAACCTATCCAACTTCTTCCACAGCAAAATAGCAAACATCTACAGCAACTTCGCACACCAACCCAACCCCAGAGAACTCATCGCTAACCTACCCACCACCAACTAAGATGGCCACCTGACTCAATGGACACACGTAACTAGATATAACAGCTGGAAACTTCACCAATCACCACCACCCTGACCCACATCATCAGCACCTCGATCACGTCCACCACTGGATGAATGGTTACTTGCAGAAATCAACGTCATCCTCAAGAAGCCCACAGCAGACCCGAATCAACCGAGCAACTTCCGACCAGTCTTGCTTCCCCCCTAATAAGCCAAACTGATTGAGACAGACAGAAAAATAACCTTTAAACTCCTCATCCACGCCTACAAGGCCCTTCATAACGCTGGACCAGCATACCTAAACAACCGCCTTTCCTTTCACGCACCCAAAAGACACCTCTGCTCGGCCCAGCTCGCCCTGGCTACCATCCCACGGATCCGCAAGACCAAAACCAGAGGAACGTTCTTCTCCTTCCTCTCTGCCAAGACCTGGAACACCCTACCCCTCAACCTCAGACTATCTCTCACGCTACCCCAGTTCTGAAGGACCTCAAGACCTGGCTCTTGGAATGACACCAGCACTTAGATGGATCTGCACCCACCTCCCCCCAGCACCTTCAGACCCTCAAGGGTGAGTAGTTGCACTTTACGAATTGATTGATTGATTGATTGATTGATAGAAGCCCATCAACAAGCAACTCATAACCCATCTCAAACATCACCATCTTCTAGACAACACTCAATCAGAATTGAAAAAGAACCACAGAAGTGAGAAACAGCAGCCCTCAACCTGCTTGACCTCTTCGTGGCCTTCAACACTGTCTCCCACATCACTCTCATCAGAAGACTCCACGAGATTGGCATATAAGGATCCGCTCACAAATGGATCTGTTCCTTCCTCACTCAAGCTGCCACCCTTCACATCACAGACCCAAAAAACTGATATGCATAGCCCCACAGCGATTGTCCCTCAGCCCTACCCTTTTCAACATATACATGACATGGCTCGCTAACATCATCCGATCCCAGACATTACCGTCATCTCCTACGTCAAAGACACCCAAATCATCCTCTCTCTTATGGCCAAGACAACCACCACCAAAACCAACATCGCTGTAGGAAAGTGCACCTTTTGGACAAGGTCACCCCCCCTTTTTGCCTGGTATCTGATGCAATTTTGACAGAAAGTGCACTGGGTTCATGCTAACCAGGTGGCCAGTGCCAGATCTTTTCCCCTAAACACTGTACAATTGTTCCCCACTTGGAAACACCTTTAGCACCCCTGTAAGTCCCTAACAAATAGCATGGAGTACTAAAGAGGGTCTCTAAGGGCTCCAGCATGTATTGTGCCACCCTTAGAGACCCCTCAGCACCAACATGCAAACTGTTATTGCAGGCTGTGTACCATGGTGCAGAGAAAAGTGAAGACATGACATGGCACACCCCCTGTGTGCCATGCCTACAGACGCTGCATGCAGTTTAGGTGAGTCACCCCTACAGCAGGTCTTACAGCCCTAAGGCAGGGTGCACTATACTATATGTGTGGAGCTAGCTGCATGAGCAGATATGCCTCTGTGATGTCTAAGTTGATTCTTAGATGTTACAAGTGAACAGGGAAGCCATTTTCGGTATATGTGCCGGGCACTAGTAAATACGAGTTCAAGAGCTATATGATGGTTCACTGAAACTAGAGGTATTTGATACCAAACACCTCATATTAATAAACCCACACTGATTCCAGTGATGGATTTAGTAATACACACACCCAAAGGGCACCTTAGAGGTGACCCCTGAAAACCTACCAACTACTAGTGCGCTGGCTGACTGGTGTAGACCAGCCTGCCCCCACAGATGGGTTTCTGATCTCCTTCAGGCTCTCTGAGGACAGAAACAATGCCTGCTCCGGCCGGAGGTGTTGTCACCTCCTCCAAGCAGGATGGCTAAGTGATCAACGTATCAAGGCAGGAGGCTTCAAAGGCCTCTGCCACCTTTGATATGTGACTCAAGGCTTCCCCAGACAGGGGAAATTCCACCCCCTACATCGGGCCCATTTTACACCAGAACAGGCAGGAAAATTAGCTAGTCAGGAGGCTCCTCTCAGGCTAGTACCTCCCCTAAGGTGGGCTACCTGAAGTTGACATGACTTTTAGAATTCCTTTATCTTTGTTTTGGTGAAGTTAGGCTTTTTGGGCCAGGGTTATGCCCACTTCTCACAGGAAGTGGTCATATAGAGGGTATAGACACCCTAAAGGTAAGTAGCCCATTGGCTACTACCTATCCCTCACAGAAACACCCCCAAATTAAGTATTTAGATGACACCCCTGACACCAGTAACTGAGATTCCACCGATCAAGAAGAGAAGGACACCGAGAGCTGCAAGAAGCTGTGAGAACTGAAGACTGCTCTGGACTTTTGGCACCAGACCCTGCCTGCCACACTAAGTCTCACAATCGCGACCTAGTGACTCGTCCTTCAGCTGAACTCCTGCGAAGAACCCCAGTGGGCTGCCAGCACTTCATAAAGTGCCAGGAAATCTCCCTTGGAGTAGAGGAGCTACTCCCTTGCAGTCCTCAGGCACGCAAATTCCTGTCTACTGAGTTGCCGCTCCCCGGCCACCCCAATACAGTAGCACCCCCGGAAGAGGACTCTGTGCTCCTGAAGGTCAGATCTGTCCCCCCATCAAGTGTGTACCAGAACCAACCAGACATGCACACGACCAGTACCCGGGGTACCTGACCCCTTGCAACAAGCAAAGACCGTGAGAGTCCAGTCGGGACTACAACGACTCTTAGACAAAGCAACCATCGAGGGAAGTCAGCACCGCAGAGACCCACTTCCAGAGTGGCCCATTTGGTCTGATTTTTGCACCCTCAATCAGGAAGAACCACGGCCGCAAGGCTCCAAGACACACAGAGCCCAGCTGACCTTTTTGCTCTGCATCCGAGCCCCCTAGCCCAGGTTCCGACGAACTGACTGTGCCCTCTTGTTCCCTGGATCCTTGTGATCCGAGCCCCCTGTTGGGATCTCCCGGACTCGTCCCCAAGTCCCTCTCTGTAGCCCGTTTCTAGGCGATCCCCCTTCACTTTACCAGCATAGCATGCACAGCTGCCAATGTGTCCAGCACCTCTGTACCCGAACGCCCCAGGGCAGGTAACGAGAAACTGCTGTTAGTACTTTGCACCTTGGCCTCCTATAACCCTAAGTCCTGAAGGACACCCCCAGAAACCGAATGCTAATAACCATATGCTATAAAGGCCTTTTCCCCCACAGGAAAGCATTGTGTGTAAAGACGCATTTAAGTGAACATGTACCTTACCTGCTAAAATCAATTTTTAAAAACGTTCTTACTTGCTATCGAAGTTCTTTGTATCAAAATGTATATGAAAATACAACTTATTTTTCTAAATTGGAAAAGAGCTTTGGACAGCATGGTCTTCCCCAGAAATTGGACGTTGGTACAATATGATGATGGCTTGGTACTAACCCTGGTCGTAGTTTGCGTAGTAGCACTTCACGTAGCTACGTGAAGTACATTTTGAACTACACGTAGCTATGCAAATTGCGTAGTGCATAGTTGTGTGTTTGACTGCACTGTACAATAATTACCAAAGGCAACTTACACAGTGCAAGTTAAGATAAAATAAGTATCTCTGTCTTTATATGTTAAAATGCATATAGCATTTCACAAAACTGAAATTGATAAATTAACAAGCAGTGAGAGAGGTGATGATTTTGGTATCCTCCCTAACCTAGGGAGAGAACCAAGCAGATGCCTTGAAAACAAAAAGCACATCTTTTGAACGATTCAGTGGTGGTCCCATCCTCTTAGGACCACCCCAAGCACAGTTATTGGCAAAAATACAATCCCAACCAAAGGCCCTGCAAAGCATTATGGGACGAGATTAGCAGTGGGCAGTGAATATTATAGTATCCAATATCAAAATAATTCTACAAAGAGCTGCAGTTCCACTAGTCGTTACTAGATGTCCCTCACGAGTCAAATGCAAAAGCTTCATGAAAGGGTTTCAATGCTTTTGCATTTGACTCGTGAGGGACATCTAGTAACGACTAGTGGAACTGCAGCTTGATGTATTAATAATTTCAATGCTTTTGCATTTGACTCGTGAGGGACATCTAGTAACGACTAGTTGAACTGCAGCTCTTTGTAGAATTATTTTGATATTGGACACTATAATATTCACTGCCCACTGCTAATCTCGTCCCATAATGCTTTGCAGGGCCTTTGGTTGGGATTGTATTTTTGCCCATAACTGTGCTTGGGGTGGTCCTAGGAGGAAGGGACCACCACTGAATCGTTCACATGATATGCTTTTTGTGTTCAAGGCATCTGCTTGGTCCTCCCCTAGGTTAGGGGGAACCCAAAATCATCACCTCTCTCATTGCTTGATATTTTCATTGTCAAAGTTCACTTTTGTGAATTTGGTATATGCTTTTTAGCATAGAAAATTTCTTTAACAAAGCATTTGTATGTGTTTAATATACTGCTGCTACGCTACGTCGATTAGCAGAGTTTTTACTCTGCTATGTGCAATTTGCGTAGTGCGTAGTAACACAAACTTTGCATGCTCCGTGAGCGTAGCAAAGTATTATGCCCAGGGTTACTTGGTATTCGCTTCTGCCACCCTAGAACAATGCAAAGTGACTCTATTTATTTACTTGCCAAATTGACTAAAATGGACCATAGGATTACAAAGGAAAAAATACAGTTTTGTCTCTCTATGTTATGAAATTCCAGCCCGAGATCTTCATCTCTAGAACAACTAAATTGAAGCCATGCATCAGAAGCCTCGCCATGTGACTGTCTCTTCCACACTTTCTTTGCAATGGAGGGATTTTTGGTTGTGCTGCCATGGTACAACACCTCCTTAACCTCTTCCGTGCTCATGACGGCCCCCGGCCGTCATGAGTCACGGTGGGCGTGTGCTCACGACGCGCGGGGGCCGTCCGAGCCACGCCCGCGATCGGAATGTCCAGCACCTGGGGGGAAATCCGGCCGCAGCGAAGCGGATAATTATGCCAAAATAGACACCCCAGAACCCTTGTATTGGACGTGTATATCCTCTACACCTGAACTGGGACTTCTAAGCCTTTTATATTGTATTGTCTTACAGGCTCTGGGTATGCTCTTGGAGTATTGGTGAAGGGTCATTTCAACCCAAAAAACCTATTGCCTATTACTCCTCTGTCCTTGACCCTGTGGCTACAGGGTAACCGCCTTGCTTGCGCTCTGTCGCTGCTGCCCACCTAATTGAGCAACAAAAAGCAATGTCCTAAAGATATCATTCAAACAAACAATAATATACTTAATATGATAGTACAGAAATTATTTATATAATCGAAAGACAGAAAGAAAAGAGAAATAAGACCCAGGGTTGTAAAGAAAATATATTAGATATTTTATAGCTTTTAAGGTTCGAGCAGGACTGAAATTAGTGTCAAAGTGCATAAACGTGCTCAAAATAGTGAAGGTGGTGCAAAATGTCACATAAGAAAAAAGAAAGAAATCTGAAAAAACGTGAAAAGAAATAACAGTTTCAACAATGTTCATGAAATAATCGGTAATTCAGAGCGATACCAAGGGCAACTTTGTTTGTTGGGATGTTTAGCGGCTTGGCCCAAGTCGCGAGGGTGCCCCACCGCAGATGAGCAGACCTGCGATGTCGGGAAATCCGGCGTCACAAAAAGGACGACAACGCTCGCCAGTGAGTGTTCTTGGAATTGCAGCTGGCTCTGTATTTTCAACGGACATTTATCCACTTGGAATTCTATGACATTAATTAATTCATCATAGCAGCACCCACTTGGTTTTTTATTATAGTTTGGACTGCAGATACCACAATCCTTTGCGGCACACGCCTAATAAGGCGGGAGATCTTGCCCAGTGGGTGGGACTTGTTTCAAATAAATAAGCAGGTGTCCCAAACTATTGCTGCTTTGGTGTGTGTTTGAAGTTCGTGAACAAGGATTTACCTCTGAAACGCGTTGAGCTAATGGAGTCATTTTATGTCAGTTTGAAGATCAGCAGCAGGCTGCAGACCTCACTGCATGGGGTAACGTTCTCGTGAGGGCACTCTCACCAAGGGCAACTTTGTTTGTTGGGATGTTTAGCGGCTTGGCCCAAGTCGCGAGGGTGCCCCGCTGCAGATGAGCAGACCTGCGATGTCGGGAGATCTGGCACCACAAAAAGGACGACAACGCTCGCCAGTGAGTGTTCTTGGAATTGCAGCTGGCTCTGTATTTTCAACGGACATTTATCCACTTGGAATTCTATGACATTAATTAATTCATCATAGCAGCACCCACTTGGTTTTTTATTATAGTTTGGACTGCAGATACCACAATCCTTTGCGGCACACGCCTAATAAGGCGGGAGATCTTGCCCAGTGGGTGGGACTTGTTTCAAATAAATAAGCAGGTGTCCCAAACTATTGCTGCTTTGGTGTGTGTTTGAAGTTCGTGAACAAGGATTTACCTCTGAAACGCGTTGAGCTAATGGAGTCATTTTATGTCAGTTTGAAGATCAGCAGCAGGCTGCAGACCTCACTGCATGGGGTAACGTTCTCGTGAGGGCACTCTCACCAAGGGCAACTTTGTTTGTTGGGATGTTTAGCAGCTTGGCCCAAGTCGCGAGGGTGCCCCGCTGCAGATGAGCAGACCTGCGATGTCGGGAGATCTGGCGCCACAAAAAGGACGACAACGCTCGCCAGTGAGTGTTCTTGGAATTGCAGCTGGCTCTGTATTTTCAACGGACATTTATCCACTTGGAATTCTATGACATTAATTAATTCATCATAGCAGCACCCACTTGGTTTTTTATTATAGTTTGGACTGCAGATACCACAATGCTTTGCTGCACACTCCTAATAAGGCGGGAGATCTTGCCCAGTGGGTGGGACTTGTTTCAAATAAATAAGCAGGTGTTCCAAACTATTGCTGCTTTGGTGTGTGTTTGAAGCTCGTGAACAAGGATTTACCTCTGAAACACGTTGAGCTAATGGAGTCATTTTATGTCAGTTTGAAGATCAGCAGCGGGCTGCAGACCTCACTGCATGGGGTAACGTTCTCGCGAGGGCACCCTCACCAAGGGCAACTTTGTTTGTTGGGATATATATATATATATATTTATATATATATATATATATATATATATATATATATATATATGTAACTTTTCTCCAAACTCCGCGTTCTCCAAGTACTCCGCTGGAATAACGGACAAGGACCCAGGTTAAGTCGATCTTCAGTTGTTTATTGCTGTGCCGCCATAACGTTTTGGCTCCGAGGAGCCTTGATCACATGACACAGAGGGAAGGGTTGTGAGGGAATTTAAAGTGACTCGTGCAAGTTTAAAAAAAACGATAATTGTATAAAAAAAGAGAAACTCTCTCATAGATATAGAAGAAATATAAAAAAAATTATGTTACAACACCACATTTGTTTTTTTGCCAGAGCTATGACAGATACATACGTGCATAAGAAATTCAATTTGCTTAGTTTAATGGTAAAATACCCATTGCAAATAGATTAAATAGTATCATGTTTTGAGGAATACTAGAATGCAATTTATATAGTCAATCCTTTGTTCCTTTGACTAAAGTAAAATATGAAGTTATTGTTTGGTACGTAAGTGTAGAACACTGCAACCAAACTTGACTTGGGAAAGTGTTTATCTGTCATTGAGTATAATCCATGTCGTTATGTGCTACCAATATGTGAAAAAGAATGTGAATTGGTGGATTAAAATCAATAAACTCCTTACAATTGACAAGTGAATGTAAAACATCTTGTCCTAAATTACATTTGTTGTGAACAGAATGCGTAGACGGTGCTAAGGTCGAATGCATGTTACCATCCAAACCATGGGTTTTAAAATAAATGTACAATGGCTGGTATAGATTGTTGTTACTTGACCAATTGTTAGCAATATAAATACGTATTAAATTAATTGATAGCTAACTGGGTCGCATAGACTGTGCAAAGTTTGGCAATAGATAAATATATAAATATATAAATATATAAATAGATATCATTATAAAAGTTAAAATCAACATAAATGCAATGTCATCATTATACATTTGAAAAAATCCATATGTAACCCAATGAATAAATATAAATTCACATAAATATCTAGATGAATCAATAGATGAATTCTATAAATATCTAAATATATTGAAGAATATGCTGACATAAATTCTGAACCGGTAATTGGTATATGTGTTTCAACATTTTTTTGTGGTATCTAAAGTGTATATTTATCTATACTTGATGTTTGTACAATGTATATATAATATATAACATTGTATATCAAAATATTACCAAATGTCCCTATGTCCATATTGCGACTTTGAATCAAATAATCTGATATCAATTCATTAGTATTGAATTAAATATATTGGTCCTCATGGTTAGTTATCCATATGCCTATACTTGGTCTTTCCTGTCTTTTATTAACCCAAACATGTGTACATATCTTCTGTAGCATTAAGGCCTCCTGGTGCCTTAGAATCCAATTGAAGTATATATCTGGTTTCTAGTCTACGTAATTTGGACTCTCTATCTCCTCCTCGTCTACTGGGGGGAACACTGTCAATTACAAAATATTTTAAATCTATATTCTTGGAATTGTGGGCTGTTTTGAAATGTCTTGCTACTGGATAAGTATTATCTTGGTTACTGATAGCACGAAGATGTTGCAGGACACGTTTGTGTACCTGCAGCTTGATGCTGCCTATGTACTGGAGGCCACAAGGGCACTCCAACACATAGACAGCATATTCAGTTTTGCATGTGAGGAACTTCTGTATTGTATGCTCCTTCTTACTGAATGGTGTTGTGTATGTTTTTTTGTTGACACCATGGACACAGGCTTTACACGTCCTGCACTTAAAAAATGTGTAATAATCCAGATATGTTTAGCCGATATATTATTGACGTCGTTTCGACCTTACATGATTCAACAGGTCATCCTCAGGACCAAATGATAAAGGAACACCCAAAGGAAGAAGGATTGCTGCAGTAGGCAACGCGGCGTTCTGTTTAAAGTAGGGGTAGCAGGGGGCCATGCTATGACCGCCCTTCCACTCACACAAAACCTCAACATCTTTCCAGCTAGATTGACGGTTTTTGGGCATGCTGGTGGTGGACAAGGAGTTCTTCAGTTATTGCTGATGCATATTGACCACTAACAAGGCACTCTTGTGTGATATCTATAGACAACCCTGGGAAGTTTTACTTGCACATTCTGTTTTACAATGGTGTTCCTTGAATTGACTTTTCAGTATGGACCAGAATGTAGCTCCAAGTGTTCAGATACATGGTAACCTTTGCTGTGCTTGCTGTTTTTAAGCAAAGCTTCCAGTACTGGCCACGCTGTAATTTTATGATGTTGGTGTGATATATTTCTGGCACTGCGCCCTTGTGTCATTTTGGCGATTTTGCACTTTATTAATAGCTAGAAATGATTGTTAAGTTTCAATATCCTTATTATTTCTCTGTAGGTCTGCAGCAGAACATAGATAATGTGATCACGAGCATTGCTGAATCGAAAGGGTTGGAGGTGGAACGAGAGCAAGCACTCCTGTTTGTCAGGGATATACATCTGGGAGTCTCTCAGGAGAGTCCAAATATGAACACGATGGAAAAGTCAGCTGCCCAAACCAGCAGTCAACTCAAAGCAAGGTGAGTGTATCATGACAAGACATGATCAGTAAAGAATGCCACATCGTTCTGAGAGATCACCTCCAGTGCTGGCATCGAGCTGAGACCGGACACGTTGAGGTTGTGACATCTATTTTTCTGGGACTTGCTTCTGAGTTACAAGGTAAAGGTGGTCCCACTCATAAAGTGCCAGACTGATGGTATCTGATTCTGAACTGAGTGCTTACAAAAATGCTGTTATGGCTGTACACAATCAGTAATGTTTTGTTTATATAGCACGAGGTACTACAGTTTCATAGTATTTAGATACTTTCATTGTTCCCACATAACAGTCCTCTCGATTTATTGGTCTTCGAAGCATGAAAGATTGAGATTGCCTTGCTGGGATTCGAACTTGGATTAAAAATATAGGTGCCTCAGTCCAAAAGACTTTTGCAAGGATATTCATGATGGTGGTGGTTGGCTGCACTTGTCTGCCGTTAGTTATGTGTCTGTAGTTTTGCTCTCACAAAGAGGCTAAGGACCTGCAGCGGAAAGCCAAACAAGCCAACCACAATGCAGCTTTATAGAATGCAGCACGATGTTTGGCCCTTTTTTGTAACCTCTGCTCTGTTATTGACACTGTGGGTGTGCAGGGTTGCAACTTGTCGGCTAATTTCAGTAATGCTCTTGACAACAAAAGTTCAGCATCAGCATATTCTAACTGGTCTCATTATGCTTAATACACTAGGGGGCATATTCTCAAGAACGTGCGATAATCATCGCTAAAATAGGTTAACGCAATTTTACATATCGCCGCCTATCGCGGGAAAATAACTCTGTGTTAACGTCGTATTCTCAACACGGCGGTAACATGCGATAGTGTCCCGATAACGCGTCAAATGTCCGTGATAAAATCACCAGGACGGCGATAAAAATCTAAAGCCTAACGTGAAAAAAGTTGCGATGGGCCCAACTGCGATAAAAAATACAGCGATAAGCAGCGCCAGGCCTGCAAGTCCCACAAGTCAGGCGGGAAAAACCACTACAAAAGCGCAAACAAACAACACAAACAAAACACAAACAACTGCGAAGCACCATGGAGGTAGCCGGAGTGAGTACAGAGGACAACCAGAACCCCACAAGCCTCACGGAGGACCAGCCTGGGACCTCGGGGTCAGGGAAGGGCAAGGAGAAGAAGAAGAGGAACCCGCCTTTCAGTACGCAGGAAAACCAGATCCTCATTACGGAGGTGATAGAACACCACCACCAACTGTTTATCACCTCCACTGTGTGATTGGCAACTAAAAATACAATATGGCAGTCCATCTTGGCCAAGGTGAATGCAGTCGGAGTGAAGAGAAGGGAAGTGGACGACTGCAAGAAGCGCTGGACTGATGTGAAGCACAAAACCAAGCTGAAACTCACAGCCAACCGGAAAGCAGCAATGCAGACTGGAGGTGGTAGTCCGGGTGGGGGTGCGGGGGGGCCTGGGGGTGGTGGCAGTGGGTGTTGTGGCCCTCTTGGGTCTCCGAGCTGCATGGTCAGTAGCTCCATGACATGTGTTGGTCTTCAGATGTGGCTCTGGGCTGGGCTCCCTTTCATGCTGCAGGTTGTCGTCCTGCTTTACACCAGTAAAAGGCATGTGTTAAATCCCTGCTGCTAACGCGCCTTATCGCCTGTTTTTGGATCGCATCGCAGATCTGGCTGGTCGTTGAGAATATCGCGAAGTGGTGTTTTTGGGGGTTTTTGCACGGGAACGCCTACTCTGCATATGATTAGCGTTAGTTGTCGCTCTCATCCGTGGCGATGTTTTTTGCGGCAGCTATTGCTGGATAACTGGCGATATCAACAGTTTGCACCAGCTTGAGAATAGGGCGATAAATCTATCGCCACTTTTGCGGTGCTAAAGTGCCGATAAATCGGCAATAAGGCCTTGAGAATATGCCCCTATGTTGCATAAAAGTACTGGATATTATGGTCTGTACTTTAAATGTCTGCCCAAAGCCTTTATCCACCATAGCGGACATTTCCTTCTGGCATAGCTCTGCTTAGTTCTCTGAGCTGTCTTCCCTGAGCAGAGTATTTATCTTGCAGAGCCTTTCTGGAAAGTGGACACCTTATATCCTCCCCCTATCTCACTTACACCACCACCACTTTTTCTCTTTCCCTGTTAAATGTACTGCTGCTTTCATATGGCTACCACCTCACACTGCGACCTGGACCCCCTTCTGTTATACCTCCTCCTTCTTTATCATGCATTTCCGTTAACTGGTGGAGGGATGTCTGGCTGCCAGAATAACATCGGAGACTTTGGGAGGAAGGTCAAAGGCAGTCAACTGCTGCTGCTCAATCTCCACACATGAAGGCGAAGAGTGCACAGGTTCAGGTACAAGACCCAGCCCCCCTGCTGAAATAAAAGTTCCTCCCGAAGGGGCATCCTGATTGGAGGACCGATGCTCATGCTCAGGAGTTCTGGATACCAAACTCTCCATTACTCGATCCGGAGCCACAAGAATGACTTGGGCCTGGTTGTTCCTGATCTTCTAGAGAACTCTGGGCAGGAGTGGTATCTGCAGAAAGGCGTACAGGAGGCCTGAGCTCCACTCAAGATGAAAAGCATCTCCAAGTGAGAGCCTCCTCGGAAACTCTAGCTCCCTGAACTGCTGAAAATGTGCATTCTCAGCAGTAGTGAATAGATCTAACCAATGTCTTCCCCAGTCTCAGAAAAGACCTTGCACCACCTCCCGATGGGGATGCCATTCATGATCTGCTAGGCATCGACGCCTGAGTTTGTTCGCTGTGGCGTTCAGAGAGCCCGCCAGCTGTTAAACCTCCAGGAAAATGTTCTAGTCATGTCCAGAGACACATAGCCTCTTGACACAGGGTCCACAACCACACCCCTCCCTATTTGTTGCAGTACCACATGGCGGTGGTACTGCCCGTTAACACCTGAACTAGCCTTCCCTTGATCGAAGGAGGAAAGGCTTTCAATGGCAGTTGGATCGCCCGCAGCTCCAGCAGGTTAATGTGGAGCTGGACTCGACCAAAGTGCTGTCATTTTCATCTCTCCTAGATGGCCGCCACAACCCATGAGTGACACATGCATCACTACAGTCATCTCTGCGTGGGGAAGGGAGAGAGTTCTGCCCAATCGCGGTTCGTTAGCCACCACTGCAGGTCTTTTGCAGTTCCTTCCAATATCTGGACCATGTCAGAAATATTTCCCTGAAGCTGTGCCCACTGGGACTTCAGGTCCCACTGCAGAGCCCGCACATATCAATGGGCATATGTTACCAGCAGGATGCCGGCGGCCATGAGGCCCAACAGCTTCAGTGTCAGTCTCCCCGAAATCCGGGATATATGTTGAAACATCAGAAACATACCCTGAATATCCTGGACTCACCATTTGCGTGCAGTAAAAGTGTTTTTCGGTGCACATGTAATGGTCATTTCAATTGAAAATGTGTTGGCTGTAATGACAGTGTGCTGCCACACCATGCATACTCCACACTACACCACTCCACTCTATTCCCTTCCAATCTATGGCACATCACTCCATTCTACGACACTACACTCTATGACATGCCACTCAACTCCATGCCACGCCAATCTATGCCACTCACTACACTACACAACACACCACTCCACGCCCCTCCACTCCACACACTTACCCCACTCCAATCTACCCCACTGCAATCATCCACACTACAGTCCAATCTATCCCACACCAATGTACCCCACCCCACTCCACTTTGCCTTAATCTACCCAATCTTCTCCACTCCAGTCTAAGCCACTCCATTCTGATTTACCCCACTCCACTCCAATCTACCCCACCCCAATCTACCCACCCCAATCTACCCCACCCCATTTTAATCCACTCGACTTTAACCCAATCTAACCTCACTCTACTCCAATCTGCACCACTCCATCCAATCTACCCTACTCCATCCCAATCTACTGCACTCCATTCAAATCGACCCCATGCTGCTCCAATCTATCCCAGTCTATCCCGCTCCATCCCAATCCACTCCAATCTACCCCACTCTCATCTACCCCAATGCACTCTACTCCAATGTACTTTACAAATGGGAATTATTTACCCCAATCCAAACCACTCCAATCTACCCAACTCCACTCCAATCTACCCCACTTCACTCTACTCCACTTCACTCCAACCTAACCCAGTCAATTTACCCCACTCCATACTCCACTGCAATCAATCCAACTCCTCTCCACTCTAATCTACCCCACTCTACTCAGATCTACCTCACTCACCACAATATACTCCAATTTACCCCACCCCAACTCCACCCAATCTACCCCACTCCAATCTTCCCTACCACCATTTACTCACTGGCCCCAATCTACTTCGCTCCACTCCAATCTACCCCACTTCAACCCAGTCTACCCCACTCTACTCCAATCCATTTCAGTCTACCATTATTCACTCCACTACAACCCAATCTACCCAACTCCACTCCAATCTACCCCCAATCTACCCACACCACTCTGCAGCAATATACTCCACACCAATCGACCCCACTGCACTCTACCCCAATTTACTGCACTCCACTCAAATCTACCCCACTCTGCTCCAATCTACCCCAGTCTACACCACTCCACTCCACTCCACCCCACTCCAATCTACCCCAATCCAACCCACTTCATTCCAATCTACCCCACTCTTCCACAATCTACCTCACTCGCCACAATCTACTCCAATCTACCCCACCCCACTCCACCCAATCTACCCAACTCCAATCTACCCCACTCCAGTTGACTCACTGGCCCCAATCTACTCCGCTCCACTCCAATCTACCCCACTTCAACCCAATCTAACCCACTCTACTCCAATCTACTCCAACCTACTCCAATCCACTCCATTCTACCCTTATCCACTCCACTACATTCCAATCTACCCAACTCCATTCCAATCTACTCCACCCAAATCTACTCCACACCACTCTACTCCAACATACTCCACTCCAATCTACCCCACCGCACTCTATCCCAATCTAACGCACTCCACTCAAATCTACCAACTCTGCTCCAATCTATCTCAGTCAACACCGCTCCATTCAACTCAAATCCACTCCAATCTATCCTAATCTACCCCAATCCAACCCACTCCACTCCAATCTACCCCTCTCTACTCTACTCCACTCCAATCTACCCCAGTCCACTTTACCCCACTCCATTCCAATTTATCCCACTCCAAACTCCACTGCAATATATCCCAACTCCTCTTCACTCTAAACTACCCCACTCCATTCCAATCTACCCCACTCACCACAATCTACCCCACTCTAATCTACCGCAATCTACTCCACACCAATCTACCCCACTCCACTCCAATATACCAAACTCCAATCCACCCAATCTACCTCACTTCACTATGCTCTAATCTACCCCACTCCACTCTACCACACTCCACTCTACCCAAATCTGCCCCACTCCACTTCACTCCAGTCTACCCCACTCCACTTCAAACTACCCCACTCCAGTCATCCCTCTTCAATCTACCCCACTCAATTCCAATCATTCCTACTCTAATCCACCCAATCTACCCCACTCCACCCTAATCTACTCTTCTACACTCCAATCTACGCAAACAAACTGTCCCACATGATGTGTATTACTTCCTATGGTGTCGTAATGGACTCCCAAAACTGGCCAAAAAACTATGAAATTAATTCATTGTTCATTTTCATCAATGTCATCTTATTTCTTTTATAATTTTTATCGATTTCTACTATGCATGTTTTTATTTCTTTATATGTTGCCTCAATAGAAAATTTGTGAAAAGGAGAAATATAAACAGACAATATGTACAGTGCTAAACAATACTTCACAATACTATACAATAAAAATCCAGCTATAATGTCCACTCATTTGGTTTTGGTATATAGAAAGGTATCTATTCAATTTTATGAGACAAATAGCTGTCCCCTTATGTAGACATTTTCTATACAATAACATTTGTACAATGCAGTGTTATAGCCGCACCCCTACTAAAAAAGCCACTCATACCGCATACTCACACACATATGTGCCCTTTTCCCCTAGCCATTCACAATTGTTCCAACCACTAGGTTTATGCATTATCTCCAACAACGGGGTAGTGACTGTTTTCTCTGCCGTTGCTGCATTGTGGGTCGGAATCGTACAAAGTTTGGTCTACAATCTTTTCGGGGGACAGTGTGTAGAAGCTGCACCTTCTTTAGGACCACCAGGTGTACAACCTCATGAAATGGCAGGTAAAGATGGGGGTGTCTTGAAGACCTTGTTTCTATGATATAATATAAAAACTCCTAAATAGCCAGTTTATAACACCCTCTGATTTAATACCATACCTAGTGTTATAACTGCACAAAGGGAAACTTGCACCCAAATGGTGTACAACAGAAAAGATGTAAAGAGAAGGTTAGTACGTGCAACTAATGTGGGTAAATAAAAAAAAGGAAAAAAGGTTTTACCTTAAATCCCACAGCGTATCAAAAAAGATCTTGTTACAGACATATCAGTGATCTTCATGCTGTGGCAGTAATGTGTAAATTGAGTGAATTATTAGTTTTGCTCTCATGTATGTGAGAACAATTTTGAAAACTAGCCCATCACCTGTAGAGGAAAGGATAGCTAGAAGCTCATGTTACCATTCTGGGCCTTGTATTAACTGCTAAATGTCCAGATTTTCAATGTGTGTTGGACCAGAAAATGTTTCCTATTCAGGGAACTGCTGATACTGGGACAATATGCGGAGTATTATTAATGCCAATAGCATGTATGGTTTCTTAATTAGGCCGATATACTGGTTATATTTTCTTATAGGTGACATTACATCTACTTGTATGTTCTCTGTAATTCTTGCGCAGGTTTCATTTTAGATGTTTACCGTAGTTCATATGTTAAGGGGACAGCTTTCAATAATTTGCTATCCTGTTCCTCATCACAGTGTAGATGGCCAGCATCCAATCCTTAAAAGAGATACAGTATCCAAGTCAGGCAAGTACTAATAGCATTTACCTAGTCTTTTTATCTTTGATTACCAGTCTACCCCCCTCCACTGTATCCCAATCTACCCCATTCCACTCTACTCCAATCTACCCCACTCCAATCTACCCCACCCCACTCCACGCCACTAACTTTTAGCAATGCTGAACAGCACCCACAGTGGTGTAGATAATGGCTAAAATACATTCAATCAATCAGGGAATTTTAAAGCATGCTACTCACCTGAGAGGGTCTCAAGGTGCTGGGGGGAGGAGAGCTGCAGATCCGAGTCAGCCGAACAATCAGGTCTTGAGGCTCTTCCTGAAGGTGTGCAGAGTAGGGGAACATCTGATGTTGACTGGGAGCTCGTTCCAGGTCTTGGCCGCGATGTAGGAGAAGGCTCTTCTGCTCGCTCTGGTTCTGCAGATGCGCGGGTTTTTGCTAGGGCAAGGTCGGCGGAGCAGAGGTTTCTTTTGGGTACATGGAAGGAGACTCTTTCATTGAGGTATTTGTGTCCAGTGTTGTGGAGGGATTTGTAAGCATGGGTGAGTAGCTTGAAGGTTACTCTCTTCTCGAAGGGGGGCCAGTGGAGGTCTCGCAGGTGTTGGGTGATGTGCTCATGTCGTGGGATGCCGATGACGAGTCTGGCCGCGGTGCTCTGGATGGTCTGGAGTTTGCGTAGCAGGGATTTATTGATTTCAGCATAGAGGGCATTTCCGTAGTCCAGTCTCCTTGTTATGAGTGCGTGGGTGACGGTCTTTCTGGCTTTGGGGGGATCCACTTGAAGGTCTTGCGGAGGATGCGGAGGGTGTTGAAGCAGGTGGAGGTGATGGCGTTGACCTGGCGATTCATGGTGAGGGAGGAGTCGAGTATGATGCCGAGGTTCCGGGTGTGGTCTGTGAGGGTGGGGGGTTTGCCGAGGGCAGTGGGCCACCAGGTGTTGTCCCAAGCTGAGGGGGTGGGTCCAAGGATGAGGACTTCTGTCTTCTCCGAGTTGAGCTTCAGGCAGCTGCTGCTCATCCAGGCTGTGACATCTTACATTCCCTCCTGGAAGCTGAGTCTGGTGGTTTCAGGGTCCTTCGTGAGGGATAGGATGAGCTGGGTGTAGTCGGCGTAGGATACTATGCTGAGTCCATGCTCTCTGACGATGGTGGTGAGGAGGGCCATGTAGATGTTGAAGAGCATGGGGCTGAGCAATGATTCTTGGGGTACTCCACAGTTGATCTCGGTGGGTTCGGAGAGGAAAGGCGGAAGTCTGATCCTTTGGGCTCTGCCGACGAGGAAGGAGCAGAGCCAGTCGAGAGTGGTTCCCTGTATGCCGGTGTCGTGGAGTCTGGCTGCGAGAGTGCGGTGGGAGATGGTGTCAAAGGCTGTGTAGAGGTCTAGCAGGATAAGGGCAGCAGTGTGGCCTTGGTCGAGGAGCTTGCGGATGTTGTCTGTGGCGGGGAGGAGGGCGGTCTCGGTTCTGTGGTTACTGCGGAATCCAGATTGGGAAGAGTCGAGGATGGCGTTCTCTTCGATGAAGTTGGTCAGCGGGGAGTTGACGATCTTCTTGGTGACCTTGGCTGCGAAGGGAAGGAGAGAGATGGGTCGGTAGTTTTTCCGGTCCATCGGGTCTGCAGAGGGTTTCTTGAGGAGGGGCTTGACTTCTGCGTGTTTCCAGTCATCGGGGAACGTGCCAGATTCAAAGGTGGCATTGATGGTGCGTCGAAGCTTGGGCGCTATGCCAAATAGCTATTGCATATGTGAGACCTACTGACTATCAATGGGGAGGAGAGACTGATGCAGCTAGGTTTTTCTGCGGAAGGCGCACCTTGACACAAGGGTGACTAGAGGGGCCTTCCCCCACCCCTCCCATGGAGAAAGTAGTTTAGAAATCTTGGGATAGATTTGGAGTCCCATACCAGTGTGGAGTGATAATTGATACCCCACTAAGTGGTTTATCTTTATTATTAGTTTATAAAGACGGAGCCCTTTGTAAGACAGGTCCTGATGAATGCCATGTACCCTGAGGGGACACGAGGCAGAAACATGTTGACCGTACACCTCACGGTGAGGGGATAATTAATTCCCTAGATCACCGTATTTTTCTTTTAATACCATACAGTTGCATAGTTTATTAATATTTGTTTTTTTGACAATTGTAATGGTTTTTAAGTCACTTTCACTACCCACGGGCCCCCACTTATTTTAGAAGTGCATCCCTGTCACCAGGTGTATGCCCGCCCTCTATCAAACCAAGTTTTTAGAGGGCGAGGACGGCCAATGATGAAGCATGACACCAGGTGGTGTGTGAGGCCAGTCCTTCACTTTTTGTGAGATGTCCACATTGACTACTCATCTCTAAGCACCTGTAGGTCACTTCACTAGGAGCAGCCCCACTTGTGCTTAACAGACCTACTGACTACGCCAATGCTTAATTGTAAACACTGCATATACACCACTTTATTCCTAATTCTGGAGTAAGGCAGCTGAATAAAAATCTTGGAAAACACTTCAAAACCACCACTGAAAGCCACAAAAAATAAACACTGAAAACAGGCCTATTTATTAGCCAATGAACACTTTTTAAATCCTGTCACCCTACCCCTTTCTTGAGCCCTCCTTGATGGATCAGCATAAAAGACGAAGAGAAGTCTAAACGGGCTAATTCATCTATAACAAGATTAAGTAAATCTGGTTAATTTTGCATTATTCTAACCCAAGCTTTCTCTGTCACCTCTACTAGAGCCATCTCAGTTAAAAGGCAAATGAGTCCACCTAATGCACATGAACAGACTGACTCACTTGACTGAGAGTGATAATTAATAATTCCTGACTTGAATGTAGTAAGATCTCTACGCTTATGAAGTTTCTAAATAAATTGTGTTTTTATATAAATATAACCTACTGGGAGTTGCCAGTAGATAGTTATAGTTAGAACCAAAGCTTCCATAGGGAAAGCGATTTTGTTTTGCCAATAACTTTGGCGCCGCTTGACAAATCTTCACGAAAGTTGCAAACAACGTCCCCTTTATTGTTCAGCTGCTGTGTTGAAAGTTTCGGAGTGATCCGTCTAGCAGGGGCCAAGAAAAACAGGGGTCCTGCAACGCATTTTCCCTATGTTATGTCTATGAGGATTTTTCATTTTTTGAACATGACTACAGCCCGAACCACCAAATGGAATTACAATAAATGTGGCAGAAAGCTAGATGTTGGCCCAGAAAGCGTGCTTTTTTGTGATGTGGTGTAAATACGTTCAGTAGTTTCTGAGATATTTAAGTTTAAAAAATATAGATATCTGGTAGCCCAAAATCCTACTGAAAGGCTACTTCAACCAGGAAGCCATCTTGGGACTCGGTTGAACCGAGTCCCACAAAAAAAAAACTGAAAAGGGGCAGGGTCAAAACACCCAGACCCCCTAGGCCTCAGCTAACTATAAGTGCTGAATTCAAAGGTTTTGTATGTGTGAAACCTGAGCCTAACTATAACGTTCCTGTAACCTTTGTTTTTCTCTGTAAATATATATATATATATTACAGTTAGGACCATGTTTCCATGGAAAAAGCTTTTAATGACTTGCTTATATCTTTGGCGCAGTTTGCCGAATCTTCACAAAATCTTTCAAAGAAAGTTCCCCGGTAATTCTTGTTGTGCATGGAAAGTTTTGGTGTGATCCATCATGCGGGGACTGAGAAAAATGAGGGATCAAAGAAGGCAGCAAGGACCACCCTGGTCTCAGGGGACTGCCACCTCCCCAGGGCAATTGATAAATAAATTGGGGGGGGCTCATGGACCCACATGCCCCAGGCACCACCACCTCATGTGGCTAATTTCTTTGTAATGGGTGGCCTCTCGGCCCCCCCGGGGACCACCACCTCCCCGGGGCCACATTCTATTTTTAAAATGGGAGGGGCTGCCCTGGGGACCACCAACTCCCCAGGGCAGGCTCCTGCAATGTCCCGGGGTGCCCACCCCTAGGACATAGCTGTTTGCTGTGACTTGGTGGGAGCTTTAATCGTTCCCACCGAGTCACTGCAAACAGTCCACTTCCAGCAAGCGAGAGCTGAGAAATGCTCTCACTTGCTGGAAGCAGAGCTTTTGTCTGTTTCCATGTCCGCAATCAAATGAGCAGGGAAAGTGATGAAGGATTGCTCTGACATACAGGGAGCTGCCTTTCAGCAGCTCATGCAGGAGGTGGGGAGCCCGCAGGGACCATGGGGGCCTTGAGGCTCCCCTGTGGTCCCCAATGGAGGTCACTGGGTGTTATGGGTGGGACCAGGGCACCCAGAACAAATTGCATCTGCACTTACTTCTGCAAAGTACAAATCATCCAAGTGTGTTTTCTCTGCATTTCCACCGAAAAGTTATCTGTAATCCTTGATGGAGATGTTTTCATCCTTGCTTTTTTCAAGCGCAATATTTCTCGTAGTGTCTTTGACGAGGGGGTTCTTTCTTGTTATCTGCTTCTGAAACCAGAGATTGTGTTCTAAACTTTTAGAAGTTAGAAGTATGTAAACATGCCTAGAAGCCCTGCCTGTTTGTTACCGCTCCATATACATTAGCAGAATGCAACGTCTTTCTGCCCTTTTCCAAGATGATTGACAGCTTACTAAAAGTGGCAAGTGCATTTCCCACCAATTTTCTTGACGCGGTCTTGATGCCTAGGAATGCGATCGCATCTGCACCATCAAAGAAGCACCTACTTCAGTAAAGTACAGCTCATCCAAGTATCTTATGAAGAAGCTTGAGGAACAATCACATTGGCAAATTTACAGACACACAAGGTCACTGGAGACATTTCCTCAGAATCCTTTACGCAGCTTTAGTGTCAGAGATGCACTATATGTACTATGAGTACCATTGAGTTGGGTAACAATAAACATCTGTTATTCAGCGCCTTGACCCCATGGGTGATAGGTGCGCTTTACAAATACATGTGTTATGTTATGTTATACATTTACCCATTGAGGTAGCACTTACTAATTAGCCAGTAGAAAGTACTCCAGTTGGGTACAAGTGTTGCACAAAACAGAGGCCTCTTCTTGGATAAATACGCAGGGCAGGATTCATTATGGCATGGTGCTCATTTCAAGTAAATTAAACCTCAACAGGTTACATTTAGGAAATACAATTTAAAAAATCATTAAAATTCACTGAAAAAAACAAAAGTTACAGGGACATATTTAGGAAAAGAATTTTAAAAACCTTAATAATTCACTGACAAAACCAAAGGTTAGAGGGACATAATAGTTAGGCTAACATTTCACTAGTACAAAACCAGAGAACTTCAGAAGTTATAGTTAGCAGAGCTTTCTATTACTTACGCCCGCAATGCACTACTTATGACCTCACATATTACATCACTTATGACATGGTCAGTGACATCACTGATGACATCTCAAATGACATCACTGATGACATCATCCCCAGAAGCACTCACACACCCACTTATACCCCCATACATTTCATACACCCACTTCCACACAACCACTGACATACCCATTCACAGACCTACACAAACACTCACACACCTACTCACTGATCCATAGAGCCACTCACACATCAACTCACCCATACAGCCACTAAAGCAACCACTAAGTCACATATACAGCCTCTCATGCATCTACTCACTGACCAATAAAACCACTGACACATCCAGTCAAACAGACATATAGACACCTATGCATCCACTTATACACCCATACAGCCATTCACACAGCCACTCACTCACCTTTACAGTTACTCACACACCTACTCACTTACTCATACATATACTAACACATGTACTCACTCACCTATACAGTTACTGAGACAAGCACATACTCTCTTATACAACCTCCCTCACACTCACATACTCACCCATACAGCCACTCACACACCCATTCACTCACCCCTACGGCCACTCACACATCCACTCACTCACCCATACACCCACTTACACACCCATTCATGCACACATACAGCCACTCATGTACCCTCTCACTCACCTATACAGACAATTATATTCCTGCACACTCACTCATACAGCCATTCATTCACCCTCTCATTCACCATCACAGCCACTTACAAACCCACTCACTCAGCCATACAGATACTCACACAGCCACTCACTTACTCATACATGCACTGACACACCCACTCGCTCACCCATACAAAATCTCACACACCAGCTCACTCATGTTTACTGTCTCTCACATACCCACTCACTCTTCTATACACCACTTACAAACCTACTCACTCACCCATGCAGGCACTCCCACAGCCACTTACCTTAGTTTATATGTTTAACACTCAGTAACTTTAAAAAAAAAAATAACTCACAATAACTGGATGATGCCCACTGATGTCATCAGTGATGTCATGTCATCAATGATGTCACTGACCATGTCATGAGTGATGTAATATATGAGGAAATAAGCAGTACATTGCAGGGGCATAAGTTATAGTTAGCTCAGCTAACTATAACTGCTGAATTTCTCTGATTTTGTACAAATGTGAAATGTGAGCCTAACTATAACATCCCTGTAACCTTTGTTTTTTTCAGTGAATTTCTAAGGTTTCTTTAAATTCTATTTCCTAACTATAACGTCCCTGTAACCTTTGTTTTTTTTTGTGTGAAAATACATATATATATATATATATATATATATATATATATATATGCACCCAAAACCTCCTTTTTTTTTTTTTTGAAAAAGAGTCCTTGCACTCTAGAGAGGGTTGAACATGAAACTTTATTCAAAACTGTTCCCCCAGAGACGCGTTTCAGCAAGGAAATGCCTTTGTCAATCTGGAAAACATCATGTCGCCTCCTGGTTTAAAGAGCCAGTTACGTCTCCATCCTCGTTAGCATGGAGTGAAATACCCAACTTTAAATCACTTTTAATAGCAGACTGGCGTCAGGGTAAACGAAAAAGTCACAGTGTGCGTGGTGAGTATTTCAAATGCCCTGATGTGCAGATGGAGGCACACACGATATGAAGTTGTTACTTTTTTTTAAAAACAGCTCTTAGGTCTCTTCAGTTTTTACCTCCTTTCAGAGTCTGCTCTCCCCTCTCTCCACTGCCTCGAGACAGTGCCCTGCTCCGTAGTATATATACACACACACACATACACACACACATACATACATACACATATATATAAATATATATATATGTTTATATATATATTTATATATATACACACACACACACACACATATATCTTTATATATATATAACTGATTTGTTATCCATTATAATGCCAGTTGAAGTTTGTAAATATTACTTTGTCTAATTTCTGCAGGAATAACCAGCCAGCATTTCAATGCTCCCCTGTCAGTGCTGCTGATGCTGAGCTGGTGAATGCCGCATGGGTCAATGGTGGAACTGAGGCCAGTCTCAGATTTGTCCGCCGATGCATCTCCCAACTGCCAACACTTTGCATAAGGGACTCGGAAGGAAAACCCATCTCGTGGTACGTCATGGACCAGAAAGCAGAGATGAGAATGGCATATACTGTTCCAGATTATCGATGCCATGGTTTTTCCACCAGCCTCCTCAAGTCTTTCATGGCCACCCTCTGTCAACAGCAGGATGATTTCCCATTTTACTATATTACTGGTGAACACAATGTGCAAGCCCAGAGTGTGGCAAGAAAAGTGGGTCTCCAGAACGCACCTTGTGGATACATTCAGTGGATCTGTCAGCCTCTTGGGAGAAAACGCTAACCTGCCAGGGTGGGTTATCACCAAAGGAGAGACACTGTCAAGCATCCTCTTATGTTTCTGCTGAGTTTCAGGCTTCGCTGATGCTTTTGAGTCCAAGGCCCAAATTTACAAACATTTTGTGCTGAGTTTGCTGCAACCCAGCTCAAACCGTTTTTTTAAACATACTTTACAGCATAAACCTGGTTTTGCACTGCAAAGTTGCCTTGAATCAACGCAAAGCAGTGCAAAGCACTGCATTGTGTTACTCTACATCTGAGGGGCATTAAATGGTAGTACATGGACGTTCCCATGCAGCCACCCATACTTTTTGACGCAAAACCCTTCTATTAACAGTAGTAGACAGGGTTTTGCACCAAAAATAACACCACTTTAAAGTAGGTGTCAAAAGTAATAATAATACTTTTATTTCTCACTGTTGTACCGACTTTGCAAGTGTGCTGCACTGTACAACACACATACAAAGTAGGAAAGGTTTTACAGTTTGCCTAGGCATAGTATTTTCCACTGGAAGGGTACCCTTTCAGTAGAAAACCTATGCGAGACACATGCAGACACCCTGCACTATGGCACAAGGTGTGACATGACGCTCGGCTGCCTGATTCTGCGCCAGCACTATGGAAATGGGAGGAGAGTGCTATATCTCTGTAGATAAGGTGCGTTACCAATTTCTCTCTGTCACGCAAGGCAGCACAGCAACTTTGAGTGCTGCACTGCATTGTGTGGTAGGGTCGTAAATCTGGCCCCAAGTCCAAGGCGAAGCTCCATCTTTTGGTGTGTCCACAGTTGCTCACCATTAGTTGACATACAGAGCATGGGTCACGTGTAAGTGGCTGACTGGTGTCACAACTTAACTGTGTCCCTGATTAAATGCCAAATCCAAAAATGTCCAGCCTTTTCACTGTAGATCAACTAAAATAGCAAACAAAAGTGTATCATGGACTCATCATTGCTCTATGAACCACTGTCTCTTATGTTATGTTTTCCTTTATTTTCTGGCACCTGTAACATAATTGTAATGACTGTAGATGTACGGAAATAAACGTCATATGCTTCTAAAGATTCAATCAAGAAGAAAGGGATTTACTTCAGGGAGTAAAAATTACTAGATTTCACATTGTACATGAAAGATACATGTATTTGATTCTCATAATATAAAAGTACAAAATAATTTTATGATACATAAATCATTAAAAACTCCACTTTATATTATTGTCAGTTCTAAATGGCTTTATATAATTTCGCTTTCCAGAGTGTAACTGGTTTCAAAATTGCATCGCTTCTGTTTCCTTTAATTATGATGACATTTAGTGCCCTTGAATTCAGTTATAGAACATCAGATCACAATTATTTTCACAGCCAAGCAGTCATTCTACTTCCAACAAACCAAATGCAACACATGTGGAAGAGTTTTTAAATGAACAAAGGGAGTTAATTGCCGCAGAGACCTGGAGTTCTAGCGTTAACTTCTTATCCAAGATAATACTAAAATTACAGACAGATTTAATGGGTACCAGTGCTTAAGGAGGGCAAGGGGGAGGAGTATATGTTGAAAAGCAAAGGGCAGAGAGAAGTTTCTAGCAGGACACCCCATTTAAGTTTGCAGTCTGGGGAAGAGAATTGTGTCAGGACAAATCTCTGTGAATGATCTGCAGTAATGGGGGACAACCTATCTAGACCTGTGCTACTGCCACCAATGTTGTGGAGTCTGTGCAAGTAGAGCTAATGGTCGATGGTATCAAAAGCGGAGGAGAGATCATGAGAATTCATATTCCTACATCCCCTCTATCAGCTCCTCTGCTGAGATCATACAAGAAAACAGATCTGTGAGCTTTGTGCCTCTGCCTTGTCTGAAACCTTTTAGGGCGGGGAAGGGAATTTTTGCTTTCCACAAAGTTTGATGCTAAAGAGTGGCTCATTTATCTAACAAAGTCCTAAACAAGACAGGAGAGAGATGGGTCTGGCATTTGCTAAGATGGTAGCATCAAGATGTGGCTTCCTAAGAAGAGGCTTTTAAGACAGAACTCAACATCTTTAATAATCGAGGCAGAACCACAGAATGTAGCATAGGGAATAGTTTCTTACCCGAAATCTTAGTTGCTCTCCAGCTGAATCTTCATTATAGGCATAAGCACTGAATCGTCCTGCCAAAGCACAGGATCCCAGCGCAATTTGTTTATAAAGCCTATACTAAATCAAGATATACTATTCTATTTAAAAATAAGCAGCCTATAACAGATCATATTGGCCAATTTTCCAGTATTTACTTTAAAAAAGGGTAACTGTTATTAAGACAAAGATACAAAGTCACTAAAAGAAGCCTAGTGCCCTGAAGAGAACTTCCACAAAACATTTTGAAAGGAAGGGTGAGAAAAATAGGAACAATGTAGCTATATGAGCTAAAGTCTGAAAAGGCTAGGAGAAAACTGTGCTGCTCCTTAAAGGCACAGAGCACCTCCAGCATCCCATCGTCCCATATGAGAACTGCGAAAGCAATTACCTTTGCCCCTTCTACCACTTATGACTATAATGAAGATTCCCCTGGAGTAGAACTAGGTTTTTAGTTAAGCAACTATAACTTTTCCTTCAGAGAATCTTCATTATAAGTCATAGCTACCAACTAGAATAAGGCCATCCTTTTAAAAGATGGTAAAGAAGAGGAAAAGGAAAAAAGTGCAATATCCAAACATATTTTCATGAGAGACATAACCCCCCAGCGCCCAGGGCATCTGCTCTGGAATCTGTGTCAACACAACAGTTTCTAGAGGAAGGAGGTAGTTACCTCTAAGTGGTCACTTGACAAATATGGTAATGTTTCATAATAAAGTCACAATAGAATGAGCTTTGGGCCTTCCAGGCAAAGTCTCGTTGGCATTACTGCAGCACATGAAACAATCAAAAATAGAGCGCCAGATTGGCTCTTTAATTTTATCACAATAAAACTTTAGAACACTTTTTAAATCAAGGAAATGCAAAGCCCTTTTAGTTAGAGAGGAAAGATTCTGAAAGATGGTCGAAAGGGAGATTGTAGGATTACAAGGAAATCAGAGACAACTTTAGGAAGAAAACTAGGGTGGGTCTAACAACCTCTTTGTCTGTTTAAAACACATTGAAAAGTTCCTTAAAACATAGGGCTTGGAATATACTAACTATCTGGGTGGACGTAATCGCCACCAGAAAAGCTTTTTTCCAGGAGATATGCTGAACAGACGCATTATGAATAGGTTCAAAAGGGGGCCATGAACACTTCAGCACGAGTTTGCCAACCCAAGAAGATAAGGGAGTACAGCTTTTTCTTGCATTCAGAAGGACTGATTTTCTTTTATGGACACCAAATGCAAAACCCTTTCCATTTGAATGAATATGACGTTCCACTGGAAAGATAGTTGGCAGCTTTCAAGATATTCATCAAATTTTCTTGCAGATTTAAAATGCATATTGCAAGAGTTCAGGAGCCATGCTGCTCTGCTCAATGTTGTAAGATTGGGATGAATGATTTGCCCCCCAAACTTGAATTGGAATTCCAGTCTGCACGGCATTCCTTGGTGTGGACATTCCGACATCCTTCACTAGTTTGATGATCAAAAGTACTGATGGAAACGTGTCAAACCTCTGACCCATTGTTCAAAAGAGCATTCCCCAGGGTTCCAGGTTGCTAATACCTGGATGTGCAATACGGGGAACCCCATCCAGAAAATATGTTGTGCAGGATTTAGTTGTTTAATGCCTAATCATGATTCCCCTTTAATAGCCTGCCTATAGAACCCTCTTGAACGTTGTACATTCCTGGTAGGTTGGCTGCTGTGATGTACAGTTTAACCATCTCAAAATTGTCTGGACTTAGGAGACAGCGCTCAGGATCTTGTGCTTCAATATTGGTTGAGATAATACAATGCTGTGGCATGGTCTGTCTGAAAGAGCCAGGAAGACATTGCAAAGCTTTGAAAAGATTACTTCTGGGCCAGGTGACCCATCTTCAACTCCAGGAGGTTGATGTGGCAGGTTTTTCTTTTGACAAACACAAACGTTGGATCTGAAGGTCATTCCTATAGACTCTCCAGCCCCGGAGAGAAGCATCTGTCACAATAGTGTGAGGCATTGCTTCTGGGTGAAAAAGGATACCCTTCAGGAAATTGAACAATCAACACACTATGGGAGGAGGTGAATTTCAGTCTGTTTGAGAGTCAGTTTGTCCTCCCAACTGCCTGAGATTACACAAAGCTTGTCTTCCAGGTATTGCTGCAATGGTATCATCTGTGTATGGATGTTTGGAAACAGAAAGAAGAAGGAAGCCATTGAGCCCAGGGGTGATGATATCTGACGGGCCATCAGGCTTTCCGCCTTTAGAAAGCTCTGACATTTCAGGAGGATAGAAAACAGCCTCTCCTCCAAAGGATACACTCTTGATGTTATCATGTCTATGCGAGCCTCCTGGTAATGGATAGACTGAACTGGAGTCACTGTAGACTTGGAGTAAATAAGCCTGAGGCCCAGCTGGTGAAACAGAGACAAAGTCATGTTGAAGTGACGCTGGGTTTCTTGAGATGTTGAAGCCTTTACAAGCCAGTCATCTACGTGAGTGTTGATGTAGATTCCCATTTTTCTGAGGTGTGCTGCCACTACTGCCACCATGCACTACTAAAAATTCAGATGAGTAGATTTTAGGCTGAAATGCAATACTTAGGGCCTGATTCTGATGCGGTTAGGAAGGCCTCCTAACGGCATTTGCTCCTTCCAAATCGGATCGGGAACGTGTCTTCCCGACCGAGGGCCCAATTCTGATGCGGTTAGGAACAAATGTTCCCATTGAAGTCAATGGGAGTTCAACCAAATCGTATCTGGAAGCATCCGGATGCATCCTACTCCGCCGGTCGGACTTTCCCGATCCGAGTGGGTCGGACACCATTTCCCAACCGATTCGGTCGGGAAGCTTTTCCAACCCACATCAGAATCGGCACCTTAGTATTGGTGAGGTGTACTGCCCTCTATACTGTTTAGAGGGCTTTCCTAAGGCTGCTGATGTTTGCTGACTGGCTGTTCCTGTCATAGATTTTCCTGCTAAAAGGTTTTCTGATGCTGTGTAGATGGTACTGCTGGAGCCACTGAGTGGCTTAAACCCCATGATATTGGAATTATCTGTCATAAGGTTTAAAGGAATACCTTATGTAATCCTTACATCGCTTCAAGCCAACAGCTTTTAATGTTTCTAACTCAGCTTTATTTTTCTTTGTTTGCAAGAGCTCCCAAGAAAGTCGTTTTGAAGAAAGGAAGGTTTAAAATCCTTTGTTGAGCTTTCAGTTTTAAGCCTGTGAGACAGACCCATGAAGATCCGAAAAAGAGCCTGACCATGGCAGCAGCCATGGAGAGCTAGGTCAGCAGCCGCACTAATCACCTGATAAGATAATATCATCCCCTCTTGGAGTATTTCTAAGACGTTCTGCTTGCCCACTCGAGTTAAGGTGTATTAAAATTTCCAAGGAGTCTCCCACAGCAGTGGTGCTGGTTGTTTTCATAGCAGTGGCTGCTGTACCACAGAACTTCCTGATATGAAATCCATATTCTTACTTTCCTTCTCAAAAGACACTGTGTAGATTGATGACATTAGATAGTGTTTTCTTGCTGCTGTCACTATGACAGAGTCAGGAAAAGGATCTGCAACCAGGAAGAGAGCGTCCTACTTGGGAGGCTTGTACTTCCATCGCAACCATGAAGCGGCAGACTTGGCCGAAGATCGAGTTAGGGAGAACTCCATTGCAGGTTCAAGAAGTCCTTGAACCAATGGCAGCAAAGGGCGAACAAGGATGTGGCATCTCAATGATGACCAAGACTTAGCTTGGGCCATTGAAATCGTTACATTAAATTGCTTGGACTCTCTCACCAAAACCTCATTGAAGGTAAAGATGTCGTCAACAAGGGAAAAGCTGGCTGGTGGCATATCCAAAAGAGTCGCGCTGAATGAAGAAGAACTAGTATAGAAACAGTGATAAGAGTGCTCCCCCCAGGGGCCATCCTCCTCTACCCCCCCCAAAAAAAACTACAGATTTAAACAACTTTGTCATCAAGCAGCAAGCACAATTTATTGCCAGTTTATTGCTAGCTGCTCTGTAGTTCTTCCCATCATTTTGTTTCACCCCCAAAGTGTTAGGGCTATGCTCCTCCCACCCATTACCACCAGCCACCCCTGCAGAGACCACCCTCGACATTATAGACCTAGACATTGAGTAGGCCTATTTTCTTCTCCTGGTATGGGATCCCTCCCTGAATCTTTCCCACAGCAGGTTATTGGAAACTATGGAAGGGAAGAGGTAGTGGGGACTCCCTCTCCATGTCCTTCAGGTCTTTTGGGTGCATCTTCACGTCTGTGCACCTCTCCCTGAAACCATGAAGTCTTTACTTCCTTTCCTTCAAAGTTTTTTGTAACCTCTTCTTGCAGAATTTGCATGATTCAGGCCAATGAGAGGACAGGAGGCACACAATGCAGATAGGTTAAGGGTCTGCTTTGCCTTTTTTCTTCCACATTTCACAAAAAGGGATGGCAATTGTGGAAAAAAAAATTCTGTCAGAAAACAGAACAAATGTGCTTCTAATCTTAAAATACGCAGATCAAAAGTGTTTTGGTCAGGTTTGGAAAGACTTCCAAAGGAAAAAAACCTTAAAAAAAGGTCAAGCTCAATGATCCAGGATCCTGTCAGAAGGAGCTGGATAAAATGAAATGGCTCAACTGCCACCTGGAGGGCATGATGTGATACTGGAGGTGCTATGTGCTTTAAAGGAGCAGTGAATTGTACTCCCAGCCCTTTCAGGCTACATTCTTCCTATTTTCTCACCCTTCTTTTCAAAAGATTTGAGAACATTCATTTCAGGTCACTAGGTTTCTTTTAAGGACTTTGTATAAATATTTTTAAAATAGTTCATTTTCTTTAAAGCAAATACTCGAAAATTAGCCAGCACAGTCCATAATAGGCTGTTCTAAAACTTGTATTTTTCACAAAAATAATTCGTTTTAAAAAAACAAATAAAAGCATGCATTTTTGTTTAATATATACTTCGTAAAAAAGTGCTCTGGAATCCTTTGCGTGAGTGGGACTGTTCAGCGTTTATAACTTATTATTCAGATCCTCTGGCGGAGAACATCCATATCACAGAAATAGCAAAGGAGTTGCACTATTACCAAGCATATATGATGGACATATACGAAAACCCTGAAGAAGGGTATATCAAAATGACAACCATATGGGTAAAATTATCATGAATGCAATAAAGTTGATTCTTAATTTAAGTAATATATTTCTTTGTAGAAAACATCTGTCACAATTGCTTGTGGTTTCTTGGTGCTAAAAGATACAGATGTGGCAGAGTACCTTAAGCAAATAGCAGCTTGATATAAGTAAAGTTTTTATAATTTTATGGTTTGAAATGTGATTAGATTGTCATCAATGCAATCAGATGGGTTATTAACTTAAGTAATATATTTCTTTTTCGAGCATGTCTCACAAGAGCCTGACATTCCTTGGTGCTAAAAGATAAAGATGTGGCACAGTACCTCAAGGAACTAGAGCTTTCATTTAAGAAAACTTTTCATGACTTAATGTGTTTAAAGGTGAATGGCTTGTCATGAAATGGTAGCCAGTTTCCAGACTGGACAGACTGTTCCCGAAAAAGCTTGTCAATCCTTTACAGCATCATTGAAACTAAGGATAGAGGACACGAAGGACAAATGAGTGTTGCACAATAGCATATATGACTTGATCCTATTCTTGAAAGGGGATGGGCCTTATTATAAAGTGATTATCTAACTTTACACAGGGATATTAATAGGAATCCCCTGATTACTTTAAAGCACCAACCACTGCAATGCGCTGATACAAACAGTGACGGATTCTCTTTTCTTTGAATAGAAAAGAGCTGAAACATTGAGCGATATTTCTGAAATCCACATTGACCTTGGTTTCTGATAGCACCTAGAAACCAAGGTCAATGTGGATTTCAGAAATATCGCTCAATGTTTCAGCTTTTTTCTATTCAAAGAAAAGAGAATCCATCACTGCTTGTATCAGCGCATTGCAGTGGTTGGTGCTTTAAAGTAATCAAGAGAGTGTCGATTCTCCAATTAATATGCAGAGAGAATCTCGATTTCATTAAAGACAACGAAGGCTAACATTATGCAAAGGCTTTTATTGCCGCTTCCAACTGCAGCCCCTTTAAAGAATGTTTAACACATCATAAAGATAAGAATTTTCATAACTGTGTACAAGTATCTGGTGCACATAGTCATCTTCCTGTTTTAGCTGCTGACACAAGAAGACGACGATCCAACTTGGAAACTTTGGTATCATCCTACAAGGTGTTTTCTAGAAGAAAAAAGAAAGAGAAAAAGAGTCCCTAGTAACAGGAAATCTTAAACATTTCGTTA
The DNA here is from genome assembly GCA_963921515.1 of Calotriton arnoldi. Lineage (NCBI taxonomy): Eukaryota > Metazoa > Chordata > Amphibia > Caudata > Salamandridae > Calotriton > Calotriton arnoldi. Next base: position 2,541,298 of record CAWUFW010001565.1, read on the forward strand.
AGACAATCTATACAGGTTAACCAAGATAAACAAAATAAAACAAATATATACCAATACCACTCCTCAAGGGAGAGGAGGGTGGGATAATGTTAGCCTCCGTTGTCTTTAATGAAATCAAGATTCTCTCTGCAGATTAATTGAAGAATCGACATTTCATTACAAGACCAGAGGCTACCATTATGCATGTTCAAATCCCCTTAAGGCTACATTACTAACATGCTCTATTGGTTTTAGATAGAATTTAACATATGTGCTTGCATTTGACCAGTCAGCTGTTTTGAGAATCTCTGTTAAGGAACCACCTGACCAAAAAATTAGGGGCGTAACAAAGGCCCCCGCAGCCCCCGCAGTGCGTGAGGGCCCCCAAGCTCCAGGGGGCCCCCTCAGCACAGTACCATGGCCTGCGAGCTCCGAAGTTAAGTCCGGAAGGGGGCCCCTCCATGCACTTTGCAGGGGGGCCCCCTCAAGTTTCGTTACGCCACTGCAAAAAACTTTACTAGACATTGCTCCTCTAGAATAATGAGCACCAAACCTTGAAAGGTCCACACCTGCTTCACTCATAACCATACGTATCCATCTTGCGAGACTCGCAGTTGAAACCAGTTTGTGAGGTTTCTCATAAGATAAAAGAAGTTGGTCAACCCCATGTGCTCTGAACTCTGAAATCTTACTCTCATATTCTTTCATGCATCTTACCACACATAATTTTTCACAATCATGAAAGAAAGGTTAAAAAACGGAATCAGACATGGTCTTGGTTCTTTTCCAGACATCGAAGTGAACACCCTCACTAGAATGTTGGATATTTCCAATGCTTTGATGTAGGATACTCTTTTAAAGGATATCAAACAAAGAAGAGTAGCAAGTTTCACAGAATTTTGTTTAAGGGAGAGATAGGTGCTGTTAGGCCAACAACTAAAAAGTTTAAAAATCAAGTTGACGTCCCACATGGATTCGTAACGAGTCTTAGAAGGTCTCTTAAGTCTCACACCTTTCATAACTCTTTTGATCAAGGCATCACTCCCGATCGCCAAATTATTAACTAAGGCATGACCAGAGGAGATAGCTGATCTATAGCAGTTGATAGTTTTATAAGAAAGTCCTGATTCAAAAATACTTGCTAAAAAGTTTGCTATGAATTGAACAGGGGTTTCCACGGGAGCCAAATTCCTTTCCAGGCACCAACTGCACCATTTGCTCCATACCCCTTTATATCTTTTTCTTGTCCCCGGGGCCAAAGATTCATCCAAAAGGCTTCTAGCTTTTGATGAAAGATTCGGGTATCTATTTGATCTCCTGAAATCTTCCAAACAAGAAGGTTCATCTTGCCCTCAATTACCAAAGGATGTTCCTCTCTGTCTGGTCCTTGTAGGAGGCCCAAGAACACCGGGACCAGGCGTGGGATATCCATGGCTAGTTCCATCACCCCGGGAAACCAGACCTGGGACTTCCAGAAGGGAGTCACTAGGATAATATTGCTGGATTCTAGTCTCACTTTTCACAGGACCCTTTGAATCATGGAGAAGGGGGGAAAGGCATAACCTTTGTTCTTGCCCCATGATTGAAGAAAGGCGTCTACAGCTGTTGCTTTTGGGTTTGGACTCCAACTGAAGTATGTTGGGATCTGAAAGGTTAGTCTGCTCGCAAATAAATCTACCTGGAATGGACCCCATAATTCTTGTATTCGAAAGAAGACATCCGGATGTAACTTCCAATCACTGGAATCCTTGAGATATCTGGAGTTCCAATCTACCCTTGTGTTCTGAAGCCCTGGGATGAATTCTGCCCGTAACACTATTTTGTGATCCCAGCATAAATACCAAATTTGTTTAGCTAGACTTGAGAGCATTGGTGATTTGGTACCCCCCCCCAGTCGATTTATATATGATACAGCTGAGAAACTGTCTAAGCGAATCAGTGTATTTGAGTTTTGTAGGATCGCCTTGAAGCTCATAAGGGCATTCAGGCCAGCTAACATTTCCAAACAGTTTATGTGGAGTGACTGTTTCTCTAAGGACCATCTTCCCCCTGTTTCTTGATTGCCTAACCGGGCTCCCCAACCTTGGTTGCGCGCGTCTGATTCTAGGATAAAGTCTGGTACATTTCCGAATATGGCTTTGCCATTCCATTCTTCTAGATTCTTTAGCCACCAGTGTAGATCCTCTCGAGCCTCTTGGGTAAGGGTAATAGAATCTCCGTACCACAGGCCCTTCCTTAGGCTTAAGGCTTTTAGTCTCTGTACCCCCCTTGTAATGGAGGGGTCCTAGGGAGATTGCTTGAATAGAGGATGATAGGAGACCTAAGGCTCTTGTGAGGTCCCTCAGAATTACTGACTCTCTTGATAGTACCAATCTCACTTGCTTTTTATCTTCAATACTTTCTTGTGAGGTAGGATTAATCAGGATAGAATTGAATTCAATTGAATCCCCAGAAACTCTATTTCCTGAGTGGGGATCATGACAGACTTCTCTAAATTCACAATGAAGCCTAGATTCTCTAAGAGTTCTATTGCCCAGGATAGGTGTTTTAGCAGTTCTGACCTGTCTTGTGACATGATGAGAATGCCGTCTAAATATATGATAAGGCGAAATCCCCTTTCTCTGAGATGACTAACCACTGGAAGAAGGACCTTGGTGAAACACCATGGGGCAGAGGATAGGCCGAAGGGTAGGCAGCGGAACTGGTAAGTCACGCCCCTCCAAGAAAACCGTAGGAATTTCTGGCTGTCCCTGTCCATGGGAATAGTAAAATAAGCATCATTGAGGCCCAGTTTTACCAGCCAGTCGTTGGCTTGTAAAATGTCCCTCAAGAGGTGAATTCCCTCCATTTTGAAATGTCTGTATATTAGGAACTTGTTTAGTTCTTTTAAGTTTATGACAGGTCGCCAACCCTTGTCTTTCTTTTTTACCCCAAAAATTGTACTCACAAAACCTTTTATTTTCTCCTGATCTGATGTCACTCGAATTAAAGCTCCCTTTTCTAATATCTCAGTCACCTCCTTGTCTATTAGATTCATTTTTTCCTCGTCTAAGGATAGCTCTCTGGCTCTTATCGATAGTACAGGGTATTTCCAGAAATCTATCTTGAAGTCTGTCACGGTTTGCAGAACCCATGGGTCCTTTGTTATCTTTTCCCAATTTTGAATGAATAATCTTAGGGGGATATTCACAAGAACGTGTGCTAAACAACACAAAAAAATGTTAACGCAACTTTACACATCGCAGCCTATTGCGGGAAAATAACCCTGTGTCAACGTGGAATTCACAACAAGGCGGTACCATGCGATAGTCTGCCGAAACCGCAGACAATGTCCGCGATACAACAACCGCGACGGTGATAAAAACACAAACCTCAACGCGAAAAAACATGCGATGGGCCAAAGCGCGATGAGGAAATCAGCGATAAGCAGCGCCAGGCCTGCAATACACACATGGCAGGTGGGAAAAATCACTATAAAAGTAGAAGAAACACACAAACACAAAATGACCAACACCGAAGCACCATGGAGGCTGCCAGAGCAGGCGCAGAGGACTAGCGCAACCCCACAACCACCCCGGACGACCAGCCTGGGACCTCGGGGACAGGGAAGGGCAAGGACAAGAAGAAGAGGAAGACGAAGTTCAGTCCGCAGGAAAACAGGATCCTGGTCACGGAGGTGACGGAACACCATCAACAACTGTTCGTCACCTCCAACGTGTCATTGGGCACCAAAAATGAAATATGGCGGGACATCGTGGACAAGGTGAATGCCGTCGGAGAGCACAAGAGGTCAATGGACGAGGTCAAGAGGCGATGTATTGACATCAAGCGCAAGACCAAGGAGAAACTCGCAGGCAACCAGAAGGCAGCAATGCAGACTGGAGGTGGGAGCCCAGCGCCACAGCTGGAGCTGGATGACATGGAGGAGCTGGTGTCGACAGTCATCAGTGTGGAGACTGTGGCCGGAGTCGGGGGACTGGACACTGCTCGACAGGACACAACACAACCGCGACAGGGTGAGTGACCACCAGGTCATGGGGCGACGGGTGGAGATGGCCACAATGGCACACATGCACAGTCAAGCAGAGCACAGTGCACACCCACAATGACTCTGGATCATGGCCCTGATCCACAGACTGTCACAATGTTCAATGCCATGCTGTCTGAATGTGAACCTGTACCATGCGGCTACATACATGCGGACGCATTGTAATACACCATCTCCCCTTCACATTACAGGGGCACCGTCAACACCTCCTGCAGAGCAGTCCCAGCCACTCTTCACTGATGACGAGGAGGACACCCCCAGCATCGACACCCAAGCCCTCCAAGACATCATTGACATCATCCGCAACTCACCTCCAGGATCAGGGCAGCCCAGCTGCATCGAGGAGACCCCACCCACTACCCAAACCACCCAGCAGGAGGCACCCACAGCCCCGGCAGTCTCCCAAGACCCCCAGGAACAACACATGGCCTTCCAACACCGTGTGCTGGAGGGCCAGAAGGAGACGGCTGAGCAGGTGCGGGTGGGGTTTGACCTCATGGCTACCAAACTGGACGCCATCCATCGGTGTCTAGGTCCCATCAGGGACCAGCTCCACTCCCTAACGGACACCCACGGCCCGCTTCATGGTCTCCAACGAGCCCTGACTGACATCGCTGGAGTCATGACTTGGAGACAAGAACACCTGTCCGCTCAGAGTGGCTCCAGCAAACCCAGCCATGAGCTGGCACACATGCGGAGGCTCATGGAGGACATGGTGCGGATGGAGGCGGAAAGGATGGCAGCCATCGCTGCACATCAGCGAAATGTAGCTGGGATCTACCATGCCCTGCAGATCCTCATCATGGCATTGCTGCCACAATGCGTGGCGATGATGAATGCTGCTGCCCCCACACCATCCACATCTCCGCCCCCTGGTGTGTCAGTGCCCCCCAGTGCCTCCCCAATCTACCCCATTCCACTCTACTCCAATCTACCCCACTCCAATCTACCCCACCACACTCCACGCCACTAACCTTTAGCAATGCTGAACAGCACCCACAGTGGTGTAGATAATGGCTAAAATACATTCAATCAATCAGAGAATTTTAAAGCATGCTACTCACCCGAGAGGGTCTCAAGGTGCTGGGGGAGGGGAGCTGCAGCTCCGAGTCAGCCGAAAAACCAGGTCTTGAGGCTCTTCCTGAAGGTGTGCAGAGTAGGGGAACATCTGATGTTGACTGGGAGCTCGTTCCAGGCCTTGGCCGCGATGTAGGAGAATGCTCTTCTGCTCGCTCTGGTTCTGCGGATGCGCGTGTTTTTGCTAGGGCGAGGTCGGCGGAGCAGAGGTTTCTTTTGGGTACGTGGAAGGAGACTCTTTCGTTGAGGTATTTGTGTCCAGTGTTGTGGAGGGATTTGTAGGCATGGGTGAGTAGCTTGAAGGTTACTCTCTTCTCGATGGGGAGCCAGTGGAGGTCTCGCAGGTGTTGGGTGATGTGCTCATGTCGTGGGATGCCGATGACGAGTCTGGCCGCAGTGCTCTGGATGGTCTGGAGTTTGCGTAGCAGGGATTTATTGATTCCAGCATAGAGGGCATTTCCGTAGTCCAGTCTCCTTGTTATGAGTGCGTGGGTGACGGTCTTTCTGGCTTCAGGGGGGATCCACTTGAAGGTCTTGCGGAGGATGCGGAGGGTGTTGAAGCAGGTGCAGGTGATGGCGTTGACCAGGCGATTCATGGTGAGGGAGGAGTCGAGTATGATGCCGAGGTTCCGGGTGTGGTCTGTGAGGGTGGGGTGTTTGCCGAGGGCAGTGGGCCACCAGGCAGTGGGCCCCCCCTCCCAAGCTGAGGGGGGGGCAGCTGAATAAAAATCTTGGAAAACACTTAAAAACCACCACTGAAAGCCACAAAAAATAAACACTGAAAACAGGAAAACCTATTTATTAGCCAATTAACACTTTTTAAAATCCTGTCACCCTACCCCTTTCTTGAGCCCTCCTTGATGGATCAGCATAAAATACGAAGAGAAGTCTAAACGGGCTAATTCATCTATAACAAGATTAAGTAAATCTGGTTAATTTTGCATTATTCTAACCCAAGCTTTCTCTGTCACCTCTACTAGAGCCATCTCAGTAAAAAGGCAAATGAGTCCACCTAATGCACATGAACAGACTGACTCACTTGACTGAGAGTGATAATTAATAATTCCTGACTTGATTGTAGTAAGATGTCAATGCTTATGAAGTTTCTAACTAAATTGTGTTTTTATATAAATATAACCTACTGGGAGTTGCCAGTAGATAGTTATAGGTAGAACCAAAGCTTCCCTAGGAAAAGCGTTTTTGTTTTGCCAATAACTTTGGCGCCGCTTGACGAATCTTCACGAAAGTTGCAAACAACATCCCCTTTATTGTTCAGCTGCTGTGTTGAAAGTTTCGGAGTGATCCTTCAAGCAGGGGCCAAGAAAAACAGGGGTCTGGCAACGCATTTTCCCTATGTTATGTCTATGAGGATTTTTCATTTTTTGAACATGACTACAGCCCGAACCACCAAACGGAATTACACCAAATTTGGCAGAAAGCTAGATGTTGGCCCAGAAAGCGTGCTTTTTTGTGATGTGGTGTAAATACGTTCAGTAGTTTCTGAGATATTTAAGTTTAAAAAATATAGATATCTGGTAGCCCAAAATCCTACTGAAATGCTACTTCAACCAGGAAGTGTTGGCAGCCATCACAAAAAAAAAAAAAACAGAAAAGGGGCAGGGTCAAAACACGCAGACCCCCTATGCCTCAGCTAACTATAAGTGCTGAATTTCACTGGTTTTGTATGCGTGAAACCTGAGCCTAATGTAACGTTCCTGTAACCTTTGTTTTTCTCTGTAAATATATATATATATATATATTACAGTTAGGACCATGTTTCCATGGAAAAAGCTTTTATTGACTTGCTTATATCTTTGGCGCAGTTTGCCGAATCTTCACAAAATCATTCAAAGAAAGTTCCCCGGTAATTCTTGTTGTGCATGGAAAGTTTTGGTGTGATCCATCACGCGGGAACTGAGAACAATGAGGGATCAAAAAAGGCAGCAAGGACCACCCTGGTCTCAGGGGACTGCCACCTCCCCAGGGCAATTGATAAATAAATTGGGGGGCTCATTGGACCCACATGCCCCAGGCAACACCACCTCATGTGGCTAATTTCTTTGTAATGGGTGGCCTCTCGGCCCCCCCGGGGACCACCACTCCTGCAATGTCCCGGGGTGCCCACCGCTGGGACATAGCTGTTTGCTGTGACTTGGTGGGAGCTTTAACCGTTCCCACCGAGTCACAGTAAACAGTCCACTTCCAGAAAGCGAGAGCTGAGAAATGCTCTCACTTGCTGGAAGCAGAGCTTTTGTCTGTTTCCATGTCCGCAATCAAATGAGCAGGGAAAGTGATGAAGGATTTCTCTGACAGACAGGGAGCTGCATTTCAGCAGCTCCCTGTCTGTCAGAGCATTGCCGGCTCACGCAGGAGGCGGGGAGCCCGCAGGGACCACGGGGGCCTTGAGGCTCCCCCGTGGTCCCAAACGGAGGTCACTGGGTGTTATGGGTGGGACCAGGGCACCCAGAACAAATTGCATCTGCACTTACTTCTGCAAAGTACAAATCATCCAAGTGTGTTTTCTCTGCATTTCCACCGAAAAGTTATCTGTAATCCTTGATGGAGATGTTTTCATCCTTGCCTTTTTCAAGCGCAATATTTCTCGTAGTGTCTTTGATGAGGGGGTTCTTTCTTGTTATCTGCTGCTGAAACCAGAGATTGTGTTTTAAACTTTTAGAAGTTAGAAGTATGTAAACATGCCTAGAAGCCCCGCCTGTTTGTTCCCGCCCCATATACATTAGCAGAATGCAACGTCTTCCTGCCCTTTTCCCAAGATGATTGACAGCTTACTAAAAGTGCCAAGTGCATTTCCCACCAATTTTGTTGACGCGATCTTGATGCCTAGGAATGCGATCGCATCTGCACCAAACAAAGAAGCACCTACTTCAGTAAAGTACAGCTCATCCAAGTATCTTATGAAGAAGCTTGAGGAACAATCACATTGGCAAATTTACAGACACACAAGGTCACTGGAGACATTTCCTCAGCATCCTTTACGCAGCTTTAGTGTCAGAGATGCACTATATGTACTATGAGTACCATTGGGTTGGGTAACAATAAACATCTGTTATTCAGCGCCTTGAGACCCATGGGTGATAAGTGCGCTTTACGAATACACGTGTTATGTTACATTTACCCATTGAGGTAGCACTTACAAATTAGCCAGTAGAAAGTACTCCAGTTGGGTACAGGTGTTGCACAAAACAGAGGCCTCTTCTTGGATAAATACGCAGGGCAGGATTCATTATGGCATGGTGCTCATTTCAAGTAAATTAAACCTCAACAGGTTACATTTAGGAAATACAATTTAAAAAATCATTAAAATTCACTGAAAAAAACAAAAGTTACAGGGACATAATATTTAGGAAAAAGAATTTTAAAAACCTTAATAATTCACTGACAAGACCAAAGGTTAGAGGGACATAATAGTTAGGCTAACATTGCACTAGTACAAAACCAGAGAACTTACGCCCGCAATGCACTACTTATGACCTCACATATTACATCACTTATGACATGGTCAGTGACATTACTGATGACATCTCAAATGACATCATTGATGACATCTCAAATGACATCACTGATGACATCATCCCCAGAAGCACTCACACACCCACATACCCCCATACATCTCATACACCCACTTCCACACAACCGCTGACATACCCATTGACAGACCTACACAAACACTCACACACCTACTCACTGATCCATAGAGCCACTCACACATCAACTCACCCATACAGCCACTAAAGCAACCACTAAGTCACATATACAGCCTCTCATGCATCTACTCACTGACCAATAAAACCACTGACACATCCAGTCATACAGACATATAGACACCTATGCATCCACTTATATACCCATACAGCCATTCATACAGCCACTCACTCACCTTTACAGTTACTCACACACCTACTCACTTACTCATACATATACTAACACATGTACTCACTCACCTATACAGTCACTGAGACAAGCACATACTCTCTTATGCAACCTCCCTCACACTCATATACTCACCCATACAGCCACTCACACACCCATTCACTCACCCCTACAGCCACTCACACATCCACTCACTCACCCATACACCCACTTACACACCCATTCATGCACACATACAGCCACTCATGTACCCTCTCACTCACCTATACAGAGAATTATATTCCTGCACACTCACTCATACAGCCATTCATTCACGCTCTCATTCACATCACAGCCACTTACAAACCCACTCACTCACCCATACAGATATTCACACAGCCACTCACTTACTCATACATGCACTGACACACCCACTCACTCACCCATACAAAATCTCACATACCAGCTCACTCATGTTTACTGTCTCTCACATACCTACTAACTCTTCTATACACCACTTACAAACCCACTCACTCACCCATGCAGGCACTCCCACAGCCACTTACCTTAGTTTATATGTTTAACACTAGGTAACTTTAAAAAAAATACCTCACAATAACTGGATGATGCCCACTGATGTCATCAGTGATGTCATGTCATCAATGATGTCACTGACCATGTCATGAGTGATGTAATATGTGAGGAAATAAGCAGTACATTGCAGGGGCATAAGTTATAGTTAGCTCAGCTAACTATAACTGCTGAATTTCTCTGATTTTGTACAAATGTGAAATGTGAGCCTAACTATAACATCCCTGTAACCTTTGTTTTTTTCAGTGAATTTCTAAGGTTTCTTTAAATTCTATTTCCTAACTATAACGTCCCTGTAACCTTTGTTTTTTAGTGAAAATACATACATATATATATGCACCCAAAACCTCCTTTTTTAAAAAAAAAAAAAAAAAAAAGAGTCCTTGCACTCTAGAGAGGGTTAAACATGAAACTTTATTCAAAACTGTTCCCCCAGATATACGTTTCGGCAAGGAAATGCCTTTGTCAATCTGGAAAACATCATGTCGCCTCCTGGTTTAGAGAGCCAGTTACGTCTCCATCCACGTTAGCATGGAGTGAAATACCCAACTTTAAATCACTTTTAATAGCAGACTGGCGTCAGGGTAAACGAAAAAGTCACAGTGTGCATGGTGAGTATTTCAAATGTCCTGATGTGCAGATGGAGGCACACACGATATGAAGTTGTTACTTTTTTTTAAAAACAGCTCTTAGGTCTCTTCAGTTTTTACCTCCTTTCAGAGTCTGCTCTCCCCTCTCTCCACTGCCTCGAGGCAGTGCCCTGCTCCGTAGTATATATATACACACACACACACACACACACACATACATACATACACATATATATAAATATATATATGTTTATATATATATTTATATATATACACACACACACACATATATCTTTATATATATATAACTGATTTGTAATCCATTATAATGCCAGTTGAAGTTTGTAAATATTACTTTGTCTAATTTCTTTTTTTTTAATTTTTAATTTTTTTTTTTTACTTTCGCTACATTACAAAACAAAATACATCCCTCACTGATCCAGACCCCACTCACCCCCTCCCCATGTCCGACGAGAAAAACAAACAGAGCAAAGCAAGCAGTGTGAGACACATTAGCAAAGGAACAATTTTAACATTTTTTTTTACATTGATGTAAAAACCTACGACAGAAAAAAATATAATAAAAAAAAAGACCCACAATGGAAGAGGGAAAAAAAAAGAAGGAGAACATAGAGAGAAAGGGGAGGGGGAAGAGGGGGGGAGGGTACCCCCGGAGGGAGAGAGGTAGGGGGGAGAAGGCCGGGGGAGGCGTAGGACGTGCAACCTCACGGTCAATCTGGGGCATTCAATGTATTAAGCCACCTGGATAGGGGGTCCCAAATCTCTAACCCCTTTTTTTTCCCACGCTTGCCTTTTTTGGCATATATGGCCTTCTCTAATTGATAGGTGGCGAACAGCCGAGCCTGCCATTGAGCAAACGTGGGAGGACTCCGATCCTTCCAGTGTGAAGCAATACATATCCTAAGAATAGTCATAGCCACAAATAGTAAGGCTCCCCCGTTTCTCAGGTCGATCGTGTTGTGCAGTCCAAGCATTATAGTAGTTGGTACCAATTGAAAGTTACGTGATAAAACCCTACCAATAAACTGCTGCACCCCTTCAAGTAATGGATCTAATTTGGGGCACGTGGCAAACATGTGTACAGAGTCTGCACTATACTCAGCACATCTCGGACATAGGGTGCCACTGCCAGTACCCCATTTGGCAATTCTACTGGGGGTTATATATAGAAAATATCCAGTTTTATAAAATTGCGCTTGTAATTTAGATGATAGTAAATAAGACTGTGCCAAACTTAGGGCATAACAAAAGGTGTTAGGAGGGGCATTCAACCTCACCTGCCACTTTTCGTCTATTATATTTACATCATCAGGCCTTTGTAGATTTAGCATTAAATAGATATTTCCAATCCGTAATATGCTGGGCCCGAGGATTCTATCTATAAGATTGATTTTAGCGAACCCAACAGGCCCACCAGTTTTATTAATTAAATAGCCAGTGATCGCATTATATTGAAATAACTGATTATTACCGAGGTTATATCGGGTTTTAAGAGTGTTAAAAGTCCTGATACCGTTGGGAGTAATCAAATCTCCCATTTTTGTAATACCGGCTTGGTACCACTGTTGTAAGTATGTTTCTTGAAAAATAAGTGGCAGGTTGCTCTTATTCCTGATGGGGGTATAATAATTTAACTTTGCCAATCCAAATAATTTGCGTACTTTCGAGAATATCTTATAAGCATTAATCAAAGTCTTAAATCTAACCCGTTTGTAATAGGCAAGTTCGAGCTGACGCCAGAGACAACCCCTGACGCTTTCCCCGAATAAAGAAATATAGGGAGATGGCAATCCAGAAGAGTTCTCGACAGGAAGGTCATGCAGTAGCTTGGAGCTATATTGAAGAACAGCTGCCCAGTAATATAGTTTTATGTTAGGCAAAGCCCACCCTCCTCTATCTCTGGGTAGTGTAAGGAATTTAAAAGCCCTTCTTGGCTGTGAATAGGCCCAAATAAATTGAGAAAAAATTTGTTCAAACGTAAGCAGCATCTTGTTATTGAAGTCTAGCGGGATTGTCCTAAAAAGTATAGTAGTTTGGGAAAAAAAGAAATTTTTAGAACATTGCATCTCCCAACAATTGTGAGGTGCAAATTATTTATTTTTTGAAGTGCCTTTTTCATGTCAGCTGCTAACGGGGTCAAATTTTCCTCAACAATTAGATCCAGATCGGAAACTATATTCACCCCTAGGTATTTAGCCTTATAGGTTACTCTATCATCTACCCAGTTTATTTGTTCATTTAAAACGATCTGTGTTTTTGCTTTGTTGAGAGCATAACCAGATATCTGCCCAAATATTTGGGCCTCCTGTTCTATAGCTACAATGGCCCTTTTGGGTTCCGGAGTTATTATGGCTAAATCGTCGGCATAGGCCATGATCTTTGTATCAATGCCGAACCTGCTAACTGCTACTATTTCGGGATTGAGCTCAAGTTTCTTAATCAGAGGGTCGATGTGTAGAGCGAAAAGCAACGGAGAGCAAGGGCAACCCTGCTGAGTCCCACGGGAAATCTTTATCTGCTCGGTCAGACACCCATTAATTGACATTCTGGCTGTGGGGTTCTGATATAGTGCCTGCAGTGCCGATATCAGCCTAGGATCAAAGCCAATCCACCGCATGAGGCCCCACAGAAACTGCCAGGAGACCCGATCAAACGCTTTTTCTGCGTCCAAAGAATTAATGCAATCGGGTCTCCTGCCACCTTGGCGGCATCAAATAAGGTGATAGTCCGACGAATGTGCTCAGTAGTGCCCTTTTTCGTAATGAACCCATGCTGCCAGCTAGAAACAAGAGGTTCGATTTTTAAAGATAATCTGGATGCTATCATTTTAGAGAATATTTTGGAATCTGTATTAATGAGGGTTATGGGTCTATATGATGACATCTCCAAAGGTGACTTATCTTTTTTAGGGAATATTACAATCTTTGCTGTTGACCAAGAACGAGGTGGAGAGGCCACATTAAAAATAGAGATGACTACGTCTAAAAAAAAGGTATTTTATCTGTAATGCAAAGATTTTATAGAATTCAACAGGAATGCCGTCCTCTCCGGTGGCTTTACCATCAGGGAGGCTTACTAGTGCAGTAGCAATTTCATCCCAATCTGGGGAAATTTCCATTAACTCACAGTTCTCATCGTTAAGTTCAGCGACCGGTATTACCTCCAGGTAGCTGTTGATCTCGTTTTGCCTATATTCAGTCGACCTGGTGATATCTTCAGAGTATAGTTTTTCGTAAAATTCCCTGAAAGCCGCCTCTATTTTTATAGGGTCACTAGTTATCCCTTCGGAATTAGTTTGAATTGAGGAGATTATGTTAGCAGTCGCCTGTTGTCTGATGGAAATAGCCAGTTGACGACCAACGAGTTCACTACATTCGTAAAGCCTTTCTCTGGCCAAAACCCATTTTACTGCTATTCTCTCGGCCAATACAGTTCCCATCTCGGCCTTTGCGACCGCCACCATTATCTGTGCCTGTTCAGTTCCAGTTCCTGACTGGACAGCCTGTATTAATTTCTTTTCAGCTTTTATCATGTGGTCCTGCAAAAGAGTAACCTGTGCTTTCTCTTTTTTATTCCATCTGACGGAGAATTGAAGCGTCTCCCCCCTTATAGCGGCCTTTAATGTATCCCAAACTACCATTACCGGAGCAGAGCCAACATTTATAGTCAAAAATTCGTGAATCCAACCTTTCATGTATTCCCGATAGTTATTATCGTATAAAGTTGTTGACGGAATAACATTTTTCTCTAAACCAGACTACTGCCATGCAACAGTAGAGCGTAGATGGCGATTACGCCAACTGATTGCCCCTCTTCAGCAGCAAGGAGCCCAGGTATTTCTAATGAATCCAGCCAGGCTGAAAGTGATTTTCAACGGCTCGACGCGGGTGTTTTTGTCCGAAATTAAGGCTGAAGAATACCTAAAGGGTATTATGGGAAGAAAAAGATGAACTAAATTCTTTGTCTAGGTTTTTTTTTTAATAATCTTTGTTGGGGTTACGATTAGTATTACTATTATTATTATTTCGTTTTTTTTTCTTATCTCCTTCTCGTCTCGCTGTCTGTCTGGGCGATTCGGGTTAGCTGAAATTCTTTTTTAATACATGATAAATTGCCAATTGTTAAACTGTTAAGTGGCTTGGCGACCGGAGCTCACACTTGCTCACCATCATTCAGGGGTTCCCTGACTGCTTTTTTTTTGGGGGGGGTGGGGGGAGGGTTTTGGGGGGTGGTATTGCAAGCAGTGGGTGGAGAAATGTTGTTTTTTGTTGAAATTTTGGTTGATTACGTCTGGAAGGGATCTAAGAAACTTACCATTTACCATGACTGTTAGAGAGGTGGTTGGTGGAGAGGGGAGGTGGAGTGGGAGGGGGTGTGTGTGTGTGGTGGTTGGTGGTGGGGTCGGGGGGGACGGGGGTGGGGGAGGGCTCGGGGAGAAGGAGGGGGCGGAGGGGGAAAGGATAGGAGCGATCTCATGCTGTTTAGTTGTTGGTAGAAGTTTGCTTCTTAGGGATAGGTATAATCCGGTTTTTAAAAAGTGGGTTCTGGAAAATATATAAAGCCAAGGTTTATTAGCGACTAATGATGGGTACGTCTAAAAAACTCAGAATCATCTCATTAAATATTTGTGGTTTAAACGAGCCAGGGAAAAGGCAAACAACTGCCCAAGCCTTACGATTAATGGGGGTGGACATTATCTGTTTGCAGGAGACACATATAGAAGGGGCTCAGAAATCCCTGTTAAATTCTTTGGGTTATAAAGTTATTGGGGCAACTTCACAGGGGGCCAAAGTCAAGGGGGTTTCGATTTTGGCCTCAAGTAGACTCTCTTTAGTAGTTAACCAAGTCAAATCTGACTCTCTGGGTAGATGGGTGATGGCCGGATGCTCTCTCCCCTCTAACTTTGGTTTTTCAATCTGCTCTATTTATGGAAGCAACCTCGACGATCCGTGGATAATTAATGGAATAAATGAGGAATTAGCACTCTGGCCACTACCTTTAATTGTATGTGGTGACTTGAATTTGAACTTACCTAGCTCATGGAGACCTGATCAGTCTTGGAGCTATAGGGGTCGGAAACCTAAAACTTTTCAGGCAGTACTTAATCTGATTTGCACCCACGGTTTAAAAGATGCTTGGGCACATTTGCAACCCGATCAAGATGGTTTTACCTACTTTTCTGCTCCTCATCTGTCTTTGGCTCGGC
Source organism: Calotriton arnoldi (assembly GCA_963921515.1). NCBI lineage: Eukaryota > Metazoa > Chordata > Amphibia > Caudata > Salamandridae > Calotriton > Calotriton arnoldi. Next base: position 2,556,680 of record CAWUFW010001565.1, read on the forward strand.
TTGATTATTTTCTAGTGTCATCTTCTTTGATATTCGATTGTTCTATTGAAATTACTCCTCGACTCCTTTCAGATCACAATCCACTGATTTTAAGTGTAGAGGCCCGGGGAGATAGTAGGCCAAGGGTGAACTGGACTTTTGAAAAAGCACTTTGTCTAATTTCTGCAGGAATAACCAGCCAGCATTTCAATGCTCCCCTGTCAGTGCTGCTGATGCTGAGCTGGTGAATGCCACGTGGGTCAATGGTGGAACCGAGGCCAGTCTCAGATTTGTCCGCCGATGCATCTCCCAACTGCCAACACTTTGCATAAGGGACTGGGAAGGAAAACCCATCTCGTGGTACGTCATGGACCAGAAAGCAGAGATGAGAATGGCATATACTGTTCCAGATTATCGATGCCATGGTTTTTCCACCAGCCTCCTCAAGTCTTTCATGGCCACCCTCTGTCAACAGCAGGATGATTTCCCATTTTACTATATTACTGGTGAACACAATGTGCAAGCCCAGAGTGTGGCAAGAAAAGTGGGTCTCCAGAACGCACCTTGTGGATACATTCAGTGGATCTGTCGGCCTCTTGGGAGAAAACACTAACCTGCCAGGGTGGGTTATCACCAAAGGAGAGACACTGTCAAGCATCCTCTTATGTTTCTGCTGAGTTTCAGGCTTCGCTGATGCTTTTGAGTCCAAGGCCCAAATTTACAAACATTTTGTGCTGAGTTTGCTGCAACCCAGCTCAAACCGTTTTTTAAACATACTTTACAGCATAAACCTGGTTTTGCACTGCAAAGTTGCCTTGAATCAACGCAAAGCAGTGCAAAGCACTGCATTGTGTTACTCTACATCTGAGGGGCATTAAATGGTAGTACATGGACGTTCCCATGCAGCCACCCATACTTTTGACGCAAAACCCTTCTATTAACAGTAGTAGACAGGGTTTTGCACCAAAAATAACACCACTTTAAAGTAGGTGTCAAAAGTAATAATAATACTTTTATTTCTCACTGTTGTACCGACTTTGCAAGTGTGCTGCACTGTACAACACACATACAAAGTAGGAAAGGTTTTACAGTTTGCCTAGGCATAGTATTTTCCACTGGAAGGGTACCCTTTCAGTAGAAAACCTATGCGAGACACATGCAGACACCCTGCACTATGGCACAAGGTGTGACATGACGCTCGGCTGCCTGATTCTGCGCCAGCACTATGGAAATGGGAGGAGAGTGCTATATCTCTGTAGATAAGGTGCGTTACCAATTTCTCTCTGTCACGCAAGGCAGCACAGCAACTTTGAGTGCTGCACTGCATTGTGTGGTAGGGTCGTAAATCTGGCCCCAAGTCCAAGGCGAAGCTCCATCTTTTGGTGTGTCCACAGTTGCTCACCATTAGTTGACATACAGAGCATGGGTCACGTGTAAGTGGCTGACTGGTGTCACAACTTAACTGTGTCCCTGATTAAATGCCAAATCCAAAAATGTCCAGCCTTTTCACTGTAGATCAACTAAAATAGCAAACAAAAGTGTATCATGGACTCATCATTGCTCTATGAACCACTGTCTCTTATGTTATGTTTTCCTTTATTTTCTGGCACCTGTAACATAATTGTAATGACTGTAGATGTACGGAAATAAACGTCATATGCTTCTAAAGATTCAATCAAGAAGAAAGGGATTTACTTCAGGGAGTAAAAATTACTAGATTTCACATTGTACATGAAAGATACATGTATTTGATTCTCATAATATAAAAGTACAAAATAATTTTATGATACATAAATCATTAAAAACTCCACTTTATATTATTGTCAGTTCTAAATGGCTTTATATAATTTCGCTTTCCAGAGTGTAACTGGTTTCAAAATTGCATCGCTTCTGTTTCCTTTAATTATGATGACATTTAGTGCCCTTGAATTCAGTTATAGAACATCAGATCACAATTATTTTCACAGCCAAGCAGTCATTCTACTTCCAACAAACCAAATGCAACACATGTGGAAGAGTTTTTAAATGAACAAAGGGAGTTAATTGCCGCAGAGACCTGGAGTTCTAGCGTTAACTTCTTATCCAAGATAATACTAAAATTACAGACAGATTTAATGGGTACCAGTGCTTAAGGAGGGCAAGGGGGAGGAGTATATGTTGAAAAGCAAAGGGCAGAGAGAAGTTTCTAGCAGGACACCCCATTTAAGTTTGCAGTCTGGGGAAGAGAATTGTGTCAGGACAAATCTCTGTGAATGATCTGCAGTAAGGGGGGACAAACTATCTAGACCTGTGCTACTGCCACCAATGTTGTGGAGTCTGTGCAAGTAGAGCTAATGGTCGATGGTATCAAAAGCAAAGGAGAGATCATGAGAATTCATATTCCTACATCCCCTCTATCAGCTCCTCTGCTGAGATCATACAAGGAAAACAGATCTGTGAGCTTTGTGCCTCTGCCTTGTCTGAAACCTTTTAGGGCGGGGAAGGGAATTTTTGCTTTCCACAAAGTTTGATGCTAAAGAGTGGCTCATTTATCTAACAAAGTCCTAAACAAGACAGGAGAGAGATGGGTCTGGCATTTGCTAAGATGGTAGCATCAAGATGTGGCTTCCTAAGAAGAGGCTTTTAAGACAGAACTCAACATCTTTAATAATCGAGGCAGAACCACAGAATGTAGCATAGGGAATAGTTTCTTACCCGAAATCTTAGTTGCTCTCCAGCTGAATCTTCATTATAGGCATAAGCACTGAATCGTCCTGCCAAAGCACAGGATCCCAGCGCAATTTGTTTATAAAGCCTATACTAAATCAAGATATACTATTCTATTTAAAAATAAGCAGCCTATAACAGATCATATTGGCCAATTTTCCAGTATTTACTTTAAAAAAGGGTAACTGTTATTAAGACAAAGATACAAAGTCACTAAAAGAAGCCTAGTGCCCTGAAGAGAACTTCCACAAAACATTTTGAAAGGAAGGGTGAGAAAAATAGGAACAATGTAGCTATATGAGCTAAAGTCTGAAAAGGCTAGGAGAAAACTGTGCTGCTCCTTAAAGGCACAGAGCACCTCCAGCATCCCATCGTCCCATATGAGAACTGCGAAAGCAATTACCTTTGCCCCTTCTACCACTTATGACTATAATGAAGATTCCCCTGGAGTAGAACTAGGTTTTTAGTTAAGCAACTATAACTTTTCCTTCAGAGAATCTTCATTATAAGTCATAGCTACCAACTAGAATAAGGCCATCCTTTTAAAAGATGGTAAAGAAGAGGAAAAGGAAAAAAGTGCAATATCCAAACATATTTTCATGAGAGACATAACCCCCCAGCGCCCAGGGCATCTGCTCTGGAATCTGTGTCAACACAACAGTTTCTAGAGGAAGGAGGTAGTTACCTCTAAGTGGTCACTTGACAAATATGGTAATGTTTCATAATAAAGTCACAATAGAATGAGCTTTGGGCCTTCCAGGCAAAGTCTCGTTGGCATTACTGCAGCACATGAAACAATCAAAAATAGAGCGCCAGATTGGCTCTTTAATTTTATCACGATAAAACTTTAGAACACTTTTTAAAATCAAGGAAATGCAAAGCCCTTTCAGTTAGATAGGAAAGATTCTGAAAGATGGTCGAAAGGGAGATTGTAGGATTACAAGGAAATCAGAGACAACTTTAGGAAGAAAACTAGGGTGGGTCTAACAACCACTTTGTCTGTTTAAAACACATTGAAAAGTTCCTTAAAACATAGGGCCTGGAATTTACTATCTATCTGGTTGGACGTAATCGCCACCAGAAAAGCTTTTTTCCAGGAGATATGCTGAACAGACACATTATGAATAGGTTCAAAAACATGAACACTGCAGCACGAGTTTGCCAACCCAAGAAGATAAGGGAGTACAGCTTTTTCTTGCATTCAGAAGGACTGATTTTCTTTTATGGACACCAAATGCAAAACCCTTTCCATTTGAATGAATATGACGTTCCACTGGAAAGATGGTTGGCAGCTTTCAAGATATTCATCACATTTTCTTGCAGATTTGAAATGCATATTGCAAGAGTTCAGGAGCCATGCTGCTCTGCTCAACGTTGTAATATTGGGATGAATGATTTGCCCCACAAACTTGAATTGGAATTCCAGTCTGCACAGCATTCCTTGGTGTGGAGATTCCGACATCCTTCACTAGTTTGATGATCAAAAGTACTGATGGAAATGTGTCAAACCTCTGACCGATTGTTCAAAAGAGCATTCCCCAGGGTTCCAGGTTGGTAATACCTGGATGTGCAATATGGGGAACCCCATCCAGAAAATATGTTGTGCAGGATTTAGGGGCATATTAACAAGCCGGCGATAAAAAATTATCGCCGCTTTAGCGTCTGTTTTCAGACGAAAATCGGCGATAATTTTATCGCTGTATTAGCAAGGTCACGCTATCGCGTGAATCCTTGCCCTATCGCCTCTTTCCATAACGCCCATCCTGCATCTCTAATGAGATGCAAGGTGGGCGTTACTGGCGTACCTCAGATGGGCTACGTTGTAAATATCGCCGATGTGCACATCGCGATATTTACAAGGCAGCCCACAGGATGATAGCAGACGTTAGATTTTGGCGAAAACGTGGATCAAGGCATCACTCCCGATTGCCAAATTATTAACTAAGGCATGACCAGAGGAGATAGCTGATCTATAGCAGTTGATAGTTTTATAAGAAAGTCCTGATTCAAAAATAATTGCTTTCCAGGCACCAACTGCACCATTTGCTCTATACCCCTTTATATATTTTTCTTGTCCCCGGGGCCCAAGATTCGTCCAAAAGGTTTTTAGCTTTTGATGAAAGATTCGGGTATCTATTTGATCTCCTGAAATCTTCCAAACAAGAAGGTTCATCTTGCCCTCAATTACCAAAGGATGTTCCTCTCTGTCTGGTCCTTGTAGGAGGCCCAAGGACACCGGGACCAGGCTTGGGATATCCATGGCTAGTTCCATCACCCCGGGAAACTAGACCTGGGACTTCCAGAAGGGAGTCACTAGGATAATATTGATGGATTCTAGTCTCACTTTTCACAGGACCCTTTGAATCATGGAGAAGGGGGGAAAGGCATAACCTTTGTTCTTGCCCCATGATTGAAGAAAGGCGTCTACAGCTGTTGCTTTTGGACTCCAACTGAAGTATGTTGGGATCTGAAAGGTTAGTCTGCTCGCAAATAAATCTACCTGGAATGGACCCCATAATTCTTGTATTCGAAAGAAGACATCCGGATGTAACTTCCAATCACTGGAATCCTTGAGATATCTGGAGTTCCAATCTACCCTTGTGTTCTGAAGCCCTGGAATGAATTCTGCCCGTAACACGATTTTGTGATCCCAGCATAAATACCAAATTCGTTTAGCTAGACTTGAGAGCATTGGTGATTTGGTACCCCCCCCAGTCGATTTATATATGATACAGCTGAGAAACTGTCCAAGCGAATCAGTGTATTTGAGTTTTGTAAGATTGCCTTGAAGCTCATAAGGGCATTCAGGCCGGCTAACATTTCCAAACAGTTTATGTGGAGTGACTGTTTCTCCAAGGACCATCTTCCCCCTGTTTCTTGATTGCCTAACCGGGCTCCCCAACCTTGGTTGCTCGCTTCTGATTCTAGGATAAAGTCTGGTACATTTCCGAATATGGCTTTGCCACTCCATTCTTCTAGATTCTTTAGCCACCAGTGTAGATCCTCCCGAGCCTCTTGGGTAAGGGTAATAGAATCTCCGTACCACAGGCCCTTCCTTAGGCTTAAGGCTTTTAGTCTCTGTACCCCCCTGTAATGGAGGGGTCCTGGGGAGATTGCTTGAATAGAGGATGATAGGAGACCTAAGGCTCTTGTGAGGTCCCTCAGAATTACTGACTCTCTTGATAGTACCGATCTCACTTCTTTTTTATGTTTAATACTTTCTTGTGAGGTAGGATTAATCGGGATAGAATTGAATTCAATTGAAACCCCAGAAACTCTATTTCGTGAGTGGGGATCATGACAGACTTCTCTAAATTCACAATGAAGCCTAGATTCTCTAAGAGTTCTATTGCCCAGGATAGGTGTTTTAGCAGTTCTGACCTGTCTTGTGACATGATGAGAATGCCGTCTAAATATATGATAAGGCGAAATCCCCTTTCTCTGTGAGGACTAACCACTGGACGAAGGACCTTGGTGAAACACCATGGGGCAGAGGATAGGCCGAAGGTTAGGCAGCGGAAGTGGTAAGTCACGCCTCTCCAAGAAAACCGTAGGAATTTCTGGCTGTCCCTGTCCATGGGAATAGTAAAATAAGCATCATTGAGGTCCAGTTTTACCACCCAGTCGTTGGCTTGTAAAATGTCCCTCAAGAGGTGAATTCCTCCATTTTGAAATGTCTGTATATTAGGAACTTGTTTAGTTCTTTTAAGTTTATGACAGGTCGCCAACCCTTGTCTTTCTTTTTTACCCAAAAAATTGTACTCACAAAACCTTTTATTTTCTCCCGATCTGATGTCACTCGAATTAAAGCTCCCTTTTCTAATATCTCGGTCACCTCCTTGTCTATTAGATTCATTTTTTCCTCATCTAAGGGTAGCTCTCTGGCTCTTATCGATAGTACAGGGTATTTCTAGAAATCTATCTTGAAATCTGTCACGGTTTGCAGAACCCATGGGTCCTTTGTTATCTTTTCCCAATTTTGAATGAATAATCTTAGTCGTCTCCCTACTTCTTGCTAGAAGAAGTGGTATTGCTTACTTTGGTAACCTTGGTTTGAGGCTCCTCTGGTTCTTCCCCCTCGGGTTCTCTGGTTCCTCCCTCTTTGAGGTTAGAAATTCCCGCTTTGGTGGTAGCCTCTTCCATAATTGGTGAACCCTCGTTGCTCCTGAGGGTAGAACTGGGACCTGAATGTTCCTCGGCTGGCAGCCAGTTCCCTCCTGTCAGCCCTTTCAAAAAGGTGTCTTGAACCAAACACTCTGCACATGTTGTTTTGCGCTTTACTAAAGGCCGTAAAGGTAGAAACGTATTTCCCCAAGATCTTGACAAAGTCATCTCCAAAAAGGAGACCCGTTGTGTCGCTCATATACTCTTTAGTTGACAGGTTGGCAAGTTTTGGGTTCATTCTCATTAAGACGGCTTTGCGTCTTTCTGAAATCAAATTTGCGTTAGCATTACCTAAAATGCATATGGCTCTTTGGGCCCATCCTCTTAAGAGGTCCACGTTAATAGGTGTCTTATTACCTCTTGCGTCTTCAGCCACATCAAGAATGCGGGTCAAAGGACCTAGGATGTCCAGGAGTTTGTCCTGACATTGCTTCAGGCATTTCTCAATTCCCTTCCTAGGGTCCTTTCCAAATTTGAATAGAAAGGTTATTAAATCTGGATCTAAATTAGGGGTGTTGCGCACCTTGTCCAGAGTTGAGGGTCTTGGGCATTCATTTCTTAGGAGGTTACGGGTTTCCCAGTCTAGGGGTCTCTTAACCCAGTGTGACAGGTATTTTGAAACGTCCAATGGCCACCACTCTGCGCTTCGTGGGTGTCTTATAGAAGTAGGATTAAACATTTCGCCCCCAAAGGGGTCTTTAATTTTCTGTGATGTAGAGGGTTGTTCTACATGTTCATCAAAGCTTTCCAGGGTGTCATAATTGTCTTGTGGATCGAAAATGAATTTGTCCACCTCTTCATCATAAGAAAGATTGTCACTCGACATAAGGCTGTCTCTGTGGTATTTTTTTGAAAAGAAGGTCACTCTTTCTTGATATGCTGCTAAGGGCACCTCTCTCTTGTGTCCCGTTCAGGTGGCCAGTCTCTCTTGTGCTGCTACGGGCACCAATCTCTATTGCAGCATGATGGCTGCCATCGCTGAAGGCATCGAAAGAAGCCTTATCAAGGTGTTTCTTCTTGTGAGAAACCTTTCTCCCTCTTTGAGGTTCAGAGGTAGAAGGCGATTCACCATCTGAAAGAGAGAAATACATTTCCTCTATAGGGGAATCCCTCTTCCTCCTGGCCAATGCGGCGTTCACCGCCTCTCTAACAGAGGATCTGAGCTCCTCTTCAAGAAATTTCTTGATGTTATCAATCAATCAATCAATCAGGGGTTTATAAAGCGCGCTACTCACCCATTAAGCCATGGGAATCGTTATTAATATTGTTTCTCTCAGACATGAAAAAGACAGAAGATCAAGTTATTGCACACGGAAAAAAAAACCTCAAGTTTTAGGAGGCATTCGAAGATGGGTGGATGGTTACTCACATAGCTTAGCCTTGACATGGGAAAGATTCTACAAATACTTCTTGCTTGTCTGATGAGAGAAAAGACTGAAAAAAAGCAGGCCTGAGATTTTTATAAACTCAAAACTTGCATAATTTTCATTGAGGAAATTAGGATATATCCCCAGAAAATTATGGAAAAAATACTTTATTTTGTCAAATGCTCTTCTGATACCAGATGCATTTTATGATAAAAAAACATAGCTAAATTGCATTTAATGAGAGACACGAGTGGCGTTTTGTATAGTGTGTTGTACTCCAGAATCTGCATAATGTAAGCCGAGATCTTATCATACCTATTAGACCTGGCAGCATTACGTGGTTTTCTCCCAAATGTTTTACCTTCACTCCTCCTGTTTTGCTGAATTTGTTTTTGTTGGCCTTAGGACTTACCACTGCTAACCTGTGCTAAAATGCTTGTGCTCTCTACTTTAAACATGATGAAATTGGCTTACACCCAATTGGCACAATTAATTTACTTGTACGGCCTTAGTAAAGTGATACTATAGGTACCCAGGCCCTGTAAATTAAATGCTACTAGTGGACCTTTATCACAGATTGAGACTCCCACATAAGTAGCATTTTAAACATGTTCCAGGCTTGCCACTGCAGCCCATGTGTGCAGTTTTATACCGTCACTTCGACCTGGTGAAATAATCCCTTTGCCTGGCCTAAACTTTCCTTTTCTATGCATACAGAGCCACCCCTAGGGTAGGCCTTAAACAGCCTACAGGGAAGGGTGCATTGTATTTCAAAAGTTGGATACATACCTTAAGTTCTACATGTTCTTGTAGTGATTAACGAGTTACTTTACTTCGATAATGCCTTATCTGGTAGAGACTCTTTCTAGCCGCAGATTCATTACCATAGAATATTCCCCAGGCATCAGACTGGATCTGGAAACTTTCGAGCAGTACCTCTGCATGCTGGTAGGTGTCGTCATTCAACTCCGTGTTGGCGTCGTCCATGCCAGAAGTGACGTGCACAGGGCCTGTATAGGCACCACACCAGTGTGCTAATGTCAGTTTCATTTTACGACTGTCCACACCAGAAATGCAAAGCCATGAAGAATGCTGAGACACAGTTGTGTAGTGCTAAGATCCTTAAAAGGATGACCCTATGAAATCAGTCTGTAGAGTGGGCAGAATGGAAGGGTAGGTAAGGAATCTGCAGCTAGATAGAGTCGCTACCTGATAAGGCGTTTCCGTAGGTAAGTAACTTTTTCATCTGATAGAGAGTTCTAGCAGCAGATTCCCTACCTTAGAATAGATACCCAAGCACTACCTTCCGGGAGGTGGGTCCACAATACAGATTTAAACGTAAAGTCCTGCAGGGCCGAGCGGGCAAAATGCCCATCACAATAGACCTGACCATCCAGACTGTAATATTTAGTGAATGTAACGTTCACATTGCTGCCTGATAGATGTCCAGGACAGGGATTCCATGAGCTAACACAGTATTGCAGCCTTGGCTCTGGTAGAATGAGCACACAAGCCCTCAGAAGGTTGCTTCTTGGCCAATGCATAGCAGATCTTTATGCAGAGGACTATCCATTATAAGATGGTCCTTTTCTGCATGGCATTCTCTTTCTTAGCCCCGACAAATCCCACAAAGAATTGACCGTCCACCCAGAACTCTTTTGTGCGATCTAGGAAGAATGTTAAAGTTCTTTTTGGGTCCAGATGATGGAATTTCTCCTCGTCTTTATCAGGGTGAGGTGGATCAAAGAAGATAGGCTAGGTGATGTTTTGACCCATGTGAAAAGGTGTCACAACCTTCGTGAGAAAGGGAGCACGGTCCCGCATATCAAGCTTGTTTTGGTAAAAAGTGGTACAAGTAGGGTGTACAGAGTGCTTGCAATTTGCTCATCCTCCTGATGTGACGTAAAGTCCCTACGGTCCAACTCCATTCCTGACACTTCCTCACATCCATCTCGAATCACATCCCCTCCAAGTTCGTTATAAACAATAATACCCCGCATGCTGTCCGGCCTTATCATTTGTTGAGCTAAGGAAGGAACAGAAAGTGTGAAGGCATTCCAATAAGGACCCAGGTATAACACCTGACTAGACACTTAAGGCCTGATTACGAGTTTGGCGGGGTGGGAGCGGGCCACTCCAGCGCCCCACTCCCCCACCGCCAAACATGACCACCCGCCAGATGAGGAGTTTTCTCCTGGTCTAGTGGGCGGTGCTTTGCCAGTCCCGCTGTTAGAAATGGGGGTCTGTAGTTGGCAGAGGTAGGTACCTTTGTCCAAATAGGGACCCTTGCTTCTAGTCAGGGTAAAGGGGATACACACTTTAGATAACCCCTGCTCACATCCTGGGTAGCTTGGCACAAGCAGACAGACTTATCCCAAAGGCAATGTGTAAAGTATTTGTACTCAAAACACACAGTAATACAGTGATGACATCACAAATGGACACCACACCAGTTTAGAAAAATAAAGCTTTTTTATCTAAAAAAAACCAAGCCCAAAACGACAAAAATCCAACATGCATGTAATAAGCATATGACTTTAAAAAGGTTTCAAACAACTTGGCCCATACAAAAATATTGGTGCTTGATTTCTCTCAAAGTACCTGTAGTTGCGACAAAATTCAGAAGGCCAAACAGCCGCAGAGATGGGAACCGTCGAAAAACAAAGATATGCGTCAGTTCCTGAGACCATGGGGAGGCAATGCGACAGTTCTGCTGCACGCAGGAGAAGTGATGCGTCAAATCCGGTCTGTAGGGGAAAGTGATGTGTCGATTCCGAGACGGTTGTGGTCTGCGGGTGATGCGTCGGGAAAACTTGCCACACAGGTACGATGCGTGGAAATCCGGGATGCATCGGTGATCGATGCGGCGGCGTTTAGCGACGCTGTGTTCGTTTCTTCAGCCGCGATCCCTTGATGTATTGGTTCTCGCATCGGCGACAGGTGCTGCGTCGGTTTCGGCAGCGCCACGGCGATGCTTAGAGATTCTTCTCACACAGCGGTGTTACATGGGAAAAACAGCCGCAAGAAGAGCGATGCGTCAATTTTCTTGTAGTTGAGTTGCTTTTCCAGCTCTCAACAGCAGGAACAACCTCCAGAGGCCCAACACAGTCACAGGCAGCTCTTGGCAGTCTTTGTGTCCCTGAGACTTCAGAACAGGAGGCAAGCTCTACTCAAGCCCTTGGAGATCTTCCTCAACAGGGGGGCACAGCACACAGCAAAGTCCTTGTCCTTTCCTTGGCAGAAACAGCTACTGCAGGCCAACTCCAGACAACATACAGCAAATGCGCAGTACTCCTCCTCCAGTTTCTCCAGCTCTTCTCCTTGGCAAAGGTTCCTCTTGATTCCAGAAGTAGTCTAAAGTTCTGGTGTTTTAGGTCTCATACTTATACCCCAAAATGTCTTTGTTCTCTTTGTGCAAGAGTCTCTGAGCCCAGTCCAAACCAGTTCTGTCCTCACTGGTGCAGTATGACCACAGGGGGTGTAGACAGCATTGTCCATGGAGACAAGCCCTATTCAGGTGCAAGGAAATCTCCTCCCACTACTCTAAATGCAGCCATGCCCAATTCAGCTGAGCTCTGAGTAATCCAGGATGGGCTAGGCACACCTTAACCCCCCCAGTGGCTGTCTACAGTGAATGCACCTCCCCAGCTCCTGTCACTCCAAAACCAGATGGTTAATACACAAACGGGCAGAGGCACACAGAATGGTTAAACAAGAAAATGTCTACTTATTAAAAGTCACACAACACCACTCGCGCCAATACTGATAGCAGTTTCTCATCACTCAGCATGATCACACATGACACTTGATATGACCATATGCTTTTTATTTTACTTAACTGACTCGTATCATTTTATCAAAAAGAAATTCTAAGATGGATTTTGTTAGAAATGGGATCTATGGTTGGCTAAGACTTGCGCCAAAGCCAGGCAGAGACCACCACTCTAGTCAGGGCGAGGGAGTTACACGCCAAAGATAACCCCTGCTCACCCCCTTGGTAGCTTGGCACGAGCAGTCAGGCTTATCCCGGTGGCAATGTGTAAAGCGTTTGCGCAACACACACACAGCAACAACATACTAGGCACACCACAAAAGGAACTCCACACAAGGTTATATATAACAATAGCCTTTGTATTATCATAAAACACATTAGAATAGTACTCACATAATATACATCGTGCCACCTGGCACTAGGTCATATTTACAAGGGATTATTTACACCTGATAGGGCCAACTGGACCACTGTCAGGACCATCACAAAGTGGAAAGAGTAAATGTAGAACTTGTACTAAAGATAGATCACAACCAGTAATTACTGGCAAACACTGTACTCAGCATTATCCTGCAACATAAAAGATGGGACACCTAAATCATATCAGGCATGAATCTCAGGCATAAATCTACATTAGGCCCAAACCTCATTAGCATCACACATTATGCACCAACCTCATACGTAAAAGCACATTAGGCAAGAATCATGGTGCATAAACACATTAGGTAATAATCATCATAAACACAGGGTGCCCCAATCGGGGGCACACAACCTGGAACTGGCCCCAGGCCAACTGGCCTCTCACAGGGGCTCAAACGGCCCTATGTCCCGCAAAGTCAGGGCTGGCTGCCAAAGCAGCAAAATAAGAGTGCGCAATGGACTTGCCTAAACATAGCAGCTGCCCACTAATTGCTGGGCAGCTGTGAAAATGAGCCCGGGCACCCGCGTGCCTCCTGAGCCCCTCTCTGGGACTCTCTAATCATATGCCACCGCATTGCAGCTGCCTGCGCTCTTGCAGGGCAGCTGGAAAAACCACAAAACAGGCACTGGCACTACACGTGCTAAAAGAGCCCCATGGGGACTCCTAGAACAAAGGGGCAAAACGTTGCAGCTGCCCACTGTCGGACGGGGCAGCTGGGAGAGAAGCCAGCACCAACCAGGTGCACGTTGGAGTCCCGCTCTGGGACTCAGAAAGGAACCAAAACTGCCCAAGACATTGCTGCTGCCCGCCTCAGCGGTACAGCTGGGGAAATAAACAGGCACTGGCGCTACTAGTGCCGCTTGGGTCCCACTCCGGGACTCGGAAAACACTGGTGCCCCCGTGGGGCAGCTGTAAGCGCAGAACACAATTGGGGCGAACGAGCACAACCACCAACCACGTGGAGCCCCACTCACCGGGGCATCAGATGCGCCGACTCTGTCTCCTCCGCTCTGCCCCACTCACCGGGGCTCTGCAGGGACTCCGGTGGTGTGTCTCCTTCTCTTGCGGCGGGGGCAGGTGCCAGAAATGTGCCTCGGGCCCTCTTCGCTGTAATCACCTTAACGCGGCTGGCCGCGGGGCTCTCCCTCACGCAGGGGAGCTCTGCTCTTCCGCAGACACGGCTTCCGCTCGGGTGCTTCCTGACTCCCTCCAGGCTCCGCCCACAGTCATGCGGCGCTGGCCGGACTTCCTGGTTTGGCGGCGTTCTCCTTCTCTGCAGCTCGGTGCTGTGGCGGTGATTTCTATGGCGGCGATGCGGGGTAGGCACCCGCAAGGATAATAAATCAGATAAGCGGGGTGGGCTCCCGCTAAGGAATTAGCACAAGCGGGGGAATCCCTACGTCGGGATTCCCTCCCAAATGATCGCAGCTCCGCGCTGCCAGCTAAAAATAAAAGCGCTTGAGGAAATCAGGGAAGCGCTCTAATCCAAGTCCAGGGTCAAAACGAAGCGCTCTTCCCTAGAATAAAAGCAAGTTTCAGGGGGGCAAAGGCTGGGCTCAGGCAGGCCAGCTCACAGGGCCCTCCAGCAGGGAGGCAGTCCCTAGTGGCGGTTCCTCCTGGAGCCCAGCAGCAGCAGGCCCCCCCAAGTCAGGAACAGCTCAACAACAACCTTTTCATGGGGTCACAGCCCCTTCTTTTATAGGACATTTTCCTTTGTCTGTAGGCACAGGGCTGGGGGGAGAACCAGATGCAACTGGTTTAGGAGCACTTTGTTTTCCAAGCTCCTCTTCCCTTTGTCAGGTGGGGGCTAGGTACTCAGACACACCACAGGGGGCGGAGCCAGCATTGTACAGCCTGGGCACAGTCCTATTCAGAGTCAGGGGATTACTCCTCCCACTACCCTTAGCCCAGGTGTCCCACTCAGCCTAGCGCTGACTCACCCTGCCCTTCCTGGAGCCACACACACCCCCCAGCCCCTGTCACTCACAAAGCCAGACATGCAATTCACATCAGGCAGGCATACACATAGCACACAGAAATGCCAACTTCTAAAAGTGGCATTTCTCCACCAGTCACCCTAAATCTGCGCACACCATTGCGCAGCATTTATTCACACAAATTCATAGATACTAGACTTGACCACACTGCTCCTCTCATACCAGGAATTACCATGGACACACTTATCCCCCATGCATTCCTATGGGAGGGCAGGCCAATCTCCCCACAAGTACACAGAGAGCGCACGCACTTTACACTGGACAGCAGTGCTAAAGTGCCTAGAGGCCTAAAACCACCAACACTACTCAGGGAAAAGGCTAGGAGACAGGCAAAAAGTTTAGGGGTGAACCTGCCAAAAGGGCCAAGTCCAACAGATTTGTTATCTGCTAGACCATCAATTTTACACAAACCATTAAACAGTAAAAACACACAAATCATTAATACAGCGCAGAAGAACTCAAAACAATTGTTGGATTAATTTTCATGTCTTACAACACCACAAACATTGTCAAACAAAACATTAGACAATACATCAACATGTAACACCTAATACAGAAATAAAAATAGCTCAGGTTCTGTGATTATCAATCCAGTTTCTCATTTCTGAAACAGGAAAAAGAACAGTGCCCTTTAAGTTGGAGTTACAACGCCCTACTTATAACTTTCTTTTACCAGGTCAATTCCAAACAGTGTGATATTAGGGCTCATTGAAAGCATCGCAATATGTGATTTTAATTTATTCACATCTTGAGCCCCCATGGTAGATACTTATACAGAACACTTGTTTGGTGAAACAACAGTCAACGCGTTTCGAACCCTATTCTATATATTTTCCAGGGTTCTCCTCAGGACTCAGAACACACTGTCAGCTCTTTTGTCCTCAGATGGCTTTTTATGATTAATTATCCTATTCAATTTAAACTAAGCCCCAACTTCGCGACATTTTCAGACATTTATCCGGGAACGGTTCTTCCCATCCATGGGATCCAAACGCTGTTAAATGGTCGTGTGTAACACTTCACTGAAATCCTGCTCAACTTATTCTGTATAAGTATCCTACCAAGGAGAACCAATTGTAACAACAATTTATACAGGGAGCACTGGCACTTTGACACTAATCAGCAGTGGCAAAGTGCCCAAAGCATCTAAGCTAGCAAAAACGAAATCCAGCACAGCATCAAAAATACAGGAGGTAGAGGCAAAAAGTCAGGGGAAACCACGCCAAAGATGCCAAGTCTAACAGCCACCAAGAACCCTCCCTAGAAAATTTATCAAAGAGGTGTAGTTCAAATTGACTTCCATTTGTCACCTATTTCCTCAGTGATATGTTTGTGACCCCTTCTCTGATGCCTGTCATCTATATGCCACATGCTCATAAAAATGTCAGCTACAATACGGTAAACACTTTCATCGCAGAAAATTGTCAGGATAGGCTGGTCTCCAAGCTAAGCATGCACATTTTGGAAATTTTTGGGAGCTGTGTAATACTGTTGCATGATTTGTGACAGGAGATAATATTACTGGTAAAAACCCAACCTTCTTCAGTGGGACGGTATTCTGGGAGATCAGAGCATAAATTCCAGCCCACGGAGGAACTGTCTTTTCTTCATACTTCACTCCGCACTGAATAAGCGATATGATACATTCAGTTAAATCAGCATTGCAAACCTCAGCATCAGGTAGAATAAGCTCCACGTCCCTAGCCACTTTAAAACTCTCAGGTAGACTGGGACATGTTGATGGCTTGTAATGATTTTGCACACGTTGACAAGGCAGTTTGGTTATAAATTTGCAGCTTCGTTTGTTGATGCCTACAACTGCCACAGTTTGTTTTGCAGCAGCTACTTCATTGGTACAGTCTTGAAAAACCGTTATGGCATTATCATTTGTGCTGGATGTTCTAGACAAAGAAGAGCTTTCTTCAAAATCAAAATGATCAAGTGCAGCAATTGTAAATCCTTTCCTGGTAAAGTGACTTGGAAATGGTGTGCTGTCATATTCACAAGACTTTACAGCATGAGCTGGTAATAAGTTCCTGCTCTGTACTGTGCCATTATAACTTGTTGATACACCAATCCTATTAATTGAAGTGATTAGCTCCCTATTTTTCACTTGTGATAGATTGTGTGGGCAGTCATCATGTGTAGCACAGTTTTCTTTTTGCCGTGATGTAATTGAAAAAACATGATTTGATAAAGACAGTACATTTGCACAGCATAAGCCTGTCAGTTCATGGGATTGTCTTCCACTTCTTCGCTTATATCTTCAAAGCCATCATCAATGTTGTCGGCTTCTGTTATGAACTCAAGAACTTTAGTTTGTAACAGTTTGCTTTGTGGATATTAAACAATGATGAAAAAAATGTTCAGACAATATCATGCATACTTGTTGGCTCCCATAATTTGCAGAGCTCTGGAAAATCATAACATTTGTAATGAAGTCCAAAATCTAAATCTTGAAGGACGTTTCTTAAATTGGTTCCAGCTGCCTTTACTGCATCCTGTGATCTTATTTTGGCAGTAAGAACGTCAGGAGTCAAATCAGCTGAGAACACCATAAGTGTCTCATTTTTGTGTTAGACTGACAAAAACAAATGTTATTTTTGTACATTCTCACCAGAAAAATCTTCATTTCATTATTATGGGTCTATACACTTTCATCAATGTTGACCAATATTTCTCTGATCTCACTGAGTATGAACCTGTAGCCAGCACCCAACAGTGGCTTTAAAACTTAATTTGCTTTTTCAAAGAGTGCAAACTCAACTGAAAGCTGGTAGTTACGTTGCTGCTGGGAGCTCATTGTACATTATATTTTCAAATGTATGCATGCAGTTCGGGTGGGCATACAAATGCTCTGCAAATACATTCACCTTGCTGTTTAGATCAGCTACTCGGCTGAAAACTTCATCTTGGAGGAAACTAGCTGAAGATACAAACATATTTGCCCTTTGAGACTCACATACTCTGTACTTTGTTCTTTCGTCAATCCCTTTGGCCCTTGTTCTGGCAAACCATGGATAACACATTGAAGATCCACTGCTTTCTGATCAGTTGTTAGAGGTGAAAGAGGGCTAGCCATCGATCTTCTAGTTGGATGTGCATTAGGTTTGATTGTCATCGTTTTCTCAGAAGACTCAGATTCTTGTTGTTATTCACTGTTTCTGCTATTTTTTGACAAATGTTTTCCAGGCTTTTTTTTTATTGTATACGACTTGTAGAGCTTGTTATTCCAATGATAAAATATTTGATCCTCTTCACCCATCAGTTTCAATCTTTTGTGAACTTCATCTTGCCGTATTTCTACAGTATCTCAAACTCTCTTCTGTCCAGCCGCAGTTTTTTTCGGATTAGTTTGGCATATGACACAATTTTCTTGGTTGAAGGAGCCCTCAGATTATGTAGCTAGCAACACTCTGTCAGGATGTAAAGATCCTCTGCTACCACCTGCTTCACTCATTTTACGAATTAGAATCAATGGAAAACCTGAAACAAAAACAATATTAAAATAAATTACCGAATGATGGCTTAAACACATCATTATAGAGCTGCCATTTTGGAAAACGGTGGGAGGGTTGCTCTGAGGAGTTATTTTCTGTCTCTATGAGACTAGTTGACCCCCAAAACCTATGTTTTAACACCCAAATGAAGTATATAGGTCTCATGGTACTTGAAATAATACATCATCACTCCAACACATCTGTGATTTTTTTTAAATGTTGTCTAGAAAAGTTCGGCCAAGATTAGCAATGTTTACCCAAGCTAAATTTCTTCTCTAATGATAGAAAAACACAAATCAAAAATGAAAATCTCTGGACAACTATTTTTTTATGGAGGTATATCAAGGAGCCATTACTATCTCATGCAGTGCTGCGCAGCAAGGTGACTTGCTGTGCTGCACTACGTGACTTCTTCATAAATGAGCCCCTATAGGTTTACCTTTTGCATGGTTGATGGTCAGAGAAAGTGGAATATACAATTTGACATGGCCTTCTAAATTTTTAAATATAAACATAGTATTGTTCTTCAATTCTACCTTTGACACACTCATTTTTTACCCTGTCATTCTAGAGACTGCATTCTGCAAAGTGAACATTAAAAGTTACACAGATCCCACAATTTGTGACTATAAGCATCAAACGTATTCATCAGATTAATCATACGTGAACTTTACCAACATTAACAAGATTCTCCATCCTCAGCCAACACTGTGATAACTGGTAGAGACGGTTTGGGTTGAAACTTAGAACAGAAACTAAATCATCAATAAACGGCACTTCTTCACCTCTAAAAGCCTAAATTGCGTCCCACAGGCTTTTTTTGTTGACATCACTAGGCCTGAAAGGAAACCATCTCTATGGAAATCTAAAATAAGAGTAGAAATGCAAGAGGGTGCCCTCTGTCCTTTCCTGTAGCACCACATATCAAAATGTGACAAACAACTTTGAGAGTCTTTGGCCTACTACATTGTTGTATACACAAGGCATCCTCCTGTGAAAATCCCCTGGCTTTTAATGCTGACTTTTAGTAGCCAAACCCCCATGTCCAGATGCCTGAGATTTGAATAAGATGGATAAAACTGAAAAGGAGATGGAAATAGAGGGAAGATCCAAGGAGGACAGTGTGACAGGGGAACCAGACAGGGAACAAATGACATTTAGGCCAGCAAGGACCATCAGCAACATCCTTCCCCACTCGTCTTGGATCATGTGGAAAACCCTGAAAGGGAGGGAAGGTGAATTGCAGTTCTTGAGACTAGGAGATTGATGAAGAGTCTGGTAACGCATGGTCTCGGAGACGGTACAAGAGAGCAAAATCTCAGAAGTGCATTGTCTTCGTAGCCAAAAATATAGATCCAAGGAGAAACAAAATGGGATATAATCCCCTGAAAGTGGAGAGGACATAGCCGGAATGAGGGAAATTCCTGCTCAGGAGGTCTGCAAGCCCAGGTGAACTGCCATCAGATGAAAAACTTGCTACTCCACACAAAGACAAATATGGGGAGCAAGGGATGCCAGAAGGGGAATATCCTGATGGTGGATGTAGGAATGAACTATCTCACTGTTTTCACAAAGACAACTTCCCCTTTCAGCTGAAAAGCAAAATGTATAAGAGTTCTAATGGATCACTGCTAATGTCTTCCAATTAGAGGAGCTCACCCTTTCTTTCCAAAACCACAGACCCTGCACAATGGACTCTTTCAGAGTCCCTCCCACTCCCTGGGACTGGTGTCTGGTCAAAATGACCAGTGAAGGAAGGAACGTGGAGGCTCCCCTGTCCAGATTGTTCAGTACCAACCACTATTGCAAGGCTTGCCAAATTTCTGCGGTGACCGGGACAAGCAGTTCATAGTCCTCGTCCCACCAATTCAGCAGATTTTGAAGTAAAGGCTGAAGATGGCAGAGAGACCAGGGCACCCCTGCAAAGGTTGACACCAGCTGCCCCTGCACCACCAGCCACTCCCTGGCTGTTTCTTGCTTCTTGTGAAGCAAAAATGAAAGATGTTGGACCAGCTTCACCTTTCTTGCTTGGGGTAAATATTCTCTGTCTGTCTGGATTCTGGAATAAAGGTACCAATAAACTGAAGTCTCTGAGAGGGACTAGATGAGGTTTCACTGAGTTCACGATCCAGTCCCAGCGCCAGGTGAATTGACAGGAATCCTGAACATCTGTGTACAACCCAATTACATTTGCCATTAGAAAAAAAGATCACTCGGTAGCTAAAGCAGATCCTGAAAAGGTTGCAGTTCTGTTCAGTCCCTGCCCACAGCCGCTACAGCATGTTCTTGGCAGATGGACATTAAGCAATGCAGGCATTCAGCACTGGCTTATCACAGCCACTGTACTTCATTAAACTTTCTATCTTTCAATTTTAATTGAATTCAGCGTGCTACTTGTGACACAGCAGTGAATCTCCATTGCACTGTACAGAAGCAAAAGTCATAAAGTGTGGCTGGAGTTCAGAGTATTTACTTCCGGTCCACGCTGAGGGGGCGTGGCATAGGAAGAATCGTTCTGGATGCTCAATCAATTTTGGACTGTGCTGAGAAAGATGGGCGACAAGGTAATGTTTAGACATTAAATCCTGCATACAGGTTCTGACAGCCGAAATACCTCTTAGGTTACCCCAGTCTTTCATGCTCCTACATCAGGCAGTTGTATTAATGACAATGACATATGATGAAACGCTGTACAAAAGCCATGAAGTAATGGAAATGCACTTATTTTATACCCAAACATCAACCTTTCATTTGATCTATTTGGCTAAGTCTGCCTTCAAATACTAATTTTACATTTTTTTAGAACAAATTCATTTTTCTTTAAACGTCATGTTACTACTTTCGGAAATTACTCATGTGTTGGCTTCAAAAACAATTTTGCATCAATGTTGTTAAATCAATTGTCCCTCAAAGGTCATGCTGTCAGTTTCTGTAAATTATTTTTGCCCTCAAATACCGTTTTATTTTATAGGAAAAACATTAGTAAAATACTATTATGTTCATCAAACATATTATGAATGACATGGATGCCTACAATAAAAACCACAAGAAGCTATAGTTGGCCATGACCTCCACCAAAGGCGTGAGGTTCCCACCTGAGATGAAGCATGTCCATTTAAATAACACACATGAGCAGCCTAGCTAATATTTTTTATACTCACAAAATACCAGCGGTGGTAACCAGATTCCAATAGGTCGGCCCCAAATTGCAGTAGGGCTCAACAGATTCCACTGCAGTTTACCAGAGGAAAGGGTGGCTACCATATACCACTCATGGACACTATATGGCATGTATGTCCACCATTCCCCAGGGTTGCACCATTGACTGTGGAGGCCAACATTTCACAGGGTTGCAACCTGATGCCTAGGTCTACAACAGTATTCCAGCAATGTAAAAAACCAGTGATGCCTCCGATTTGACATGGATATCTATCATTTACTAGTGATGCATTCCATTAACCGGGGTTTTACCCCAAATGCAGGAATTTTATACCCAGGTACTCTCACACAGAAAGACACATACACGCCGACAGAGTCACACATGCTGGCTCAGGCACATATGCACAGATATGAATACATATGCACACATATAAAGAAGCACGCACACATGAAGACACATACACACGCAGCAAGTAGCAGTATGTCACTGAATCAGCACTTACTGCTCCACATTGCAAGGGGCAGAACTCCTCACTGGCTGTAGTTTTCTGTACTCCATTGCAGCAGCATATGCTGGGGTGTATCAGGCACTCAGGGATCTCCTCACTGCAGCTTTCCTCTCAATGCAGCCAGGTGGTAGTGTGCCAGGCTTGTGGATCTCAGCACTGCACTCCATCAGTGGCATGTCTTGGGAGGGTATAATGGCACTGCAGATCTCTCTGGCAGCAGAAGATGTGCAGGAGCTTTGAGGATCTCCACACCTTCCCACAGTCCATTATAACAGCTTCTTGGCACTAGCAATCTGTTCAGCATGTATAAATGCGTGGACAAATTGCTAGGGCTTATAGCATACAAACTGTATGATGTTTCTGTTTACATGCTGCAACAACAAGGTGATGCGTGATTTGCTTGAATTAAACACAGCCGCTGGCAATGGCTCAGGTTCACATTCCAGTCATCGTTTTTCACCGACCATGCCACTCCTGAAGAACACCCGCGTTATGTAAATCAGTACCCACCCCGCTTCTCATGGGAACAGGCTGCCCTGAACTGCCAAGCAAGGTTTCCTCCAGAAAGGACCACAAGCAATCCCAGACAAGTTTGAGCTACTTAGATCTCATCAGTGAAGTATAGCTTGACATCTATGGCACAGTGAGCATGGGACCCACGTCTGGGCATACCCATCACACTTAGACCATAAACTGAAACAACATCAAGGTGATAGATGGAATAGTTGAGTCAATCTCAGACACTGGCAATCACTTGGGCTAAATTCCAGTCCATTGTTTCTCGCCAACCATGCCACTCTAGGGCTGCCTTATAAAAACCAGAAACAACCTCAAGCAATCCAATATTGCTTTTGACCTACTTAGGACTCATCAGTGAAGTATAGATTATGTCACATGGCACAGTGAGCATGGGACTCAGGTCTGAACATACCCTATACGCAAGGCAATTTAAGTCCTTTAATGAGATTTATAAAGCCAAGCAAGAGGCTATTTGCACTGTCTTGCATGTCTTTGTAAAGAAGCACTATGCAGCAGCTTGCACTGTACTGCGTTGGACTTCATTGTAGTAGGTGATTCATGGGTGGAGCATGGGCGTTCCCATCCATCTACCCATGGAATTTAACACATTTCCAGATTTGCTAAAGTTAGTAAATCTGGGATTGCACCAAAGTGGTGCACCTACCACAGAGAGGAGTGACAAGGAGAACTATGTTTATTTCTCCTCATTAATTTCTCTCTCTATGCATGGTGCATTTTGCATCACACTTATAAAGAGGAAATGGCCCCTTAGGAGTGTTATTGTGCAGGAAGGTGTCAGTTCCTGCACAAAAACAATCCTGCCTGTAATGCAGGAATCCTTGCAGCATGGCACAAAGATGCCTGTGTTGGCACTAGGCAGCCTCATGAGCACCAGTAAAGGTAGAAATGTAAAGAGCACCATACCTTAGTAGATATAGTACTGTTCAGCTCTCTCCTCCTGTTCACACAAAGCAGTGCAGCATCATTGCCTGTTGCCGTGCATTGCATGAACTTTTAGTAAATAAGCCCATTAGGGCATATGTGATGGATGTAATGCTTAAATTAATCTCAGCTACTGGCAATTGCTTGGACTGCATTCCAATCCACTGTTTTAACTCACCATGCCACTCTAGACAAAAGCCCACCATATGCAAGTACCGACCATGCTCCTTCTGGAAGCAATTCATCCTGAACTGCCAGGTAAGGCCAACTGATAAGTCCCAAATAGGGAGAAACTGGTTTTGGGTTGCTCTTCTTCCAGTTCAGGGAGAACCTGCCCCTGGAGTTGGGCCTGGACTGTTCCTATCAGAGCAGGATCGAGACTGATTTACATATGACTGGGTCCAAACTCAGGTGGTATGGTGGTCAAAAGAACGATGGATTGGAATGCTACCATGAGTGATTGCCAGTGGTCAGACCTATTGCTAGCATTCCTCCCATCACCTTTTGTGTGTCTGTTTCAATATTGACCTAACACAGAGCCACGTCAAACCCCATTCTCTTCCTTCATCCTGCACCTCTACTATAGACAGGGGCTGAATCAATTGCAGTGCTGTTTTCTAACACTAAGCCAAAGGCTGCACTGAGGAGTGGAAACATGGACTGCGTTGTTTGCCAATAATTCAATCTAGGAAATGAAAGGCCCAATGCATTGGAAAACTCTGGCTCTTATGTATGGGATCAGTCATCATCTGCATATATTTACAAAATCATGTGGTCAATGTTTGTTTGAGCAACTCCTAACCTACCACAAATACTGCACAATGTGATCTATATTTCAGTCCTTTCTGAGGATTAAGAATGAGTAATAACTGTGTAAGTGCTGTTCTTTTTCAGTTTTGACTGAGAGAATTGATCACTGGGATCAACATTCAGCAATGCCCCACTGGAAGAATCCAAGCTCCAAAAAAGTGACTGAATCTGAAAGTCGAAATCTGGGACCCGATTCACAAAGGTAAACTTAGAAGTTTGGTCTAAACTTATATGTCTAAGATAAAGACTTTGGTAATTCACAGAGGGCATTTATGAGTAGTATCTTTATGTCCGCACTCAGGGCAGAGATCCGCCCGAGTGCAGACATAAAGCTAGTGGAGATATTTGGTCTAAGTTTAGAACAAACATCTAAGTTTACTTTTGTGATTCGGGCCCCTCCAATGGGCAATGGTGTGAAATGTATCCAACCGGCAAGCAACCTTCTCTTGGAGTGTACCTGCCAACAGCTTCACTGAGGCATCGTCTAGTGGCTATCTGACAACGTGGATCCCTCTTCAGCCACAGACTCCTGCCTTACCTCGCTGAGAATTGTTGACTTCAATTTGAGAGAGTAAGTTCAAAGGTTAAACTTACAACTGGGTCGAACCTGGTTTCTGTATCTCCATCACAGTCAACCTTAACTTCCGCCTATAAACCAGTCATGGGCAACCAGATGATCACCGTTGGCACTTAATACCTTTGGTGCTATTTTCACATTTAGACTTTAAATATTCATAACTCTGGTTTCCAATATTGATTGTTGCTATTTTAGTGTTATATTATTTATTAAAATTGAATCTCTTTTGCCAATTTCTCTGGGATTTTTCTTGTGTTGTGTTTTGGCTTCATTACTATTTTGGTAGTGCATAAATACTTTCACATTGCTACAAATTTAAGCCTGTCTGCTCTGTGCCATAGCTACTAGGGGGTTGAGCCCAGGTTAATTTAGTGAATTTAAGGGTTCACCCTGACAGGGGTTGTGGTTATTCCAAATTTCCAAATGTATTGATAGATAGAAATTACAAGTTCATCATCAGCATCATAAAACATTATACAATAAAACAGCCCAATAATAATAATAAAAGCTCCCAGTACACACATGATTACGAAAACAACAATTACATTTTTAAAACCCTTGACATGCAAAGTGCACCAAGAACAAGACCCTTGAAACATAATTTCAACAAATTCCATAGTACCTTTTACCTAATTAACTAAGATGCATACAGCAACTTGGGCACAATGACTACAGCTATTGATAAGGTGTCACTTTTGCAGATCCTGAGTGCTTGTCCACTTTCCATCAAGCTCAAGGACTGGCAGAGGGGAACATCCATTCAGTTCTAGCTTTGGCATACAAGGGACAGAAGAATAACAAATGCACCTCAGTTTGTTTTTAGCAGAATAGCAAAGAAACAATGACATATCCCAGGTCTAACAACCTCCCAAGATGAGTTGTAACAGGAAGGGTCCTGTGTCTGAATTTTAAAAACAATGTACGTGCAGGGGCCAGGCGAATATAAACTAAAAATACCTTGGGTTTGCTGTTAGATTTATGTAATAAGAAGGATCTAGTTAGGCTACCCATATGATTTTGTTGCTCCCTGTGAGCAGCAATTTTCTTGTGGAATCGCTTTTCCACCATTTGTGCAGCATCAGCTAGAATGGAGGAGGGTTCTTCCCAAAAGTTTATCAGGGCCAGGTCACTCCAGAATTTTTTGACAAAACCCAACTATTTTATTTTTGCAGACAATTGCATTCTTAATATCTCTGCAAGCCCATCCCTTAAGTAATACAGCTCACAGATACTCCAAATACGTAGCCAGTATAATAATGGTCTCAATGCAGCCAATTCTGCTATTTCAATAGTGCCTAGACTCAACCGTAGTGGCACTAATGGCGAGCCCCTACCTAAGCCTGTGAGGACTCTAAAAAAATTATTTTCAGCAACACTCAACATGTCTATATTGCAATGACCCAATAGCTAAGCTTCATATTGAGCTGCACCCCTTGCTTGAGACCTGTACATTTCCATGCCAGGAAGAATAGGAAACCAAGTGTCCCTTTTAGCAGATTTACATACAGCCCATGCTCTATATTTAACTGTAATTGAGCTTGTAAAGATCTGCGGTCCCAGGAACCAGATTCCGCCAGCCGAATTCCCAGATAGTCAATCTCCCCAACACTTTCCAATGCTTCCTTTCGTATACTGATAACACCCCTCACCCTACTTCTCCTAGAGTATGCAATGAACTTGGTTTTAGTGGTGTTAATATCAAGGTCAAACTCCGAACAGAACTGACTGAAGCCTTCAATCAAGTTTTGTAGACCACTCTTAATTTTGGCCAACAGAAAGGTGTCGTCAGCAAAGAAAACTCCTGGGATTTTATGTCCCATCAAGGTAGGGGAGTCATTAACATAATCAAGCAAATATCTGCCACAATTGTTGCTGTATAGGAGAAAGAGCAAGGGGCTAAGACGCAATCTTGGTGCACACCTTACTCAACAGGGATAGCCTCAGTCATTCCCCATTTGTACCAGACCAGTCCCTAGCAAAGTTCCCCTCGCGGAGAAGTATAACTATATGTAACTGATTTAAAGGAATCCCCCCCCCCTTGGAGAACCTCCCACAGTTTCATTCTGGGGACCAAATCAAACACAGCACGAAGGTCGATAAGTGCCACAAAGAGATCACCCCTGCTATATCCACGATTTTTCACTTAACCAGAAGAAAGCAGAAAACCTGGTCAATAGCAGTAATTTTGGATCTGAAACCTGCCTGCAGGCTCGAAAGAACTTGGGGGCATATTATCAAGCGGCAGCAATAATTATCGCTGGCCGCTCTTAGCGAGAAATTATTTATCACCGGCTATCGCTGGCAATTATCGCCATGCTATCGCTGTATCAACAACGCATAGCGCAATGGCGATAAGTTTCCAGCAATAGCGGTATTTTCCATGGAACATCGTTGTTTTTTCAGCGATGTTCCATGGAAAACGGCGATAACCTTGCTGATACGACTCCTGTGGTCGTATCAGCATAATCCACCCCCAATGGTAAGTATATTTAAGTCAGCATTTTTGCAGACGTTAGTTTTGGCGAAAACCGCGGTTTTTGCCAAAAACTAACGTCTGCAAAATGCGTGACCTCCTTGTAAATATCGCGATGTGCACATCAGCGATAATTTACAAGAGTACTGCCTAGTGACGCCCACTTTGCATCTCATTAGAGATGCAAAGCGAGGCGTCGGAAAACGGGTGCTAACATGCGCTAATGCATGTTAGCATCCCCTTGTAGATAAGGCGATGTCATTTTCGCCGCTTTTTTGGCTTTTAAAGCCGAAAAAGCGGCGAAATGGCCCTTGATAATATGCCCCTTGATTTCCATTACACCAATCCAAATGTCGTTCTAGCACCTGTTTGGTACTTTTGTAGTTTATCTATAAGGCTGATTAGGTGATAATCTGAGGGGGTTCTGGGATACCTTTTCTTGAAAACTGGCACAATCTCGGCACCCTTCTATGATATCGG
Source organism: Calotriton arnoldi (assembly GCA_963921515.1). Lineage (NCBI taxonomy): Eukaryota > Metazoa > Chordata > Amphibia > Caudata > Salamandridae > Calotriton > Calotriton arnoldi. The sequence goes on from CAWUFW010001565.1 coordinate 2,584,055, forward strand.
CATAGCCTCCCCAGCCACAATTGCATTGGAAACAACATTAATGTGCGGACCCCATACAGAAATATCTGGTTTAAAAAGATTGTCAGGAATCTTATCAAACCCTGGTACCTTTCCTTGTTTATAAGAAGCTATTGCATGAGCAGTCTCCTCTAAAGAACAAGCATTGGCATAGCCAATAGGTCTCGCCTTTGTGACCTTATAAGTGTTTAGCCATGCAACAATTGTGCTGCATAACTGACACCTGGTTAAACACATATACGGTCCCAAAGGCGAGACCTATTAGCCAATAGGTCTCGCCTTTGGGGCCTTATAAGTGTTTAGGCAGAGCTATTGGTTTTGCCAATGTTTTTAAGAGCATTGTGGCTGCTGTGCAGCATGTTGAAAAGTTATAATAAAAAGACTTATAAGCATTTTTGTTACTTTATATATAACTAAGACGACATTATGTACAACTGAATGACCCAATTAAAAGAATAAACATAAGAAAGGTCTTGTCGTTTATTTTGTCGTTGCAATGTTGGCAACTTCTTCCTGCCTATTCTAATGTTGAGGTGGTGCTTAGTGATGCTGAGGTGGTGTTGAATGATGTTGAGGTTGTGCTTAGTGATGCTGTGGTGGTGCTGAGTGGTGTTGAGGTGGTGCTTAGTGATGCTGAGGTGGTGCTGTGGTGGTGCTGAGTGATGCTGTGGTGGTGCTGAGTGATGCTGTGGTGGTGCTGAGTGATGCTGTGGTGGTGCTGAGTGATGCTGGGGTGGTGCTGTGGTGGTGCTGAGTGGTGGTGTGGTGGTGCTGTGGTGATGCTGAGTGATGCTGTGGTGGTGCTGAGTGGTGCTGTGGTGGTGCTGAGTAATGCTGTGGTGGTGCTGTGATGCTGTGGTGGTGCTGAGTGATGCTGTGGTGGTGCTGAGTGGTGTTGTGGTGGTGCTTAGTGATGCTGTTGTGGTGCTTAGTGGTGCTGAGTGGTGGTGTGGTGGTGCTGAGTGGGGCTGTGGTGATGCTGAGTGATGCTGTGGTGGTGCTGAGTGGTGCTGTGGTGGTGCTGAGTGATGCTGAGGTGGTGCTGTGGTTGTGCTGTGGTGGTGCTGAGTGGTGCTGAGTGATGCTGTGGTGATGCTGAGTGATGCTGTGGTAGTGCTGAGTGATGCTGTGGTGGTGCTGAGTGATGCTGTGGTGGTGCTGAGTGATGCTGTGGTGGTGCTTAGTGATGCTGTGGTGGTGCTTAGTGATGCTGTTGTGGTACTTAGTGATGCTGTGGTGGTGCTGAGTGATGCTGTGGTGGTGCTGAGTGGTGCTGTGGTGGTGCTGAGTGATGCTGTGGTGATGCTGAGTGATGCTGTGGTGGTGCTGAGTGGTGCTGTGGTGATGCTGTGGTGATGCTGAGTGATGCTGTGGTGGTGCTGAGTGATGCTGTGGTGGTGCTGAGTGATGCTGTGGTTGTGCTGAGTGATGCTGTGGTTCTGCAGAGTGATGCTGTGGTGGTGCAGAGTGATGCTGTGGTGGTGCAGAGTGATGCTGTGGTGGTGCAGAGTGATGCTGTGGTGGTGCAGAGTGATGCTGAGTAATGCTGTGGTGGTGCTGAGTGGTGTTGTGGTGGTGCTTAGTGATGCTGTTGTGGTGCTTAGTGATGCTGTGGTGGTGCCGAGTGATGCTGTGGTGGTGCTGTGGTTGTGCTGTGGTGGTGCTGAGTGGGGCTGTGGTGATGCTGAGTGATGCTGTGGTGGTGCTGAGTGGTGCTGTGGTGGTGCTGAGTGATGCTGTGGTGGTGCTGTGCTGAGTGATGCTGTGGTGGTGCTGAGTGGTGGTGTGGTGGTGCTGAGTGATGCTGTGGTGATGCTGAGTGATGCTGTGGTGGTGCTGAGTGGTGCTGTGGTGGTGCTGAGTGGTGCTGTTGTGGTGCTGTGGTGGTGCTGAGTGGTGCTGTGGTGGTGCTGAGTGATGCTGTGGTGGTGCTGAGTGATGCTGTGGTGGTGCTGAGTGATGCTGTGGTGATGCTGAGTGATGCTGTGGTGGTGTTGAGTGGTGGTGTGGTGGTGCTGAGTGGTGCTGTGGTGGTGCTGAGAGATGCTGTGGTGGTGCTGAGTGGTGGTGCTGAGTGATGCTGTGGTGGTGCTGAGTGGTGTTGTGTTGGTGCTGAGTGATGCTGTGCTGGCTCTGATTGATGCTGTGGTTGCGCTGAGTGATGCTGTGGTGTTGCGGAGTGAGAGATAGAGTGAAGATATAATGCCCAATTAGAGAGGGTGGTGAGAGAGAAAGAGAGAGAGAGAAAGGGTGTACATAGAATAAAGAGTGGAGCGGGATAGAGAGAGAGAAAGAAGGGGAGAGAGAGTGAATGAAGGTGTTTGAAAGAAACAGATAAAGGGGTGAGAGAGAATGAAAGGCTAAAAAGATAGAGAGGGAGAGTTAATTAAGTAGAGAGAGAATTAGAGAGGGGAGAGAGAGAGAAGGAGAGAGACAATAAGAGTGGGGGTGTGGAGTTTAAATAGAGTGAAGAAGTGACGCGGAAAAAGTAACTAAATATAGCTTTGTGCTTTGCGCGAATAAATATTTTTAAAAAAACAGTGAGAGACAAAAATACTGGTAATTAGGCTGTGACTCCCAATATAAAACAAATAGCGATATAAGGTGAAATCAACCCACCGAAGCAATATTTCTAACTAGACAAAAAAAAGCTTGCATTTCAATGCTAATCGCTGTTGTTTTTCATGTGACTGTAGTCCAGGGCCCTCAGTTGGTAATGTGAGCTGCTGCTGCGATTGAAACATCAGAGTCCAGAGAGTTAATGAGCCATGACGAGGAAATGAAGAGATAGGAAACCCAGATGGCAGCTGCGCGTGCACGCCATCGTGAACTCAAGCTGGTCACCAGCCGAAAGCCAGTGTTTGCACTTCCAAAACCCGCTTACTAAAACTCTCGGCCAGACCAGCGCAAGCGCTGGTGCAGGCCGAGACCTAAAAAACTAATGGGGGCAAAAGGGAGTTGGACACACAACTGCTTTCCGAGGAGGAAGCAGCCCCATTTGGTTTATAGTTACCAGAATGCAAATTTCCAAAATGGGCAACCCATTCACAGGGCAACGTTTCCCCAACTTCCCCTCCCAACTATATCGACTAAATGCCAGAATTGCTCATGGTTATTATCGGTCTAGGCTTCCAAGAGATCACTCCAGATTGCACTTTCCCGTGCTACTTAGGCTTGTTGTAAGGTGAGTTGATAAGAGGCTCTACTTTCCCTGATCTCCTGAGCAGCACCCTTTTTAATTGCTCACGAGAGCTTGTTCTCTGCCACTCTACATGATTGGGTAAGCCACCCCTTTGAGAGATATAGTCAATCCCAGTAGTTCTTTGAAGAAGACATTTCTAAGCTTTGCAAGTACAATGTTGTGCTCAGTCATAATCAATGCATTATTTCCCCAATTATCAAACATAGTCTCCATATGGGAGGCAAGGGTTAAGTATATTTCAGATGTTAGAGGAAGAACATACTACCTCCCAATTAATGTTTTTGTGATTGCTTGTAACTCCTAGATGGTCATCATGTCCCTCAGACTGTGGGAGAAAAACAAGAGGAGTCAACTGCTTCATTTTGAGTACTGGGGGTTATGGTCACTCTCCTCACACTCTTAACATCATCATATCACCTATTTGACTCCAAAGTCTCACATCGAAGAGGATGTAGTCAGTCAGTCAAACTCTTTATTCGGCTGTATACCAGCCATAAAAGAGTGCATCATAAAAAACATTTCAAAAAAGAGTACTGTAATAAAATGAATAAGATACAAACAATCATGATGATTCCATAACAATAACAATTACAAATATCCAGGTGTCAATCTCTTAAAACAATTTGTCCACAGGCAGGGAACCATAATGCCTGGGTACAAAAATTAATTGGTGGATAAAGAGAGGAACATCTATATACGGTTTCCCTATGGATAGTTATCACTTTCAAATTTCAGGATTAATCATTATAATGTATTAAGTCAACATATGAAGATCTTGAGACCTAGGCTCATATTCCTGATGGTCATTTTCCAGCAATATTCCGGAGCCGGACAGCGGAAGAGATATACTTGTAGACCATAAGGCAAATACATTCGTCTTTTAAAAGCAAAAGATAATATAACGCAGCCCAACACTTTCTAATATTTAAAACTCTTAAGGGTGGTTTTAAAAAAGCACTTCTAGGGTTAATATAAAGTTTACAAAAAACATAAAATGCAAGGTGCTCTTGACTCTGATGTAGTCAATAAAGCTATAATACAACCCTCTTCTAAAAATGCGAGCAGGAGTTGTATCAGAGGATGAACAGCCATTGCAGGCTCGGAGGCCAAGGGTCAAACTAAGTTCTACCACTTGAAGGGAACCCTTAGAGGATTTCTCCTCACTGGTGAAATAGGCTCATGAATCCCCCATATTAGACTCTCAGTACTGGATATATCTTAGATAATACCACTAGGTTCAAAGGTGAGGTTGAAATCTCCAGCCACAAGAACTTAGTTGGACTCCGAATGGGCTTCCAATATTTTATCCAGCAGATGGAAAGTCAGAGATTCTTGCTTATGCCCACAACCCCATGTTATGTATGTTAATCAACAGGAGAGGCTTAGTCATCAGGCAAAAAAGAATTAGCACTTGGATGTCTGGAGAGCCCAACTGCAGTTCAGAAACAGAGCAGGATAGAGAGGTATACACCCATATGAGGCTCACACCTGAAGGGTGCCTGGAAGAAGATTTGATAGCAGGGACACTATGTATTTATTTTACTTATTTATTTATAAAGTTTTGAATAGCGCGAACATGACCCTAGAGGGTATCAGAGCGCTTTACATTACAGGGTAGGTAGAATACAGTTGTAAGAATACACACTTGTCACATATATGAGAGTAATATGGTAAAACTGGTATCTAAGGTTGCACATCAATGTAGTAGTCATACAGAGTATCAGAATAATAGGCAGGTAAATAAACAATAAAACATAATGTATGTTAGGGCAGAAACTTGTTCATTAGTATTGTTTTAAGTTCTTTTTTGAATGAAGAGGTAGATGAGATTTGGCGGACATCCGTTGGAAGAGAGTTCCATATCTCGGGGCGATACCCGAGAAGGCTCAGTAGCTCGTTCTCTATTTGTGGAAAATCCGTGGTTTCAGTAGCAGTGAACTTGCACTTCGTGAGGTTCTGCATCCCACTGATAACTCTAGCGTTTTGTGCCAGATATATGGGGGTCTTGAAATGTAAGGCTTTATGAGTCATGCAAGCAATCTTTAGCTGTATTCTTGCTTCGTACAGTAGCCAGTTTAGAGTTTTTAAGGCTAGAGATATGTGATCATTTCTTTTTGTACAGGTTATCAGTCTGGCTGCAGCATTAAGGGAGGCCCTTAGTGTGGCCATATTGTATTTAGGAAGACCAGAAAGAGTGGAGCTTCCGTAGTCTAATCTAGGCAATACAAGGGTTTGAACCACTAGCTTAAATTCGCCTTGTGGTAGGAAGGGTTTGAGTCTCTTTAGTATACTCATCTGGTATTTAGATCCTTTGGTGGCATTGCTGATATGATTATGCATATCCAAGTGTTTGTCTAGTGTGATTCCAAGGGATTTAGCAGACTCAATAATGTGAGGAGAACAGTTGAAAGCTGTTAGATGGTTCATCCAGAGTTCGATCTTGGGAAAGTGATTAGGAGGAGCGATGAGGAGGAATTCGTTTTGGAAGTGTTGAGCTCGAGATGGTTTTCAGTGAGCAAGGTCGAGTTGAGGGAAATTAAGTCTTCTTGGGAGGATACAATTGAGTGTGATCTATATCTTTTGAAGCCACTCTGATACGCCCACATTTCCTGGAATAAAAAAATGTCATAACAATCAATGGATTTGCCCCAGTCAGTTTCACCAAGTTTGCCGCTAATTCCTGCTATATTGCAGCTCAGAATGGCTAACTGGAGGTGCAAGGGAATAGATGGTAAACCATTGACATCTACAGCTTCATCTGGGAATCAGATGTACACGTGCTGTTGTATAAGGGTCTAATCTCACCATAAAGGGCTGGCAAGGGTAGTTTGCTTTGGAGTTTACTTTTGGGTGCGGGATCTAAAAAAGATGGTCCAGTTCAACAGGGCACGATGCATGGAGAGGCTACAGGATTTACATCAGGATGCAGTCCGTCCACCGGTGGGAAGAGAGAAGAAACTCCCATTGGGTCAGGGAGATTCAGACGGGAGCCAGTTCAATCAGCACTGGGGCCCAATGGTCAAAACTGAGGTATTAGTGGCACCGGCGCAAGCCATACCTCAAGTGGCGATAAAAAAAAAAATGTGTGAGGAGTAATATATTTGGCCTAGCCCAATTGGTTGGGGACAATTAATCAATATGTTTTGCACAATGTGAGGAGACCTGAAGTTAAGCATACCACAGTCACCTTCAAAGGTTTTTGGCAAAGAGCCGACCCATCCCACACTTCTGACCATCAAAATATTGGCTGCATCTGATTAAGGTAGACCAGCAAAGTATGCAAACAGAGTAAAATGTTATAATTCCTTCTTATTTTATTGTTTAGGGTGCAAGATGTAATTCATGTATATTTGTTCTTTATGTACATAATGTTTTATTTGGAATGCTCCTGTTCCCTTTCCCCCTCTTTTCTTGCATATTGGTATCTCCCTTTTGTCTCAGGGAGGCTACCTCAGAGTGTTCATTGTGTGGCAGTTGCTGCATTCTTGGTGGAGAGAGTAGACCGGTAATAAAGAGTTCCAACTTACCTTGCTTATGATTCATCTTTTCAACAGTGGCAACGATCTGTGGAAGGGGACAGACGACTCCGGCTCCTCCCCTTTTGATGTCCACTCCACCAGCTCTTCTACGAATTTATTATTACACAATTTCATCATTGTGGACCAAGGTACTGTTTAATTTTTCTTCATTAAGTTCCTGTAAGCATCATTCAGACCTCTTCATCGGATACTCGTTATGCCTTGTCAACATTGTCTGCCTTTGCCTCTTGAACCATCTTTCAGCCCGCCTCACTGAGCAATATCTGTTTAACTTTAAATCACTCAGCTGCTCACCTACCCCTCGGTGTTTCCGTCAGCCTCCGTCTCACTTCTGAGAGACGTCCTCTGGATGGAGTGTTTCGCTTCCGTCTTCCGACGATCCTAAGGCGGGGAACAGGCTTTGAGGGGTGGATTCCTTCATGAGAGGCGGAGTTTCCTTTTGGATAAAAATATAAAGGATCTTGCTACTCCATGACCCTCTGGGAGGGCGGGCCCTTTCTTTACTGAGGTGGAGTCTTCCTCGGTGGGGGCCCCTGCCCCTCCCAGGGGTGTGTCGTTGAAAAGCTGAGGAGAAGTTTCATCGGATCACAGCCCCTGTCTTTCTGGGGTGTGTTCTTCCTGCTACCTCCTCTCACACTCTTCGTTCAACACTGGGGGGCGTTCTGAGGTGTTTCTGAGGCGGAGTTTGCCTCGGACTTTGCTTCGCTGCCTCGGGGTGCGTTTCCTGCCCTCCGTTCCCTCACGCCGTCTACAGCGGGCGGCTACCTTGGCCCCGCAATCTCCTTGAGGCACATTCTTCACATTTCCTGCTTGTCTCATCAGTGATGCGCACACCTTGGAGCAACATAACATTCAAATTTCAGCGTGTCCTACAATGGCGACACGCACACCTCTAAGCTTTGTGACTGAGGAGGGACACATTAAACCAGTTCTATTTAATTGGCGTGTCATTGCGGTGACACGCACACCACGATTTTGCTCTTCTCTACACTTCATGAGGTATATTTCAGGGTTATGCGCACACCTTGTGGCACATACATCTAATTTCCTGCGTGTCTCAATTGTGATACGCACACCTTGGAGCAACATAACATTAACATTTCAGCGTGTCCTACAACGGTGACACGCACACCTCTAAGCTTTCATCATTATCCATTATTATGAATTAAGTGGTACACCTCGTAGCATTCTCTTTTCTTTTCTCCAGCGTGTCACACTACCGTGACACGCACACCTTTGGCTCATTATTCCTATCCACCTGCATTGCGTGTATATATGGTTGACACGCACACCCTGAAGCAATTCTTTTTCTGTGTCTGAGCGTGGCATGTCACGGTGACACGCACACTTTGGAGCATCATTTCAGCGTGTTAGACCACGGTGACATGCACACCTTTCAATTCTTAACAATCCTTTTCCTTCTGGTTGCGTGCCTTATCTCTGTGACACGTATACCGCATTTCCCCCTGCAATTCATTAATATCTTTTCATGCAACGCGTGTCTGATTACGGTGACATGCACAACACATCATTACCACCATTTCGACAATCCTGATTCCCTCTTCATTTTAGTGTGTCCTCCGACGGTGACACACACACTTGTATTATTCAATTTACTCCATCTCAGATTTTATCTTAACTTCAAATTTCACTTTTGGGCATTATATTTGTATGTTATTACTGTTATTATGATGGCAGCTGCAAGCATGTCCCAACCTACACCATTTTTAAATGAATTCGGCGAACCCAGTATTCCGTGGAAGGAATGGGAAAATATTTTTGAATCGTACTTAATAGCGATTGGTGGAGAAAAGTTTAGTTCCATAAGGAAACAACACATACTATTACACAGCTTGGGTCCTCATGGAAGGAAAATATTTGAGTCCTTACCTGAACCTGATAACAGTGATGCTGATGAAGAGGAAGAAGAGGATGCCTACAAGACCACCTTATTAAAGTTACAGATTCATTTTGGTGATAAAATTAATATAGTTCCGGAAAGGCATAAGTTCTTTAGCAGATCCCAAGGTAAACAAGAAAGTGCTTCCACATATATAGCGGTACTCAGAGGACTCAGTAAATTCTGTGAACTTTATGATTTAAATGATTCCCTTATTAGAGATCAACTTGTGCGTTGTACCAATAACAATAAGATTCAAGAAAAGTTATTGCAGAAACAACCCAACCTTCAAGAGGCCATAGAAATAGCTAAGTCAATTGAGCACACATCCATATGCTTAAAATAAATCAAATCTCCTGATCCCAGCGACCAAGTGTCAGAAATTACTAATTTAGAATCAGAGGTTGCAGTTTGTAAAATAAAGAATGACAAATGGCACTCACAATCAGGAGATTCAGAAATGTTTTAATTAAGATGCTTTCGTTGTGGAAGCAATAATCATTTAGCCAATAGTCCCAATTACCAAGCTAAATCCGCCATTTGTAGAAAATGCAACAAAAGGGACCATTTAGCAAGAGTTTGCAAAAGTTTATCAAAGAAAAGCTGGGGGAATGTTGCTCCTGATGAGAAATCCTAAGTTAAGAACATTATTTTACAAGTAAATAATAATTGTAATGTCAATCAACAAAGGTATCCTGAATGCAATGTATTCAGAGATGGTAAAATGGTTAAAATGTTTGCAGACTCATGTTCACCGTTTACCCTGGTTAACTACTCAGATTTCAAATCTATTCTAGGTGAAAACAAAAGTAATTTATGTACAGCAGATATTTCACCCAGTGGATACAATAAGGACCCCATACCTATGAAAGGCATGATTAAAACACTTATATCATTTAAAGATCATTCAACGGTGGGCTAAGTCTACATTGTAGAAGAAGGATCAAACTTACTAGGATGGCAACATCAAAGAGAATTGGGCATCAAACTCGATCCTAACAATCCAGAACAGGTTTTAGCCATAAAACAATCAGGCAATAGTGAGCACATTACTGACAAATTTCCAGAAGTTTTTTCTGAAAAATTGGGCATCCTTACAGATTTCCAGCACAAAATTCAATTGAAATATGATCCCAAACCAGTAATACACAAAACTAGACCTATACCCCACCTTATGTGGGAACCATTAAGAAAAGAGTTGTCTAGATTAGAAAAGTTAGGTATCATACACCCTATTGATTGCTCAGACTGGGTTGCTCCCATTGTCATCGCAAAGAAATACCACAGTGAAGACATTAGGCTATGCATTGACCTACGAGACTTGAACAATAACATCTGGGTAGAGAGACATCCTCTACCTCGCATCCATGAGATGTTAAGCACGATGGGTGAAGCTACATGTTTCAGCGTCCTGGATCTCTCCATGGCTTATCACCAGGTCGAATTACACCCAGATTCCAGACGTCTTACTGCATTCACTACACCCATGGGCACGTTTATGTTCCGCCGCATGCCTTTTGGGCTAGCCTCTGCGGCAGCAGTTTTTCAAAAGATTATGCAACATGTTTTAAAAGATGTCACTAAGACATTAGGCTTCCAAGAGGATGTATTAATTTACGGAGCTACCATTGAGGAACACAACAAGATTTTGAGGGAGGTCCTTTCCAAATTCAAGAATGCAGGACTCACTTTAAAAAAAGAAAAATCCCTTCTAGGTGTTGAAGCAGTAGAATATTTGGGACACTGCATTTCCAAGGAAGGTTTAAACCTAAATACTGCTTACTAGAAGCAGTAAAAGACGCCCCTGCTCCAACTAATAAGGAAGAACTTAAGTCATTTTTAGGGTTAGCTGAATATATGGCAAAATTGGTATCCCATTTTGCGGACTTAACTTCTAACCTTAGCGAACTTATAAAGAACCACAAACACTACCAATGGTCGGCTGAACATCAAACTTCATTCTTGAAGGTTAAAGATGCCATTCTCTCACCATCTTACTTGTGCAATTTTGAACACAATCGCAAAACTATACTCACCACCGATGCTAGCAACAAGTGTTTAGGTGCTACCTTGTCCCAAATAATTAATGGCAAGGAAAGAATTGTTGCTTTTGCCTCACGCACCCTCACAAAATCTGAAATGAACTACTCTGGGGCCGATTCCGATTCGGGCCGGAAATCTCTCCGACCGAGCCGGACCCGGAGAGATTTCCGACCGAATCGGACCCGTGCAGTCCGACCGAACGAGTCCGATGCATTCGTATGCCACCGGACACGAGTCGAGTCGGACTCCCATTGAACTCAATGGGAGCCGGTCGTACAACGCGTACGCGGGCTCCCATTGCCTCAATGGGTGCGAGGCGGACAAGGGCGCTTCTACAGCGAGTACGCCGCGAAGCGCTTCGCGGCGTACACGCACAGGTAGGGGACCCATGGGTCCCCCTGTGTGCGCCTCGCACGGGCACGCGTACAGGGGGTCCGACACGGACCCCCGAGCACGGCTCCGACAGCGAGTTCGAGTCGGACGGCGCGAGTCGGTCGGAGCGGTCGAGGTGCGCATCGTACTTACCCGGCCGGAAAACGTCTCCATTGCGCGGTGCGACCGTGTCCGACCGAGTCGGTCGGAGCGGTACGATCCGGGTACGAGTCGGTCGGAGCGGTCGGGTCGCCCGGACGAGTCGGTCGGCGACTCCGCATCGTACTCGCTCGGCCGGACCCGCGTACGGTTCGGTCGGGAAACAGGGCTCCGAATCGGATCCGGTAAAGCCGAATCCTATTCGGAGCCCTACCGGCCGAGATCGGAATCGGCCCCTCTGTAGTAGAAAGGGAAGCCCTAGCCTGTTTCTGGGCTGACAAACACTTCAAGTTCTTTCTATGGGGCATACAATTCTGCATACGCACAGACCACAAACCCCTGATTTTCATGTTCAATCCCAAGAACACATCTTGCAGCACTCCCTGTATAGCTAGATGGGTATTAGGTTTAGAGAGCTTCTGCTTCAGGGTAGAGTACGTTTCGGGCAATCTTAATTCTGCAGCTGATTTTCTTTCCAGAGCTCCTCTAGATAAGGTGGAACAATTTGAAACCACTGAATATCATATTTTGCAACTTAATTCCTCTACCATCACATCCCAAGAGTGGTTAGAGTGCATGAATAAAGACGCCACCATGAATCAACTCTTAACATACACATTACAGGGTTGGACTAGTTCCATTGGGTCAATCAGTGAAGATACCAAGAAATTCTAGGAAGTCCGTCATGAATTAAACATCAGTCAGAATGTTCTATTAAAGAATGATAAAATAATACCACCAGAACTATTAAGACACAGAATTGTAGACCTGGTGCATGAGGGTCACTTTGGCAGAAGCTTAACCAAGGCAAGACTACATGAACGTTATTGGTTTCCCAACATGGACTCAATGGTAGAAGACAAAGTAAAAAACTGCCAAATTTGTGCTGTTAGAACTGGGGGTCTCTAGTTGGCAGAGGTAGGTACCTTTGTCCAAATAGGGACCCTTGCTTCTAGTCAGGGTAAGGGGGATACACTACTAAAATAACCCCTGCTCACCCCCTTGGTAGCTTGGCACGAGCAGGCAGGCTTATCTCAGAGGCAGTGTGTAAAGCATTTGTGAAAACATACAGTAATACAGTGACAATACTACAGATGGACACCACACAGGTTGTAGTATAAAAATAAGTATTTTTATATAGACTTAACACAAGACCCAAACATCCACAATACACTATGAAAAATATGACTGTCAATGGTAGAAAATAGTTCAGTTCAAATGTAGGTGATAAATGCGACACTCTACGTTCAATGTACCTTTGGGTGCGTAACGCGATCCTTATACGCAAGAACGGTGATGCGTCGGTTCCTTGCTCCGGGGGAGGTGATGCGTTGGTTCCCTACTGGTGCGTAGGGGACGATGATGCGTCGGTTCCTTAACGGAGAGGAGGTGATGCGTCGGTTCTTCACCGCGTGGGGAGGTGATGCGTCAGTTTCTTACTGCGCTTCTGTGGTGATGCGACCAGCAACGTCTCGATGCGATGACGACCCGGTGCAATGAAACAAAGTGGCGTCTTCCTCTTGATGCGACAACGAAGGGGGCAATGTGTGCACGCCCGACGGGTGTGCAGCGACTCGGTGAATCTTCTGAGCTGCGACAGGCCCTGCGACAGCCTTCTCCGGTGATGCGACGGCGTCTGCTGCGACGGCGACACTCTTCTCCGGTGATGCGAGGCGCTTCGGTGATGCGATGGCGACAGCGGCGGCACGCTTTCTCGGCGATGCGACGACAACTGCTGCAGCGGCGAAACGCTTCTTCTTTGTGAGTCGCGCTTCCAGCTCCCAGCGACACGCGGTCTCTCAGAAGGCCCAACACAACAGTAGGCACTTCAAATTCCCAGCAAGGGAATTCAGGGGAGCTGGTTGGTGAAGTCTTGTGTCCCTGAGACTTCAGCAGGAGGCAAGCTCAATCTTCAAGCTCTTGGAGATTTTCTGCAAGATGATGAAAGTAAGCACAAAGTTCCTTTCTCCTTTCTTTGGCAATCAGGCAACCACTGCAGGCCAATCCCTCAAACAGCACACAGCATAGGGATAGTCTCCTCCTTCAGTTTCTCTGGTTCTTCTCCTCAGCAAAGGTTCTTCTTGTTTCCCAGAAGTGATCTAAAATCTTGGGGTCTGGGTCCCAATATTTATACTAGCAAATCCTTTGTCCTCTGAAGGCAGAGGGTCCTGTACCTAGTCAAAACCAGTTCTGGGTGCATTCTGCCAGTGCACACCTTCTTCCTTTGTCAATGTGGGCCAGGGACATCAGACTCACCACAGGAGGTGGAGCCAGCATTGTGGAAGGCAGGCACAGCCCTATTCAGGCCCAGGTGCTACTCCTCCCACCACTCTACATGCAGATAGGTCTATTCAGCCCTTTGCTGACTCACCCTGTCTCCTGGAGTCCCCCAGCCCATGTCACTCACAAACCCAGACATACAATACACCAGCTACCTGAGGCAGGCTGGATGGTTAGGCAAGAAAATACCTACTTTCTAAAAGTGGTATTTTCAAACACAGAATGTTAAAACCAACGTCACTAAAAGATGTATTTTATCATTCTGACTTCAGGCATACTAAATTCGTTTTTCTACCATGTTCCCTGGGTCAGTTAGGATTATAAGATGTTATAATCAAACTGCCCATTCTGGCCTATGGGAACAGGTAGCCTTGCAATAGTGAAAAACGAAATTGGCTGTAATTCACTATCAGGACATGCCACACACAATAGGCATGTCCTACCTCTTACATACAATGCACCCTGCCCACAGGCCTACCTTAGGGGTGACTAATATGCAGGAAAGGGAAGGTTTGGGGACTGGTAAGTGGGTGCACTTACCAAGTCGACATGGCAGTACCAGACTGCACACAGGCTCTGCAATGGCAGGCCTGAGACACACTTTACAAGCTGCTCCTGTGGGTGGCAGAACCAATGCTGCAAGCCCACCAGCAGCAATTGATTCACAGGCCCTGGGCACAACCAGTGCACTTTACTAGGGTCTGACAGTGAATCAAATAGGCCAAACATGGAGTCACTAATCCATACATCAATTTACCATAGGGAGCACTGAATAGCAGTGGCAAAGTGCCCAAAGCATTTAGACCATCAAAAACATATCAACAACAGTGGAGGCATAGCGAAAAAATGGAAGGGAGACCCACGCCAAGGATGCCAGGTCTAACATGTGCCAATAGTGATTAATCTAAAACAACCCGTAAAACACCCATCCCTCCTGTTTCCATCCCAGATAAGCCATGGGAGAAGATTGCCTTGGACATAATTGGTCCCATGAATCAACAAGCATTTGCAATGCAAACGGTCTAGCCTTTGGGACCTTATATTTATTTAGTTATGCAGCACATTAGTCTGGATGCTGAAACATCTACTGTTTTTCAACATGGAGGGAAAGTAAGCACCAAACTGTGTGACATGCCAGGTATGGGAACACATGGAGAGAAATATTGCCTTTTAGCAGGAAATGGTATAGTCCAAAGCTCTGTTTTTAATATAATATCAGGGCATTCAGTGGTCATATCACTGAAAATACATGATTTCAAAAAAATATTATTGTTTACGGGTGCTCGTGGAAGAGAAGTTCTATGGACTGGAATCTAGACAATGCTAAAGTGATTAGCTAGAGTTCCTCAGCAGAAAGCAATACACCTGGTAAACAAGCAACCTGGGGCACAAACGTGAATGCAAGGTCTATCAAAAGGACACTCTTTCCCCAAGCCAGCTATTTCTGTAATTCTGCAGTTAGGTGTTTATTTTACCCCCCGGCCATTAACATTCGTCCTGAAAACCGCACAATAAAGCAGATTCATACGAATTACGCTGTAACAAAACACTAGGACTCAGAAACCAGCACCATTCTAAAATCCATTAGCATTGTAGTTACCCAAACGCATTATACCTTTATGTAAATTGATGTATCCGATGCATTACTCCAGAATAGCTTTTGTTACATTTTTAGCCCCTGCACTAAACACCAAGGCACCATTTCCTGCCTTTTAACTCTTTCCCCGACTTTTTTAATAGCTTCAGATTTTTTTAAGCACGTTATGCGCTGCCTGCCCCCAATTGTGCTTTTGAAAGGTAAATATATGATAAAAGGAAACGTTAGACCGGCAAAAGCGTCCAGTAACCCCATTAGCCAAAGCTCTTAAGGACAATGGTGTTACGTTTTAAATTCTGAATTCATGCTTTTTCAGAATAAGGACTCAAACTATTTTGCCTACCAGTATTGATGCCATGTGACTCCTACACCTTGTAGGCCTCTGTTTTATGTAACATTTCCTATACACTGATTTACACACATATGATTGTCTCTGTGCAATGTGTGTGTGATTTAAAGTGCTCTGACACCTTACACTGCTATGAGTGGTGCTATAAAACTAAATGAATCTGAGAGACAGTGGTTATGGAGACTTGAGGGGCACTGTTAAAGGGTGCTAGTGAGGGAATCCATGGCTGAGGTGGTCATTGCGGGGGGGGGAGGGCGCCAACAAACATTGTCGCACAAGGCGCCACCAGTGTTAAAGCTGGCCCTGTTTGAAAATTAAGTGCTGGTGCTGAGCACCAGCAAACCCCTGCTCAAATTAAGCACTGCTGCTTGAGTTTAATGACCCCTAAATAGCTCTTCACCCACCCCCCACACCCCCACCCCGAATCAGCAGCAATATGTTCTGGCCGACACACAAAAGCTCCCCACAAAAAGGCCGCCTCTGTTAGGATCTCTGAAAGTGTTCCAGAGATGCTTTTAAACATGTGGCGTTAAGTTAAGACACTCCAGCCTACGGGTGCCACGTGATACCAAACGTGCTGACATTATCATCTCTCACTTTCTTTCTCGTCCTGAGGTCTGCCGTTGCTGTGTGAGGCAGCATATATTGGTTAAATTCGAAACCTCTAGTGAATTAAGTAGGCCAGGCTTCCAGTGTGGTTATGTGAGATGCAGACCTCAGAAGGATGAAATGCTGATTGGACCCAAGAAGATTTGAACCTGCGACCTGAATGTCAAGCACATATCCCAACAGCTGACACAAGCCTGCCCTGAGCCACCAGCCTCAGCATTGCATGTACAGCTAGTGCTGTTTGAATAGAAGGGGTTTTACTTCGATGCAAAGAGTGCGCAGGTCCAAAGTATGTCGTATACAACTAACCAATTCCAGGTACCGTTAGCTCCCTCGGCCTGCACTGCCCGCCACCTGAAACCAACCCACAGCCAATGGGCCAGCACTTCCCCTCGGAGGACATAGGCAGCCAAGAACCTCTCCCACAGGCCACACATAACCTGCCGAAGTCGATCAACCCCCAGCTGTTGGACCAGAACAGACCTCGAAGGACAACCTGAGGGAGTCAAAAGATACTCTGGAAACTCAGATCACAATTAGGACCTAAGATTGTCTGCCATGCAACACCAGCCATCACCTATGCACCATCTCAGACTACGCTTCGTGTTGAATCACAGCAGTGGAAGTGACATCACAAACTCCTTGACCCTAACAGTGTCAGAGTTGACTCATGATCCCACTGTATGCCCCTCGTCAGTGCTTTAAATGGAAAAATAGAAGTGCCTGCTTGTTTCTGAGAAGTGCCGGTACTCTCCAATTAAAAGTATTACGGCTGTCTTGAGAAGTGCAGGTATTCTTCCTCGCAAAATAAAAAAAGGTGCCAGCGGCATCGGCCCATTTAAAGCACTGCCCCTCGCGTCAGACTTCTATGTTCTGTCGAGGGTCAAGAAGTGACAACTACAGAACGCAATGATGTGTCTTTGAGCGCCGTTTACTTCCTCACCCTGCCGCTGCCAGCTTGGTCACTGTCCGAGTCAGACCAGCCCGCGGCCCGTGGACCAGCATTGTACCTCAGAGGGTGACTCAGCACCACCAATCAAGCCTCAGCTGTTGAACCGCCTCAGCAGCCACGCGCTCAACTCCACGCACTGCAGGCAAGTCTAGAGCACTCACCTCTTGCTGTCCCTTTGATTAATCCTCGACACCGGCCGACGATGCTACAATGCCCTGGAAGCCACAGAAGTGCTGCCCGACGACTCTCCCCCACACCGCCCGTGGCTGTTGGCGGGGGTGGCTCAGAGGGATGTGGTTAGTTGCTCAAAATTCAGCGTGCAAAGCGAGATTAAACAAGCACTTGCAGTGCCATAGGAGTAGGCAGGAGACAGCCGCGATGCAGCCAGCAAAGCAGGCGGGCGGTAGCAGAGCTGTGTGCTGGAGCTGTCCAGGGGAGAACAGGGTGCAGCTCCTAGTCGGCCATGCATCACAGACGCTTCTGTGATCTTTGCAGATTCCCAGATCAACCGAGTTGCACATCCCACGTGCGCTGTGCAAAGGTGGTAGCTCTGCCGGGGCAGCTCCTGAACCCGCCCCGCCTCTGAGTACAGAACAGAAAGGCGCGAGTGCGGTATAATAAAGTAAAAAAACCCCCATAATAAAACGTAATAATTAAAAAGAAAGCCATACCAAAGAAGAGTAGTCAGTCGGGTGATCTGCGGGTGAGGAGGACAGAGTGGAACCCACCGCGCTTCACTTTGTCCTGTTTCGTTTCGCTGCTTGTGCTGTCTCTGCCTTCCGCCATAAATTGGCCCGTGTATGACGTGTAAAGACGTTGTATGCGCATGTGTTCTGGACAGGATAGAACAGGTCAGGCAAAATATAGTGCGAACTCACGCAGCCAATCCCAGGAGAAAACAAGCATTTACAAATGCAATAGGACTCGTATTTACGCGAGCCCTATTGCATTGTAAACAAAAATGTGGACGTTCAAGAAGGCACGAACGGGAGTGGGTGGGGGGCTGGTGGTGAGCAGAGAACTTACGGACTGTGGGAGGGAACGGGGGGAGGCAGGGGAACAAAAGAGTTTTAAAAGTAAAGGGGCCGATAGCTATGGAAGGAGAAAAATGACGACATGGCTGTCAGGAGGCGGGATTAAGTTGCCGAAAACCAATCAGATTGCAGCATTTAGGATTTCGGCCAATCAAGAAGATAGGCGGAAAGTGGGCAGAGCTACCCCCGCTATACTGTATACAGCATCTCTTGACGAGACAGCGCATGCGCTGTCTAGCCGAGACCTAAAAAGGAGTGTTGAAAGATTTTGCCTTTGTCTTAATAGATTACCAATCACACTGGACTGTTATGAGGATGGTCAGTCAAATTACCACTGATTCCCTCATCCAGTTTCTCAAAGACACATTTGTCACGGAAGGTATTCCCTCCACCATTGTCACGGACAATGGTGTTCATTTTACTTCGTCTGTCATGACAGAATTCCTTAAAAACTTAAATATTGGCCATTTCAAAACACCCCTTTATTGTCCTAGAGCCAACGGCCTAGTAGAAAGGATGATCCGCATGATTAAAGAATGCATACCATTAGCATGCACAAACAAGATTCCTGTAGAACTAGCTGTACAAGAAATGCTAAGGGCATACCACACCAAACCAAACCAAGTCACTGGTATTTCACCTTTCACTGCCCTTAAAGGAAGAAAACCCTGCACGAAGTTCTTCCCCAACTGGTTGGGTGGTGGTGCTAGTGTATTGCGCAATATACAGGCCACCAGAGATAAGATCAATGCACACCAAGCTAAGTACAAATCACATTATGATCACAAACATGGCACTAAAATTCCACAATGGGTTGTAGGACATTGGGTGGTTGTCAAGAATCCTAAGATTAGTAATATCGACTCCAAGTTTTCCAAACCTATGCACATCACAGCGATCAAAAGTAATATGGCCATCATGAGTAATGGCCAAACCTGGAGCATGGACAGATTGTCTAGATCTCATACTATAGCTGATGAAGTGTCCAATCACAGACTTACCACCACTGTTCCACACACATACCCTACTCACAACTCTTCTATAAATCAGAGGATCCGCAGTGTACCTGCTTGGCACCAAGACTACAACATGTCCAAGTGACCTTTTTGCATCTGTTATCACCTTTAACCTTTTCACTCCTTTTACTCCTCTTGTTGTTTGCTTATTGTTTAGGAAGGAAGATGTGTTATAATTCCTTCTTATTTTATTGTTTAGGGTGGAAGATGTAATTCATGCATATTTGTTCTTTATGTACATAATGTTTTATTTGGAATGCTCCTGTTCCCTTTGCCCCTCTTTTCTTGCATATTGGTATCTCCCTTCTGTCTCAGGGAG
Organism: Calotriton arnoldi; assembly: GCA_963921515.1. Classification (NCBI taxonomy): domain Eukaryota; kingdom Metazoa; phylum Chordata; class Amphibia; order Caudata; family Salamandridae; genus Calotriton; species Calotriton arnoldi. The sequence continues at coordinate 2,603,444 of CAWUFW010001565.1, forward strand.
GCTACCTTAGAATGTTCATTGTGTGGCAGTTGCTGCATTCTTGGCGGAGAGAGGAGACCGGTAATAAAGAGTTCCAACTTACCTTGCTTATGATTCATCTTTTCAACAGAAAACCTTGTTCTTCAATTGGAAAAATTAATCATCCAAACCAGCAGCAAAACAGAGCACATTAGATAGCACAATCACATTTGGGCATTCATCAGGGGTCAATGATCTTAGGCATCCCCACAACCCCACCTCCTTCCCTTCCTCTTCCCCTTATCCCACCCAATAGTGTTATAAACATCCTTGCCTGCTCACACAGGGCCACGCTAGGTTGTTTAACAAGCATGCTATTTAAAGGATGACTTCCTGCTGCCTCGGCGGCAGTGGACAATAATAAGGTGGTCAAGGAGCTAGATACAGTGTCCACAATGTTGGGAACGAAGGATCGCACCATCACTGGCTGCTGAGAAGCAGGAAGTGAGTTATTCTTGTGTAGCTCCAATTCAATTGCCTCAAGGGTTCATCATATATTGGTTCAAGTGTTCCCACCAACGTCTCTAAAAATGTATTTCATAAGTCTTTCAGTATGTCCATTAGTTTGTCATTTTCCACTACCTCAGTGGTTCTGCAAAGGCAAAAAGTGGAAGGGTGCAGCTTCTTTGATTTGGTTCCTGCTTCAGCACTCTTCCTTTTACCCACTGCGCCCCTAGTTGAATCACCGCACAGTTGAGATTGAAGTTGTGGCTCCACCGACTCCAAGGAAGGAATGCTAGCAAGTGTATCTGGAGCGCCGGTCCCCAAGTCTGGATAACTGGGCCTCGCTTTTTTATCAGCAGTTGATACAACCGGTGAGACCAGAAGTGCACAGGGGCATGTGGAAGAGGGGGAGGAGAGACAGACGACGTTCGGCTAGCTCAATTTCTTTGTTAATGACTCCAACTGCCCTCTGCAAAATCCCATCAAGAGTGGTACCAGGGGCGGCTTGAGGAGGACTTTCCAAGGTCTTAAGCATCCCCATTTTGAAGGAAAATTAAATATAAGATTTTTTTTAAAGTAGCCAACGATCCCTAGTGTATTTCGAGATGGAAACAGGGTAGCCCAGCCCAGCCTCCTCCAGGCAGTCTTCGCCCAGACAGACGCCTGAACACATCCACGCACGTCCCATGTGTTTTCAGCACTAAGAAGAGCTGCAGCAATGTTCCAACCCTCCTCCTGAGCTCACCAAGGGTAAATGTATTGTTGGGGGTGAAGTACCCCCTTCACCAGCAGCCAGGGCTTTAAGTGGGATGAAAAAACTGGGGGGTCTTTCAAAGGGGCGTGGCCAAAGTTATTAAGGGCGTGGCTTAAAAATATGTAAGCTAAAAATCTGTGCTTAGAATAGTGTACCGCCCAACTTGTATTTTGCTGTTTCTGTCATTGCATCCACATATATGATACAACAAGTAACATCATACCTACAAAAAGTCAGGACTATTGGCTTTGTCAATGGTTGTTAGTTGCATAAGATAAATAAGTAGCAACTATGGCTTGTATATAATATTCAAAAAGCTTCCACTTAACACCACGACGATGTCGCTGCTCCTGCGTTTCAAAAAGAGAAGGGAAATCCAGAGAGAAAATGACTCTCTTTAAAGGATTTCCCTCGCCCTACAACGCTCACCTGGCATGACGTCATGCCGTAACTTCTCCATTAGTGAGAAGTGAGCAGAGTGAACACGCGCACATCGACGTGCCTGCTGTCACTGCAGCCCGGAAAAAAACGAACCGCCTCTGCCAGGGCACAAAACAGAGCCCGATAGAGACCCGTTTCGAGGTCTCCTTTAAAAAACTGCCGGTGCCCAGCACCGGTGAGACCCGGCCCACTTAAAACCCTGCCAGCAGCAGACATAAGCGTTCCGAACCCTGGGTCTTCATGTTTCAATAAGCCCTGCAGCAATGCTCCACCCCCTGACCCCTCCTACATATAATGTGGGAGGGGACCATCAATAGCTCCTCCCACCTTGCACCCCCAGGGGTCATAGATTGAAATCCACAACCGTAAAAAACCAACTATTATGACAAGAAATAAGCAAGGGAGCAGCTAAATTACCAACAAGAAGATACCAGGAACATCCAGCGAACACCCTGAAAATCAAGAGACACTGAACAAACTGATGGTAACTCAATCATTGCTTGAGGATAACACTTTATTTATTCTCTACGCGTTGTCACGCTTGAATGCTACCTCAAAATTACAGAACGCTCTCTCCTAAACCCTAACTAGAGGCCTCAGGTTTCTCTATTAACCTAAAACAAAAGGTTACGAGTCACCCGTTTGGGAATCTCCCTCCACTAGACTCCGCCCTGCATGATTATAAATATCAGAAGACGCAGTTTGTGGCTGTGTAGGACGAAGAAAGAAGATTGAACACATTTATTGTGGAGTCGGAGCGCCCTCCAGTGGCAAGCATTTGTAGCGATGACTATTCGTTTGTGCAGGTAAACAACGACAGCGTATTTCGACCTGAAGGATACAAGAATGATCACCTGCCGCTTTGTAAATTTTCTGTCGGAGGTGGAAGCTGTGATAACAAATCCCAGAAACCCCTGGCGAGGGGAAGGGCCAGCTTCAGACACAGAGGCACTATGATTTCATTACTGTAACCAATCTGGACGATAGAGAACCTGCGTGGGGTTGCTTGTCTTGAATTTTATGAGGACGCACCCTCAGGCACACAAGAGCAGTCTTGTATTAATGACTTTTAATCAATAAGTGTAATTGAGAATTTGTACCGGTTTACTCACTTTGCACTTTATGGAGATGTAACTGTCATCTTAAAGACACAATTTTTTTTTCTCAAGGTATTTTGCCATTATACTAGTGTATTAAAGTATTGTGTTATGTTGTAATGATTTTAAATAATTCTTCAATAAATTATCCTAGTATATTGTGGGGCATATTTATCAAATTATCATGCAGTGCAGCATGCCACCTTGCTCGTAAGGGAAGGAATACATAATGCGTCACATTCCTGTCATTTCCCAGCGCAGGCGCACAATGTGCGATAGCGCCAACGCAAGCACCCTTGCACCATGGTGCAATCCTCTGAGGCATTTTTCTCTTTTGATGTGTGCTTCAGAATGCAGCACAGATAGAAAGAGGAAGTAACAAGGAGAACAAAATATATTTCCCTTTTTTGCAACTCCCCTGGGGAGGAGTAGCATTTTTATGCATTCCCAGGTCTACCAGTCATGGTAAATCTGTGAAAGCACCAAAATCTATGGGTGGATGTGTGGTACCGCCCACGCTCCACCCATGGAATGCCTCCCTGGGGCAGAGTAACGCAACACAGCGTTTTGCGCTGTGTTGCGTTACTCTAGAATGATCAAACTACGCAAGGCCACGCAAGGTGACCTTGTGTGGCTTGATAAATCAAACTTAAAAGTCGTGTCGCACTTGTGCCGCTTCGCTAGTGCAAAAGAGACACAAACCTTTCATAAACTTGCCCCTCTGTGTTTAGCTATTGGGCTTAGCTTTGTTTTATTATAATGTGTATTTATCAATTTATTAGCACGGCCAGCATGACATTTCAGCAGCAATGTTGTACAAAATGCCTTAAACAGTATATAACATACCAGGCTGAATAACACAAATCTGAATGAGTGATTACGTTTTTGTAAAAGGATATGATTCAAGAAAACAAAGCGATGTTACGTGGGGCAGTTTCACAATAGACTCATTGTGATACATTGTACGTCCTTGGATTATGTTTCACTCCAGTCATTTGACATGGTTCCTCCGGCTAGTCTTAAATGCTTTGTAATGGGGGAATGGATTAGATTTAAGGTGTAGTGACATCCAGTGGTGAGGAATTAGAATATTGTGAGATCAGAAACTGGCTGCTGACAAGCTGGTTCAAGTCTTGGCTGGTGTATACTAAACTCCTGGTGGGTGGGGACAACACTTTGAATTCTATTGTCAATATCTTCTAAAGGGTCCTCTTTTAAGGAGGAGTCCTGCAGCAACTTGGATAAGGTTCTTGCCCATTGCACAGTAGGAAGGAGGAATGCTGGGGCAGGGGCACTCACAGGTTGTTTGAATACTCTACTAACGAAAAGTTGATTTCCTCTAGTTTAGTCCACAGTATAATATCAGTCACAATGCACTAAAGGTACTTTGAGAGTCGGGAAGTCTTTCCCACTCACATCGTGCTTTTTGTGAACCATTCCAAATCACGAAGAGGAGACTGAGTGAAAGGGGGACCCCCTCATCTTCGTGATTTTAATGCAATGTATCAATGGGTTACAACTGCAATTTTATTTGAAGAAAAACCTTCACCCGACTGAGGGTAGCATCTGATTTGCAAAGAGGAGCCTGTGCCCATGGAATACCTTCCAAATGATAGTGGGGGCCCACGGGGGGGACAGACAGAGGTCCATGGCACCACTGCATGCTTCTCCCAGTGTCATTCCCTCCGTGTGAACATTTGTTTTAAAAACAACTCTGTTATTTCCAATACATGGGTTGTTTTTAAAAACAATTCACAAGCCAGAAATAAGAATGCAGTCATATGGCAAAATGCCTGCTGTGTCACACATATTTCTGTTGTGGGAGGTTTAGGATCTACTGCTAACGTGTATTTTCCAATGTAACTTGTTAGTATATCAGCTTATCATAAAATGAAGCCCTGTTCACAATCCAGCCAGTGTGCAAAATACCCCTGACTGGTTGCAGTCTGGACTTAGTACTTCGCGGCCTAGGTGTGGTGTCTGGTGCAAAGAAGAGGGAGGACTTCATCTTTAGGGACCTGAGGGCCGTTCAAGCAGTGAAACATTCTGAGAAGAAATTTTGAATGTTGTTGGCGTAAAGATCACATGCAAAGTCAAAAAGAGGGCTATCCTCCAGGCAGATGGTGACGAAAGAGAATAGGATAGGACCTAGGACTAGCCCTTTAGGGGCCCCAACAGGTAGAGAGGCTAGTAGGGGACTCTTGCATCCCACTTCACTGTGACAGAAAAGTCAAGTAGACACTTGGAAAATCATTGTAGAGCCAATGGCATGGCCAAGGAAAGGAATATGTTGTAATCTACAAATTCAAATGCTGCAAAAGCTCAAGAAGACTGAGGACAGAAGATGGTTTATTGCAGTGAGAAGTTGGTGATATCAGAGATTGTGGGTTCATTGAAGCGCAGAAGCAGAAGCTACACTTCAAGGAGAGACAAGGTTAGGAGCAGGACAGGTCCTGAGGCAGTTTAAAACTGGGGGTCAGATTTATCAAGGGCATACGTTGCCTTTACGTCATGCAAGGAGACACAGGGGCAACGCAAGTCCTTAAGTGAGATTTACCTTTGTCACAAAGAGTCATCTTGCGTGGCTTGGCGTGGCATAGTTAATCTGGAGTAACGCAAGCAGAGCCAGTCGCTGCCTTGCATTACTCTGTCCTGGGAAGGCGTTCCATGGGTGGATCGTGGGTGTTCCCATGCATCCACCCGTGGTTTTTGGCACAGTACCAGATTTACTAACACGATTAAACCTGGGAATGTGTCAAAATGGTATGCCCAGTAGAGGCATAACAAGCAGAAATATGTCTATTTGTCCTCTTTTTTAATTCTATCTACATGTGTTGCATTCCGTAGCACACATAGAAAGAGGAAAAGGTCTCAGATGATTGTTTTTTCAGGAAGGTGTCTCTTCCTGCACAAAAACAATTCTGGGTGTAGAGCAGGCACCCGTGTACGATGATGCATAAGGGCCTGCCTTGGTACTTGGAAGCCACAAGTGCACCAGTGCAGAGGGAGAGTAGGAATGACCATATCTTAACAGATATGGTGCATTCCCGCCTTCTCCGTTTGATGCAGCGCAGCACAGAAAGCTGTCTTGCTGCGCTGCGCCAAATATTTGTAAATCTGCCCCTAGGTATTACAGCATCTTGCAGAAACAATGGAGTAGGAATTCTGGATGATGGTGGGAGAGGATACACGAGCAGTGGTTTTTTGTAATGTCATAGTTCATTGTTATTGTACATTGTATGCATTCTATAATTTGGCATGCAATTTGTATTATAGATGGATTTATATATCACTGGGATAGTATTAAAGTGTTATGGACTCAACTCATAACATACCTCTTCAATAGGAGAAACCAAGCCACACAGGGCCCCTTTATTGTACAAAACATAGAGTAGACCTGAAACACAACTGACCCACAACCTTGATATAACACGTTAATGGTAGGAAAGAGCTATTATGAACAAAAAGACTTTAATACCAGCACTCGTGAAGTAGAAACCTTTGGACTGGTGGCCCACCCTTTCAAATGTTTTGTAGAAAGGACTCCACCATGAATACAGTCTTTATATTGCTGAACATGTCTGAATATGTCTGAGGTGGATTTTTATGTATTTGATCACACACACTTATGTCACTGCTGAAGGTTGGGTAAAGTATTCTGTTCCCTCCTACATTTAACTGTCATAAAAGAAGATGATAAAGTATGGTATTAATTATTATTATTCTCTATCCACTTTGAATAAACCAATCTCAATCTGCTTGTGCATTAAATATTATGGGAAGGTACAGTGTGGAAGGCATTCTATAACTACACCATTCTCATGAGGTCCAGGCACTTTCCTGCATGGCACAAACACACTCTCACCTCCTAATAAGAGCGCGCTTAACGCTGACATCTTTATTGCACCGGTGGTAGTTGTGAATTTCTGCTCCCAGACGACCCCTCACCACCTCTCATCAGGCAGGACTCAGTCTCTGGCACGTCTACCTGGAGATTGGAAGAGGCTCAGTGGTGGCCAACTTACTTTAGCAGACTGAGGGGCAGATTTACAAGCCCCCTGCGCCACCAGTACATCACTTTTTGTGACGTACTGGTGGCACATTTCACTTCTCCATATTTACAAGGAGAGGAAAAGCCACCCTGCGTGACTTTTCCTCTCCTTGTAAATATGGCCCCTTCACACGCAGCACTTTGCGTGGAAGGGGCGTTCCATGGGTGTTGCTGTGGGTGTTCCCACGCAACACCCATGGAACAAGACACATTTCCAGATTTACGAGGAATCGTAAATCTGGAAATAGCGAGGCGCAACGAGGAGAAATGTTTTCATTTCTCCTCGTTTTTTCCTCTTTCAAAGCGTGCTGCATTCTACAGCACGCATTGGAAGAGGAAAATGCCTGTAGTGATTGTTTTTGTGCAGGAAGGTGCCCCTTCCTGCACAAAAACAATCTCCCCATGACGCAGGCATCCTTGCACCATGGTGAAAGGGTGCCTGCGCCGGCGCATGGCTGCAGTTTGTGCGCCAGCGCAGGTGAGAGCACAGGAATGCAACAGATTATTGTAAATATGTCGCATTCCTGTGCTTCGGAAGTGCCGCAGCGTGGCGCAGCCAAAGGGCTTGCATTGCTGCGCTGCAGCACTTCCTTGTAGATCTGCCCCTCAGTACCTGGAGCCCTGGATGGTAGGGGCCCCTGATCCAGCGGCTTACTAGCAACAGATACTCCACTACCATATACTCACTACAACTCGCTTCCGCTAGCGCTAAGTAAACCACTGGAACTTTAGTTTTTTAATAATCTTCATACCTCAAGATCTAGTTATTACTTCTTTAACTAAACCTTTGCTGATCAAACAGTTCTTTCCTCTGGTCAATGGACCAGTTAGGTGGAACTAGTTGATGGCGATAATTAACATAACTTATTATACATTTAATAAGTAATAAAATAATGACAGACTCGGTAAGCTTTTATATCTTTATCTAAATTAAGGGGTTTTGAACCATCTCAAAGCGTTTCAGTACAAACACCCTCATTCACAAGAGTGCCAATTCAATAATTTTTAATAAACATTTAACAATTCAGATCCACACAATAACTATGCTCAGGAAAAAAGAGGATAGAGAGAGAAGAGCATTTATCAAAACGATGAATTTCATAGTTACCAAAGTATGGTGTGAAGACCAACCCCTGGCCAAAGGGCTGGTAAGGGTCCCCAGGACAGATCAGGAGACAAAGACTTCAGGACAGGAATCAGGACAGGATATTCACCTCTCTAGATACCGACGACTACGTCGCACCCCTCTCTGACACTCTCTTCCTCCTCGTGGTTCTTCCGCGATCTTCTTTCTAACCCACCCAAATTAAGTAGATGGTTCTGCATTCGAATTCTTCTTCAGCGACTCACTGCATCAGCACCAACCCCCCCAGCATCGACAGCATCCCGAACTCTGCTTCTGTGCTTCTTCTCCCGTGTCAAATGCTCAGCTCGGCTTTTCTTGGCTCTGCTTGGTTCGCTCGCTCGCTAAACTAAACTAAACTACTTCAATTATACCTTTTTCTTACCATGTACCACCCATTAATGTTTCAATTTTTACAAAATACTAACTTCTAATTGGACAGGCAAGGGGGGGTGATCATCACTCCATGCTTATACTTCATTTTATTTCTTTAAACCATTGTTTCCAAACTCCTCCCCTCAAACTTTTATTCCGCCCTTCCTTTCCCATACATCTTTAAACTTTATTAATACAAATGTAACAGTTTTCTCGAATAAGTTCCTTCATATGAACTCTTCACCCTCATGTTCCCAGGGCACATCTCCGCCGACCTTGGACGCGTGACAAGTCCTTAGTCATCTTTTCAAACTTCCACATCAGGGCGCATGCGTTGCACCACGTCAGTCTGCTCGACTCAGACAACTTTAACAGGCCCAAATACGCACTAATAATAAAGTCAAAAGGAGAAATGTTATTCTCAAAAATAAATGATTTCACTGTATACCACCAACCTCTACTCTAGCCCATACCATTTATTATTTCTCTTTCTGCATTTGCGTTAGTGTAAACTCAATTTCTAAATTTCAGCAAGCAGGTGCCATGCATGTGAGCTTCAAGCGGCCATTTTAGAGCTATTTGCGCAAGCGCCAGAATTTTCCCTCCAAGCATTAATACGTCATACTACGTAGATGTAGTAGACGCATGCGCAGTAAAGATTCTGTGTTAGAATGCATTCTAGTCCTACGTCCGTGTTATTACAGTTAGTAAACACATAGGCAAGCTTCATTCTTTTCCCGCGTATGATGGAAATGCCTATTATTAATTACAAAACACATTGGGGCATATTAACAAGGGCCTTATCTCCACTTTTTTGGCTTTAAAAGCCAAAAAAGCGGAGATAATATTATTGCCCTATCTACAAGGGGATGCTAACATGCATTAGCGCATGTTAGCAGCCTTTTCCCCGACGCCTCGCTCTGCATCTCTAATGAGATGCAAAGTGGGCGTCACTGGGCGTACCTCACACAGGGGTAAAATATCGCTAAGTGCACATCGCGATATTTACAAGGTGTCCCACAGCATTTTAGCAGACGTTAGTTTTTGGCGAAGTTCTGCTAAAATCCTGACTAATGTATGTGTAACATGGGAGGTGGATTATTGTGTCACGACCACAGGGTCGTATCATCAAGCATATCGCCGTTTTGCAGGGAACATCGCTGAAAAACCAGCGATGTTCCCTGCAAAACGGCGATTTCCCCGCTATCGCTGGAATTTATATCGCCATTGCGCTATGCGTTGTTAATACAGCGCAAGCATGGCAATGAATTCCAGCGATAGCCGGCGTTAACAAAAACCGCGCTAAGCGCGGTCAGCGGTAATTAACGCTGACTCTTGTTGATATGCCCCTAGGTTAGTAATTCGCTAGTAAGTTAAAACGAGAGGATTGCTTCCGAGCAAGTCTCATGTCCGAAACCTTGCTCCATCAATCCCCTCTCTGATGGCATATTAAGCCATCACAAAATTTCCCATCCATCCCAGATATCAACTTTAGCACCTCTCAGTTTTCTCTATTTGTCCTCCCAACTTTTCATCAATGATTTTGTTTCCTTCTAAATCTCGCATCTTCTTATATAACCTGCCTTTCATTTCTTCCAAGCGTATTTCCTCGTATTTTCTCTTTCGTGTCTGTCCCTTTCCTTTTCTTTTCAAGTGTACTTTTTCTTTCGTACTTTTTCTACAACATCTATATTTAATCATTATTAACATCACTATCGTTATTATCATAACTAATGGTATTATTATCTGACCTAGAAAACGTTTCCCAAAATCAACAAACCATTTCCCTATGGATGTTATACTTTTTGTTAGTCTTCCCCACACACTGTCGACCTCCAGTTGGGTCAAATCTTTATGCATTCCCGTAATATTTTCAATATATCCTTTAATTTCTTTGCTCTTGTCTGGAATATAAGTGCAGCAATGTTGAATTTTCAACATGCCACAGACTCCACCTTCTTTTGCTAACAATATATCAAGAGCAAGACGGTTCTGTAAAACCATTGATCTAATTGCAACCATTTCTGTGTTAATCATTAAAAATCCTCCTGCAGTATCCTTTAATTTCTTTGCTCTTGTCTGGAATATAAGTGCAGCAATGTTGAATTTTCAACATGCCACAGACTCCACCTTCTTTTGCTAACAATATATCAAGAGCAAGACGGTTCTGTAAAACCATTGATCTAATTGCAACCATTTCTGTGTTAATCATTAAAAATCCTCCTGCAGTATCCTTTAATTTCTTTGCTCTTGTCTGGAATATAAGTGCAGCAATGTTGAATTTTCAACATGCCACAGACTCCACCTTCTTTTGCTAACAATATATCAAGAGCAAGACGGTTCTGTAAAACCATTGATCTAATTGCAACCATTTCTGTGTTAATCATTAAAAATCCTCCTGCAGTATCTGTAGAAAGACGATCAACTATGGTTGATAACTTACAAATTTTCTGTGAATTTAGAATGACTCCAACTGAGGGTATCAGTGCACTAAAAATATCTCCTACAATTTCAGAAAAACTAGCTCTTCTTCTTCGTGTTAGTCCATTAGAATTTCCATTGGTTCCACTGATTTTATCTACATGATAAATTTTTGGAATAACTATTCCAAAATAACAGCTTCCGTACCATCTTGCAGGTAACCTATAATAGGCATTGTTCCCACATACATAATACACTCATGGAAACACAGGATCAGTTCCCCCTTTTAGTCCCCACCCTCCTAAAATTAGGAAGTTATGTTCACATTCACTGGAATCAATGTAATCATTGTTATAATCTGTCTTTAATCTATGGAGGCAGAATTTTCCCATCTTCACAAAGTCCAGGGACATCGCAGCATGAGCCTTGCCACTTGCATAGATTCCCTCCTTCCCAACCCATGGAGGTACATGGGTTTTCTGTGTAGTTGCCTTCCTCATCAATCCCGTCTCCTTTCTTCTACTAAATTCAAAAAATCTTTTTCTTCTTTTCTTAATGTACATGTTAGATTATCTTTGTGTGCCTGAACTAAATCTATTGAACTCATTGTTAAGAAAAATTCACCCATAAACTGTGCATTTTTACTACTGGCTATTGGATTCATATTCTTTCTAATAGGTAATTCAGAAAATACTACATCTATGTCTGAATAAAAATATTGAAGTCTCCCTGTAGCATAAAATAAACTTGACAAAACACTACATGACACACCATAGGTTAAGGGTATATGGTGATACGTCATTCCTTCTGATACTGATGAAGGCAACTTCATACATACGTAGCAGTTATTAATCTCCATAGTACTAACATATTGAAATAACAACTTAATAAACACATTAGAGGACGTATTATAATCTGATTCATTATGATAGTTTGCTTCGTCTTCTACCCCTATTTCTATTTCAGTTTCTCTTAATCTATCCACCTTAACTTTAGTATCTGTGTTATTCTTGTCACTAGTTTTCATTATCAAAGGTACTCCTACTGTTAAGAATAGCCATCCTAATGTTGCTAATAAAATACTACAAAAACAAAATCTAAAACACTTTCTTTTTAGTCCACATTTTGGTTTTTCGATAACTCCAGTTTCAGCCATTTTAATTTCTGAGAAAATTCCTTTTCTCTTATCTTTTCTTTGTCAGTTTGAATTTTTCTTTTTGTTTAAGGAGGCCTCAACTTTCTTTCATCAATTTGTGCAATATGGACCTCTTCAGTCTCATCAGACAGATCCAGAGACTCAAATTCCTCGAGGATAACGTATGTCCACTCAGGAGCCTTATGTCTTCTATTTAAATTTTTCAGTCTTGGACTTCTTCGAGTTATTTTTGCCAAGGTTTGTTTAGGTCTTGTTTGACTACTGACTTTGTTCACTTGTTCTGGTTTCTTTTCAGATTTTCTCAAATGATATTTCAGTTTCTTTACTCCAGTGGGCCAATTGTCTCCTCTCCTGACTCTTTTGATTTGTACTGCCTTTTCACCTTCCTTGTCTCTTTGTAAAGTTCTTTTTATTTCATTTATTTTAGGCACAATCTGTTTTGTTTCTCTGTTTTCTGTGCTTGAACCTTCTCTTGCTTCCTCCTGCTCAGGTTCTTCTGTATTTTGTTCTAGTTCTTCCTGAGCTTGTTCTTCTAATTCTATCCGACCCTGTTCAGGTCTTACTTCAAACCTTTCTTCTTCTGCCTGAACTTGTTCTTCTAATTCTATCTGATCCTGTTCAGGTCTTATTTCAAGCTTTTCCTCTTCCACCTGAACGTGTTCTTCTCTTTTTCCCTCCTCAGGTTTATTTGTGTTACTTTCTGTTTTTACCTGAGTGTGTTCTTCTTCCCCTGTCTCTTCCTGACTACTTTCCTGTCTTTTTAGTTCTGTTCTTCTTCTGGTTTCAATGGCATCATCAATTATTTCAATCACTGGGATCCATTCTTCCTGACTTATCTTGGGCTGTTCATCATATGGTTGTCTTTCGGAATCTATCACTCTAGATTCTTCAACTTCACAGTTTACAACTCCTGACTCTTCAGCCTGCTCAGTCAGTGATGGTTCTTGTTGATCTGATGGGCTCGGTACTCTTCTGGTATGGCTGGCATGAATCCAATTGGGCAAACCTGCACACTTCACTGCTGTGGTAGTGACTAGTATGACTTGCCTTGGTTTGTCCCACCTTGGTGCTAGACACGATTTCCTTGCGTGTTTCTTCACTAGCACCCAATCTCCAGGATTCAAATCATGCGCTTGATCTGGCTGTCTTTCAACTGCGTCTTCTCCAACCTGGTGAGAGATAGAACGCATCATTTCAGCCAATCCTTTGCAATAGTCCAATACCAGATCATCAGTTATACTCATTAGTTTATTTCCAGGAATAAACGCCTGTCTCATGGCTCTTCCCATGAGAACCTCATGTGGACTCATTCCTGTTTTTCTGTCTGGAATGCTTCTGAGACCCATCAATACAAGAGGTAATGCATCTGGCCATTTCAGTTTTGTGGATGCACACACCTTTCCCAATCTTGACTTGATTGTGCCATTCATTTGCTCAACAACTCCAGAAGCCTCTGGACGATAAGCACAGTGTAGTTTTTGTTCAATGTTAAATGCAGCACAGATTAACCGAATTATCTCATTATTAAAATGAGGGCCTCTATCTGAGTCCAAAGTGACCGGAAAACCAAATCGTGGCACCAACTCCCTCAACGACAATTTTGCAACTGTAAGACTGTCATTTCTTCTAGTAGGGTAGGCTTCCACCCATTTTGAGAAAAGGCATACTATGACAAGTAAGTTTTTCAATCCATTGCATGGAGGTAATTCAATAAAATCTAACTGCAATCTGGTGAAGGGTCCTTCTGCTTTTCCAATTTTTCCCCAGCTTACCACTGTCTGTCTACTTGGGTTCTGCTGTTGACAGGTTAAGCATCTTTGGCAAAGGCTCTCTGCGACTACCCTGAACTTCGGATTGTACCAACTCTGTCTGAATAGCCTGATCATTGAATCTCTCCCTATGTGTGTTGCTCCATGGTATACTCTCGCCATTTTTTAAAGCAAACAATCTGGCATGACTGGTCTTCCATCTAGATACACCCATACTTCATCATGTGGTCTTTTGGTACAGGCTGCCTTTATCCAGATTTCTTTTTCCTTTTCCTCAACTTCTTCCTGCAATTGTCTAATTGGTCAGCATAATTATTGCCAGCAGTCACATAGTCATTTCCTGACTGATGTGCAGTGCATTTTACAACTGCTATTTCTTTTGGCAATTGCAATGCTTCCAACAAATCTTTTCCATTTTTGCTGTTTCTGATAGGAGATCCTGAGGAAGTCAGAAATCCCCTTTGCATCCAAAGCTGGCCAGAGTCATGCACAATCCCGAAACCATATTGACTATCCGTAAATATGGTTACCCTCCAATTTTTCCCCTTTTTACATGCCATTGTCAAGGCAACCAATTCAGCTACTTGTGCAGACTTGACCCCAGGTAAACAGGATGCTTCAATTACCCCCGAAATTTTGCAAACAGCATATGCAGCACTTAGACCTCCTTCTTGTGTCCTAAGGCAGGAGCCGTCTACAAATAATTCATGATCTGCCTCTTTCAAAGGTGTCTCTCTTATGTCTGGGCGGGGCTTCGTGTATAACTCAGTCACCTCCAAGCAATCATGATCACTTTCATCTTTTACTTCCTCATCACAGGGGTCTGGCATTAGGTGGCTGGGTTCAGGATCGTACACCTTATCACAGTCACGTTTTCAGCTCCCAAAATCACTCTTTCATACTTTGTCAAACGGCTAGGAGTGAGGTGCTGCGTTCTTGTTCTTGTCAAAAGAATCTCAACCGAGTGTGGAACGAATACCTTTACCGGATGTTCCATCACTATCGACTCACTTTGCTCAAGACTCATACAAGTAGCAGCTACTGCTTTTAAGCAGCCAGGCAATACTGAAGCTACTGGGTCCAATGTAGCTGAAAAATATGCCACTGGACATCGACTCAATCCATGTCTCTGTGTTAAGACTGAAAGTGCACAATTTTCTCTTTTGCAACAAAACAAAGCAAAATCTTTTGTATAATCAGGCATACCCAAGGCAGGAGCCTCACACAAATAATTTCGCAATTTCACAAATGCCTCTAGGCAGTCATTATTCCAATCAATCGGATCTTTTGCTCGTTTCCGAAACATCTGTATTAATGGTTTCGCTAACATAGAAAATCCATTTATCCATTGTCTGCAGTATCCAACCACTCCCAGAAACATTCTCATTTCTTTCTGAGTCTGTGGTAATTGCATTTCTTTGATTATTTTTATTCTTTCCGGTGTCACTTTTCTAACTCCTCTTTCTATTTTATGCCCTAAATATCTTACTTCTTGTCGACAGAACTGTAATTTTTCTGGAGACACCTTGTGTCCTCCTTCAGCCAAATGGTTCAGTAATGCAATTGTATCGGTGACACAATCTTCTCGCATTTTTGATGCCACTAACAGGTCATCAATGTACTGAACCAGAACAGAATTTCCAGGCATAATCAACAATTCTAGCCACTTTTTCAAAATCTGATTAAAGATTGAAGGACTTTCTGTGTACCCCTGAGGAACACGACACCATGCGTAAATATGATCTTCAAACTTAAACGTAAAAAGATACTGGCTGTCTGGGTGCAAAGGAATAGAAAAGAACGCTTGGCATAAATCAATTACTGTGAACCATCCTGCATTCCACGGTATCTGATAAAGGATCACTGCTGGATTTGGCACAATTGGGCAACAGGGAATTACAATTTTATTTATTTTCCGTAGGTCTTGCACTATTCTGTATTTTACGCTAGGCTTTTTCAGTCCCATTATTGGCGAATTACAGGGACTGCCCATTACTTCTTTTAAAATACCTTGTTTAACCATTCGTTCAATCTCTGGAATAATTCCTGCTTTCACTTCCGGACTCATTTTGTACTGTCGGGTATTTGGATACACTGCACCTTCTTTCACTGTCACTTTAACTGGGTCTATATTCTTCATAAGCCCAATGTCTTTTCCTGTAAAATCCCACACTTCTGGATTAACTGTCGTTCTTAACTCTTCTGGCAATTCATTCTCGGTTATTAATGAAAACATTTCATCTACTTCTGTTCCCTGTTTGGCCAACATCATCTTATAGACAATGTCCTCATCGGGGGTTTGGAAAGCAACACCATCCGGTGTACAATAGATCGTGCAGTTCATCTTGCACAAAAGATCTCTTCCCAACAGATTTACTGGACTGGAATCGCAATCTACAAATCGATGCATTTCTTTGAAGTTCCCAATGTGCACCTCCATTGGTTTTGTGATTGGGGTTTTAATATGTTGGTTAGACACGCCTACAACTTGGATAGATTCTCCCGAGAGGGGTAGGTTTGGGATGTCTGCCGTTCTCACAGTAGACCTGGTAGCACCAGTATCCAATAGGAAAGTAATGTTTTTACCTTCTACTTTCCCATCAACAAATGGACCTGACTGATCTACCGGCAAGGATGCGCCAAGCACGCACTCCTCTTCCCCCCCCCCCCCTCAGGCACCGTCATTGTGCGGTATCTGAACGTTCTTCATCATTCTGTAGAAAATATTGTGCAATTGTTCTATTATTCTTACCACTGTCTCCTTGAAACTGAAACTGAAACTTTGATGGTTCACAAAATTTGGCATAGGAGCTGGTGGCACCTGATATTGTGGTGTGACTACCGGTTGCTGCTGATTCATAAGTACTTCATTCTGCATCTGTGGGATTAAATTTTGATTTGGCCCATTATTATTCTTATTATTCTGAGTACTCTTACACTCGTTCTTCCAATGTCCAAGCTTTCCGCACGCATGACAAGGAAACTTCTTTTTCGCTTCTTCTCTGTCCATTCGCCCCTTAAATTTATTACCATTCGCTCCTTGATTATTCTGACTCTGTTCTTTCACTTGATTATTATTTTGCTCATTTGCTTTCTCTTCTTGCTGCTCTGCCAATTTAACTTGAGCCCACATCATTTTCTCTTTTAGCTTCCTACGTCTAGCCTCAATGTCATCTCCGCAATATTTAGCGTACTTTAGAATCTCATCCACTGTCTTACTTTGCCAACACAACATGTGTTGCTGTATCATCTGACTGATTTCCGGTTTCAAGCCATATTCAAACCGATACACAAAATGTCCCATATCTTTGTCACCAATATTCTCAAAACCACTATACTGTTTAAACACCTGCAATAACCGTTCATAGTACGCGTGTACAGATTCATTTGGTTCCTGTGTTGTTCTATCTATTTTTACCCAATCTGTTTCTTTAGGAGGGATTTTCCCTTTCAAATACGTAATAACTTGGTGATACTTTTTCATCACCTCTTCCGACGGTGCTCCTGTTTTTGCACCTCTAGGATACTCCTCATTGGGCCAATCAATTGTGATCTTACATTCTGTCCATAAATCAGCAGGTACCACTATATCAAATAGACCATCCAGGTCTTTCAATAACACCTTTGAAACTTTCACAAACCTTTCTACCTGTTTGTACCACTCAACTGGTTTTTCTCTCAACTTTGGAAAATCATTTGTAAATGATAAAATATCTTGTCTACTCCACGGGACATGAACATATCCACCTCCAGGAACCTCTCTCATCGGACACAATTTTTCCACCTTTCCTGATTCTCTTACTGGAAATGCAGCTGCTGCCTCTCTCGCTTGCACTTCTTCTTTCTTTCTTATCCATCTAATTCTCCATTTATCAATGTCTCCCCATTTTCGCAAAATGTTCAATAATTCTTTTATCTGTAACCTTTTTCCCGAAGCATTCACACTTTCTAAATCTTTATCCGTAAAATCCACTCGATAAGGTTTTTGTAACAATTTCGATTTCCCTATGTCTATTCCAATCTCTGAAGCAACTTCAGTTAATCTCTCATGAAATAGTCTTGCTCTCCTAGTTATACTCTTACATAGAAACAATAATTCTTCATCATTGTAAACGTTTAATCTTTCTGTACCTACACATCCTGTCATCATCTCTTCCAATTCCACTTTCAACCTACTGATATCTAAAATCTTCGGTATTGGGTTCTGATTATCTCTTCCCTGAGCCCACCTTTCTATATCTTCAGAGGTGACTACTGTTGTGCTTGTAGTTCCGGCTGGAACCAAAGGTCTCTTTCTCTCAAATTCATAGGCGTAACTCTCTGTAGAGTTTCCATATGAGGTTCCACAATATGGAGATCCATTAATGATATAACTGACTCACTTTCACTAACCTGATCATCTGTGATTACTACATCTTTTCTGGGATTATTTAATGGAACTGTTACAAGTTGTGGTTTCTGACAAATCTTATTATCCCCATATAATGGGATTACTGGACCAATGGTTACTGGTACTGTTAAGGCTTCGGTATTTAAATTCAATTGACTTATTCTTTGAACTAGTTCTTCCCTAGTTTTATTCAAAGCTTCTCTTTCATTATCTTGTAACACTCTGTTATAAGATGTCTCATGTAAAATCTGTGGAGTTAATGGTATTCCCATTACTGACGCACTTGGGACAACCTTACTAGCTGCTTCTTGATACGGTGGTGGATTTTTAATTAAAATATCTTCTAACAACTCATCATCTGATTCACCATATCCTGTCGAATTCATATGTTTTGTTTTCTCCTTACACTTTCCTCCAGATTGTTCCTCAGCCATCAACACTGGATATAATCCTTCTGACACCATAGCTCTCCTCCACTGTTTCATCTGCCCTTCTCGTGACTCATGCAAGTGCCTCGGAAAGAATCCTCTATATCTTCCACCTCTGCATTTCTCCCGTTCATATGACTCAGTCTCCCATTCTTCCAAAGCCTCATATTGGGTTAACCTAGGTCTAGGTTCTAAATCATTCATTTTCAATCTCAAATTCTGAAGAATTCTCCCATTAAATGTACCATCCTTAGGAAACGCTAACACACCATCATCCTTCGTGTACTCTACCCAGTTTTCCAACCACACGCAGGTATGGTCCATTATCATAAAAGATGCTGGCGTCTTCGGTGGCGGAATAGGAATTCCCTCTCTAGTCAATACAGGCTTATCCTTTACAAAGAAGTTCTTTATTTTCTTAAAAATTGACATCTTTCTTTTCTCTCCATACATCTTCGAAGAACGGTATAGGAAATTGTATTCCGCAAACCCTTGAAATCTTCTACCTGTACGTCTTGCACTGACAGTCAAATCAAAATTCCGCATACAATCTTTCTCTCCAACAATCCTAGCGCGGCTTCTAACTAAGTGTCCAATCAAATCAGGCTCACACTCGTACTCTGACCAATGTCAGCGCAGCCTTTTTTCTGACATCAGTTCTGCTCCTCACTACTGACCCCTCCTTTACAAGGCTGCTCCTGTTACACGCCCGCTGTTTCTACCAATCCCAGCGCGGCTCTCTTTGACGTCAGTACCACTCCGGCGGCTTCTTACCCCTCCTTTACAAAGCTCCTCCTGTCACACACCAGCTGCTTCTACCAATCCCAGCGCCGCTCTCTGTGATGTCAGTACCACTCCGGCAACTGACCCTCCCTTTACAAGGTAATACGAAACTTTATTTCTCAAAAATTCTCTTTAAACTTCTTTGTTATTAACAACGTAAAAACATTCGCTACTCTGTCTGTTCCACTAAATCAAAAGGATAGTTTATTTCTTTTCACTGCGAGTAAAACCTTCCGCTTACTCTTCACCTAAGCTCCAGAGAACCTGCTACTCTTCCGGTGTCAGTCGTTAGGGAAATTTGAGACCGATGTTTCACCAGCGAACTCCTTTTGCTGTCAATCTAGCTTAGAAGAACCTGCTACTCCTTCAGGGTTACCCTTACTAGGTGATATAACGCCTAAAGTTTCACCAGCGAACTCTTTGCTTTCAACCACTCTCACTTTTATACAGAAAATAGTCCCTAGTTTAACACTGGCAGCCCTACCTAGCTTCTCAGTGTTATTCCAACAGACGAGTAACCTCACTGCAGTGTGGTTTCTATCGCCACCTGCTATTCATTCCCCGGGAATTTTCCAGACAACATAGAAACAGGACACTAACTCTTTTGTTAAAACATTAACCAAAAAATCAATAATCTATACTTATCACCAAACTAGTCACTAACAACCATAGCTCTCCTACCAGAAAACGGATCCAGCGGCTTACTAGCAACAGATACTCCACTACCATATACTCACCATGGCCCATACAACTCGCTTCCGCTAGCGCTAAGTAAACCACTGGAACTTTAGTTTTTTTAATAATCTTCATACCTCAAGATCTAGGTATTACTTCTTTAACTAAACCTTTGCTGATCAAACAGTTCTTTCCTCTGGTCAATGGACCAGTTAGGTGGAACTAGTTGATGGCGATAATTAACATAACTTATTATACATTTAATAAGTAATAAAATAATGACAGACTCGGTAAGCTTTTAAATCTTTATCTAAATTAAGGGGTTTTGAACCATCTCAAAGCGTTTCAGTACAAACACCCTCATTCACGAGAGTGCCAATTCAATAATTTTTAATTAACAATTCAGATCCACACAATAACTATGCTCAGGAAAAAAGAGGATAGAGAGAGAAGAGCATTTATCAAAACAATGAATTTCATAGTTACCAAAGTATGGTGTGAAGACCAACCCCCTGGCCAAAGGGCTTGAAAGGGTCCCCAGGACAGATCAGGAGACAAAGACTTCAGGACAGGAATCAGGACAGGATATTCACCTCTCTAGATACCGACGACTACGTCGCACCCCTCTCTGACACTCTCTTCCTCCTCGTGGTTCTTCCGCGATCTTCTTTCTAACCCACCCAAATGAAGTAGATGGTTCTGCATTCGAATTCTTCTTCAGCGTCTCACTGCATCAGCACCAACCCCCCCAGCATCGACAGCATCCCAATCTCTGCTTCTGTGCTTCTTCTCCCGTGTCAAATGCTCAGCTCGGCTTTTCTTGGCTCTGCTTGGTTCGCTCGCTCGCTAAACTAAACTAAACTACTTCAATTATACCTTTTTCTTACCATGTACCACCCATTAATGTTTCAATTTTTACAAAATACTAACTTCTGATTGGACAAGCAAGGGGGGGGTGATCATCACACCATGCTTATACTTCATTTTATTTCTTTAAACCATTGTTTCCAAACTCCTCCCCTCAAACTTTTATTCCGCCCTTCCTTTCCCATACATCTAGTGTAAACTCAATTTCTAAATTTCAGCAAGCAGGTGCCATGCATGTGAGCTTCAAGCGGCCATTTTAGAGCTATTTGCGCAAGCGCCAGAATTTTCCCTCCAAGCATTAATTCGTCATACTACGTAGATGTAGTAGACGCATGCGCAGTAAAGATTCCGTGTTAGAATGCATTCTAGTCCTACGTCCGTGTTATTACAGTTACTAAACACATAGGCAAGCTTCATTCTTTTCCCGCGTATGATGGAAATGCGTATTATTAATTACAAAACACGTTGTTAGTAATTCGCTAGTAAGTTAAAACGAGAGGATTGCTTCTGAGCAAGTCTCATGTCCGAAACCTTGCTCCATCACCCCTAACATGCTTAATATTAAAGTGTTCGGTGGTGCCTACAGCTGTGAGCCATGGAGGAAGAAAACAGCTGTATATTATAAAATAAATTGCTAATGCTTTGAAAACATGCAATAAATTGTTGAGATGAGACATTGTACACTGATAACATCAACTGTGAAACCAACTACTAAACCGGGAAGTAATAGGTGCCTTATGGGGAAGCATTTGTTTCACAATAAGAAAATCAAAAACATACACTCACTTCTAAGACTTGGTCATTTTAATGAAATGAGCTTCTTTAACCTGCTGCATCAATGAAAAGAGAAGATGGTATGTCACCGGTGCAAGACCAAAATTTCATTTCGGAAGTGTGACGCTACTATACCTTTATTTTACAGCCAATCACAAAGCCTGGAATTCCACATAGGCCAGTAGAGTCCTCAACAAACGTGTCCTTGCAATGACTCATGCTTTATATCTAGAGTTCCAATATTTACTGTAATTTAACTGCTGGGATGGGCACCATTCCATGTCAAAGAGGAGAGGTATTGAGCGATAAAGTGATTTACACAGGTTCCCTGGAAGCTGCAACTGAGTCACACCTTCAAAAGGGCTGTGCAGGCAAGTTCATGAGAGCCAACTACCGGAGACCGAATGCGGCACTCTACACATTTAAACCACACGCAATCCCTCCTCTAACTCAAATCTCGACCTTAACATCCATGATTCCTCCCTGAATTAATCCACTGACACATTTGTATCTCCTCCCACTGGAAAAGCCTGTCTATTGGAGGAACTTGCTGCAAGATGCCTGGATGCTCCACTGACCATGGGGATGGATGGGAGGGCTCCAGCAAACATGTGAAGCTCCAACGTCAGAGAGAGGACACTGAATTATGGGACTGCAATGTGATAGAACAAACCATTGCCATCTAACAAGGCATCCTGTCCCATCTGCATATTCAACTGGAAAATAGCAAACTCTGATCACTTGAATTCAAGTGTAGAATAATGTATGGCTCATTAATCCTCCATTTTTCTTGCTGGACTAGAGATTATGGGCCAGATTTACTAACATTTTGCGTCATGGTTGCACAGCTTTTGTGGCACATCCATGACGCAAAACGCTAGTAGATATTCACAAAGCCATGCCAGGGTAGATATGCGCCGCCTTGTGTGACTTTGTAAAAAAATGTAAAGCAGCGGTTTGCTCTGCATTGCGTTACATTTTATTCTGAGAGACAATACATGGGTGGAACATGTGCATTCCCATGCATCCACCCATGGATTTCACGCAATCATAGATTTACAAAGGTTTGTAAACCTGAGTTTACATGAAATCGCTACACCTCCCAGGGGAGGCGTAACACGGAGAAATATATTTTTTTCTCCTAGTTATTTTCTCTTTCTATGTGGGTTGCAATCTGCAGTACATATAGAAAGAGGAAAATGCCTCAACATATTGTTTTTGTGCAGAAAGTTGCCCCTTCCTGCACAAAAACAATTTCCTTTCTAACGCAGCCACCCTTTTTTTTTTTAGAGTTTTATATAGCGCGAACTAGACCCAAAGATGTCAGGTATCAGAGCGCTTTACATGAGCACCAGTTTCATTACAGATGGACACAGTAATTAATTTTTGTTAGGCACGGGGAGATTAAGTTATTTGCCCAGAATCACAGGATGTTGAGCGTCGATGCCGAGACTTGAACCCGGTTTCCCTCTTTGAGGTCGACCGCTCTAGCCGTCAGGCTACATCCTTTCCCCAATGATGCACCATGATGCAAGGGTGCTTGTGCTGGCACTAGGCTGCCTGAAGTGCACCAGTGCTATGACAGAGCAGAAGTGCGCCATATCTTAGTAGATATGGTGCATTTCTGCTTTTTCCCTTTCACGCAACGCAGAGTACCAAGTTGCCTTGCTACACTGCGTTGCGTGAAATGTTAGTAAATCTGGCCCTTAGTCTTTAAACAAAATGTACAGCTGCACCTAGGTATAGTGTAGGATCAAATAATCTACACAAACACCATTTAATTATCTCTCTTTGCATTCCCTTCTGCCACATGTGTTTGGTTTAGGAGGCTACCAACATGAGCAATTCTCATGGAAGATGTTGGGTAGAGAGGTTATTTGATGATTGGGTGACTGAGAGAAAAAATTAATCGTAGTTTTTCATTATTAGTAATCATTCTCTGAATCTCGCACCAGATGATGAGTCAATATCAGAGTTCTATCGACACTGTTTCAAGATGAATAATATGACTGAGGCCATTCCAGGATGCCAAAAAGACACCAAATTAAAAGCAAGGAGAAGCTGCTCTCCTCTATGCCCAGCCAAAATAGAGAGACTACTTAGCTACAAAAGTCACTTTCAATCTATAGCGAGATCTTCATATATTCTCCTCTGTTTTAAGATAAAGAATGTCCTGAATGAATCCACTGCGAGTCATATTTAAAACTTTCATCTCTTGACTCACCGTCTAAATGTAGTGACAAAACCATGCCGTTCCTCGGTTGTGAAACCACTTAAAATTAACCTGCTCCCTATCATGATGGGTTGAACAACAGTGGTCCCCATAGGAGGAAGCTAGTTACCTTTGGAAAAAATGCGATGGGAGTCCACGTATTGTACTGAACTTAGAGTAAACAGGGTCTGAATGTCACATGTTTACCTTGGTCTTTAGTGTTCTGTCTAATTTTTTTCCAGAGACCTTCATTCTGCTGCATCGGTTCCTGAACCATGATGCTGTCTTTAGAGAACTCTGAGGATCGAAAGAAGCTAGAGGACCTTCTCGCCCAGAGTGTCCCTGAGTCTATGAAGGTAAGGCAAGAAAGGATTCATTCTTTATTTCCTACTAACCATGTAAATATCACTGACCGGTCAAGTAAACTATCAGATAATAGCTAGTAGAGTGCAAGGAGACCATAATAAAGACTGCAGAAGGAAGGAACCAATCTAGGGCAGGTGGTGAAAAGTAAAAAGCTAGCAAGTGAAGGTAGACATTGTGGCAAAAGGAAATATGGCAAGTTCAAAACATGGCTACAGAGAAGCTACAGGAGACTCAGGGGAAGGAGATGGCAGGGCTGGAAGAAGTAATGCAGGCAAGAGAGGGGGTGTGGATGTCGATACACTCAAATGAAAAGACTTAATAGGCGTGATATGACCTTTTGACCCCTGATGTGGAGATCGCTTGTTGATCGCTTTTCCCATATCTGGCCCCTGAAAGTGCCTTGGTTCAGCTTCTGATGGTCTAAAGAATGAGCAAGAATTTGAAACTAAAGAAAGTAAATACAGCATTGTTAACTTTCTCTTCTAGCCACTCCCTTTAGCACCACTGAGATGTATGGTAAAAAGGGCAGTGCCAGGCGTGTCGAAGGTTATGCCTAGCTAATCCTCATTAGCATCCATGATTGGAGGTTTGATAGATAGAAGGATTGAGATATACTTTTTAATAAAGAATGAAGAAAATGTAATTAAGAGAAATATACAGATAGAAATAGCAAGTGAAAGAAATTGAAATCTATCTTATATTCTCTTTGGATCTATGTTGACACATTGCAGGCACCACACTAGGTTGCTATGTTAATCAGTCCCAGATTTCTATACCTCACAAAAGTCCTTCCTTTTTTGTATAGCAGCACAATGCTAATCTTAGATAAACTTCATTTGCATGAACATTTACAGCAGACAATCATGCTTATCTCCTTTAAAGGTATACTTTCTGTTAGTGAATTGAGTCCGAGGCTCCCTATGCATTCCTGGGTGGGTCCAAGGGATGGCCTTTATCCAATTAAAGGGCGCTTCCTTCACTGACAGTTTGTCACCTAGATATGGCACATAGTCAGGGTTCCTTAGCCTCTACACCTGCATCTATAACATGGAACAGACACATGGGACACACCCCATGCGCATGAGGGAATTTGCACTTGAGATAACACTGGCACACATATAGCACCGGCATGATCTGTATTACAGAAGGAGCCCGCCTTCTGTAACCCTGTGGTACTTTGGCATTATAGTAGGGGCTGCAGAGTCACCCCATGCAAATGAGGAAACACTTTGCCCCTGAGCAATACAGACATGAGCTCAGAGGGACAAGGAGCTGTCAGGTGGCCCTCTACCTGTGTGCTGTACTGAGGTGGTCCACAGTCAGCAGAGCATCCACCGAGAGCGACCCTTCAAAAGGGTGAAGAAAAGGGTTCCCTATGACCCATCAACATCCCCCTGCAGAAGGGTGCAGTCACTCACTGCATCTGTTCTCAGGAGATCTTTACCCCTCTAGAAATGAGGGCCGAGTTGTCACCTGCACAGTAGAATGAGGACTGGTGGATTGAAACAGCCCATCCATCTTTCACTACTGTGCTGTTTCCAGTGCAGGTTTGAGTTCACGCCTGCACTGGGAAAAAATACATCTCTTGGGATACTGCACACTGTCCTAGCTGCACCTGCACACTGTCCTAGCTGCACCTGATGCACAGACATTAGTATTTAAGTGTGTAATATTTAAGTGAGCACCATGCAATGGAGCAGAGCGGGACAAAGCCCCATGTCCATAATAAGACCCCTGTGGATATATTACAGTAAGTGACCAGCGCACAATGGCCATGTGCACTAGCTTTCTGCACCCAGGGGCACTTTGGAATTACAGAAGAGTCTGCAGATGCTTGTGCAACCCTTTCTGTAATGGAGCTCATGTCGTTGCTACATGTACACTGAATCAGTTTGAAGGGTTTTCCCTCATTTGCATGGGGGCATGGTTCCATGCAAATGAGGGTACATTTTACCTCCATACCTGTGCTATATACGGATGCAAAGGAGCTACCAGGAGGCACGCAATCAGTGTTCTCCCCATGGGCGTCCCTGTGAAGGGGAAAAAGTGGGTCCCAGGGACACCCAAGACATCTTCCCGCTGAAAGGTGCAGTCACTCACCAAAGCTGGGGGATCTCTGTCACCCTACAAATGTAGACTGAATTTTACCTGCACAGAGAAAGGTGGACCAGCAGCTTTATAAAGCTAGCCCACCTTTACTGATGTGCTGTCCCAAGAGCAGGTACAAGTTCACAGCTGCACTGGGAACAGCTCATTTGTTCTGATACAGTGCATTGTCCCAACTCTGCTCCTAGTGCACAGACTCAGACTTAAGTGTGAAATCATTTTCAGGAATATGATTGCATGTGCATATTTGAGTTTAGTTTTTCTGTTCCTCCAATGCCAAAGTCGCGGAGGCACCGGCAATGAACCTGAAACCTAGCTAGTAGGGCCTAGCTGCCTCTCTGATACCCCCGCCTTCTGTACAATTAGCTGTTTGTATCCTATTAATGGTCTCTTAGGAATGCATCTGTTTACTGCTTTATCGTCTTATAGGTTTTAAACTGTTTGCTGAACTGAAATGATGAAGAAGATAGTTCAAGACCCTGTGGCGGGCCAACCCCAGATGCCCTGCACTCATTCATTAAGACGCTCTTGCACTAAGCACTTTTCCCAGTACACCTGTACATTGTTGCCGGCTGCTCGAACCAGACTGCTGCTAAGCATTCGATTAAGAGGCCAGGCCATGCTGCTTATCACAGGCCTGCAATAGCCGCCAGCCACTATCTTTAATTTAACTTACGCTTAATCTACCGTGAACCTTAGCACCAACAAATATTTGCACGCTAAGCACATCATGCACCTTACCGTATTAACTAAGTACGAATTTTAACCTGCGCCTGGTCTCTATTGATTATAGATCTTGATGCAACTTTGCGCACACAGACCCCGCCACTTGATCTTGAGGATAGCACGATAATATATGTGCCTCATCCGAGTATACAGGCTTTGATTAACAAAACAGTTCGCCTAATGCTCTCCTGGCTCCCCCGCCTTTGGCCATAAGTCACCCGCGCACATGGCACTTTACTCGGCACACTACTGTGTCTGCTTTCTGCAGGTTTAAGTCCCCCCGCTGCGAATTTTGCACCTTAAGAAGCGAACCAGGTCAGTGATCAGGCTAACTTTATGCCCATAAATCATCAGCCGCATTTTAAAAGCTTTTACCTTTCTTATTTAATAGTGTTTTTATTTTTTATTTTTTACTCTTGAACTGACATAATGGTAATGTGTCACAATATGTACTTTTATTATGAAAATGTGTAATTAGATGGACGTATGTAATGGTTTTAATTAACTGTACAATAATTTTACTTACTTACTGCAATGCCTATGAGACAAACTCCAGATGAGACCTTTTCTATTTACCGCTGTCCTCTTAATGCAGGTCTATGGCCCGATTTTCTACATAAACCGTGGAAATCCTTTTAATATGGAGGTTGTAGTGGATTACTTGCCTGACTTTAAAACTGTGATTTGCAAGAAACATGCAATGGTGAGTAAAAGGATAAATTGTGGTATGCGCAGGGCCATACAGTGCCTATTTGTGTTTTAAACAATGATTTAATATGTATAGGCACTCTCAGAGATAGAGAGCCTTTCATATTGAAACAACAGTTTGAAACTGTCCCTATTTGGTAGAGACGGATACATTCTTGGATGTTACTATAGAGAGCTGTTTTTTTAAGATTGAATTTACACCCCAGGATTGCTGGAAAGGTGCCTTGGTAAATCGTCCTCCGGGGCCTCTTAAGGACTTTTCTTTAAAACTGATGGAAGGTATCGCTCCCCCTGTTGTCTCTTCCAAACAATTTCTTTTATTAGGGGACTTCAACATCCATAGTAAAAGCAGTGAGAACATGGACTCTGCCCATTTCCTTGCAGACATGGCCTCCTTAGGTTTGGAAAAGATTAACTCAGGCCCTACCCATTCTGCAGGTCATACCTTAAAGGCCCATTATGATACCGGGCGTAAAAAAATCCGCCACCCATGAAAGCGGCAAAAATCCGTCCGCCTACACCTTCTGAATACCGACCCAGCAATTATGATGCCTCGAACCGAAAACCGCCAGCGGCGGTAAAAACACACAAAATACCGCCCGCCCATGCCCGAGTCGGAGTCAAACCGCCCGCCACGGACGGAAAGACGCACGACAACACAAAACCGCCCGCCCTCACGGTCGAGACACCGCACGTGAAATTACGATCGCACCGACATGAGCGCGGAAAAACAACAAATACACCGCCCGCCAGCGTAAACAACACTGAAGAAAATGGACACGGCAGAAGCCATGGCGGCCACGTCCCTGCACAGAAACAGCCCCGGACTCAAACAAACACACACAACATGGCAAACAAGTCCACACAGCAACCCACGCACAAATACACAGACAAAGTACACATCCTGAAAACACACCACCCCTGGACAAACAAATAAACCACAAAGCCCAGAACACCGGCCACAACACACCTGAAAACAACAGACCATCAGGACACACCCAAACAAGTAAGTACAAAAGCAGCCCCTCCACAGACCACAACCCCTTGCAACATTGCAAAGCAGAGAGGAGAGGAGAGGACACAGTGACACAGCAAGGACAGCAGCACACCACAGATACGCACACATCACACCCACCACCACCACCACCACCAAACACCGGCACCACAAACCCCCTGCACATCACACGTCACACACCGCACCAGCACCACAAACACCATGGCATCACACAGAATGCCCAAGTTCACTTCCACTGAGCTGACGGTCATGGTCGACGAGATCGTCAAGGTGCACACACAAATCTATGGCAACCAGGTCCAGCACAAACCACTAGCCACCAGAAACAGAATGTGGAACAGAATTGTAGACCAGGTCAATGCAGTCGGGACCGTACCCAGAAACAGAGGAGAGATAAACAAACGGTGGACCGACATCAAAAGCCTGGTCAAGAAGAAGGAGAGCAAAAACCGAGAGCTGGCTGCCACGACTGGCGGAGGGAATCCCGCGCATTACAAGACCTTCAAAGCGTGGGAGGAGAAGGTGCGAGTCATCATCCATCCGGAGATCCTCACCGGATTACCAAGGGGAGTGGAGGCCGGTAAGTACAAACAAATGTATACCAGCACACCGCTATGTACTCACATGCACTACCACCATGCCATAGCTCCGAGGGACAAACACCCCCATGTCCAGTACACAATCCACAACACATCACTCACACATGCAACAGGCACCACCACACACACAGCCCAAACATATCAACTAACAAAACTATGGGGGCATGTGTACACCCAGCCAGCCACGTAACTACCAACAGGTCCCCTAGTACTCCAGAAGCGCCACAACAAGCACCCCCACACCCATGTGGCAGCCGTAGCTGCACCAACCGACAAGTAACAGGTAAGTAGCCGCAACACAAAGGCAGTGGGTGGGAGGGGGACAGCTGAAGTACAACACACACCAGGCCCCTAGTCCTACAGCACAGCAAGGCGGAGCACCCCCCACACCCATGTGGCAGCCGTAGCTGCACCAACCGACAAGTAACAGGTAAGTAGCAGCAACACAAAGCGCAGTGGGTGGGAGGGGGGACATCTGAAGTACAACACACACCAGGCCCCTAGTCCCACAGCACAGCAAGGAGGAGCACAGCCCACACCCCACACCCACGTAACAGCCACTGCAGTGGACACCGGCAGCCAACAGGTAGACATCCCGCCCCAGGACAAACGGTGTCAGTGGGTGTCCAGCCATCATCACGACCCATAACACCGCCCCCACCCCCACAGACCTGCAACATGGAGCACCCCCCCGCCCATAACCATGTTGCATCCAGTCCAGTGCACGCTCAAAAACAACCTGCAGGTGGGAAACTGGACAGGGTGGGGTGACTGGAGGCATGAGGACTGAATTACGACTAACACATGGGACATGTCAAGTAGCAGAGGAACACGCAGCACTGCTCCCTGCCACAACCATGTGAACAATGTGCACACGGACATGAACCACAGAGTCACACCCCACATGACCCATCACAGACACAGCAACACCCAAGGAGCCACGTCTGCATGCACAAGTCACACTGATTACAGAACCACACGGCAGGCACAGTGCAACCCATCACACACAACTGCAACACCATCGAAGTCCTGTCCATGTAGCCCCCACTGCCTGTCAAGCACACATCCCACAACTATGCCCATGTAAGACATACCACACTAGACGCAACAGCGTGGAACAACATAAATGCACACGAACACCACTGGACCCATCAAACACACAGACACACAATGCACATACAACATACCATCCATCTCATCCGTCAGCCCCAGTCACATGAAAGGTATGTCATCCGAACAGCTGGTCCACACACAGTAGTCACGCAAAGAAACATGCCCATGATAAATCATGTGCCAGTAGTGAATGAAGCGCACGTCACACTGTGAGCAACTACACACATAACATGAGCCACACACCCCCGAGCACTGCAGTGATGCACATGGCACAGGGCAGCACGCACACCAAGGAATTGGACCATCTGCAATACGTCGTGTGGCACACAACCATCACTCACTCATAACAATGCGTCCAATTACATGGCCAGAAATCACAACAGACAGCAAATATGCAGGGTATGTCAGACATACACACACCTCAAACCATGCACTGTCATGTTGCCACAACACATGTCACGTTCTGCACCCATGGCACACAGTATGTACCCCCAAAGCATAGTTCATCTCAAATGCGTTTCAGGGGCTGACCCCCATTTTGCCATCTGCATTTCGAAGCGTTACATTTGAACCCCAAGAGCATAGTACAAACCAACCTCCACGATGGGTCTGGAGTCCGCATACACCAGAGCCACAAAAAGCAGGAGCACAGCAACACACCCATCGGCATTGCCAATCCGTCCCATGCCACATGTCCACAGCACACAGTCCCATTGGCATGCCCACACAACAACAAATAGCACAGCCACACACACGGCTCCGGGAAACCTGTGCACGACTGTGCACGAACTGTGGATGTCAGACAACCTATACATACTTTGTCATGTGCAACACAATAACATATCTCATTCCCCCCACAGGTGACGAACTGCTGGATGCTGGAGATGGAGACAGCAGCCAGCACAGCCAGCCTGCAAGCCCCCAACAAGGACTCATGGATGTGGAGGATCTGTCCTCCGATTCGGACACGGACCACCCAGCAGGCCCATCTGGTGTGGCAGGGCCCAACCGCACCCCAGGCACCCTCCTACCCACCAACCCATCATCCAGGGCTGATGACCACTCACAGCCCCCTGCTGCCACTGTCGTTGCGGCCACTCCCACTGTTGTGGCGGCCACTCCCACTGCCGCAACCACCACCATCGCCGCAACAACCACCACCGCCGCGACCACCACCACGTCATCACCGGCCCCAGCACCAGCGCAAGTGGTGGTCCGGCCGACCGGGTCCACCCTGGGAGCCACAGTGAGGACCGTGGTGAGCAATGTGGCTAGTGGGCAGGCCGGTGGCAGCAGTACTGGTGGGAAGAGCAGGGTCAGGCCAACGCCAGCCTCCCCTGGGAGCCATGCCCTGCTTCAAATGGCCAGAGTCCTTGGGGCCTATGAAGAGGCCCAAGGACAATGGGCCAGGTCTGCTTCCGACACGCGGGAGGTCCTGGGGGTGTTGAGGTCCATGGACGCCCATATGGGCCAATTTGTGTCCCGTATGGACCATCTCGTGGACCTCATGGGCCAGCTGGTGGTGGCGGTGAGGTCACAGGCAAGGCCAGCAACACCACCTCCGCCACCACCTGCTAGGGTGCAGGGTCGGCCAGCAGTGTCCAGTTCCCCTGCGTCCACAGCCAGTGAGCACACCTCACCCACCACCAGCAGGTCGCCACCACACCCCCCTCCCAAACGTGGAAGGGGCCGTCCGAAGTGGAAACAGATGTCCCGGGAGGACTTTGCACGCTCCAGACGCAAGTGAGGCAGCCAGCCATCCTTGACCACCCACTGCATTGACTTGGACTACGATCCCACCCCACACAGCCATCAGAATGGCATGTGTCTGTTGGACTAGGGACATAGAACTAGTGGGTACACCCTGAGCATCACGCAGCCATGGCCGACAGCTCATTGTCACTGCACGCAACACTCATGTCATCACCTTGCACACAATGACATGTCACAGTTGAAAATAAATGCACCTTTTACACAAACTGCTGTCTGTGCACTGTGTTTATTGAACGATGATCAACCGCCACCTTGAGCAGAAAAGCATCGGATGTGTGGCATGGCGATGGGACAGGAGGGGCTGTAGGGACCTAGGGGGGAGACAGAACAGGAGCACATTCAATGAGTGTGTCACACACCCATCACACAGTACATGTCAACAACTACAAGCAATGTACACACATCGCACAGAGCAATAGGGCACAATGCCACAGCCACCGTCAGTGGCATACAAACCTGGACATGGACCATTGACACACAGCACACAGTGAACAAAAGGCCTCCGTGACACAGCACACAGACACCTGCACAACTACAGCCACATCAGCCGTCGTACATGGACACTCACCATCAAGTGAAGTAGCGGGCGATGAGCTGCTGACGGACATTCACAGCTTCCTCCTCTCCGCTGTCTTCCTCACTCGAGCTGTCCTGGTCTGCAGGCTGGGGCCCTGGTTGATCTCCGTCATCCACAATTAGGGGATCTGCTTTCGAATGGCCAGATTGTGCAGCATGCAGCAAGCCACCACTATCTGGCACACCTTCTGTGGGGAGTACGCCAGCGCACCCCCGGTGCGGTCCAGGCATCTGAACCTGGACTTGAGGAGGCCAAAGGTACGCTCGACCACACGTCTGGTCCTCCCATGTGCCTCATTGTAGCGGTCATCTGCTGGGGTCCGAGGATTTCGTAATGGACTGAGCAGCCAGGGCCCATTCGGGTAAGCCGAGTCACCTGGGCGTGGGGGACACAGAGAACCGTTGCAATTCAAACAGGACAGTAGACAGCATCCTTAAGCCAGCACGCTACACAACTCCACATACTCACCGACAATCCAGCCACGGTCCTGTTGCAGATTGGTCATCAGTCGTGGTAATATGCTGTTTCGCATGATGTGCGCGTCATGGGCCGAGCCTGGGAACTTTGCACACACGTGGGAGATGACCATGTCCGCAAGGCACACCACTTGCACATTCAGGGAGTGCGTGTGCTTCCGGTTGCGGAAGAGCTGCTCAGTGGCCTGTGGTGGGACAAGGCCAACATGGGTGCAGTCAATGGCACCAACAACGTGTGGGATCCGTCCAAGGGCATAGAATGCACCCTTCACTGCCGCCAACTCACGTGCCCTGGGGAATCGGATGTACCTGTTCCTGTACAGCATCATGGCTGCCAGTACATCCCTCAGCACCATGCTGAACATGGGCTGGGACATCCCACCTCCACTGCCCACTGTGTGCTGGAATGACCCAGTGGCGAAAAATGCAGTGCAGCCATCACCTTAGCCGTGGGGGTGAATGCTGTCGGATACACCCTGCGAGGACGGAGGTGGGGTTCCAACATGGCACATAGTCGATGCAGGGTTGGTCGATCCAGACGAAATTTCCGGATGACCTCAGAATCCTCCATGTCCGCCAACAATTGGTAAGGGCGGTAAATGTTTGGTCTCCGCCTAGGAAAGATGGAAGTGGACACATGTCAAAGCAACACGCCACATGACATTTTCACATACACATAACTGATATGATAGAGCAAGAACATGAGTCACAGAACAGCTGTCATGCAGGGACAGCACAGCCACAATACACTTACACAGGTCTCCCACCAATAGCAATGGGCAGTGACACAAACCATTGCTATGTGCATGCACATGGGGATCCAGGCCTCAATGACCTGTGAGGCGTGCTGATGGGGACTGACTGCATATCCGGCAAGCGGCAACACCACAGCAACATGACTGGCTGCTGTGCATCACACTGCTTCCGAGGCTGGATGAGTATGGCACACACCAACGACGATGTGGGCACAGGCTGAGCGGCCAAGACAAGTGGGACCTGTGGCACGAGGGGATATGAGACAGTCATTGGTGTCACCACTGCACCCTATGTGCAGCACTGTACGGATCACACCTCCAGAAGCATTGTCAGGTGTTCACATTGACAGCCCCATGCCAACACGGCTGTGTGCTTGCAAATACACATCACATGTGACACGTAACCTTGCACGTGCCAAGTGGCAGATGTACATAGTGAGAGATGACATGCGTGTGCATGTGCGTATACCATGCACCCATGCCAATGTGCAGATGATGACATGCTAACAGACATGTGGGGGCCAGCCACTGGCCGTCTCTGCCTATGCACACGGCATGTTGTGGCCCCGTCCATTGTGCACCTGCACCCACACGCACATCATGGCCACACCTGCAGATGCTGTGCGCACATCATACTGTGTGGTGCACATGGCATCAGCGGACTGTCACCAACATGGGCCAGGCCATTACGGCCAACTCCGATGACCCTCGCGGTTGCACCCTGCGTGTTCCACTATGGAGGTAGGCGTCCCGGGCCAGCTGGGTGCAGGCCAACGTCTACAATTGCCAATGCAGGTCTCAGTGCACTTGTTGCTCGTGTGAATGTCAGGCTGGGCCATGCTGCCCCTCTCAGTCCCAGCAAGCCTGGCCTGCACATTGACTGCACAATGCCAGTAGGTGACAGCACCGACTGCCTAGTGGGTTGCATGTGTCTCCTGTTCAGGACCCTCCAGATGGGCGCTAACTCAGTACTGACTATTGGACACACCATGTCTCGTGATAGGGATGTGTGTGTGGGATGGTGGCACTGAATGTGACCTCCGTTGCGTGGTGGGCCATGCACAGGGCGAGTACGTCGATGATTGCACAGTGTTGGTCACAGTGGGTGCACCCACACAGATGTGTTGCCCTATGTTCATTTTCTATGTCCGCATGATGATGGACTGTAGGTGTGGGCAGACTACACATTGGTCGATGTGCTGTCAATTTGAATGTGCCTTCACACCAGGCACAGCTGCCCCTGCACATGTGACCCCTGCTGCACTCGCTGCTGGGTCTGTGGAGCTGATGCACCATCTGTGCGTGGGGCGGACAGCTCTCCTCACTTCCGTCATTGCGCATGTCGTCACTTGGCCGCAGGTGACATGGATCATGGAGGGCCCACATGTACGCGTGGGTGGCCTCAACAAGTGTGTCCAATGGTTGTCACCCCCAGTCAGTGCTTCGAATGTGAATGATGTTGTGCTGGTGCTAATTTCAATGTGGCGGGTGGATGGGGCTAGGTGCGGGCTTACATGCAGGACATGGGAGGGTGATCGGATTAGCGACTAGTTGCAATACACACGGGGCACGTCTTTTCCTGTCCACATCAGGGTCATTCCTTGAACTCACTGACAGTAATACAGTCGTCTTTGTCCCTGTCCTCATGGCCTCCCCTCGCTCCCCCAATATGCATTTGCACCTGTGGGGCTAGCGCATGCAGATGCAGCCCCAAGCTCGCCCCGGAGAGGCCAAGGAGTGTATGTGTGGGTCCAGTTGAACGAGTGGTCTGTCTCACGGCATGATGTGTGGCGGGACGCCGTCCACCTGCGTGGTGCCCCGACTCGAGACCCGGGCAACATAGACAATGCATAGCAGTCTCCGCAGTCCGGATACACCACCTGCGACACACAGAGGCTGTAGCTGCCCTAGTGGCCCATGCCGCGTCCATCTGGGGCTGATGGACCCACACATTCACTCTTTTGCCTCACTGGGGCGGGCTCGGAGGTGCTTGCGCACGCGCTGGCTTCTCTGTTGCAACGGCATGTGACGTGTGTGGAGATGTAGGCAATGGGTGGGATGGTGCGAGCCACCTTCCGTGACGTCACTCCTGCTCGTGATGTGTGCGTCCCCCCAATACTTCCATATGACTTGAGCCATGCTACACATTGAGGATGTTTTGCCTGCGTGATGTGTCCTGGAGGAGCGCACCGAGTCCTCTCCCCCACCATGCTCCACTGCCATCCCGTGCCCTGGATTGCCTGTGCCGGTTGACAATGTTGGGGATACACCTGGTCGGCAGGGGCTGTGTGTGCCTTGTCAAGGGCCTGGCGGGCGCACAACAGGATCCAGCTTGTCCACAGAGGGTGGGCTGACGTGTACGCCTGATACCGCATTGTTCGTGTGCCCGGCTGCTGTGCACACACGTGTTCACATCCCCCCCGACATGTGGCCTTTGACATTGCCCAGGGAAGCGGTAATGTGCAGTTCCGGACCCCTCCCGACACAGCGTGTTTCAACTTTGCATGTGCGCATCTACCCGTCACACCCACCCACCTGAGCGAAGCGTCACTCCCGCTTCACACGACACATGTGTGTCTTCCACAGTTGTGCTACTCATTTGCGTTGACATCGAATGACAGTGGACTACATAGTCATGTCACGACTGCCGTGTACATCACACACTCTCATCATCTCACATTCGTACTTGTGAAAGGAATCAGCAGAGACAGTTTCTTTCTTCAAACCATGTATTGTGACTTATGTCCTCTGTGATGCAGTATAGTGGACACTACTGGCAGCGGTATGCATGTGGAGGATGTACTGAGCATGATTACACATAGCTAAGGGTGTAGGGGTACATGTGATTAGCTGTTGCATGTGGGATGTGGGCTTCAGAGTTACATCTGCTTGGCTGTTGCTGTGCTAATGTTCATTTGCAAGTAGCTGCGGTGCTGCGGACTTTGACACAGACGGTATACATTTAGCCTACCAGACCGCTTGGCATCATGGGCACAGTCCATCTCAGTTCCATGTGACAGGTGTGCTGCTGTTGTTACTCATGCACGCGTGCGTGTGAGTTGACATCAGGGCATGGGCTTACGTGCATGCAACGGCGTCCCACATGTTGTTGCCATATGGTGGATACTGGACATGTCACAGTCACTGGGGTCGTGTTGTTGTTGTATGCACTTGTCGTCCATGCAAAGGTCCTGTTACGGGATTTCCGGGGAGGGGGAAAAGGGGTGCAGCTCTCACATACTCCAGCCGGGCGATTCCTGTCCACTGTGCGGTGCATATGTCCATGGGCGCAGGATCCATGTCATGGCATAGTTGTACGTGCAGTTCTGTCCATGTGGGTGCGATACACATATCCCATGCCACTGCCTCCCCCGATACATGCAGAGTTCCTGGATGTGATGGGGAACGGAGTGCATGTCCCGGACACATCCGATGTCATGGCAGTGTCGTTGATGGTGTGGTATCAGTTGCAGGTCGTTTGGTATGGCTGTTGTGGTGGTTACTGGCCAGTCCGTGCGGAAGCTAAGCATGGGTACAGTGTCGGACATCATGGCTCAATTGGGGGATTGCGTCGGGGTCCTACGAATTGACAGGTTGACAGGTATGCGATGGCTTCCTGCAGGGCTTCCATTTCATTGGTGGTATACATGTTTGCCAGCCAATGTAGCGGATGGTGGCTGTCACGGTGTTGTTCGTAAGTTGTCCCTTGTAGGAGCATGATGGGGCATGCTGGGTGACATTCGATGTAGCTGTGATCCATGATCCGTCGTGTGGAGGTACAGTGGTCCCATTGCAGTGTGGGTCCGATGTTCGCCACATACGCCATGCCCCCATAGGCTGAACAGGCCCTGTCGTGTGCGTCCAGAGGGTGGAATAGTGGTAGCAGGTCCGCCCTTGGACATGCCGGGTTGGAGAGGCACAACTCCACAGGATGGTGGAAGGGACACCTCCGACAGTAGAAGACGGGTATGACGCAGCTGAACAATGCGATGCGGTAAGTCAGTCGGTAACTTACGTTCAGCAGGGATAGGGGTTCGCATCCCAGTAGCTGTATCAGGTTGTGTTTGTACAGCTTGACCTGTTTGGCGTAGTTGGGTAGGTGTGTTGTAGGTGCCATTTTGCTGCGGGGCGATGTGGTGGCGTGCTCCGGCTGAGTGTGCAGTCTGCAGTGTGCAAGCTCCGAGGTTGCTGTGAGGTCTGTGATGGTCATAGGGGGCAGGACTTGTGTTCTGTTAGCTTGTGCGGAGGACACGGGCCCTCATCCCACGTGCTTCTCTGAATGTTCAAGGTCAGTGGTGTGTGACTCCTTCCAGATAACTTGCATGGGAACTGCATGGGGGAGTTTTATATTTTTTCTTTCCCGTTCGGTATGTTCTTAGGTGATATGCGCTATCTGCCCTGTGGTCGGTTTCCTCTGCATGCCTGTGTTGGTCTTTTTTTGGGACAATGGCTGTATTCTCCGGCTTGTTTAGTCGGGATGTGGTTTCGGAGTTGGAATGGAAGGTCATTCAGTGCTGTCTGCTCTCCCGTGTGTGGGCGGCAGGCTGTGTTTCCGCTATGCGTTGGGCCTTGTGTGTGGGGGTCATTCTTGGGTCCACCTGTTGTCGGTCCCCGGGCTCTTTGGTGTTCTGTTTTGTATGTCTGGTTCATGGGTGCAGGGTGGTATGGGTGTTTCTGTGTGGTACTGGCGTACCTCTTCCCGACGGGGCCCATGTTCTACTGGGTGGTGTTGCCGCCGCTGTGTGCTTCGCCATGTTTGTCACACAGGGGTGTGTCCTGATGTTGCGTGACTTCACTGACATGTGGGCGTCAGTTGTGTGATGTTGGGTGTTGTCCGTGAATTGGGCGTTGGGGACATGACTGTGGCAGGCCTGTCACGTGTCATGTGCCTTCTGGGTGTGGCTGGTGTGTGTGGTGCTTGGTTGTGTCCCTGTGCAGTTTGTGTGCGACGCATACATGGCGTTATGGTTGGGCGCTGAGTTGTGCGCATGTGTGGCTGCGTCATCGCCGCTGTGCTGCGGTGCCGTGACGGGGTCGTTAGTTCCTGGTCCCAGGTGGTGTGCCCATGATAGTTGCGAGTTGTTGCACTTTGCCCTGTGTTACATTTGTGGGTGCAGTGGTGGATGTGTCTTGTCCACGCAGGGGTGTTGGGGGGGTGCCATGTCCTCCTTTTCCGCACTTGCACTGAGGGCGCTGTTTGCGTGCCCTTGTTGTGTGTGTGCCTACCTGCGTCTCCGCGGTACGTTGCCTCCTTGGTGGTGCATCAGGTATAGCATGGGGAGGGTCTGCAGTGCTGGATTCATGCTCGGGGGGCTCGCCTCTTCGGTGTCTGTGCTCGGCGTTCGGGTTTCCGCCTCACTTTCACGTGCGGTGTCTCTTAGCCGTGGGAGCTGTTTGTTTGCGGCATCGTAATTTGTACGCCGGGCGGTACGTGATTTCGTCTGGCGGTGTGTCTCCATTGGGCTGCGCCGCTACGTGAGCGGGCGCACTTTGATGGTGGACGGCGTCGCTGGCTTGCCGGCGGTGTTTGGCTGCCTTTTCACATCGTAATTTGGCGGGCGTGTGGGCTGCGGCATGCGGGCGGTAACTGGTGGTTTTTGCATCCGCCAGCACGGCGGTAGTGCTTCCGCCCGCCATCGTAATGGGCCCCTTAGATCTTATTCTTACTAACACGCCTCTTATACACACCAACACCCCTCCCGGTGGTTTTGTCTGACCACTCTTTGATTAACTTCCAGATTAACGGTATCCTACTGACCGGCACCCCTACCACTTGTAATTTTAAAAGACAATGGCACAAGATCACAGAAGACTCCTTTGCACAGGAGTTCATACCCCCTACTTTTGATAAACCTGGAGATATTAATACAAGGCTCAACGAACTCCATGAAACCATAAAAGCAGTTACGAATATTCTGGCTCCACTTAAGAAACAGCAGTCCAACTCCCAGAGAAAGCATGCAGCCTAGTTCACTCCGGAACTTCATAGGGAGAAATCTAACTGTAAAAAATTGGAGAAGACTTGGCGAAAAACTCAATTGCGGACAGAGAAAGAAATGTATAAAATTGCTGTAGCCCTTTACCATAAAAACATTAAGATAGCTCGGAAAGGATATATCTCCTTTCAATTAAGCCAAGCGGGCAATTCTACCAAGGAACTTTACAAAATTCTTAAATCATTTACGTCCCCGATTGCTTGCACCAATTCGACCCCTCTCTCTCAAGCTATATGTGATAACATCTCCAACTTTTTTGAAGAAAAAAGTAACAAAATATATGATAAATTTCCTAGGGACTTTGACATGCCAGACACTTCCTCCTCACTCCCTCTAGCTCCCAGAGTAAGAGACGCTGTCTTAGCAAGCTTTCCATCTTTGCAGGTTTCTAAAGTGGAAGTGATGCTAAAAACAGCCAAGTCGGGTTCTCCTATCGATATAATGCCAGCTAGCGTGTTTGCCTTATTAGCCAAGCAACCTGCTCCTTCCTTCTGCACTATACTAAACTTATCTTTGAGTGATACTGGAACTCGCTCCGTGTCCACTTACAGAAGTGCTTGAATTTCCTTAGGTTCAGGAAACTCCTGAAAACGGAACTTTTTAACAACTGATCGCCTTTTCTAGCCTCCATTCCTCCGTATATAGCACAGAGTACCCCTTTGGGGGTGAGTCCAGCGCTTTATAAGTTCTTCATTCATTCATTCAATAAAATACACTACCATCAGACAGCTCTTTGACAGATGATGTGAAATGTGTTTTGGAGTCTCATTATGGTGCCCCAGGTCGTTGATTTTGAATGAGTGATTCTTCTTCGACCTATAACTAAATGAGTCAAGACCTGGTATGAATTTGAAGAGCGCAACCTCAGCAGTGCATCCTAGGGAAAAGCCTCAAGAGCGGGTGTTATGTTTAAAGATCACACCTGATTCTGTAAGTTGCTAATCAGGTTTATTGATACAGAGTATTGAACCACCAGCTGCCCCAACCTCCTTTCAACAATTATTGTTCTTTCGCTCCAACAATGATCATTCCTTCAATCCCTTAGAACCCCAATACATCACACAATTCCATCCCAAGATTCCAAACTCCAAGATTCCTAGATATTCATATAACACATATTTTCCCCTTACCAAAACAAAAGATGCAATAGCAATGCATCAGAAGAAGAAACACAAAGATAAATATAAACAAGCATTAATACAAAAAACTGCAATACAAATATCTAAGTGATACTTATAAGCAATTCAAATCTTGACATGTGAAGATGTTTCGATGGATGAGTTTCCTACACATTTAGCATGTGAAGAACACCTGGTCAATTCAATTTTCATCAGCCACCCCCCAAATACAGTATGGTGGGAATCCCCAGGCACTGTATGGTAGAAGATGGAACCACACCCACACACACCTACATCACAAAATCACTATGCCATGAGGGCTTCCTCCTGAACTCTCTTACCAGTCTTGCAGACCCAGGACCACCCCCCCATCGTACCATCCAAATTAGATGACACACACTTTTCCATGAACAATCTTCTATCAGAACGGACAGAGGTACTCACTTCACAATGTTTCACGAGTCTGGACATATTCCACTGATCACCAGAATCCAGAACTACTACATTCTTCTTAACTCCACTGATCAGGAAAGGACTCATACATTTTGACCTCCCCTTTCTAACATATCCTGGTCTCACCACCAACACTTTATCCCCTACAGGCCTTTTATTAGACTTGATGGCATTCTTAGCATCATATCTGGAGTTATACCTTTGTTGATAGGACTTCCTTCTAACATAGAGTTCACTTTGAGAATATGTGGGAGTGTTCTATCTCACCCTGCCTAGGTTTAACCGCATGGGATTCAGTTTAGAGGATGGCCTCCTCTAAGAAAAAAGGTGACTCACCAGTAAAACAATTGGGAAAATTATGATGTTCCTACCAAGTCTCATGCAAAACCTCCTTCCATGACAACTTCCTGTCCACTGCCCTTTGAACAAAACTCTACTCCATCCTGTTCATTCGCTCTGCTAATCCATTAGCTTGTGGGGAATATATAACGCTGTCTTAAGATATTTTACTGATAATCCTGTCAAAAACTCACTCATCTCCTGAGAAGTAAATTGCACCCCACTATCGGGTATCAGGGTTTCTGGAATACATCACAAGAAAATTCATCTTTCAAAAACTCTATAACAACACTCATAGCCACTCTGGGCACACATCTGGCCACCACCCACTTTGGCGTGTAGTCTACCAACAAAAGCACAAACTGCTCATTATGAGCTAAGAAATCAAATGGTCCTGCAACATCAGGACCCAGTTTCATCCAAGGCTGAGACAGGATCTCCACAGGTGCCAGAGGAGCATTCCGTACCAATTTACTTTTACCATTCTGCGCACACAACAAACATTCCTTTACAACAGATTCAACATAGTGATCCATTCTCGGCCACCAGTACCACTCACAAAAGTCTAGACTTGGTCAGGCTCCTGCCCAGATGCCCACCATGTGCTTGATTGACAAATTCTTCACTTAAAACCATCGGCGAAACCACCCTTTCACCTCTACAAGACTTATTGCCCCAAATATAAAGTTACTCACACACATTCCAGAATCCTCTCAACTCCTGAGATACTACCTTGCGTTTCGGCCATCCTCCTACTCTATATTCTTTTAGCAGTTTTAACTCTACTAAAGCATCAGTCTATTCCCCATCATTAACTGTTTTTTCACTTATCAAACCCACCAAACAGACATCATCCAAAGAACTCTCACTTTCAATAGGTAATCTGGACAAGCAGTCAGCAGCGTACTTTTTTGGCCAGGAAAATATTCGTCAACAAAATTTAAATCTGTTAAACCCTCTGTCCACCTTCTTAGTCTTGGTGAAATAAAATCGGAAGGCCTGCAAGTGAAAATTTGTGTCAAGGGGTGATAATCTGATCTCATATCATATAAAACTTAAAGTGCAATACTGCCCAATAAACGCCAGTGCCTTGGGCTCAATAACTAAATAGTGCTTCTCCGCCTCCTTCAGTGAGTGCGGTGCAAAGCCTACCACCTTCTCTTCCCCATCCACATATTGAGTCAGTACCACTCCCAATCCACTCAAACTTGTATCAGTTGAAAGAACAGTAAAAAAAAACTAATGTTGGTAAAGTCCCAATATTATTTTGGTGCACAGACAGAATATCGAGTTTTTAATATCGATATACAAAAATATCGAGTTGGAAATATTGTGATACAGGAATATCGACAGCAAGAATATCGTGGTCCAGAATATCGACTTTAAGGTAAGAAATATCGTTTTTTAAAATATCGAAGTCAGTAATATCGTTTGCAAAACTATCGTTGATTAAAATATCGATTTTTATATTAGTGTTATGTATTTTAGTATGTATGTTAAAAGTATGTTACCTCATTATTTTTAATAAGTATTGCTTTTGTTTTTAAATATATGTGTTACATTTTTAGTAGTGATTATTTTTATGTAAATTAAATTTTGCGTTTTTTAGTTCTGTAGCGGGTTGTGGGTTTATAGGGGAATAGGGTGGGAAGTAATTTAATTATAATAAATTAATTAATATTTTTTATTTATTAGTATTTATTTAATTTAGATTTTATAGTGTTAATTGTGGTAATTAATTTTTTATTAATTTATTATTAATAGGTTGTTAATTTTTAATAATTAATTAATTGATAAATATGTTGATTGTGTCAATTTTGTAGGAGCAGATTGTGGGTTTATGGGGGAATAGGGTGTGAAGTAATTTATTTAAAAATAATGAATAATTAATTGGTTTTTTTTTTGTCCTCATTTAGCAATATTTTAGAGTTGGAGGTGTCAGGGGCTCGCTGCCCCTTCTGTTCCATCTATAGGGATTTCTCCTGGGTAGACACATCGTGTGCGTGGAGAATTTCCTCGTTCCCTTTTTCTTCGAACCCCTTTTTGTCCAATTCTGACGCAAATCGGATCTGAGTGGAGCTAGTCACTCTAACTACTTCTTCAAGTTCCCACTTGAAAGCTTTATTGCATTGCCTAATCATTGGACAATACATTATCTGCCCCTTTCCTTTACATTGTTTGGTTACACTTTTCCCAAATGATCCAAAATTTGTGCCTTTTACCCGTATTCCCATTTCTGTCTAGTTTGTTTTTTCTATGTATGGAGGCCAACCATTCACTATGTGTTGGAGGAATATTTTTCACCCATTTGATACATATTTCCCTTCTCGCTAAGAGTATCAGTATAATGAGAATATTCTCTTGATCT
Source organism: Calotriton arnoldi (assembly GCA_963921515.1). Classification (NCBI taxonomy): domain Eukaryota; kingdom Metazoa; phylum Chordata; class Amphibia; order Caudata; family Salamandridae; genus Calotriton; species Calotriton arnoldi. The sequence goes on from CAWUFW010001565.1 coordinate 2,647,710, forward strand.
TTGCTCAGCTTTTGGTTATTTAGATTATTTGAGTTTTGTTGACTTATCCCAAAAATAACAAGATCAATACTCACCTCCACCCGCTGCCCCAACATCTTGGCTAAGGTCTTACCCGCCTCTTTCCAAAATTCCTCGAGATGGGGGCACTGCCAAAACATATGGAGGTCATCTGCACCCACTTCTCCGCACTTTGGGCAGCTTCTCTCCTTTTGGCCACTGACCTTGGATAACCTCTTTGGCGTCCAATATGCTCTGTGAGTGGTGAATAAATGATTTTTTCTCAGAGGAGCAGATTTGACAATTTGCCAACAAGTAGCCAAAGATACTTGCCATTCGTTTTGAATATCCAGCTCCGGCAGTTCTTTCCCCCAGATCTCGCTTGGAATTTTGTAGTCTTCCTCCCCTCCTTGAATTAAGACCCCGTACCAGTAAGATATTTCTTTTTTGTTAAACTTTTTCCTCTGGATCATTTCCTCTGCATTCCCTTCTCCGGCTTGGATATCTTTCAGACTCTTAGCCCAGCTAGTAAGTTGGTAATACTTGAACCTTGAGAGTTTACCCTTTGTTAACTCATTTAGGACTTCCCATTCTATAATAGAGTTTTGTTCCATTAGCTGACCCCATTTTATGATGTTATATTCTTTCAGGGGACATGCTAGCTTATCTCTAAGGCATTCTGGGGTGCCTGGGGAGTCCCAGATTGGAGCGAACTTGCTGTAATACGGAATCTTTAGGATTTTTCTCATTTGATACCACAGTTTTGCGGCAGACATAAGGGTCTTCAGTTTTACCTTCTTGAAATACTTGGGGTGACCAAATTTGTATAAGTAGTGGCTTCCTTCCTTGTTGACTAAGGCCTGCAAATGGACGGGGTATGAGTCAAAGCTATCCAGCAGTTTTCTAATGTTTTTAAATTGAAAGGCCCTACAGTATTCCAAGATGTCTGGACTTGCGATACCTCCTTGTGCCTTATTCCTCCTTATCTTCTTCTAAGCAATTCTTACCCCTTTAGCGGCCCAGATGAAACTGCTTAGTTCTCCTTGCAGTTTTTTTATACGATCTATTTTGAACTCCAGCGGAATGGTACTAAACAAATATGTAAATTTTGGGAGTATTACCATTTTAATTACATTTGATCTCCCCATAAAGGTTAGAGGTAAGCCCCCCCATACTTTTAGTAGCTTTCTCACTTCTTTATGGACCCTGTCGAAATTCAAACTCGCTATTTCCTCTATGTTTGTTGTAAGATCTAGGCCAAGGTATTTAATTTTTTCCTTCACCATTGGGTTTTGAGAGTTGCTGTTGCATTCTAGAATTTCAGATTTTGATTGGTTTACTTGATACCCAGAGACATTCCCATATTGTTCCAAAATCTCTCAAATTTTTGGCATTGAGGCCTTTAGATTGCTGGTGAACACCATCAGGTCATCTGCGAATAGTGCTACCTTCTTCTCCCAGCCCTGGTACTCGAATGGAATTATGCCCTTTTCCTTCCTTAGCAAGCATGCTGGGGGCTCAATATAAAGGTTAAAAAGAAGTGGGGATAAAAGGCATCCCTGCCTTGTGCCCCTCCTTATTGTTATCTTTTCCATCAGCGTGTCGTTCACTAGAACCATAACTGAAGGCCCTTTGTAAATCTGCTTTATGGTGCTCTGAAAGATGTCTCCAAGATTAAACTTATCAAGGGTTGCATTTAAAAAAGGCCAGCTAACCCTATCGAACGCTTTTGCGGCGTCGAGGGTTATGATTGACAGGGGGACAAAATACTGGGTTGCTACATCTATAGCGCTTATAAGTTCATGCGTGAGTTCCTGGATTTGCCTTCCCTTAATAAAACCTTTTTGGTTGGAATGTACTACAGAGGCTGCTACTTTTCCGAGTCTTTTTGCTAATATTTGCGTATAAACCTTGTAGTCCGCGTTTAAAAGTGATATCGGTCTATAAGACTCACATTTAGTAGGGTCCTTCCCTGGTTTTAATAAGATGCTAATAATCGCATCGTTCCAGGAAGGTGGGAGATCTCCTTTCTTATAAAAGACCTCGTTCAGGAGCTCTGTCAGGGGTGTGGCTAGTACTTCCTGTAGATTTATGTACATCTCATTTGGGAGTGCATCAGGGCCCGCCGCCTTGCCTTTCTTTAAACTTTTCATAGCTTCTATCACTTCTTCCCTGGAGAATTCCTGATTTAGCTCTCTTCTCTGCTCTTGGGATGCTGAAGGCATTTTTATCTCATCCAATACTGAGTTTATCTGATCTATTGTGGCTATGGTGTCTTCGGTATACAAATTACCAAAGAATTTTACAAACTCTCTTCTTATCTCAGTGTCCTCTGTACTATATTGTTGATCTTCTTTTTGTATTTTGTTGATCCTATTTTGAGTTAAGTCCGTTTTCAATTTCCATGCTAACAATTTACCGCAACCTTCGCCATATTCATGATGTGAAAGCTTGCTAGCCTCCCATCTATCCCTGACAATTTTTTCGAGGTAATCTGCTAACTCTTCTTTTCTCAATTTTCTCCTCTCTACAATACTCGATCTCTCCTGTGTGGTTACATTTTTACTTAGCTCTACTTCTAAAGTTGCTATTTCTTTTTCCAGTTCCCTAATAGAATTCCTCCTCTTTTGATTCTTGTAAGCTGCAATACTGATTATTCTTCCCCTAATAAAAGCCTTGTATGCTTCCCAGGCAATTTGTTTTGTGGTCCCTTCTTTGTTTAACTGGAAGAAAACCTCCGTATCTTTCTTTAGCGATTCTACCTGTGTTTCTTCTAAAAAGATAACTCTATCTACTGTCCACCTTGCACAGGATAATGCTTTCTTCAAGGTGAGGCGCAAGACTACTGCCGAGTGATCCGATAAATGAGCTGGTATATGCTCTACCTTTTGAGTGCAATTTAAAAGGTTTCTATCTATTAAAAAATAGTCAATCCTGGACGAGTGCCCCAGTCTTTTGTTTTGCAAAGTAAATTTATGTGTCTTTTCCCCTTTTTCCTTCCATATATCCATAATCCCTAGATCTTTGATACATAGGCTTATCCACTCCCTCATCTTTGGTAGATTGGGGCAGTTCTTTGCGGGAAATCTATCCTCTTTGAGGTCTAATATTATATTAAAATCACCCCCCATTATTATTGGTGATTTTGCAGATAGGAGTTGGGAATATACTTTTTGAAGAGGCTCTGGATCGTCCATATTGGGGCCATAATATCCCACTATAGTTTATGGGTTGTTTTGTATTTTGATTTTTGCTATTGCCCATCTTCCTTTTCTGTCTACCTCTGTGGATTCAATCCTTGCTTTCAGTGATTTTTTAAACAGGATTGCTACACCTTTTACAGTGCACTCCTGGTTTGTGCAAACATATGCGTCCACCCATTTCTGGTTTTTTAGGATTTTTGCCCACTCTTCCTTCAATAGATGAGTTTCTTGAAGTATTATTATTTCACAATCCACAATTTTCAGGTACTCCAGAATTTTTGCCCTTCACTTCCTTATCCTGAGGCCATTCACGTTCCATGACATGATGTTTACTGCCATTCAGTTTTTTTTTGTTTTTTTCTTGGTAGGAATTTGGTTGGGATTTGGTTGGAGTTGATATATCTTTTCCGTCTCCTACAGGTTTTTCCTGGGCCCATCCTCCCTTATATTGCTCGTTTTGGACTTTTTTTTCCTTTTTTACCCCCATTTTGATCCCCACCTGGTGCACTTTTTTTTTTCCCTTTTAAGCTTTTTCTGAGTGAATTTCTTTGCTCCCGCCCCCTCCCTGGAGAAGCCTCCTCTTTCCTTCCTTTGGGCATCACTCTGCCCCTTTCGAGCTCCTTACCCTCTTGGTGCTCTGTAGTCTTGCATTATTTTCCAATGAGTTCAAATTACGAGTGTTCCTTTTGTTGCGCTTTAATACGTTCTATGAAGTGTTCAACTTCCTTGGGATCCCTTATATTGTGCATCTTATTCTCCCACATTATTCTTAATGAGGCAGGAAAACGCATCTGTGCTGTTGCCCCTAACGATTTTAGTTGTTGTATGTGCTGGCCCAACTCCCATTGCCTGTCTTGCGTTGTTTTGGAAATATCGGATCTAATTCTGCAAGACCAATCGTTTTTTTTTAAATGACCCAGCTTTCAGACCCTCACTTAGAATCCTCTCTTTCAGCGTGTATGTTTTAAAATTCACCAGGATTTTCCTTGGGTTCTTTCTTGTTTTTCCCTTCCCATATGGGTCCCGATTAATTCTTTGAATGTCACCTAAGAAGTCTTCCGTCTTTGTCCAGGGGATTATTTCTGCCAGTAGCTTAATTGTGAAATTTTTAATCTCTTCCCCTTCAAGGCCTTCTGGGACATTTTGGATTCTGAGGTTGTTCCTCCTGGCATGATTTTCCATAGACTCCATTTTGTCTCTAATCTCCCTCTCTTTAGTTTTTATTAGGTCAATCTCTTTTTTGTTGGTTTCAACTTTTTGGTTAAGTACCTCTACTTCAAGTTCCACAGATGTGACCCTGTCTATGAGCACGTTTATTTTTTGATCCAATATTTCACATGATTCCTGTATTTTTGCCTGATTTTTCTCTGAGGTTACGAAATTGACCTCATCTCCTTCATCATCGTCTCCATCATTGTCACCGTGTTTATTTGCTGTCCCAGGGTCTGCTGGTCGTCAGGTTTGTCTATGGACTGAGTTCTGACCTCTATATCTACCAGATTTTCCTTGGCCGATTCACTGGCTGGTTCTTGCTGATCCGCTTTCCTCAGCACGCTAAACCTACTGCCGTCCATTGTTATTTTGATAGCTTCGTCCTTAGTTAGTTCTTTCTGGCCCTTTTTCAGGACCGCGCTATCCAATTCTTGTTTCTCTTGGACTTTAAAAAAGGACCTTAAGGATGGTGTTATTTTCTGGCTGCTTAATCCCGGTGTTTTTAATTTGGCTTGGCTTGCAGTATGTTTCTTTATTTTTCTTGTACTTTTAGGAATTATAGTATTTATGCTCAGTTTCTCTTTAGAAAAAAACTGTGCTTCTTTTGCTGGCAGCTTCCTACTCCTCAAACAGTAACCTTCCTCACCCTCTTTTATTTGTCCAACACCTCGTGAAGTTTGTATGGGGAACAGGGGAGCCACTATATCGTTTGAGCTCCCATAGGCCGTAGCACTAGTTCCCTCAGCCAGTCCTTCAGCACTCAATAGGTACTTTGGGCCCTCCAAATCAATAGCATTTTTGGCACTTTTGACACCCTGAGCTCCCCTTGCAGAATGACAAGCCCCTCTTCCCCTCTCACTCACCCTCTCGTGCAGGTTCTCCGCTAGCAAACCTTCCTCGGTGCCGGAGTGGTAGCAGAAGTCCTTCCTCACACCTGGTGCTGCCGATGTTTTGCCTCTGAATGGCACCCTTGCAGCGGCCCTCCTGTTGTTGCGGCACACCGTGACCGCTTCCGTCCACACACCGCAGGATGGGATCGTCTTTTCCGCATCTCCCTTTATTGCGTCCTTTACCCCTGCCCTGCCCTTCGTTCTCTCCGCAGCACAAGACGGGCTTCAGCGGGGCTCCGTAGCTGCACAAGACGGGCTTCAGCGGGCTCAGCGGGGCTTCGCGTCTTCGCTCCGTGCTCAGGTAAAATTCCTTTCCTTTCCTTCCCTTCAGTGATTAATACAGCCTATCCTTGGGAGAGTGCTCTAACCAGCTTCGCACTCGTAATTTCTCCTTGTTCTAGCTTGATTAACTGCTCATTTTTGCTTGTAAATTTCGGAGGGCTCAGAGCTCACGACCGGACTCCTTAGCCAGCCGCCATCTTCCCCTTGGCTCTACACGAGTCTAATAATTAATTGTTAATTAATGGTAGTTAAATAGTTAAAAATTAATTATGGAAATTGTGTAATTAATTTGAGATGTGAGTTGTGGGGTTTATAGTGGTAAAGGGTGGGAAGTAAATTATTTTCAATTAATTAATAGGTTGTTGTTAATTATTAATAATATAATAAGGTAAAATTAGTTATGGAAATTGTGTAAATATTTTTATGTGTGTGTTGTGGTGTTTGTTAGGGTAGAGGGTGGAAAGTATTTAAAGTTTTATTAATTAATAATTATTTGCTCATTATTATTCATTTATTAATTGATAATTTTTTATGGTAACTTTACTTTATTTTGTGTGTGGATTTTGGTTTATAGGGGTAATGTTTGGTGAGTAAATACATTTTTATATGTTTTAATTGGATTTTAATTAATAATATTTGTTTATTTGATAATTAATTATATTAATTATGGAGGTACAGTTTTTTAAAAGTTTAGATGTGTGTTGGGAAATGTGTGGTGTTATAGGGTAGGAAATAAAAAATATAGATTTTGTGTAATAATGTTTTTGATTATAATTAATTAATATTAAATATAGTTATTTGTTTGTAAAATCTTTCTAAAATTTTTATAACATAATGTTAGTAGGTAATTTTTAGATTTTTTTAACATTATAATATGTTTCTATCTTTTGTAATTTTTAATATTTTTTTTTGTTATTAACAATTTTTGTATTGTAGTTGATATTTTGTTTCTTTTTTATTTTGAATTGACTTTGTTGGGAATATTAATTTTAACCCTCTGCTATTCAACACTTTCCCTACTGTTGCACTCACTGGAGTGGGAATAGTAATTTTTTCCCCTCCCCTATCCAACACTCCGCTATCCAACACTTTCCCTACTGTTGCACTCACTGGAGTGGGAATAGTAATTTTTACCCCTCCGCTATCCAACACTTTCCCTGCTGTTGCAATAGTTGGAGTGGGAATAGTAATTTTTAGCTCTCCGCTATCCAACACTTTCCCTACTGTTGCACTCACTGGAGTGGGAATAGTAATTTTTTCCCCTCCTCTATCTAACACTTTCCCTACTGGTGCACTCACTGGAGTGGGAATAGTAATTTTTACCCCTACGCTATCCAACACTTTCCCTACTGTTGCACTCATTGGAGTGGGAATAGTAATTTTTACCCCTCCGCTAACCAAACCTTTCCCTACTGTTGCACTCACTGGAGTGGGAATAGTAAATTTTTACCCTCCGCTATCCAACACTTTCCCTACTGTTGCACTGACTGGAGTGGGAATAGTAATTTTTACCCCTCCGCTATCCAACACTTTCCCTACTGTTGCAGTAGTTGGAGTGGGAATAGTAATTTTTACCCCTCCGCTATCCAACACTTTCCCTACTGTTGCACTCATTGGAGTGGGAATAGTAATTTTTACCCCTACGCTATCCAACACTTTCTCTACTGTTGCACTCATTGGAGTGTGAATAGTAATTTTTACCCCTCCGCTATCCAACACTTTCCCTACTGTTGCACTGTTTGGAGTGGGAATAGTAATTTTTACTCCTCCGCTATCCAACACTTTCCCTACTGTTGCACTCAGTGGAGTGGGAATAGTAATTTTTACCCGTACGCTATCCAACACTTTCCCTACTGTTGCACTCATTGGAGTGGGAATAGTAATTTTTTCCCCTCCGCTATCCAACACTTTCCCTACTGTTGCACTCAGTGGAGTGGGAATAGTAATATTTACACCTACGCTATCAAACACTTTTACTACTGTTGCAATCAATGGAGTGCAAAATGCAAGTTTAAAAATTATTAAATATTTTAATAATTTAATTTATAATATCATGTTTTTTTATCCGATTTTATGTTATAGGTGTATGTATATATATATATATATATACATATATATATATATATATATATATTTATTTGTTAATTTTTATATATTGATAATATTTTAAAATAAATTAAAGTTATTAGTTTATTAATTGCTTTACAGTAAATATACATTTATATATTACATTTTATATATGTATGTTTAATTTTTTTTAATTCAATTTAATTATTATATTTGTTAAAATGTACATTACATCTAAATAATTTTTTTAAAGTTCATTTTATTATTGCATTTATTTAACATTATTTTTTATATATAAAAAAAATCGATATTTTGTACATCGATATTTTTAACATCTATATTTTTTTCGATATTTTTTTATTCTACATTTTAAAGACAGGATGTCGATATTTTGGATATTGATATTTTTGTATTGATATTTGTATATGGGGATATTTGTGTAGTCGATATTATGTCAGTGATCCTATTATTTTTAATGCATTTACTCAGTTTCACATTCATTGGTCCAATCAAACTTCACTTTTTTTAAAACAAAGATCTCAATGGTAGTGACGGGCTGGCAAAATTAGCAATGAATTTAGAACACAATTCTGCCAGCCCAAGGAACGAACAAACTTGATCCTTGCTAACCGGTGAAGGTGCTTGTACAATAATCTTAGCCAAATCCAACTTAGGACTTATTCCTTCACCAGATATTGTGTGACCAAGATACATAACTATTGTTGCCCTGAACTTACGCTTTTCTTTTTTAAGAGTAAGACCTGCTTGATGTAATTTGCACAAAACAGATCTGATAGTTGCCTTGTGTTCTCTCTGATCCTTTCTATAAACCAAAATGTCATCTTGGAAGAATAACACCTTGATAAACCCCTCCAAGACCCTCTTCATTACCCTTTGGAAGCATGCTGAAGCCAACGCCAGGCAAAAAGGCATCCGTATAAATCTGAAAACCCCAAAGAAGTAACAAATGATGCAAGATGCCTCAACTCTGGATGCAGTGGAACCTGATCATACGCCGATTACAGGTCCATCACACAAAAAAACGTTGCATCCTTAATCAACACCAAGGTTTCAGAAATATTGGGCAGTGGCTAGTGATCCACCCAAATATGTTTGTTCTACCCTTTGAGATCCACAAACATTAATATCTTTTTACCCTCATCCTTTGGTGCCAGGACCATGGGGGAAAGCCACTCCGATGATTCAATCTTCTCAATCGCTACGAGGTAGAGACATTTCTGTGACTCCTCCTTAAGTGGTTGCAACATCGCATTCTGCACTCATCTCACCTTGTACATACAAGAAACTGCACTTTGCTTCAATATGATTTTATGTTTGAAGTGTTTGACAGTGCCCAGCTTCTCATCAAACATACTCGAAACTCATCCATAAATTCACATGACATCTCGCCATTTAACACAAGCATCCCACATTGCAGTGAATTGGGTTTCTATTTATGCCCAGGTCTGCGCGTTCTCCGTACCGGCTGTGAGCCCGTCGCGATCCTGTCCGGATGGTTGTCTCCACCGTTTGATCCTGTTTCCAAGCATCATGCTTACTTGTATGTGCCTTCAACTATGTTATATACCATCAAGAATTTTGGTCCTGGTCATGCCATTAACCCTATGAAGACTCTGCTGCGTCGTCACTAATCTAGATAATTTCCTTTTGTTGGCCTCATATCGGAGCCCTTCCTGCATCATTCTGTTCTTTGTTTGCCCTCCCATGCTCAGGGCTACTCTCCTGGCTATCTGACCCAGGCGCATCTCATTCCATTTGCTCGCACACAAATTTTTTGACCTGAAGAAGGTGTGACCCATAGGTGGGTCTGACACCGAAACGCGCGTCGGCGCTGGAGCCCTTGTGCCTCCTTTGTTTGCATCTTTTCCCTGGAGAAGAAACCGGATTATGGACTGTATCAGTGATTGAAAATATGATCAACTGACCTTGGATTTCCCATATTATTCAAAATTGCTTGATTTTTTATTGATGGGAACTACATTAGGATTAGGTGATTATGTTTAGCACTATTTAATGCATTGCCACCTGATAGAATGTATGAGTATGTCTGAGTCAGTGTTTGTCTGCTTGTCTGAATGATTGTGTGTGTGCGACCGAGGATGCCTGTAGAGTTTGTTGACATTCATTGTCTTTTATGCTTTTTCTACTATGTTGACTAAAGAATATAAATAAATATGATATCCTTAACTCACCAGTTTTTTGCATTATAAATGGGAAGGGTACCTTGTTAGGATTGTTTTCTTATATCAGTGACGTATAGCCCTTTATAAAGAAATATTCAGGCAGAGCTGTTTTCTTTGATTGACCACCCTGGTGTCTCCATCCTAGTAAATTGTCATCACACTTAGCCACATACACCTTTCTCACGGTTTCCCTGCCTTTGAACCAAATTTTCATTACTGAAAAACCCAGGACATCAATCTTCACACTACTGTAGCCAACAGGATTGATATCAGGAGGAGATAACTCCTTAACATCCCCTCCAAATATACTGTCTCAGTTCTTATCCCCAATCACGTTTTAAGGTGATCCTAAGTCTGCTAGGACCATGACACTATTACCACTGATTACCACTTCACACTAAGGCATCGTCAACACCTTACCATCAACCAAACCATCATACCAAATACTTAACACCATTTTCTTCTCATCATCCACACCTTCACTGCTGAACTTTGAGCATAACCTCCATGGCATACACAAGCATAGTGTCCCTTTTTACCACATTTTTTGCATGTCACAAATCTGACAAAACACCCTTGACTATTAGAAAGATGACCTTTACTCCCACAAAGATAATACCTGGGATGCTGTTCTTTATTTTCCTTACTTTTGTCATCTTTACATTCCTCCTTCACTCTCTGCACACACCCTGCTTCAATATTGACATTAGCAATTTCTTTACCCACATCCATCATACTCTCAGCACCATTTTTGCATTCTCTCATCACCCACAAATCTGTGTTTTCCATGACCTCTATAATTTCTGTGATCCAAAATATCGTTCCAGCATTAAAACCAACATTTCATAAACATTACTAGGACCACTTTCAGGAGTACCCAATTGAATTTCAGCTAAGCTTTCGTAAATGCTGCTACCTTCCACACCAAGGTTAAGAAGTAAGACAGCTTATTTCCTGACTGCAGAATGTTTTTCACTGCCAATTGTCAGTATATTGGAATGAAATAACTGTTTCCAGTGTTTCAAAGGTAGAACTGGATCCCCTCTCTCTGATCAAAATTGGAGTGGCTCAGACATGTTTGAAGCTGCCATAGTTGAAACAAACAGCACCCAGGGGTTACACAATGTTACCTTAAACTGTCTAGAACTTACTAAAGACAGTTGCATTTCCTCAAAACAATGTCTCAGAAATGCAGCATCTCCAACACAACAGATCACAATAAACAATAATAAAAGAATAACACATTTCTCCAGAGGCGCAAAGTCTTCCCAATAGTCTCCACACTATAGCGCAATCACTGTAGTTATGTATTCCAGGAAGCAGAGTACTCTCTCTGCAACTCTGCCCTCAGCAAAGATGGCACCTGGCATCAGGACCGACCTTTGGGTAGTGTTGACTGGATCGCACCACATTATTCCCTTAAATTATGGCACTTGGAAACATCATAATATGCACCAAGGCACTCCCAAATTGCACTCACCAGGCTGGGGCCTCACACACCTCAGAAAACATGTGCGTGACATGATCCGCATGATACAGACTGTTAGAAATAGGGTTTCTAGTAGGAAGAGGTATGCACCCTATCCAAGTAGGGACCACTACTCTAGTCAGGGAAAGCTAGATAAACACTAAAAGATAATCTGTGCCCACCTTCTGGTAGCTTGGCACAGAGCATTCAGGCTTATCTAAAGTGGCAATGTGTAAAGTATTTGTGCAACACACACAGTAACACAATAAAACACCATAAAAAGACTCCACACCAGATTAGAAAAATAGATTATGAATTCATAAATAAATCAAGATCAAAATGACAAAACTCCAAACAGTAAAAGTTGAGTTATGATTTTTAGAAGAATAAAATGAGTTCTAGCACCTAGAAGCAATAAGCGCCTATAGGGGTTATCTGGTTGTGCTGGACGGGGACAAAGTCAGCAGTTCAAGCTGACCACAATGAAGTGCAGGCCAGGGACAAAAGGCAGGCAGGCACGAGGAACATAGTACCTTAATTCTGGTTGCAACAGGGAAATGCAGGGTCCAGATGAGCAGTGCGTTGATGTTGGGCCCGCAGTCGAGGTGATGTGGCAATTTTCTTCATGCAGTGCCGGTGATGCATTGGGCCCATTGAGTGAAGCGCCTGTTCCGAGTGCAGCTGGCCCAAGGCTGATGCGCTGGGATAATCCATGCTGGAGGGGTGATGCGTCGATCTTCTCAATGCCGTGCCAGTGATGCGATGGTTCCGAAGCAGTGGTTCCAGACGCGCTGCTGCGGTTCAGAGTGTGATGCACTGATTCTACTCCAGCAACAGGGTCGATGGGCCGGTTCTGTTACACGCAGACTAGAGATGCATTGATGTCTCTGGTGCAAGTATCTGGGTCCACTTCCAGTGAATCAGGCACAGGAACAGGGACATAGACTTTGATAGCCCTGTGTCAGAAGCAACAGGAGGCAAGCCAACAAGCCCTTAGAGTTCACTTTGGTTGCAAGGCAGAGTCCAGCTCTCCTCAGCAGGATCAGAGAGCAGCAGGGCAGCACAGCAGAAATGCAAGCCTCCCAGGTCAGTAGTACAGCAGAGTGGCAGTCCTTGATGTAGCACAGCAGTTCTTCTGACAGAGTTCAGTTGTAGGTCCAGAAGTGTCTGATTTGGTGGGGTCAGAGAGCCGGTACTTATATCCAGTTGTGCCTTTGAGGTGGGGGTAACTTCAAAGAAGGGTCTTTGAAGTGCACAGAGGTCCTTTCTTCTCATCCCTGGCTCTAGACTATCAGTAGGGGGTAATCAGTTTTTTTGTGTGTGGATAAGGCACTGCCTATTCACGTATAAGTGTCAGTTCCTCCCTCCCTTCCTGCCATCAGAATGCAGATGAGTACTCAGACATATCTAACCTTCCTGTGTTTGTGGCTGTCTAGAGGAAATGGTACACAAAGTGTAGCTGTCATCTACCCCAGACATGCATTGGAGACAGGCTGTAGGCACACAGAGCTGTATGAGCAGAGAATTGTCCACTTTCTTAAAGTGGAATTTGTAAAATAGTAATGTTAAATCCAACTTTACCAGTAAAGAGGATTTATCATTTCCATTCCATAGATATGAAACATGACACAGCTACTCAATTTAATCAGGAATTATAGCTTATACATGTATTAAGAATTTCCCAGTGTTAACCTATGAGAGAAGTAGGCCTCAAAGTAGTGAAGTAGTGTCTTTCACTACCAGGACATGCAAAACTTAAAAGTACATATCCTACCTTTTACTTACACAGCACCCTGCCCTATGGACTGGCTAGGGCCTACCTTAGTGGTGAATTATATGTAACAAAAGGGGAGTTTAAGGCTTGGCAAGGCTTATAAATGGCAAGTCGAAGTAGCAGTAAAACTGCACACACAGGTTCTGAAGTGGCAGGCCTGAGACAGGTTTGAAAGGCTACTTGTGTGGGAAGCACAAGAAGTGCTGCAGGCCCACTTGTAGCGCTTAATTTATAGTCCTTGGGTATATGGCATACCACTTTGCAAGGGACTTGCAAGTAAGCTAAATATGCAAAACAGGTGTAAACCAATTATACCATGTTTAGAGGAGAGAACACATGCACTTTAGCTTGGTCAGCAGTGGTAAAGTGCCCTGAGTCCTAAAGTCAACAAAAAGAAGATCAGAAAAATAGGAGAAAGGAGGCAAAAAGTTTGGGGTGACCCTCTAGAGAGGGCCATTTCGCAACCCAGACTTAATAAGGATCGCATCAACGTGGGTTTGGTTTCATAAACACTGATGGTCCAGGGAAGCTCGTTGCCAGTGTTATGTCAAAAGATCATACCTGATTAGGTAAGTTGCTAATCAGATTTATTGATACAGCATATCGGAGGACCAGCTGCCCCAGCCTCCTTCAAACAATGATTGTTCCTTCACTCCTAAAATGATCGTTCCTTCAATACCTTGGAACCCCAACACATCACACAATTCCATTCCAAGATTCCAAACCCCAGTATTCCCAGATATACATATAACAACAGTTGTTTGACCTGACCCTCTCTGCAGGGTCACCCTCAAGCTTTTTGCCTTTTACCTTCCACTTTTTGCTGAATTCGTTTTGCTGGCCTTGGGACTCTGTGCACTTTACCCCTACTAACCAGTGTTAAATGCTCTCCCCCTAAAACATTTTAAAATGGATTTGACCTAATTGGCATATTTAATTCACTTGTAAGTCCCTTGTAGAGTGGTATACCATATTTCCAGGGCCTGTAAATTAAATGCTGCCAGTGGGCCTGCAGCACTCGTGTATTCACTTAAGTAGCACCTTAAAACATGTCACAGGCCTGTCATTGCAGCCTGATTGCAGTGTTAAACTGTCAAATCGACTTGACACTTAAACCTTCTTGCCAAGCCTTAAACTCCGCTTTTATATTAGTACCCCTAAAGTAGGCCCCAGATAGCTCATAGGGCAGGGTGATGTGTAATTAAAAGGTTTGATATGCACTTTTAGGCTTTACATGTCACAGTAGTGAAAAATTTCATTTTTTTTTTTCCCTACTGTGAGGCCTACCCCTCCCATAGGATAATATTGGGGATTACTTATTACGTTGAATAAGCTGTAATTTCTAAATGGGATCTGGCAGCTATTTCATGTTTGGTGTCTATCAAATTGTAATGATAAGCCTTCTTTAATGGTAAAGTTGGATTTTTTATTACATTTGAAAATGCCACTTTTCGAAAATTAGCATTTTTCTACCCTAAGCCCTTTTTTGCCTGGAGCCTGCCTTAGGTCATATGCCTGAGTGTAACTGACAGCCTCTGTGAATTTCACCCAGTCACTCAATAGAGGGATTAGGTGTGCCTGCATGAGTCCTCTGCTGGCAGGAGGGGGGCAGAGCTGAGCACAGCCCCACTTGCAACTGAATAACCTGTGCTATGCCTTCACACAAATGGCCTAACTACCCCACATTGGCACTGCAGACAGCTTGGAGTCAGGGCAGGGGAGACAGGGAGTTCCAGGCACTTCAAAAACACTGTCTATAACCTTCTCCCACATTCAAGAACAAGGGCATCAGGGTTTAAAATAGTATTTCAGACATCAGCTGTTCAGTACACTTCCGGACCTGAGGATACTCTGCCAGGAAGAAGGACTGCTGTGCTGCTGAAAGGACCGCCACTAAGCAGGACTGTTGCTCTAAAGCAACTACTGCCCTGCTGCCCTCTTGTAAGTATGAGAAGAGAACTGGACCTGCAAATTCCCCCTTGCAACTAGGACACCATAGTGAATTCAAGGACTAGTCTTCTGGCCTCCTGGTTCTGAGCCTCAGTGAGGTAAAAGGCTCCCCAACATCCTGCACCAACCCCTGGACCCAGCTGACCCCCAAGTGGTGCCCCTCAGGCCCTGGACCCTTGGTGTGGCTCAGAGAGCTGTATATTTAAGATTGTGTGCTCTTAGCGACCGCAATCAGACCTGTTTGCACCAAGACCATACCACTGGCACTGCTATTCAATGCGAAGCTCTTCCAGCTGACCCTTCGTGCTATAGCATCAACCGCTTGAGGGGACTGCCAACTCAAAAATCCAATGATTCCCATCCTTGACGACTTCAGGATCTTTGCACAACCCCGGCAGTCTCCTGTACCATCCTAACTGCTCCTTGCAGGCCCCCCCACTGTGAACGGGACTCTAGGCAGGGATTTGAGAAGGCCAGGTTAAGCAGGCCTCACCTGGTGACTGTAGCTGACCTGCGCTCCATTGCTGTCATCTTGAACTTGCGACTTTGACCTGGTCCAGTGTGACCAGATATTTATAGTTAGTGGTTTTTGTTTTTTGGGGCTATTTTCACAAAAAATCTTTACAAATTAATAACTCTGGTTCTACTGACTGGATGCTTGTTATTTTGGTGTCAAATAATGTATTACAACTTACTTTATTTTTTGTAAATTGGTTTAGGATTTGTCTTGTGTTGTGCTTTAATTTTATTTTTGTTTGTGTGCTGCATAAATGCTTTACACATTGCCTCTATGTTACGCCTGACTGCTTCTCATGGCAAGCTACCCAGGGTTAAGCATAGGTTAATTTAGTGACTTTTTGTGGTTCACCCTGAAAGGGATTGTTGCTTGACCAGGGCTCACACCCAGGTCAACCAACAACCTAATTTCTAACAGCGGGTCACTCCTGGCCTTTTCCTTGTTCTACCTGTCTTCGCTATCCCTGCATACTAGGGGAAAATGCAGCCACATCTTTAGGGATCTGTAGCATTTCCGGGGACATCTGGGTCCACTGGACTCCTTGGCATCTTTAATTTTTCCTGGTCTGGTATTAACCACTGTCATACCTCTCATCAATATGTTGTGTGTACATAGGTGTAAAATATTTCTCACAATAATAGCATCCTTGTAGTTGCTCTTTGTTTCTTTGCTCCCTTCTTGAGTTTTCTCACAGAATTGGCATCCTATGTATCAGTTGTGTGTGTAAAGCACTCTAATAACATTTAGGGCCTGATTACGAATTTTAGCAGTGCGGGAGTGGGCGGCATGCACCCGCCATGATCCTGCTCCAGCAAAACACACCGCCGCTCACCCACCAGATTACAAGTATTTTTGTGGTCTGGCGGGCAGGCGTCGTAGCGGTCCAGCGGCAGTGCAGTTGAAAGGCTCATAGTGAGCCTTAAAACGCACCATTGCGGGACCGCCAGTGCTCGTTCCTGCATGGAAAGGAATGCACCATGCCGTGCCAGAATCATAATCAGGCATTTAGGGCCTTTAAGGGCCTGATTCGGAGTCCGGCAGCCACTGTTGCGCAGTGGTGGCCCTCAGACTGCTGCGCCACCATCCCTGGCAGTTGCAGCCGTGCAATGGCGGTCCACTGCCCTAGTCATAATAGGGTGGTTGGACCGCAGATGTGGCAGTGGGGATACAGACACTGTTGCACCGGCGGTCTGACCGCCCTATTACGATTAGGGCGGTCCGACCGCCATTGCACTGCCTCAACTGCCAGGGATAAGAGATCCCTGGTGGTGGCCCAGTGGCCAGACTGCCATCCCCATGCCACCATAACTCATAATCAGGCCATAAAGGGCCCGATTATGAGTCTGGAAGTCCACGGACCACTAGACTCACAGTGGCGGCACGACCACCGCCGCACCGGTGATCCGACTGCCCTATTATCACTAGGACTGTCAGACCACCATTGCACTGAGATCCCTGGCGGTGGCATGGCACATGGAGGGCCGCAATATGCTTGGTGGTGCCCTGAGGCACCGCCAAGCATATTACAACTTTTCTCAGCGCTAGCAGTCTTATGGAAGATCTTCCTCCATGAAACTGTTGGCAGAGAGGAAAGAAAGGGGGCCCACATGTTGTGCCTCGCGGTATTTTTGTACCCCCTGTTCCTGCATGGGAAGGAATGCACAGCATGGTGCATTTCTTCACGTGTAGGAATTTGCACTGGCGGTCCCACTGTGGTGCAGTTTAAGGCTCACAATGAACCTTTAAACTTCCCTGCCACGGGACCACCACACTGCCCGCCTGCCATACCACAAGAGTACTTGTAATTTGGCGGGCAGGTGGCAGAAAGGTTTGGCAGTGCAGGACGTAGCGTGCCGCCTGCTCCTGCACCACCAAAACTCGTAATCAGGCCCTAAATACATTTTGTACATGGTAACCACTTTCATTAGTTACTTTCACCAAGCACTTTACAAGTGTATGGGTACGTGGGACACCCTTCTATATCCCCTAGTTCCCTGCACACTTCCACCAGCATTCTCCATTTTTAGACTCCATCATTAGATTACTGTCTGTTATCTTTATTCACCATCCCCCCTAACTTGGTCAGGCTTATTTG
This sequence comes from Calotriton arnoldi, assembly GCA_963921515.1. Taxonomy (NCBI): domain Eukaryota; kingdom Metazoa; phylum Chordata; class Amphibia; order Caudata; family Salamandridae; genus Calotriton; species Calotriton arnoldi. Next base: position 2,665,369 of record CAWUFW010001565.1, read on the forward strand.
TGCCCCTGACTGTTGGAATATCACAGGTGCCCAGCCTTCTCTTTCACTTACACATTTGTAGCATATTTGGCAACAGGCCTCTTTCTACCCTCCCCTTGGTCTCTTTATCAACCTACATAAATACTCAGCTCTCTCTCTCTCTCTCTCTGGTGTCCCTGACACAATTCTTATATCCCCTTTTGGTGAACGTGCTGGTCAGACCATCCTTTCAATAATGTAGCTGAGACCCACAGTGACCTATCATAGACCACTTTACATGATTTCCCTATAAATCAATGGTAGATGACATTGTATGAAGTGTAAACATTGCACTTATATAGGTAACACAACTCTCTAAGACAGAATCACCCCTTCTGGGTTGGAACCTCGCATTGGGATCTCTGGCAACAGCGATCATCAGACAATTGCAAGAGCTAGAAACATCCCTCCCTAACTTGATGGCCCTAACAGAATCCTTCTCGTCATTCTCTGGTTATAATATTAATTGGGACATGACCCTAGATATGACCACTTACCAAGGTCTCTGGTAGGATTACAGCAGAAAGGCTGGGATTCAGGTGGCAGCTGTCATGGATGAAATAATTTGGCATCTTTTTTTTAACAGGAAACTGAATAACATGATAGTGGAAAATTTACAACCTCTAATTAACAAGACCGATAATGACTTCGCACAGTGGTCTTACTTACGTCACTCACTGCGGGGGGAGTACAGGTGGTGAAAAGGTTGGTTGCCTCTAGATATAATTACCTGCTAGGAATTTTACCACTCTCCCTATCAAGATGCCGAGATCTATATCTGAAAAGATTCAGAACTTCATATGGGGCATCCAAGTTATACGCAGCCACTACTTCTGGAGTTTTGAGACTCCTGGACATGCATCGCAAATGTCATACAAACACCAGGACTAGAGATAAACCTTTATGGGTGGCTATGTAAAAGCCTACATGGCCATCGTACCCAGCCTTAATTACATATACTAGAAGAAATAATTGCCAAACCCACCTCTGTCTCCATCAGTTTGTGACATGCTAGCCTTCTAGCACCCAAGCTACACAATGTTAACAGACACATCCACAAAGGGGCCCCTCTCTAGCCCAAGGCTGGATTGATGATCTGGGTTTAGATGTTTCAGTGCAAGATTGGGCAAATAAGGGCATACACACAATACATAATTTGCTCCAAAGCGACACCCCCAAACTCCTTTGAGGTCATCAGAGAACAAATTTAATTTACCTTCCTCACAGGGCTGGCAACGCAGGCAATTAGTGCACTGCTTAAAGAGTTTTGGTATTTACTGCCGCTCGCTCTCCGGTCCACCACGGGTGTTTCCTTCCCGATTGAGTGGAGAGAGCGAGCGCGTCAACGGAAGCTGAAATCACTTCCGGTTGCCGCAGTAACCTGTTTGGGTTGACGGGCTAGTCGACACGAAGTCTCCATTATTTAAGACGGATGACTTCGCGGACGCGCAGCACTGCCACAGGTTTTTAGCGTTTCTCCTGCACTTTGTCCTATTTTTCTATAATCGCTTGGTGATTGTGTTTCTTACTTATGTACTTTACTGTCCATAACTGTTACCCTCATTATTTTTTAATTTGCGCTGTTTGATCTGGTGTATTTTAATTGAACTTAGTTCTATTTTAAATATACTTGCATTTTTGCACTGACCCACCTGGTCCAGACATTTCGGTATTTACTGCCGCTCGCTCTCCGGTCCACCACAGGTGTTTCCTTCCCGATTGAGTGGAGAGAGCGAGCGCATTAACAGAAGCTGAAATCACTTCCGGTTGCCGCAGTAACCTGTTTGGGTTGACGGGCTAGTCGTCACTAAGGGGTCGATTACGATGGCGGTCGGAAAAGCATACTGACCGCCATGGTAGCGGCAAAAAACCGCCCGCATGGCCAACGGGAAAAACGCCGGATACATTACGATGAACCGGCAGAATAATCCGTCCGCGGCGGCGGGAGACAACGAAAAACCGCCCGCACTCGCCGGACCAGCAGAAAATCCAACCGTAACGGCCGGATACTTAGCGGAAAAGCCAAGAACCGCCGCCATGCACACGGAGTAACCGCCCATGACATTATGACATCCCCGTTACCACCATGGTACCTACCTATGAATCCGACCGCATCGTGCGCAAACAGTGATGAATCTGATAGGCGGCGGAAGGGCTGCAGCATAGCCACCGCTTCCGAGGAACCGCTGCGGAGGATCCGCAAAAAAATGGCGGACGTAGAAAAAACACGAAAAAAAATACAAGCAATGCACACAGTGAAGTAGACCTGTCCCAATACAAACCAAAAGTGCCCAATGACAAAAGCCCCAGAAATGTCAAAATAAACAATCACAGGACAACACACACAACACACCTGACAGCAACATACCAGCTTGCCACACCCCCCATAGCCGAGCATAAAACTAGCCCCTCCCTGACCACAATCCTTTGCTACACTCCACAACTGAAGGTCCCAACCCCAGAGAACAAAGGAGAGGCAAAGCTGCACACATCACCACCACAACACACACCACCTACACCACCCACAACACCCACAACACCCACACAACTGCACCACAGAACATCTGCACAGCACACACCATGGCACCACACAAAATGCCAAAATTCACTGATTCAGAGCTTGCAGTCATGGTAGATGAGATAATAAGAGTTGAACCACAACTCTATGGCAACATGGTCCAACACACCCCATTAGCCACAAGAACCCAAATGTGGGTGAGGATAGTCAATAAGGTCAATGCAGTAGGGACCACCCCCGCAACAAGCAGGAAATACAGAAGCGGTGGCATGACCTGAAGACCGTGGTGAAGAGGAAGAGGGCCAAGAACCGTCAGCTGGCTGACGGGACTGGTGGAGGCACTCCCATCCCACCCAAACCATACAGTCCGTGGGAGGAGAAGGTCCTTGGAATCCTACATCCAGAGAGTCTTGAAGGAATCCGCGGGGGACTGGAAGCTGGTAAGTACAAACTAATGAATATCATCACATTGCCATGTACTGTCTTGCACAACTTCAAACCCACAACCCCTAGGCCAAAGGACATTCGTCTGACCCACAATACCCAAAACAGGTCACACAGATGTAACCACCACTCAACCTGATAAAGCACAAAGCTAAACAAAATCAACTGGGTTGCATGTGCACAGACAAAAAGCACTACAACACACACCAGGCCCCCTCTCCCACCCCTCAGCAGGATGGAGCACCTCACCCAGAAGCATGTGTCAGCCATTGAACGCTCCCCCACCACCTAACAGGTAGGTAGCCATCTTCACAGGGATGGGGAATGTGTATCTGGAGGCAGCACAACAACTCCCAACAGGCCCCCTCTCACACCCCTCAGCAGGATGGAGCACCCCACCCAAAAGCATGTGTCAGCCATTGAACGCTCCCCCACCACCTAACAGGTAGGTAGCCATCTTCACAGGGATGGGGAATGTGTATCTGGAGGCAGCACAACAACTCCCAACAGGCCCCCTCTCACACCCCTCAGCAGGATGGAGCACCCCACCCAGAAGGATGTGTCAGCCATTGAACGCTCCCCCACCACCTAACAGGTAGGTAGCCATCTTCACAGGGATGGGGAATGTTTATCTGGAGGCAGCACAACAACTCCCAACAGGCCCCCTCTCACACCCCTCAGCAGGATGGAGCACCCCACCCAGAAGCATGTGTCAGCCATTGAACGCTCCCCCACCACCTAACAGGTAGGTAGCCATCTTCACAGGGATGGTGAATGTGTATCTGGAGGCAGCACAACAACTCCCAACAGGCCCCCCTCTCACACCCCTCAGCAGGGTGGAGCACCCCACCCAGAAGCATGTGTCAGCCATTGAACGCTCCCCCACCACCTAACAGGTAGGTAGCCATCTTCACAGGGATGGGGAATGTGTATCTGGAGGCAGCACAACAACTCCCAACAGGCCCTCCTCTCCCACCCCTCAGCAGGATGGAGCATCCCACCCAGAAGCATGTGTCAGCCATTGAACGCTCCCCCATCACCTAACAGGTAGGTAGCCATCTTCACAGGGATGGGGAATGTGTATCTGGAGGCAGCACAACAACTCCCAACAGGCCCCCTCTCACACCCCTCAGCAGGATGGAGCACCCCACCCAGAAGCATGTGTCAGCCATTGAACGCTCCCCCACCACCTAACAGGTAGGTAGCCATCTTCACAGGGATGGGGAATGTGTATCTGGAGGCAGCACAACAACTCCCAACAGGCCCCCTCTCACACCCCTCAGCAGGATGGAGCACCCCACCCAGAAGCATGTGTCAGCCATTGAACGCTCCCCCACGACCTAACAGGTAGGTAGCCATCTTCACAGGGATGGGGAATGTGTATCTGGAGGCAGCACAACAACTCCCAACAGGCCCCCTCTCACACCCCTCAGCAGGATGGAGCACCCCACCCAGAAGCATGTGTCAGCCATTGAACGCTCCCCCACAACCTAACAAGTTGGTAGCCATCTTCACATGGATAGGGAATGTGTATCTGGAGGCAGCACAACAACTCCCAACAGGCCCCCTCTCCCACCCCTCAGCAGGATGGAGCACCCCACCCAGAAGCATGTGTCAGCCATTGAACGCTCCCCCACCACCTAACAGGTAGGTAGCCATCTTCACAGGGATGGGGAATGTGTATCTGGAGGCAGCACAACAACTCCCAACAGGCCCCCCTCTCACACCCCTCAGCAGGATGGAGCACCCTACCCAGAAGCATGTGTCTGTAAGTAAAAACCAAAGTGACACTGCACAGGTAATCAGACAGTGCATGCACCCCACCATCACTCAACAAAAGCATTGAGAGACATGACAACATGAGGCTCTACTTCACACAAAAATAGAAAAGAAAAGCACAGCCATTGACAGGATGCAGACAGCTCAGCGTACGTAACTGTGACAGAAACAGAACTGTGACTCTCAACAAATATGTCCAAGCAAACGGGCCTCTGACATGCATCACCCAGACTTCCCTCTGTAGCGCACATGGGTGCTGATCATGAAGGACCATGGGAAAAACAAACTAGCATGGTCTGCTGTATAAAGAAATACAAGCACAGGACATGTCAACGGTATGCATGTGATGACAATGGCTAGTCCATGCACACAGGTAATGTCTGCCAGGCAGAGTGATCAGCAAAGATACTGAACATCAACTTGTAGTCATGCCAGTTGTCAGATGACAACCTCACATTGAAATCACCAATACTAGACGTGTGGCATGCTAACCAATCACAGGTCACACCATTGTGAAATGATGAATGTAACTCCACTTCATGGCATGAGGCACATCACTGTGCAGACATACAATGTGTGAAAAAGGCAACTGTGTGTAGCATAACATGTAAATAAGAGACATCAAACACAGCAACCCTGAGGTGTGTAAGGCAATTACCATCCACTTCCTGTCCCACAGGTGACCAACAACTGACTGCAGAGGACGACAACCTCAACCAGCACAGCCAGTCACCAGCTCCCGAACATCTCCCCTCAGATGCAGACTCCCTGGATAATGAGGAGGAGGAGGACCAACCCGGACCATCTGGTGTGGCAGGGCGTAATGTGTCCCAGGACCCCACAGCCCCACCACCCTCAGCAACAACATCAACGCAGAGCCCTGCTGCAACGACCTGTGCCACCACCACCTCCAGCACCACTACCACTACCACTGCTGCCTGCAACACTCGCCCTGCTCCAGAGGCCAACCAGACCACAACAACTGCGGAGGTACGGGAGAGTAGGCCGGTGCCCAAAGGAGGGAGGCAACAGGGCCGTGACAGCAGGCCAGGTGTGAGGACAAGGCTGACCCAAAGGGAAGAAGACCCTGGCACTGAATCACTGGCACACATTCACAGAGTTGTGGGGGCCTATGAACACGCCCAGGGACAGTTGAGGCAGGCTCAGCAGGATGCCCGTGAGCAACAACAGATGCTGCGCTCAATTGACAACCGCATGGGCCAACTCGTGGCCTGCATGGGCCAAATCAGGGACCTCCTGGGCCAGCTAATGGGGGTCCTCATGGACAGGCATGCGGCACCGCCAACACCTACAGCTCCCTCCGTTGTCCCGCAGGATGACAGACCCCCATCCTCCCCTGCGTTCAGCGAGCATGGGGACTCATCAGACACCACTGGCCATGCACCTGTGTCCCCCCTGCCAAAAGAGCAAGGGGCCGCCCGAAAAAATCATTGGGAGCATCCCGTGGCAAAGCACCTGGCAAAAGCCAGTCAAGTAGCCAGCCATGATGGCACCCCTCTTCACCCTGCTGTGTACCCTGCAGACTGTCCCCACACACAATGCCGTGGGAATGGCAAATGACTGTTGGACTGTGTTACCATACTGATCTAGTGTATACTCTATTGTCTCATCTACCATCACTGACACATCTGTTATTCACCATTCACAAATCTGTAAATATCCACATCTACATCACATGTATCCACTGTAAATAAACACTAATAACGCACCAATGTAGTTGTCACTGTTCCATGTTCATCACAGTATGTTAACTCACACCCATGATTACAATGTCACAGGAGCAGGGATACTCCGCAGGCAAGTAGAGGCTGAAGGGACCTAGGAAAACACAACAGAACATCAGTTGCTACTCAGGTGGTGGACTAACAACCATCACACAACACAGCACATCAAGGTACGACAATCTGCACATGTCACAAGGAGCAACTGTACCAACATAGACATCAAGTAGCTGTGTCAAAAGATCCCTTACCATACACATCTGCAGCCAGCACTGACTCTGCAACATGCTGTAGTCACAAAACTCACACACACATATTCACCAAGCACAACATCATCAGACAACAGCCAGTTTTGACATTGCCACTGACCATCAAGTGAAGTAGTTGTTGATGAGCTGCTGACGCTGTCCAACACCTTCCTCCTCTCCACTATCCTCGTCACTTGACATTTGGGTGTTTGCAGGTGGGGGCTGTGGCTGGTCATCATCATCCTGGATTAAGGGGATCCCCTTCCGCATGGCCAGGTTGTGTAGCATGCAGCATGCTACCACTATCTGACACACCTTGACGGGTGAGTACTGCAGAGCCCCTCCGGTCTTGTCGAGGCATCGAAAATGCGATTTCAGGAGTCCAAATGTTCGCTCAATGACCCGACGTGTCCTCCCATGGGCATTGTTGTAGCGCACTTCAGCTGGTGTCCTGGGATTGCGAAGTGGACTCAGCAACCAAGGTCCATTGGGATATGCAGAGTCACCTAAGTGTGAAAGACACATACAGTTTGAGTGTCTGACATGTGTCCGAGAACAGCATGGCACACAAACAGCACACGACTCGACCCTTTGTACTCACCCACAATCCATGCCCGCTCCGGCGCCAGATTGGCCATCAGCTGTGGTAAAATGCTGTTGCGCATTATGTGTGAATCGTGGGCTGATCCTGGAAACTTTGCACAAACGTGTGAGATGACCATATCTGCCTGGCACACCACCTGCACATTGATGGAATGATAATGTTTCCTATTTCGGTAAATATGCTCCCGTGCTTGCGGTGGAATCAGGGAAACATGTGTGCCATCTATTGCACCAACTACATTAGGAACGTGTCCAAGTGCATAAAATTCGCCCTTCACATCCGCCAACTGCTGCCGCCTGGGGAAATGTATGAATTGGTCCCTGTGTTGCATCATAGCCAACAGGACATCACGTAGCACCATGCTGAATGTTGGTTGGGACATCCCCCCTGCAATGCCCACAGTTTGCTGGAAGGATCCCGTAGCCACGAAATGTAGGAATGCCATCACCTTTGCCGTTGCCGTGAGTGCTGTTGGGTATGTCCTGCGTGGAAGCAGGCGTGGCTCCAATATTGCACAAAGTTCCAGGAGGTTTGTCCGATCCAGACGGAATCGCCTGATGATGTTGGTATCCTCCATGTTAGCCAGCAGGGTGAAGGTACGAAACACATTAGGTCGCCTCCTAGGTGAGATGAAAGGGGACACGTCATAGCAACATAAATTAGGATGTGCACAAATTCATAAAGTCCGTCCTGTCACGGCGCTAACATTGACTGTCATCCCTGAAAGCACACAGTGCAATTCAGTGTTGTCCCAGCGTGAGACAGATGAATTGTACAACTGTCATGGATTTGCAAAGTCAGTAGACACAATACGAACACTGTCCATGTGAATGCCAAGAGTCACATATCGAGCTGAGGTGGACTCAGCCTTGGGTGTACATGACACAGGACATGTGTGAAGCAGAGACACTGCTGGCTTCCACGTTGCTGCTGTACCTGCCACACCTCCTTGGCCAATAATTGCAGGGGACACATCAACAACACAATGTGGATAGATCATTGGGATTGTCTTTGTACTCAGTGCCACTTCGAACACACTCAAATTCAATAACATTCACATCCCAAACCCATACATGTGCCAATGTAATCAGTACACAGGCCATATCTACTGCTGACTTGAATACAAAGTCGGACAGTGACAGATGATGTCACGCCTGTGCAGAGTATGTGTACCACTGTAACAGGCCACCATTACCCCACTGCCCAATACTCTCTACAAGCACACAGATAGCCAATGTGGCACACATTAACAATAGATGAGGGACGTGATCAGCAGGGCCTGTATGCACCCTTAATCTTCCCCCATTTTGGACATTTACATGCAGCATCAAGGAGGGACTGCCCAAGGACACATGTGCACCACAACACATACCATGGTGATACACATCCAGCTGTTTCAAGACACAACAGTGCCACAACACAAACATACAACACTACATGGACAATGCCAAGCCAGTATGCCAACAAGTCTACGCATGAACAGACTGTATGCATTACATATGGACAACTGGCTCAGACACCTGACACCAGTGGATGTAATTTTACACCACATGTCCCAAAGGACATGCATCCTGACCCTCATTCCACACAGGCTGTCAGGCCCAACACAGCATACAATCAATATCCCACATCTAACAAACATGCTGGCTGTGCATGAGTAGTGGGACACTGGTACCTCACATTGACCAAATGTCGGAGTTGGATGAGTGTCACAGGCACAACAATCAAGGTACATCTCACCTGTCTTGGGTGCCCACTCCATCCTGATACACCAGCAGATGTGATCCACCCACACAGTGCTGGACTAGATGGTGAGCAAGGATGGCTAGCACCCCATAGCATGCACATACACTAGTGTTGGTGGCAACACACTGCACACGTGTGCCACTTGTGCTGACCATCCAACATTGCAGACAATTCCCGCTAATCAGTGCACACACATTGCACAGGCAATACTGGACACCCATAGCCTGTGGACAAATGTCGCATACTATATTCCATACAGTTAGCACAATCCACAACCGTGCATGCAGTCCATCTGCCAACGCAACATTCCTGATGTGAACAATGGACATGCACTGGTGGCAGGTGAGTAGCACCGAACACAGCACAACACTCAAAAACATAGTTTAGCTAAGCACCATTGTTGAAATGTACATGTCACTGATTCACATACAACAGTCCAAACAACATGAGCACAGACCTGACACTACCACATAGGTCCCTGTGGTTACAGGTGGCAGACATGTAGCAAAGACATCTGCTCTGGCCATCTACCCAAGTAACAAACGATAATAATGCAACGGATGCCAGGTGTGGTGCTGAAGTACTCGTCATCCTTTAGCAGGTCGAGCCCCCCCCTGTACATGTGGACATACACTGCAGGAGTTGCCAGTGTGTACAAAGACATTACATGCAGCATGTAATTGGTCTTAGCAATAACACAACAGGGTGACATCTGTTTCCAATGATGACAGTCATGCTGAATAAATGAGTTCATCTGGGTTTTCAGTGTAACACATGGGCTCAGGTGTGAGGTAGTGGTCAGCATGGGTGGCAGATACGACATTGTGTGTAAATATTGCTCAACATAATGGAGTACGGTGTTCCATTTGGTGTGAGACGTTACACATTGGCTGACATTTGTGACAGGAGACCATATCAATGTTATCCAGTGCCATGTGCCACTGTACGTATCCACTATGCGTAGTACAGTAATGACCATTGATCCACACACAACAAGAACTGTCCGTAGGTGCCTTAAACGTGCCCCATAAACACAATGACGCACAGAGTGTACGATGTGATGCTGCATATTCCCCATAGCGGACGCACATACTGTCCGTGAATTGGGTGGCGGAGCATGCCAACCACCATTTGAACCTTTGTCGATGCCCACCACTGACGCAAGTGTTTCATGTGCTGCACATGACACATTGGTGTTAGTGATGGCCCTCTACATAGCTGCAGATGGCGTTTGTCATGCTCCACCAGCCACATCCCGGTCACCCATGTCACTCTATGGCAATCAAACAGCGGTAGCGCCGGCCAGAGAGACATGTACACACCGGTATGCCCGGTACTGACTTTCCAAGCCCTGGCATCACAAAATGGATGCCGCTGCCGCAGACACGAGTCTGGCCTCCTGCTGCTGACCGAAACTCCGGCAGGGGAGGCCTGGACAATAGGTTTCCTGTCCCAGGGAGGTGTGACCACCTCCCCAGACAGGATAGTGTGTATTGGGGCTGGGCGGGAGCACTCTCTGGTGCTTTGAAGTCCTGCACTGGGGGCACACTTGGTGTCCCTGTGCATGCCCCAGTTCAAACCGGCTCAGGGGCTTCCAGCCCCTGCTCTGGCGCGAAACTGGACAAAGGGAAAGGGGTGTAACCACCCCTCTGCCCTGACCCTCCCATAGGTGGGGTCACAGAGTATGTCCAACCCCCTACCTTAGTATAAGTAAGGAAACCCAGTCCTTAGGACTTTGGATTTACCTGGACGAAACTCTGATACAGAATCCTGGACCTTCGACGCTCTACTTTAAGATTAGAGGACTGAAGAATCTCCCTTGGGGTCAAGGAGTGACTCCCCTGCTTGGCAGGCACCAAAGAAGCAATTGTCCGGTCTGCATCGCCGAAGCTCCCGTCGGACGCCGAAGTCTTTGCATCACCAGATGTGGATTTCCAGACTTCCCCGAGGCTGCCCTGAGTCCCCAGCAAAGCAGAGGCCCGTAGCTGTCGTGGGTAACGTGGAACCGTGACCCCTGGACACCGAACGCATTTGCAAGTGCATCTCCTCTGGGTCTCCCACGAAGTCGTGCTTTGGGCTCCGAGTAGCCCCAACCTCCAGCACCAACTGCACCGAAGATCACTGGCCTCCACTCCATGAGTGTCCTGTGAGCCAGCTCCACGTGCACCGTCTTGAGGCTCCTTTGCGGTCGCTAGTCCGTTGGCTAGTAGTACCTCCCGAAGGCCAATCTTTTTCTGCTTGGGCTCTCTGGTTGCTCCAGGTGTGCCCTGACTTATCCTTGCTGGGTGAGTCCCCCAGACCTTGCTGGTCTACCAACATCGTCCTTCTTTGCTTTCCACAAGACTTGCCGTTGCCAAGGCTTGTTGGGTCCAATCCGGTCACCGACACCCCTGCAATCGACAGACGTCATGGGACAGCTCAAATCCAGCTCCTGGTTGTCGTCGACGCCTCCTGGACCTCGTGGCTGAAGAGTCAAGACGACCGTCAACTTACCTGAAGCACTCGACATCGGTGGGCATCTGCTCATCGCCTTCCTAGTCACTGGCTAGTGACCCAGACTCTGTCCCCTCTGCTTTCAGGTTCTTCAGATCTTCGATCCACCTTTGGATCCACTCGAACACTTTCGACTTGGTCGCCAGCAGCACTTTGCAGCAGATCGCCATAGAAAGCGACAACGAAACCCGACCCCGAAAGACACCTATGCACCCGGCTTCCCTGGGTGAGGTAACTCGAGTACTCCGGTGCTCCCGTGGGTATAAACACTAGAACAGCCTAGTTCTCAAAGGGTTTGCTCCAAGTCCTCCTCTAAGTGTCCCTTTTCTTTTAAATTCTAATCGCGACTTTCCCCATAGAAGTTAACGGTGGTTCGCGGTTGTGTTCATACACTGCACGCGTCCCCGTGGGTCCCCTGTGTCACTGCCTTGGGTGGTTCCTTGTGGTCCAAGCACTTCTACAGGCTCTAGGCCTTGTGTATAGCTCAGTCGTGGTTCTTATACCACTTTATTGGTATATGGTTTGGTACGCCCTGGGGCTCAAACGTGTATTTGTGCTATTACTGTAGATAACTAACTCGTAACGTATGTACTTCGAACTCTAGCCTCATAAAGAGACTAGAGGGGTGTGTTTAGTAATAAATACATATATTTTGAATATATACCTGGTGTGGTCCTCTTTCATTTGGTCACTCAAGAGATTATAGACTGGTAAAACAAGCTGCTTTACATTCCTTCAAGACTTAGCCTGAAGGCTGCTCTCCATAGCTACCACTAGGATAGCTTTCAATAAAGGTTGTCTTTAACCTATCTCCGATAAGGGGTTGTTTGGACTGGTGCAAGGTGCCCACTATAATTAGTGGACAGCATATGCCAGGCCAACTTCTCACATTGGTGTTCAGCGTGTGGGATTCCAGCTTGCTATTGTTTTACCAGATAATCTCAATTGAATTGATCAACTGAAAACCACTAAGGGTACCTTAGGTACATATAATCAAGCTTAGTAATACAGTAAGTTCTACTGAACTTAGAGTTGTGTGTTAAGGGACAGCACACCCTTTCTACAACTCAAGAGAGTTTAGTAGGCCACACTAGAGTAGGTAGTGCATACACCACACCTCACTAGTGATGTCTTCAAAGCCAGGACCCAGTGAGTCCTTGCCAGAAGCCAGTGGGCTTCTTCCCTCCAAGTATGATAAACTCCCATTCTTGGAATTGAGAGCCTTATGCACTACTAGGAAGTTGAAGACAGGCAAAAGTGCCAGCACCCAACACCTCAGGGAGGTGTTACTAGCTGATGATCTCAGCAGACCCCTAGGGTCTGAAGGGGTTGGCAAGGAGGGTGGGGCAGAAGATGAGGAAGGGGCCAGGGGTGAAGAAACCCAGGCCCCCCCCTCTGAAACTGGCCAGGAAGGTGAAAATGACCTTGTCCTGGAGAATCCAATTCCTCCTGTGGAGGAGGAGGAGGGAGAGGATCAGACTGACCTCCCCTTTGTCCCCCCAGGAAGAGTTCTGAGTGTGCCCAGAAGGTCTAGGTCTCCTTCTCAGGAGTCTAACCACTCTGACACCTCAATAGGGACCTCTGTCTCCTCTCATAGGAGGGAATCCTCTCATGAGAGGAGAAAGAGACTGATTCAATATGAGCAAGCTCAACTTGAACTCAGGAAACAGCAATTGGCTATAGACAGGGAGTCCCTAGATCTCTATAGAGAGAGACAAAAGTTGGGACTAGAGTCCCATGGTGGCAGCAGTTTCCCCAAAGATAGGGAAAGGTCTTATGACCATAGAAACCTGAGCAAGATTGTCCCTCCCTACCAGAGTGGGGATGATATCCACAAATGGATAACTGCTCTAGAGAGGGCCTGTAAAGTACAGAGGGTCCCTCAGGAGCAGTGGGCAGCAATCTTGTGGCTCTCCTTTGCAGACAAAGGTAGAGACAAGCTCCTCACTGTTAGAGAGGAGGATGCTGATAATTACAAAGTCTTGAAGAGTGCTCTAATTGATGGGTTTGGCCTAACCACTGAACAATACAGGTTAAAGTTCAGGGATACCCAAAAAGCACAGACTCAAGACTGTGTGCACTTTGTTGATTGTTCTGCCAAGGCTCTGGAAGGTTGGTTATTGGGCAGTAAGGTATGTGACTTCACAGGATTGTACAATCTGATAATGAGGGAGCAGATTCTTAATAACTGTCAAAATCAGCTGTTGCATCAGCACCTGGTAGACTCTGATCTGACCTCTCCCCAAGAATTGGGAAAGAAGGCAGACAAATGGGTCAGAACCAGGGTGAAGCAGAAGGTACAGAACCAAGGTGGTGACCCTAAGAAGCAAGATTCGAAAACCTCTGATAAGGGTGGGGAGAAGGGTAAAGATCAAAAGTCTTCACAAGGCCCCCAAAAATCTTCTTCAGGTGGGGATTCACAGTCTACCAAAGGGAAAGGACAAAGAAAACCATGGTGCAAGGTCTGTAAGCAAAAGACCCACTGGACCAGTGATTGCACCAAGTCCAAAGAGTCGACTCCAGCCCCCACCAATGCCCCTAAGGCACCTGCTCCCCCTAGTGCAGTTAATGTTGGTGGTGGGACTACACAAGCCAAGGGTTTAGTAGGGTTGACCCTGGGTAAAGAGATGAGCTCTGACCTAGTCAGAGAACTCACTCAGGCTGTCCTAGTCTGTGATGGAGGCATGGATATGACCTCCTCTGTGAGTCTCAGTAATCTGGGCAAGTACAGACAACAGCCTTTAATCAATGGAAGAGAGGCTTTGGCATTTAGGGACACAGGGGCAAGTGTCACCATGGTGACACAAGACCTTGTGAATCCTGGACAGATTATACTTGGTGAGATGTACCAAGTGACCAATGCTAGCAACGTCAGAACAGACCATACTCTGGCAGTTGTTAACTTCTCCTGGGGAGGGGTAACTGGCCTTAAGAAGGTTGTGGTAAGTGCAGACCTACCCGTTGAATGCTTGCTTGGCAATGACTTAGAAACTTCAGCTTGGGCAGAAGTGGAGCTCAGGACCCATGCAGAAATGCTGGGGATCCCTGCAGATGTGTTTGCTGTGACCAGGTCACAAGCCAAAATGTCTAGCACTGAACAGGCCTTGGATTCTGGAATAATGGACCAAGTGCCTTCCAAGAAGAGGAGTAGTAGGGTAAAGGCAGTGCCTTCCCCCTTGGCTCAGAAGGAAGATCAGTCCCTTGAGGGGGATGATCTCAGTCCTGAGGAAGGAACTGTCCCAGAGGAGCTTGAACCTGAACAGGTTGAGTTCTTGGGGACAGGGGGACCTTCCAGGGCAGATCTGAGCCAGGAGCAGCAGAGCTGCCCCTCTCTTGAACCCCTCAGACAGAAAGCTGCTGCTGAGACTGCTGGGAAAGCTAGTGGTCCCCATACTGTGTATTGGGATGATGGACTCTTGTACTCAAAGTGTAGAGACCCCAAGCCTGGTGCTACCAGGAGGTTGGTTATACCTCTGAAGTTCAGGGGCTTCCTATTGACCGTAGCCCATGATATTCCCTTAGCAGGTCACCTGGGCCAGAACAAGACTTGGGACAGAATTGTCCCTCACTTTCACTGGCCCACATGTCTGAAGACACCAAGGAGTTTTGTCGCTCCTGTGTAACCTGCCAGGCCAGTGGCAAGGCAGGTGGCACTACAAAGGCCCCCTGATACCACTACCTGTGGTGGGGGTTCCCTTTGAAAGGGTGGGGATTGACATTGTTGGTCCCATGGATCCCCAAACAGCATCTGGGCACAGGTTTATCCTGGTGGTAGTGGATCATGCCACCAGGTACCCAGAGGCTATACCCCTTAGGACCACTACAGCACCTGTGGTGGCAAGGGCCCTCCTGGGAATTTTCTCAAGAGTGGGCTTCCCTAAGGAGGTTGTATCAGACAGGGGTGCAAACTTTATGTCTGGATACTTAAAAGCAATGTGGAAGGAGTGTGGAGTGACTTACAAGTTCACCACACCCTATCACCCACAATGCAATGGTTTAGTTGAGAGATTCAACAAAACCTTGAAGGACATGATTAAAGGGCTCCCAGAAAAGCTTAGGCGAAGATGGGACATACTCTTGCCCTGCCTTTTATTTGCGTACAGGGAGGTGCCTCAAAGGGGGTTGGCTACAGCCCTTTTGAACTTTTGTTTGGTCACCCTGTCAGGGGTCCACTGTGCTTGGTGAAGGAAGGATGGGAGTTACCTCTCAAGCCCCCAAAGCAAGACATAGTGGACTACGTACTTGGTCTCCGCTCCAGGATGGCTGAGTATATGAAAAAGGCAACTAAAAACCTTGAGGCTAGCCAGGAACTTCAAAAGGCCTGGCATGACCAAAAGGCTGTACTGACTGTTTATCAGCCAGGACAGAAGGTGTGGGTGTTGGAGCCAGTGGCCCCAGCAGCTCTCCAAGACAAATGGAGTGGACCCCACACCATTGTTGAGCAGAAGGGTGAGGTTACCTACTTAGTAGACCTAGGAACACCCAGGAGTCCCCACAGGGTTCTCCATGTCAACAGGTTAAAACCATATGTGGACAGGGCAGACATGGGCTTGCTCATGGCTACTGATGAGGGACAGGAGGAAGAGAGTGACCCACTCCCTGACCTGCTCTCACAGAACCCTGATGATGGGTCAGTGGATGGTGTAGCCTTGGCAGGCAGCCTCACTACCCAGCAGCAGACTGATTGCAGACAGGTGCTCAATCAGTTCAGACACATATTCTCACTGACACCCAGTCAGACTACCTGGTGCACTCATGAAGTGGACACTGGGGACAGTCTGCCTATTAAAAATAAGATTTATAGGCCACCTGACCATGTCAGGGACTGTATCAGGACAGAAGTCCAGAAGATGTTGGATTTGGGAGTTATTGAACCCTCAGATAGCCCTTGGGCTAGTCCAGTGGTCCTTGTGCCAAAACCTCACACCAGTGGTGGGAAAAGAGAGATGAGGTTTTGTGTGGACTACAGGGGTCTCAATGCAGTCACTAGGACTGATGCCCATCCAATACCAAGGGCAGATGAGCTAATAGACACTTTGGCCTCAGCCAAGTATCTAAGCACATTTGACCTGACAGCTGGCTACTGGCAGATCAGACTAGCTGATGATGCAAAGCCCAGGACAGCATTCTCAACCCCTAGTGGGCATTATCAATTTGTGGTGATGCCCTTTGGTCTGAAGAATGCACCTGCCACTTTTCAGAGGTTGGTGAACACAGTCCTTACAGGTCTGGAAGCTTATAGTGCAGCATATCTAGATGATATTGCTGTCTTTAGCTCCACCTGGGAGGATCACCTGGTCCACCTCAGAAATGTTTTACAGGCCCTGCAGAAAGCAGGCCTGACTATCAAGGCCACCAAGTGCCAGATAGGGCAGAGTCAGGTTGTGTACCTGGGCCACCTTGTGGGTGGAGGCCAGGTTCAACCACTGCAGAGCAAGATCCAGACCATCATGGACTGGACTGCTCCCACTACCCAGACTCAGGTGAGAGCCTTCTTAGGCCTGACTGGGTACTATAGGAGATTTGTCAAGGGGTATGGATCAATAGTGACACCCTTGAATGACTTAACTTCCAAGAAAATGCCCAAAAAGGTTCAGTGGACAGTTAGCTGTCAAAAGGCATTTGATGACCTGAAGCAGGCCATGTGCACTGCTCCCATTCTACAGAGTCCTGATTACTCCAAGAAGTTCATTGTTCAAACTGATGCATCTGAATTGGGGGTAGGGGCTGTACTGTCACAATTGAATGAAGAAGGTCAGGATCAGCCAGTAGCTTTCATTAGCAGAAGGCTGACCCCTAGAGAGAAACGTTGGTCAGCCATTGAGAGGAGGCCTTTGCTGTGGTCTGGGCTCTGAAGAAGTTGAGGCCATACTTGTTTGGTACTCACTTCCTTGTTCAAACAGACCATAAGCCCCTCTTATGGCTAAAACAAATGAAGGGTGAAAACCCCAAACTGCTTAGGTGGTCCATTTCCCTACAGGGGATGGACTTCACAGTGGAACATAGACCTGGGAGTAACCATGCCAATGCAGATGGACTCTCTAGGTACTTCCACTTAGAACATGAAGACTTAACTGGGCAAGGTTAGTTTAATGTCCCTACGTTTGGGGGGTTGTGTAGGAGAGTAGGATCTGCTTCACATGGGTACCCCCACTTTTTGCTGATGCTTCACTGTTTTTCGACCTTAGTCTGGCTGGGGCCCTGCTAATCAGAACCCCAGCCTAGCTGCTTCCTCTCTAAAATGGTTTCCATGTGCCTTAGGCACATCTCTGATTGGAATCTGGAGTGCCCTTATAAGTCCCTAGTATATGGTATACTATGTACCCAGGGCATAGGTACCTCAGAGGCCTACCAGGGGCTGCAGCATGTATTGTGCCACCCCTGGAAGGTATTCCAAACTGACACCACAGGTCTGCTACTGCAGCCTGGGTAGGGTGGTGCATGCACCCCTTACTGTGATATAGGCTACCTATATCACTATATACATACACATAAATAAACCTATAAGTCACTCCTATGGCAGGCCTTATCAATCCTGAAGGCAGAGTGCGTGGTTCCTATGTGAGAGGGTGCCCCTGCATGAGCAGGGCCCCTCTGCAGCGTTCGGAGACCCTTCTCTGATGCTGTTTGTAGTGCAGCCTGACCATATACTCTTAAGCGCATTATAACCTCGCGTTAAATGCTAACTTTGGGATGGCTGCACGGAAACATGTCGTGTTTGGTGTCAAACATCTTGGAATACTACCCCCCGCCAGTTCTGGCGGCGGGGTATCATTCCACCCTTCTAGAGGGATAGACATGTACCTACTGTACAAACGCGGTAGAATCCTGAAGAGCCCTGGCATCCCAAAATGGATGCCACCAGTCACAGACACGGGGCTGCCCTCCTGCTGATGACCGAAACTCGCAGTGGAGGAAGCCCAACAATAGGTAGCATTCCACCCTTCTAGAGGGAAAGACATGTACACACCGGTATGCCCGGTACTGACTTTCCAAGCCCTGGCATCAGAAAATGGATGCCGCTGCCACAGACACGAGTCTGGCCTCCTGCTGCTGACCAAAACTCCGGCAGGGGAGGTCTGGACAATAGGTTTCCTGTCCCAGGGAGGTGTGACCACCTCCCCAGACAGAATAGTGTGTATTGGGGCTGGGCGGGAGCACTCTCTGGTGCTTTGAAGTCCTGCACTGGGGGCACACTTGGTGTCCCTGTGCATACCCCAGTTCAAACCGGCTCAGGGGCTTCCAGCCCCTGCTCTGGCGCGAAACTGGACAAAGGGAAAGATGGTGTAACCACCCCTCTGCCCTGACCCTCCCATAGGTGGGGTCACAGAGTATGTCCAACCCCCTACCTTAGTATAAGTAAGGGAACCCAGTCCTTAGGACTTTGGATTTACCTGGACGAAACTCTGATACAGAATCCTGGACCTTCGACGCTCTACTTTAAGATTTGAGGACTGAAGAATCTCCCTTGGGGTCAAGGAGTGACTCCCCTGCTTGGCAGGCACCAAAGAAGCAATTGTCCGGTCTGCATCGCCGAAGCTCCCGTCGGACGCCGAAGTCTTTGCATCACCAGAGGTGGATTTCCAGACTTCCCGAGGCTGCCCTGAGTCCCCAGCAAAGATAAGGCCCGTAGCTGTCGTGGGTAACGTGGAACCGTGACCCTTGGACACTGAACGCATTTGCAAGTGCATCCTCTTCTGGGTCTTCCACGAAGTCGTACTTTGGGCTCCGAGTAGCCCCAGCCTCCAGCACCAACTGCACCGAAGATCACTGGCCTCCACTCCACGAGTGTCCTGTGAGCCAGCTCCACGTGCACCGTCTCAAGGCTCCTTTGCAGTCGCTAGTCCGTTGGCTAGTAGGCCCTCCCGAAGGCCAATCTTTTTCTGCTTGGGCTCCCTGGTTGCTCCAGGTGTGCCCTGACTTATCTTCGGTGGGTGAGTCCCCCAGACCTTGCTGGTCTGCAACATCGTCCTTCTTTGCTTTCCACGAGACTTGCCGTTGCCAAGGCTTGTTGGGTCCAATCTGGTCGCCGACACCCCTGCAATCGACAGACGTCATGGGACAGCTCAAATCCAGCTCCTGGTTGTCGTTGATGCCTCCTGGACCTCGTGGCTGAAGAGTCAAGACGACCGTCAACCTACCTGAAGCACTCGACATCGGTGGGCATCTGCTCATCGCCTTCCTGGTCACTGGCTAGTGACCCAGACTCTGTCCCCTCTGCTTTCAGGTTCTTCAGATCTTCGATCCACCTTTGGATCCACCCGAACACTTTCGACTTGGTCGCCAGCAGCACTTTGCAGCAGATCGCCATAGAAAGCGATGACGAAACCCGACCCGAAAGACACCTATGCACCCGGCTTCCCTGGGTGAGGTAACTCGAGTACTCCGGTGCTCCCGTGGGTATAGACACTAGAACAGCCTAGTTCTCAAAGGGTTTGCTCCAAGTCCTCCTCTAAGTGTCCCTTTTCTTTTAAATTCTAATCGCGACTTTCCCCATAGAAGTTAACGGTGGTTCGCGGTTGTGTTCATACACTGCACGCGTCCCCCGTGGGTCCCCTGTGTCACTGCCTTGGGTGGTTCCTTGTGGTCCAAGCACTTCTACAGGCTCTAGGCCTTGTGTCTAGCTCAGTCGTGGTTCTTATACCACTTTATTGGTATATGGTATGGTACGCCCCTGGGGCTCAAACGTGTATTTGTGCTATTACTGTAGATAACTAACTCGTAACGTATGTATTTCGAACTCTAGCCTCATAAAGAGACTAGAGGGGTGTGTTTAGTAATAAATACATATATTTTGAATATATACCTGGTGTGGTCCTCTTTCATTTGGTCACTCAAGAGATTATAGACTGGTAAAACAAGCTGCTTTACATTCCTTCAAGACTTAGCCTGAAGGCTGCTCTCCATAGCTACCACTAGGATAGCTTTCAATAAAGGTTGTCTTTAACCTATCTCCAATAAGGGGTTGTTTGGACTGGTGCAAGGTGCCCACTATAATTAGTGGACAGCATATGCCAGGCCAACTTCTCACAATATGTCTTGCTCTACCTGGTAATAGCCAGTAGATGTGGGCACATTACACATGGCTTTCTGTGCTAGCATCCAGCTTGTATGTGAGATGTGCGGATACAGTGTCCCTCCTCAAACATGCATGCATTGACGTGGACTTCACACATGACGATGTACCCTGTGAGATGTCGTAGTGTATCTGCGGGACATATCTGCCGTGTTGGGATGAGTCTGTGTCATGCCACTGTTCAGAGAGAGAGGTTTTACCATGAGAGTGTGTCACTGATGTTTTCCCCTCTTGTCTCCCCACACCTGCAGCTCAAGGTACACCAGCGTAAGGCCGTGTGGAGGTCCATTGCAACCAAGGTGCGGGCTCTGGGAGTGTCAAACCGCCGGCGCACCCACTGCCACAAGAGGTGGGACAACATATCACGACTGGCAAAGAACGTTGCCGAGATGACACTGGGGATACTCCCTCGCAGTGGCAGGTTGTCACGACGCAGCTTGACACCACTGATGTGCCGCATCTTGGCTGTGACACAGCCTGAGCTGGACGCACGTTTGAAGGAGCATCAACAGCAAGCTAGGGGTGAGTATTCTGTGAAGGTTGATTTTGTCTGTGAGTGGCTGCATGTGTACCAAGCCTGTACCTGCGCTGGTGTACGTGATGTGGTTACTGTGATGCAGTGGGTTGTAAGTGGCCCCTGTGCTGGGTGTGGCAGTCATGGATTTTACATACATGCACTTACTGATGTTTTTCCAATCCTGGGAATTTCAATGGCATTGTGGGTGGTGTGCTGCAGGCCTGGTCCATTGGTGTTAGTGTTTGTACGCCCCAACATGCATGATGTTCTGCTGTCTGCCCATCACATGGCTCAGCTATGCCGTGTTTAGATGTTTGTACGCACTGTTTGAGGTAGTGAAGTGTGTCTGCATGGTGAGAATGCACGGGGTGGCCTGCAACATGTAGACTTTGTCATCCTCAGTGTTGCTTTGCTTGAATATGTTTGTCCTGTTGCTGTCACTTTGCTGACCCTACATGTCTCTCTGTTATGCAGCATCTCCCGTGGGCACGGAGGGACAGGGGACGGACACCAGTGGTGGTGAAACAAGCACAACAGCTGCACAGGATCCCAGTGACACAGATGTGACCAGCGCCTCGGAGGGGGATAGGAGTATGCTGGAGGAATCACAGCCCGAGACGCAAAGTTCAACATCATCTGATGACGGCGGTGGTGCAGACATCTTGGAGGACACAGGGAACGGAGAGTCTGCTACATCTTCCAGCACACAGCGTGCAGTGCCCACCCTCCCAGCCACTTCCTCTGTTGCTGCCCGTGTTCGCACCACAAAGAGGGGAAGAGTGTCCTTCATTCCAGGCACCGCTGCCCCTGTGCCCCCTGCTGCCATCAGTGCAGAGTGTGTGGACCTTATGCGCCAGCTGTGTGTGGGGCAGACAGGGCTCCTCAATGCATTGTCAGACCACGACCCCAAATTAGCACAGGTGTTAGCTTTCATGGAGGGCATACATTCAGACGTGGGTGGGCTGCACCGCACTGTCCAGACAATGTCCTCCACAATGGCGGCTGCACTTCAACTGGCTCAATCTCGTAGTCCAATTCCAGTCCCTTTGTCTACCCCCATGCCAGTGGCGACGTCTGACGACGGTGACCACGCTTCACACACCTCAACGTCACGATACTGCACACGTAGCACACAGCAGCAGCAGCCCAAGTGGTCAAGGTCACAGACACCTTCCCCTACGAAGAAAAAAACAACCCCAGAGCGCAAAGGGAAGAGCCCGTCAGGCGTTGCAAAGGCACATGATTCAAGGAGGAAATACTCAGGGTCACAAGCCTCAGAGCAATCCCCGGCCACAGACTCTGTGGTCCCAAAAACGTCTCGCAAAGGCATGCAGACACTCTCCATGCCCACTGTGAAGGTGGGGCCTGGCAAGGCTACACATAGTAAGGTATCCAAGGCTGTTTCACCAACTACCTCTACTCCCATTCCAAGTCCAGTGAAGCAGGGACAGGAGGGCACTGTAGGGGGCACACAGGGTAAAGAGGGGATGGAGGGGCAGAGGCAATGCCAGGCTAAGCGTCCTTCTGGATCCAGCACATCCCCAGAGGGAGGTCCAGCGTGTGCACCTGCGGCAGCCTTGGTGATGAGTGTGCCGTTTGTGTCCACACCACTTCCCATTGATACCAAGACAGGCAAGCCATTTAGAATCCCCAAGAAGTGGAAAGGCACCCCTCCACTATCTCCCTCCCACACTGTGTCCCACGTCGGCCTGAGTCCACCTCCACGTGCCACTACACCACCTGGTCCAAGCAGCCCTCCAGCGTCCAAGGCCACTGATAGCTCTTCCTCAGCTGGGCGTCTCACTCCCCAGTCAAGTGGTCCAACAGTGCCCGACACACAGTCAGCTCCCAGTCAGACTGACAGCCAAGTATGAATGTTGATCAACGTCACAGACCTATCTCTCCCACACCGGTACCTGTGCTGCCCATCGTGACACACCAGACTGTGTTGCTGACCATGGCGGAGTTTGGTGACACACATTCCCTGTGCAGCTTCTCATTGACTCTGTCAGCACCTTGGACTGGCCACTGGCCTTGCAGTTTGCCCCCTGCCTGTGCAGCTTCTCATTGACTCTGTCAGCACCTTGGACTGGCCACTGGCCTTGCAGTTTGCCCCCTGCCTGTGCAGCTTCTCATTGACTCTGTCAGCACCTTGGACTGGCCACTGGCCTTGCAGTTTGCCCCTGCCTGTGCAGCTTCTCATTGACTCTGTCAGCACCTTGGACTGGCCACTGGCCTTGCAGTTTGCCCCCTGCCTGTGCAGCTTCTCATTGACTCTGTCAGCACCTTGGACTGGCCACTGGCCTTGCAGTTTGCCCCCTGCCTGTGCAGCTTCTCATGTTCAGGCTCTGCATCTTGTGCCTTGGTCTTGTCTGATATTGTTGCCTATCAGTGCTATTTGTGAATAAAAACAGTTGCTCATGTTGTCAGTTGTGTCATTGTCCTTACTGAATAAGGGTTTTCCTGTATGTCTAACATTTACTGGGCCACATGCTCTGTGTGCCACTTCAACTGTGCCACTGGCTTGTTTAACTTATCATTTTTTTACAGGGGTGACGGGGACTTCAGTTCTTCATGACTCGGATACTTGTGGGGTCAGTGATGTTGTTTTCGGTGACATACCAGACTCATGTTCCTTCCTTGTTGCTGTTGGCTATGTTTTACTGCATCCTGGTATGTGGGCACTGCAAACACATAGAGGGGTCATAAACACGGGATTGCAGGCAGGCTGACCAGGCTCAACATGTATGTGCGTTCTTGCTTTCATGTATGC
The DNA here is from genome assembly GCA_963921515.1 of Calotriton arnoldi. NCBI lineage: Eukaryota > Metazoa > Chordata > Amphibia > Caudata > Salamandridae > Calotriton > Calotriton arnoldi. Next base: position 2,689,327 of record CAWUFW010001565.1, read on the forward strand.
CTAGCAGTGTAGATGTGTAGTCATGTTATGATGGGCAGTCATCCTAGTCACAACGGTTACTTACAAGGTGTGCATTTGGGTGGTCAAGGGTTGTACGGTGTTTTGGTTGTGGCTTTGTCGTGTGTGTTGATGTGTGTGTTAATGGCGTGTGACTCATGGCTGTGTGGGACTGTTGTGTGTTTGTGTGCACACACTGCTTGTTGTGCATTCAGTGCTGTGGGTGTATGTTGCCTTGTGCTGTCCTAGTGTACATCCCCTGATGTACTGCTGTGTTTGCTATGTGCTTTGTGGTGTTGTGCATCTGTTGTGTGTTTGATGTGTCTGTGTTGTTCTGTGATGGTGCACTTCTTGTCTGTGTTGTGGTATGTAGCCTATGCATTTTTCCTGACTGATGAGGTGGTGCACTCCTGTTGTGTGTGTGCTCCCATTGCCTTCCCCTAGTTTGGCTGCACAGGTGATGTGTGTTATTTTTGTGGTTCTGTATGTGTTTCTGTTTTGAATTGTGTTTGCCATTTTTGTTTTGGTGCAGACGTTGGTACTGAAATCCCTGTGTGTGTGTGATGTTTGTGGATGACTCCCAGGGGGTTTGATTGTTTGTCTGTATCTTGTCTGGACATTATGTAGGCCCTTCTGTGTGTCTGGCATTGGGGTTGTGTGCTGCAGATATGAGGGGGTATGTTTGGGGACTCCTACTTGTGTTTGACAGTCATTGAGTGTGCCAATGTGCCCTGTGTGTTGTGGTGCTGGCATACTCATGTGTACTTGCTGTTCACTGTTTGACTTGAGGTCCTTCCTTTCATCCCTGTCCCTATACATGGGTTACCTTGCTGTCTCCCTGAGTTGTTGCACTGAGGTGACTGTTGTTTGACTTCACTCACTGTGCCAGCCATGTGCTTGGATGGGGTGTGGATGTTGTTCTAGGTTCCTTGTCCTGCATGTGTCTGTTCACCTGGTTGTTGGTTGTCTCCTTGCCCTCCCATTTGTGTGCACATCATTTTTGCTTTCCTCTATGTTGTGCTCCATTGCTGGTGGCATGTAGTCTGTGTATGTGGCTGTGTGTCGGTGTGGGGTATGTCTGTGTGAGTTGGCAGGGTGTGTGTCCAGTAGTCTGTATGTTCCTTGTGTGTGTGGATGTTAATTTTGTGCTTGTATTCAGCTTTCTTGCCATGTATGTGGTGTTGTGGTGTGTGTGTGTGTTGCCCTGGGCCTGTGCCTCTGTGCTGTGTGTTAATCTACACCCAATGCTGCTGTGTTTGTCTCCCTAGGTGTTAGTTGTGTGCTGCTGGGTGTGGATTTAGCTCGCTTGGTGTTGGACATGGGGGTGCACAGGGGGGGGGGGACTGGCATGTTTCTTGCTGTGTGCGGCGGAGCTGTGGGTGGTGGGTGGTGGTGGTGGCCTGTGGTCTTTCTGGCCTGACCGTTGCTGTACATGCATTCTGCTTTGTGCGATGGATTTCCCGCATACTCACCGCTGCGGTGTCGTCAGCAACACATTACATTGTGTTCGCGGTAATTTGGTGGGCTTGATGCAGGGTGTGAATTGGTGCCAGATGAGACATGTGTGGGTACACTGATGGATGTGTTCCTGTCCACACCAGTGTGTCTGGTGTGGCCAGGTGCCCTGTTTCAGCCCGTGGAATTTGTGTTCTGTTTTGTGTTGTATTGTGTTTTTTTACATACCTGCGGCGGCGTCCGCGGCGGGCGATGTTGACCTGGTGATGTATCACGTACAGCACCGGGAGGACGTGTAGTGCTGGATCCATGGCGTTCGGCTCCGGGTGGAGGGCTCCGGAAGTCTCGTTTCACGCTCCGCTGTCGAGATTCCGCCGTGTCTGGAAGGGCGGTTTCTCCCCTGCGGTTCGACTGGTTGTTTGGCGCATCCTAATTTGTTGAGCGGACGGGACGTCATTCCGCACGGCGGTGAGTCTCCATTGGCTACCACCGGCGCGGTGGCGGGCGCAATTTCATGGCGGTCGGCGTTGCACCGCGGAGGTCGGGAAATGGGGCATATTTGCCCTTCATAATATGGCGGCCGTGAGGACCGCTGCTGGCGGGCGGTAAAAGGCATTTTTCCGCACCGCCGGCACCGCAGTACTGACACCGACCGCCATCGTAATCGGCCCCTAAGTCTCCCTTATTTAAGACGGATGACTTCACGGACGCGCCCAGGAGCCAGGACCCCTGTCCGACAGGTTCCAGATAGTGTATCCAGGCTTTAATACTCGTCTTTTCAACTTAATCAGGTTAGACAGCATATTTCAGCATGCCTTAACATCATTCCTTTTGCTTATCTTGAAGGACCATTTACCTGTAAAAGCTGTCATTTTCAAAGCTGTCTGGAGAGACAATTCTCTCCTGGGTTGGGGGAGTGTCGCACTAGTCAAGATAAGCAGGTATGTGTGGGTACTACCCCCAACACTTAGTGAGTCCCAATACCACAAACTTGACTCTCTCCTGGAGAGGTTTTTTAGCGAATGTACGATCCCTGCCTAAACACGCTACTGAATTATGGGATCTGCTGAATTCAGACTCCCCTGACTTAGGCTTCCTAACAGAGACCTGGCTTAAACCCTCCTCGCTACCAGCCATTACCCTCGCCCTTCCTGATAAGTACCGGATTGTCAGACTGGATAGGGAAAGTAAAGTGGGGGGAGGTATATACAAAGATGTGTTGAATGTCTCCGTTATTGACTCCACCTCTGACAATGATATGGAAATATGTATTTTTAAGATTGAATTTACTCCTCAGGTTTGCCTAAAGGGCGCACTTGTTTGCTGCCCTCCGGGGCCTCTTAAAGATTTTAATCTAAAAATGATGGACAAAATTGCCCCTCATACGATTACCACCAAACATTTTCTGTTATTAGGGGATTTTAACATTCACAGTGAGGACAGTGAGAACACTGATGCTGCTAATTTTCTTGCTGATATGGCCTCCTTTGGCCTTGCAAAGATCAATGTAGGCCCTACCCATTCGGCCGGCCACACCTTGGACATCATTCTCACTAACTCATCCTATATATCTACAGATCCCCCTCGCCCAGTGATCTGGTCTGATCACTTTCTGATTTGTTTTCAGATTAGTGGCTTTCCAGTGAATAGCGTCCCCTTTTATTCCACACACAACCTTAGAAGACAATGGCACAAAATCACGCTCGATTCCTTTAGTAAAAATTTTGTACTTCCCTCATTTGAAGAACCTATGGATATTGCTAATAGGCTTAGGGTCTTCAACGAGGCTATTAATTCTGTTATAGATACTTTAGCACCCTTTAAACAGCAACATACTAACACCCATAAGAAATATGCAGTCTGGTACACTCCTGACCTGCGTAATGAAAAATCTAAATGCAAAAAATTGGAAAAAATCCGGCGCAAAACTCACATGGAGAATGAGAAATGTACCTATAAAACAGCACTCGCTAGTTACCACAAGAATATAAAAAAGGCACGGAAAGCCCATGTTATTTCAAGTCTAAATCAGGCGGGCAACTCTACCAAGGAACTTTACAAAGTTCTTAACACTTTTACTAAGCTTATTGCCTGCTCCCAGCAGACTCCTCCCTCCCAGGTGCTCTGCAATAACATAGCCAATTACTTTGATGACAAAATCAATATAATTTATGATCAATTTCCTAATTATTCTAATTTCTTGGATCCCCCTAACCTGCCGCCCTCAACCTTGAGAAGGACTGATGTCTGCCTCAAGCATTTTTCTGCTCTGCAGACACCACAAGTCGAAGCCATGTTAAGAACAGCGAAATCTGGTTCTCCTCTAGATATAATGCCAGCCTATCTGTTTGCCTCACTTGCCCCTCTTCTGGCCCCCTCCATCTGCAACATCTTAAATGCCTCTATGAGTGAAGGGGCACTCCCACTTGAATGGAAGGCAGCTCAAGTGTTACCTATCAGGAAAAAGGCACAGGTACCCGCTGATGTGCTGGCTAATTATCACCCCATTTCGCTTCTGCCGCTTATGAGCAAACTGATGGAAGGATAGGTCAACACACAGCTGATGGGACATCTTGATTCCCAAGGCATCCTCGATCCTTCCCAGTCTGGTTTCAGACCCAACCATTCTACTGAAACCACCCTCATCGGTGTTACTGATCACATTAAACTGGCACTGGACAACAACAAGGCAGTACTGCTGGTTTTGTTGGATTTGACAGCAGCCTTTGATACTGTCTCTCACCAGAAGCTGATTCACCGATTGAGAGAGACTGGTATGCAGGGACAGGCATTAAAGTGGCTTGCAAGCTTTCTGGACCAGCGCCCTCAAACGATCAACCTTGGCCTCTTTCGTTCTCAGACCTTGAAGCTTACTAAGGGGGTGCCTCAGGGTTCTTGCCTTAGCCCCACCCTGTTTAATGTGTATGTGGCCCACCTTGCCAAGATTATTGGAGAATATGGATTCACTCCCTATTCCTACGCAGACGACACCCAACTTCTTCAATCGTTTGACAATAACATTGACTTATCCAAAAATCGTTTTGCTGAGGGCATGCAAGCCATATCTGGTTGGATGACAGAGAATTTCCTCCAGCTGACTGCTGCCAAGACCGAGATCTTGTTATTTGGCACTGCCAAAACGACTTGGTCCCCAAATTGGTGGCCTGCTACGTTAGGCCCTGCCCCTACCCCGAAACCCATGGCTAAAAACTTGGGAGTCCGACTGGACAACTCTCTATCTATGAGAGACCAAGTCATGACCACCTCAGGTGCCTGCTACCACACTCTTAGTCTTTTGCGCAGAGTGTTCCAGTGGCTGCCCTTATCAGTTCGTAGAACTCTCATTCAAGCTCTGGTCATTAGCCGGCTTGATTATTGTAACTCTCTCTTAGTATCGGCCAATGAATCCCTCTTGAGTAGAATGCAGATAGTCCAGAACACTGCCGCGCGTCTGGCCCTAAAGATGCCTCCTCGAACCTCTTCCCGGCCTTTGCTGAGACAGCTTCATTGGCTTCCAATCCCCCAGAGAATTAAGTTTAGACTTTGCTGCCTAGCCCATAAGGGTCTCTATGGTGGGAGCGCGAGCTACCTGGCGGAAAAACTTAAGTTTTACCGCCCGAGAAGTCTGCTTCGATCAGAGGGCAAAGGGCTGCTTACGGTCCCCCATTATAGGAAACTACGAACAGGAGGCAGAACTTTTGCCTATCTAGCTCCGAAATATTGGAACTCTTTGCCCGTGGAATTGCGTAGATGCTCCAATCTTCTCCTGTTCAGAAAACTCATGAAGACTGAACTATTTCGTTACTGATCTCTCTGACCTGTCTGTTGCCTTTTCTGCAGCGCGGAGATACTCCTACGGGGGTGATTCCTGCGCTTTATAAATCCCATACAAATACAAATACAAAGAGTTGATTTAGAAAGAGACCAATTAAACTCCAAGACACCCCCTTTCTCTCATATATAACAAATAGGACAATCAATGTGGGTTAATTTATAGATTTTGTGGTATACTGATCTCCATCTTACATTCCAAAATAGGGGAGCAAGAAAGTAGACTCATATGGCAGAGTCTCTTGCAGCTGTACTGAACACCGGAAAAATGGGTCTTCTACTGAACACACATGGCAGAGACCTGATAATAAAAAAATGTCAATGTGCAGTTCCTATTGTGGAGGAATGTTCAGGTCTGTTATGGATTGCCCTCACACACCCCGGAGGATGTCATGCTTCATCATTGGGCTTTGCTCCTCGTCGGGCCGTCGCTGCAATGCCTGACGGGCACCCGCAAAGGGGCTCTTTAGCGGGGATCTTTTTTGGATGAAGCCGCAATGTTGGTTCTGAACGTCATGATGTAACCAGCGTTGCAGTTTTGCACCAGGTCATTTGGCCTGGAGTACTGGGACCCCTATACTTTGAGGTCGATGAAGACGGGGGGTGTCAACAGAGCACTGTGTTGCTCATGCCGTTTGGGTGGTGTGGCAACTAGCTATCGTCCTACCCTCGCTCTGGTCCCCGAGGGTAGGACGCTGGTTACATCATTATGTTCAGAACCAGCATTGCGGTAGTGTAAGAGTCAAGATCACCTTCTCTTTTTTTAGACAACGGTCCTGATGAATTGCCACCAGAACCGCTAGGGGCTTTTTAGGCAAGAAACATGTCGACCACTTGCACTAGATAAAACCCTGTGGGACCATTACTTCCAGGCATGGTTCACACATATTTTTTAGCTAGGTTAGTGCACCCCCAGAATAAAATTATTTGCCAAGGGCAGTACTAGACCTATTTTAAGTTACACTGCACACTCACCACACTACCCTGTCCACATACCTCACACACCCAACGGCTTCATCAAAAAAAGATCTCCGCTAAAGAGCCCCTTCGCGGGTGCCCGTCGGGCATTGCAGCACCGGCCCGATGAGGAGCAAAGCCCAATGATGAAGCATGACATCCTCCGGGGTGTGTGAGGGCAATCCATAACAGACCTGAACTTTCCTCCACAATAGGAACTGCACATTGACATTTTTTTTATATCAAAGTTGGGAGTAGTTGTGCAGGACCTGGTTAAAAAAAGCTCCCGGTTCCTTCTTTTTGAGAAACAAGACCTGATAATACCACACCTCAAATACATGTATTTCACAGTACTTAACAAATGGTACAGGTCACCAGTCAAATTTTACAGAGCAAGACTATCACTAAACGACCTCTGCTAGAGGTGTAAATAACAGGAGTGTGATCTACTGTATACTGAGGGTAGTCCCTGGCTTTTGCCTATTGGGGGGAAGTCTGGCAGGACTTGCAATTCACCAGTGACTGCCCCTTGACTTAGACGACTTCACACTGATGCCGGTGAATGGCAGTTTTGGGTAATAGTGTTAACAAGGGATATATTTATAGATATGTTTAAATAAAGTTAACAATTAATTCCTAGACGTCTATTCATGACATCCAAAAACAATGAAAGGCACAATGGTCTATATAAATTTAAAGAAAAAGAATAAATCAGTACAACTGGGTGTATTTCTTAATTCATTATATTGTATTCAAAGAATGATAGCTACATGAGGGGTTCAAAAACAAGGAAATACTTCAAAGGCAGTGATAAAAGAAGTGAAAGCTCTTGAAATTTAGGTTTCGCTAGTCATCAATGCACAGAAACCAATTCCAAAAGTAAACAATATGGAGACTGTCCTAGACATAGGAACAAAGGGGCATATTAGCAAGGGCATTTACGCCTCTTTAGCGGCACTTTCTGCCGCTAAAGCGGCGATATTATTATCGCCCAATTAACAAGCTGTCGCTAACTGCTGTTAGCGACAGCATGCTGGCAATAGCGCCCGTTTCCTCCCGCTTTGCATGTCAGCGATAATCATCGCTAATGACATGCAAAGTGGGCGTTCTCACATAATCCTGAGTGAAATCCTCGCCAACACAACATCGCCCTATTAACAACGCTGGTCAAGCGACAATAAAAGCTGCACTGACCGCGATTATCGCCGGAAATTAATACCTGCTCCACACCCTGACTTAGCTATGTCCACAATGGGAGGTGGATTAACATGTTAAATCCACACTCCCTATCAGCTAGGATTTCCGTAGCGCACTGCCATTATCGCAGCTTTTCCTGCGCAGATGCCGATTATCGCCGTCTATCGCTGGAATGTACATCGCCATTGTGCAAAGCGTTGCTAATACGCCGCTAAAACGGCGATGTACTCCAGCGATAGGCGGCGATAATGCAAATCGCGCTAAGCGCGATTTGCGATAATTAGCGCAGGTCCTTGCTAATATGCCCCAAAGTTTCCCAGGTTCAGTCTTAACAGAAAGTAAATGGAAAATGGGTTAGGGCGTTGACGTTTCGGTCTCTTCCAGAGTAAATCTACGAGACCATTATCAGGACAAGATGTTTCATGTGAAAATCCAAGACCCCTCTGGAAATAAAATAATCAAAAGAACATAATAATGATCTATAAATACTGAAATAGGATGAAATTAATACACTTAGAAAATAGTGATTAAGGGATCTATGCTAACTATGCTGTGAATAGACCCTGAGAGTACACAGTACCCACAGAAAATAGTAGAAAGCGCGAAAAACCAGAGTTGAAGCACAGAAAAAAGTCATAATGCAGTGAATCATTTTAAAAATTGTAAAACTTACAGGTATAAGAATAGAAATAAATCGGCATAAGAAATACCGCAGTTGAGTTTCAGAATCTAAAAATGACAAAAGGAGACCTGTTTGGACAACATATCATAGAGTCCTACACAACATAGCTTAGCTAAAGTAAACAGAAGTCAGAAACTGTCTGAAATAATGAAAAGACTTTGGGGTCGATTCCGATTCGGGCCGGAAAAAGCACCGACCGACTCGGAGCCGGAAATTATACCGACCGACACGTACCTGTGGCACCCGACACGCCAAGTACGATGCAAGGCGTGCAAAATCCGACCGACACGTACCGAACCCAAGTCGAACGACCGAGCCGCACGGAAAACAGCAATCCGGTCGGAAAAACACGCGAATCCAACCGACCGACACGCACCCGGAACAAATCCGACCGAAACGTACACGCGAACTCCAAACCGCAAAGTACGATGCAAGGCGCGAAAACCACGAGCGAGTCGGACGGAGGACAAGCCGTACGACCGACACGCATACAAAACCGAGCCGAAGCAACACAAAACACCGCGACGACGCATACGCAGCATAGAAAACTGCACAAACACAGCGTGAACGAAACGGAGAACACCGTACGAGACAAATGCAGGGTCCGACACGGTCACAAGAACGTTTCCAACAAGCACAGACAGTACAAAGGAAAAATCACACAAAAAAAGGCCAAACAAGCAATTACAAAGCCAATAAATACTGGGGGTGGGGTGGGGACAGAGAACAAAGACACACCCACAACTCCACCCATATAAAGGACACAAATCACAACCATGATCCTTTGCAAATGCCATTCCACTGCCAGCACCCAAGAGACAGCAACCACACACCCACAGCTCATCCCTCACACAAGCCACACACCATCAGCACACCAACAAATACCTACCTCACATACACCCAGCAAAACACACACTAACACACCCTCACCTGCACACCAACACACACATCACTCACCATTACCACCCATCACCATGCCCCCCAAGAAGAATCACAAGTTCCTAGATTGTGAATTGGAAGTCATGGTAGACGAGATCCTCAGGGTAGAGCCACAGCTGTTTGGCACACTGGTCCAACAGACCCCCATCTCCCAGAAAACCAAGATGTGGGAGAGGATCATCAACAGGGTGAATGCACAATCACCATGTCTGCGCACAAAGAGCGACATCCAGAACAGGTGGTATGACGTGCGCAGGAGGGTACGGGACCTGCTCAAGAAAGACTACCTCCTGAGCCAATACACCGGCAGTGGCCCTCCTGCCAAGCCAGTATACCTCAGGCCCTGGGAGGAGAAGGTGCGGGCCATCCTTCTGCCAGTGAGCGTATATGGACTAGAGAACATCCCAGAGCCTGGTGAGTACACAACAAATGTACACAATATTCTGCCACAATACACACACACATCACTGTCAAGGGAGAGTCAAACCATGCACTCATAGCAATTACACAGCAACCAGAACAGAATCATCCCAAAATGTGTATGTCAGTCAGATAAACACAACACATGCCATCTCAATGTTACATTTAACCGTGTCATCACATGTACAAACACAACTACAACTACAGCTAGGCAGTGGCACAAATAGAACTAACAAACACATCCAGACATGTAGCCACCACTACAACACCAACACACAGTGAAGACCACTGAAAGAAAGGAATTCTGTGTATGCTGGGCAAGTCAGTGTAGCCAATAGCATCACGGGAGTCGTAGTCACACATATTGCCCCCCCCCACAACTCTCCCATCAACACCACCATGAACCATGCGCACATCACAGGGAGTGGAGAAGGACTCACAAGATGGCTGACACTGGCAACTGCTGTGGGGAGCACAAGGCCCTGCTGGCAACTGTGCACCAACAAACAGCAGGACACCACTGACTGACATCCTGAGAGACAACTTCCACTCCCTGCAATGCAAGCACGTTCCATGGTGGGATATCTGGCTGGCTGGGTGGGAAGGAGGACTTGCAGCACTGACCATAGTCACAAGCACCTCCCCTCCCACCCCCTCAACACAAACTCCACAGAACCCACCTGGTAGAATGCAATGCCTCCCATCCTAACTCAAGATCCCACAAAGAACCACCACCCTGGGTTATGTTGTGTGAAGCACAGGGACACTCTTGGGACTTGTAGCCAAATAACTGCCAGGACAACACTCCCAGCCATCCTGTCAGCACAGCCAGCCCACCCCACAGGGAAGCAGAGTCAAAAGGAAGGAAGCATGGGCATGCTGGGAAGGGGGTGGAGGCAATAGCATGATGGGAGTGGTAGTCACAGACATTGCTCAGCCTCACAACTGGCCCATCAACACCACTCCTGAACCAGGCTCACATCACAGGGAGTGGACAATGACACACAAGATGGCTGACACTGGCTACTGCTGTGGGGAGCACAAGGCCCTGCTGGCAACTGTGCACCAACAAACAGCAGGACACCACTGACTGACATCCTGAGAGACAACTTCCACTCCCTGCAATGCAAGCACGTTCCATGGTGGGATATCTGGCTGGCTGGGTGGGAAGGAGGACTTGCAGCACTGACCATAGTCACAAGCACCTCCCCTCACACCCCCTCAACACAAACTCCACAGAACCCACCTGGTAGAATGCAATGCCTCCCATCCTAACTCAAGATCCCACAAAGAACCACCACCCTGGGTTATGTTGTGTGAAGCACAGGGACACTCTTGGGACTTGTAGCCAAACAACTGCCAGGACAACACTCCCAGCCATCCTGTCAGCACAGCCAGCCCACCCCACAGGGAAGCAGAGTCAAAAGGAAGGAAGCATGGCCATGCTGGGAAGGGGGGTGGAGGCAACAGCATGATGGGAGTGGTAGTCACAGACATTGCTCAGCCTCACAACTGGCCCATCAACACCACCCTGAACCAGGCTCACATCACAGGGAGTGGAGAAGGACTCACAAGATGGCTGACACTGGCTACTGCTGTGGGGAGCACAAGGCCCTGCTGGGAACTGCACACCAACCAACAGCAGGACACCACTGTCAGCCATCTTGCCATTGCCCTCACACCCACACACACTGAACTCCCCACAAAAGCAAGTAAGCATGGGAATGCTGGCAAGTGGGGTGGAGGCAATAGCATGATGGGAGTGGCAGTCACTGATATTGGTCACCCCCACAACTGTCCCATCAACACCACCCTGAACCATGCTCACATCACAGGGAGTGGAGAAGGACTCACAAGATGGCTGACACTGGCTACTGCTGTGGGGAGCACAAGGCCCTGCTGGGAACTGCACACCAACCAACAGCAGGACACCACTGTCAGCCATCTTGCCATTGCCCTCACACCCACACACACTGAACTCCCCACAAAAGCAAGTAAGCATGGGAATGCTGGCAAGTGGGGTGGAGGCAATAGCATGATGGGAGTGGCAGTCACTGATATTGGTCACCCCCACAACTGTCCCATCAACACCACCCTGAACCATGCTCACATCACAGGGAGTGGAGAAGGACTCACAAGATGGCTGACACTGGCTACTGCTGTGGGGAGCACAAGGCCCTGCTGGGAACTGCACACCAACCAACAGCAGGACACCACTGTCAGCCATCTTGCCATTGCCCTCACACCCACACACACTGAACTCCCCACAAAAGCAAGTAAGCATGGGAATGCTGGCAAGTGGGGTGGAGGCAATAGCATGATGGGAGTGGCAGTCACTGATATTGGTCACCCCCACAACTGTCCCATCAACACCACCCTGAACCATGCTCACATCACAGGGAGTGGAGAAGGACTCACAAGATGGCTGACACTGGCTACTGCTGTGGGGAGCACAAGGCCCTGCTGGCAACTGTGCATCAACAAACAGCAGGACACCACTGACTGACATCCTGAGAGACAACTTCCACTCCCTGCAATGCAAGCACAGTCCATGGTGGGATAACTGACTGGCTGGGTGGGTGGGAAGGAGGGCCGGCTGTCAACCAAACACAAACAATGCAGACCATGTTCACACCCCAACAAATACATAGAAATGCCCAAATAATGCAGGACAATGTGCCACACCAATATCAACCCCTGACTGTGACGACTTAGGACAATGCAATGTACAGGCCCGCACCCAGAGGCACAGTCACAACTGTCATGTGTGTCAACCATTGATGCCTGCAGAAACATAACATACATTGTGTGTGTCTCCCAAAAACAGGTGATGATTTGGACACAGCAGCAGACGCTGAGGAGTCCCAGTCCCAGGCTCAGAGGAAGCGGAGCTCACTGGTGTCGTACAGCCTCTGCCCTCCTCGGACGAAGAAGACCAACCTGGCACATCCGGTGCAAGTCTACATGCAGCACCAGCAGGACCACCAGCTGCAGCACCAGCAGGACCACCAGCTGCACCCCCTGCACCCACCCCTCCAACGAATGTCACCACAAATACCATCCCTGCCGACATGGACAGAACAAGGAGCAACACCAGCACAGGGACCCTGGACCAACCTGGGGCCATGGACACCACCACCACCACCAACCCCCAAGGAGGACCAGGGTCATCTGTGCGTGCCACTGCACGCACTGCACATGTCAGCAGGGGTGGTGGGAGGGGTGGGAGACAGAGGTCGCTGCTTGCAGAGGTTGCTGGTGTGCATGATGACACACAACTGGTACGCATAGCTGATGCGTACCAGTCCAGCACCGGAGACCTGAGCCAGGTAGTGGGGCTCCTCAGAGACATGAAACAGCAGCAGGCTGCCCATCATGCCCGCTTGGACTCTCACATGTCCCACGTGGAGTCACACATGTCCCGCGTGGAGTCCAAGTGGGATGCACTGCATGAGATGACGGCGGTGCACAGGGACATTTTACAATGCCTCCGCCAGATGAACAGCAACCAGTCCACACCTCCCTGTGTGCCAACAACATCTGGTGCTGCCCAAACTGCAACTGCCACAGGGAGGGAGGATGACTCTGGCGGAGAGTCCCCTGCACCGCAGCAGCCTGTACTTGAGGGGCCCCCCCCCAAGAAGAGGGGTCGTCCGAAGAGGGGCAAGTGAGAGGTCGATGGCCAAGCGCAACTCCCAGGAAGCCTGAACCTGTTCTGGATGTTCACCTTTGTGCACAGACTGTTCACCCTGTTGACGGCAACACTACTCCCACACATTGCATGGGGAGTACAAGTTGGACCAATGTGTCAGACAACTGTGGCCCCGATACTGGGGATTCTGTCTACCAGGACTTTCAATTCACCTAGGAACTTCTGATTGCAAGATTTATGTACAGCACTACCCATCCTATTCACACAAATGTATCACAATAAACACACTAATACACCATACTTGCCTCTGTTGTGATTCCAACGTGGGTGCTGTTATGGGGATGATGAACTGCAAAATTACACTGTGTATGCGAACTGCAACAGCAAGTACAACACAGGCATGTGAGTAAAGGCAACGTGACACATATGAGGGAGACACACCACCAGGGCTACACAACACATACACACCTAGGCCATCTGACTCATTGCCTACACTGATGTTGCCAGGGAAGACGGTGCAATGCACAGACACCACACCCATTCCCAGTTGTAGTCAAGTAGCCCATAGGTGCAGTAAGCAAATGGCAGTCAAATGTGTGACCACAGACAACGCACATCACAAAGTGAAGCACAGGTTTATTACACAGTTGCAACATGTCGTAACCACTACAGATGCAAGGTAATCCCACCTGGCAGCGGACACACAGTCAACAACTGTAGACGGAAGGAAGTCCATGGGTGTGGCGCACTTCACCTGTAGGGACACAACAGCTACCAGGCTGGAAGTGCAATCACGTCGTCGGTGGACACAGTTGACCAAACGAATCTGAAAGTACCCTGTGAAGGACAGAAATGACACACAGTCAAAAGCAATGGAGTACAGGACAGAACAGCAAAACTCATGCACAATACATGTTACAAGATACCCACCCAGAACCAAGTTAGCATGTCAACACTGTTGGGGAGTACAGCCCACCTGTAAGCACACATCGCAACACACATCCAGTCAAGTTGCCCATGGACACACTCCAACAGCACCAGAGCACCACCTACACATATCATGCCAACTCACATCATTGACATGACACCTCAGGATACTCACATTCAGCTAAAGAAGTTGGTGATGAGCTGTGTGCGGACATCACCCTCATCATCATCAGCATCGTGGTCCAGGCCAGGATCCTCCACAGGTGGCGGATGTTGGTCATTGTCATCCTGGATGAGAGGCAACTCCTTCCGCACTGCCAGGTTGTGGAGCATGCAGCAGACGATGATAATCTTGCACACTTTCGCAGGGGCATATGGGAGGGACCCTCCGGTCTTGTCCAGGCAGCGGAAGCGGCTCTTCAGGAGACCAAATGTCCGCTCAATCACTCTCCTGGTCCGACCATGTGCCTCATTGTAGCGCATCTGGGCAGGTGTCACAGGGTTCCTGAGGGGTGTCAGCAACCACGGCATGTTGGGGTATCCCGAGTCACCTACGGACAGACAAGTGCACATTAGCTGACTTGGAAAAGTGGGCGGAATACTACAGATCAGATCACACACAATGGCACAAAGTCAGTACACACCGACAAGCCAGGCACGCTGGTTCTGCATCTGTGCCATCATCCTGGGGATGAGACTACTCCTCATCACAAAGGCATCGTGTGCTGAACCAGGGAAACGGGCACACACGTGTGTGATGGTCATGTCTGCAAGACACACCACCAGTGCATTGACCGAGTGGTAGTGCTTGCGGTTCCTGTAGGCCTGCTCCTGGGCCTGTGGTGGTACCAAAGCCACATGTGTCCCATAAATGGAGCCAATGACATGCGGCATCCTCCCCAGGGCATAAAAGTCACTCTTCACGTCAGTGAGTCGTCGCAGTCTAGGGAAATAGATGTACCGGTTCAGGAATAGCAACATTGCCGCCAAAACATCGCGGAGCACACGGCTCAACATGGTCTGTGACATCCCACCAGCAGTCGCCACAGTATGTTGGAAGGTACCGGTGGCAAAGAAGTGTAGGGCTGCCATCACCTTCACCTTGGGGGTCAGCGCTGTAGGATACGGCCGGCCAGGCTGCAAATGTGGGGACAACTGCACTGCCAAATCCTCAATCAGCTGCCTGGTGAAGCGGTACCGCCGGATGCTGTCCCGTTCCACCATCGTTGCCAGGTCTGGGAATGGTCGATGGACAGCAGGAGCCCTGCAGTGCAGAGGAGAAGTAAGCAAGATTGTCAGTCAGCCCACATATGCGGCATTGAACACACTCAATATCCCAACATACATCATTATGAGGCACAACTACATGAAGTGTGCAGTTCCGTAAGGACATGTATGGTACATACATGGCCAACATCTGTCAACACGGTCCAACAAGTGGCATCAATTAGTCCCAGGTTGGCCCATTGGATATCATGAGGCCGTGTCACAGTTCCAATCTCCTGCTGCCGTGTCACAATCACCCCCCACAGTGACATGTGAGGACAGATGTGCCCCAGGCACCACAGCTCAACGACAGGTACATTCCCAGGGACCCTGTATTGCCACATGGACACTGGCGTATCATGTATACACCACAGCAAAACAACCATGACCCCCACAGGTAGTGGTCCCACTTGCCACGGCAGGACAGACATGGACGTCTGTGACACACACACGCACAACATCAAAGTCCATGCACACACAATGTGGATGTGGAGACTGTCTCCCATTGTGCACATGAAATCAGAGACATTGTAAACACTACATGCACAAAGACTGTGGAGGACCATCACTATTGTGCCACCGGGACACCCTGGCTCAAACATACCATCCCACATGGGACTCACGGGGTATGTGACATGACATACACATACACCACCGTGAAATGTGACCATGGCACATGCACCGATATGAACAGTTGCACATCACAGTGGTCATGTACATGTAACACCCAAGATCATGTCCCCATGAACACGTGCACAGCCTGGGGGTGGCTGCCCACAGGTGACACCCACAGGACAACATGTACACCAACATACACACAATAGGAAATGCAGCCTTACATGCCTTATGATAAAGTTTGGACAGGCTGTCGTGATGTAGGTGTGCCCCTCACTCCCTGGGAGCTATCTGTGGCTGGCATATGTCCATCTGAGACAGGCATGCTGACATATGCCAGTCACATGTACAGTGATGCGTTGAACAGCAATGGACCGATCGGTGCCCCCGGCCGGCCCATTGCATTCAATGTGTGCGGGTACGCGTTGTACCCCTGTACGCGTTGTACTGCAATGGACCGATCGGTGCCCCCGGCCGGCCCACTGCATTCAATGTGTGCGGGTACGCGTTGTACCCCTGTACGCGTTGTACTGCAATGGACCGATCGGTGCCCCCGGCCGGCCCATTGCATTCAATGTGCGGGTACGCGTTGTACCCCTGTACGCGTTGTACTGCAATGGACCGATCGGTGCCCCGGCCGGCCCACTGCATTCAATGTGTGCGGGTACGCGTTGTACCCCTGTACGCGTTGTACTGCAATGGACCGATCGGTGCCCCCAGCCGGCCCATTGCATTCAATGTGTGCGGGTATGCGTTGTACCCCTGTACGCGATGAACTGCAATGGACCGATCGGTGCCCCCGGCCGGCCCACTGCATTCAATGTGTGCGGGTACGCGTTGTACCCTGTACGCGTTGTACTGCAATGGACCGATCGGTGCCCCGGCCGGCCCATTGCATTCAATGTGTGCGGGTACGCGTTGTACCCCTGTACGCGTTGTACCGCAATGGACCGATCGGTGCGCACCCATTGACAATGGCCTTGCCTGGCAACGGACGCGTTTCGAATTTCGAACGAGTCGGTTGCTGGAAATTCAGTTGGTCACCCACAACAATGTTGCAAAATCATGTATGTCATGAAGTTGAAGATTTGAAGGATGCTGTGGGCGTGTTTTGGTGCTGCTATTCCATGGATTGGCCAGATTCAGAAGATGCAAACGACTTGGACCTATCACTTTGGACACAAGGGACAGTATCTGCCTCTCCAGCACATATATATTGCTGGCTGTTCCCCTGAGAGCTCACTTGCCTGCACTACATGCTCCAGGACGACATCTGCCACTGCACTGCTGCTGTCTCTGCCCCTCTGGTCCCTGCAATGGCACGTACTGTGGAGAGAGCCCCAGCCTTCAGCCTTGAGGAGAACCAGGCCCTGCTGGACAGCCTACTTCCACAGTACAGCAAACTGTATGGGACACCAGGGGAGCAGGTGAGTGTTCTGTGCACTGCCTTTCTGAATGTGCATATTGTCTGACTAGCAAGGCTGAAAGTCTGCACGCCACTGGCTAGCAGGCTCACTGAGTAGTTGTCACCCCCATAGTGTGTAGTGACATGCACTGGACAGGTATGGTGCAGTGACAGTGCATTTGAACAAGGTTTTACTTCCCATGCAATGATACCATGTAGTGACGTCTGGCAAACTGTCCATGGGCAGCTTTGCACTGCCTGTGTACATCATGTGCCCCTGTGATTGAGACATGTATATACAACTGTGTCATGCACGGATATGTTGCATGTGTAGTAATGGCCTTTTCACTTTGTCATCCTGACAGGTTAATGCCCATCGGAAGCAGGAGATCTGGAAGGACATCGTCCGGGCTGTCCGGTCCATGGGGGTCTACAAGCGCCGGATCCGCAACTGCCAGAAGAGGTGGCAGGACCTTCGGGGCTGGACCCGGAGGATTGCACGGGTCCAGCTGAAGCTGTCGCCTCCTCGCAGGAGGGGCAGAACCCAGACCCTGACCCCCCACATGCTCCAGATCCTGGCGGTGGTGTTTCCAGACCTGGATGGGCAGCTGAAGGCCAGACAGCAGCAAGGAGGGGGTGAACTCTGTATTACATGCTTTGTGCCCTCCTCTGGCCTGGTTCAACTGCCACAGTGCAGCAGTCATGTTGTCCAGGAGCCATGTCCCTCTATTGTGCACTGCCCACTGCTCATCTGATACCCAGGTGTGGCCCTTACATTCAGGGAATTGTGTCACTTGGGACTGTGTCCTTGCAGTTTGCTTCACTAAAGGTGGGGGACAGCATCTGTTTCCCTAACTCTGTTGTGGGCATCATGGGTGGGTCCATTGTTCACACTACGCCTGTGTTCGGACATGTAATCTGTGTGTTGCTTTGATATGCGGTCCACTTGCTGAGCTGAGCCACCACATGTGCCTGGGGTATGTGGCACATGCCCATGCAGCGGGTGGGAACAATGTTTGGGCCCCAGGAGTGTGCAGATTACATGTGTCACACATACATAGCCAGCTATCCACTGTCCAGGGCTCATCCCTCATTCATGTGGGGCAGGACAGTCATGCCTACTCCAGGCCATGCAATGCACTCTGTACTCCCACTCCCGTGTATCAGCTGACACATTGTGCGCAGTGATTTGACCCCTCAGGTGTCTGCCTCTGTGTCAGTGTGCTGTGGATTAGTTGCCAGGACTGCTGGGGTGTTTCTTGGTAGGGGCTCAGCATGCCCCTGGAGATGTGACCATAGGAGACGATACTTGTGTGTCACATAGGTGTTTGATCAGCTGCCCGTGCAGACTGGGTTATGCGAATGTGAAGTTCAGGCAGCTGTTCCCCATTCACAGCAGATTGTGAGGGGCTCAGGTTCAGAGGGTAGTGTCACAGGTCTCCCATATGTCCAATAGGTATGACCTGGACAGATGAGGGTTAAGATGATGTGTTGTGTGGGGATGTACATGTGCACTTGTGCAGCTCCAGGACTTGCATTCCCCATGACCTACTATTGTGACACAGTGCAGAGTGTTGTTGTCTGGCTGCCAAGTCATACATCACTGAGACAGTGATGTATGACTTAGCAGTCATGCCTCCGCCATGGCATGTGTCTACTTATTGGTGATCCTGCAGGGGAGTGACATGTGCTACATGCACACCATTGTGGCGATGGCTATCAGGACATGGGTGCATCATGGTGTCTGTCGCTGGTATGCATCACATGCATTTCCTATTTGACTCTGGGCATCCCTTTCATCCGGAAACCTGTACTGACTCAGTGGCAAGAGCTGTGATGTGTGCATGTCCACATGCCACACCGTGTCCTCTGCACTGTCCAACTACTGTGTACTTGGTGCATGTGTCCACACTGGGGTGTTGCAATCCAACAGACACCAGACAGATGGGTGCAAAGCCATGTGGGATGTGAGTGCCATGGTTGGCATCAGACTGACAAATGGCTTCTCATGTTCAGTTAGGGCACTTTTAGCAATGTACAAATAATGATGCCAGGGCTTGCTCTGTAATGTGCTGTGCTCACAGTGGTGTGTGCGTTTGGTGCAGGTGACTGATGTCTGTCTGTTTCCCCATTGTTTGCAGATACATCCATGGAAGGGGACAGCTCCACGGACCAGGAGGAGTCGGAGAGCCAGACTGGGTCAGCAGCCGAGGAGTGGTCGGAGGGACCCAGTGGCACGGAGGGTGAGGGGAGCCACACCGAGGAGTCCTCAGCACCATCCACCTCAGCTGAGGACCAGAGCAACTCGGAGGATGACTCCCTTATGGAGGCGGGTGTCAGCAGCCACCACACCCCAGCTAGTGTTGCTGTCGCCGCCACCACCAGCACCACCACCGCCCTCCCATCGGCTCCCATTCCCCAGGTCCGTGGAGGCTCCCATGTTCGGGAGCGTGTCTCCTTTGGGCCAGGCACCGCACCCCCTGCCCCTGTGTCCCCTGCTGCCCTGAGTGAGGAGTCTGTGTACCTCCTTCGCCAGCTCCATGTAGGGCAGACAGCCATGCTGAGTGTCCTCCATGCGCACACCGCTCTGTTGACTCAGCTGGTGTCGTTCATGGAGGGCATCTCATCGGGCATGTCTGACCTACAGAGGGGCAATAGGTCCATGGACTCCTCCCTGACGGCAGCAGTGTCCTTCCTCAGACAGTCCCTCACCCCTCCTGCCTCTGCTCCATCCACACTCCCCAGCACCTTACCCGTCCCAAGCACACACACACCGGCACAGGCACACACCAGCACACACACATCCAGCACACAGACACACACGCCACAAACAAAACGCACACGCACGCACAGTCAGGGGACTGAAACCAGACTCACAGGGGATGGGGCCCTGGAACACAAACACGCATCCACAAGCACTGCGCAGTCCTCAGTTGCCTCTCCCTCCAAAACACCCTCCCTTGCCTCACCTGCAACCCCAAAGACCCAGTGCCTCTTCCTCAGTGACCTCGGCCTCTTCCCCTCCGATCCAGCTGCTCCAGCATCCAGGGGGAAGAGGAAGCCCCCCACACGGAGCAGAGTGCCCTCGCCCCCAGACACCCTCCCCCAGGCGCAGACAGACTGAGGCCCCCACCCGCAAGTCCCCCGGAGTCGTAAGAGCAAGACCCCGCCGCCGCCCTGCAGCTCAGGCACCAGGTCTCCTTCCTCCATCCCTCAGGCCCCCACTCCACAGGTGCCCCCACCACACCCTGCCCCAGGTTCCCCACCCACAGATATACCATCCCCAAGAGGATCCGGCCTTCTCCCCTGCCAGTTGCTCTCCCGGCACCACACCCCCGCTGCGCTTGTCTGTGCCACTGATGTGGTGAGGGTGTCCTCCCCCTCTGTCCAGCCCACCTTGCCTGTTCCCCATTCTCCTCCCCTGGTGGTAGGCACTGCAGTGGAGTCCACTACCACCCTGTCTGACTTGGGCACTGCAGTGGCGGACCTGTTCACTCCATCTGCAGGGTCCACTGCAGTCGTGCCGGCACCCACAACATCTGAGTCATGCTCCCCAGTTGTGCCGGCACACACCATGTCAGACACCTCCACTGCAGTTGTCAGTGGCTCTCCAGCACCCACCACCCCTTCCCTGCTTCCTCTTGGTGAGCCCTGATCCTGTCCCTGCGGTGCCTGGCCTACCCCCCCGGTTGCCCCTCCTAGTGGATTGTCCCTGGTTTTGTGCAGGCATGCGTAGGGTGACATCTGCCACTGTCACCCTGTTTGGACTTTTACAATGGACTGGCCATTGGCCTTTGTGTTTTTTCTGGACTTTGTTTTCATTCCACACATATGCTGAATAAAGCAACTTTCTGTTCTCTAGTGCTTATGCTTCTGATGTACATGTTGTTGATGATGCTAACCATGCCCTTGCTGCAGTGATGGTGATATTTGGTCTCATGATAATGAAGTGTTACTGTGCAGGAACCCATGTGGTCCAGGGGAATGTGTCCTATCCTGTGGTGTATCCATGTCATCCATAGCAGCATCTGAGGGTGTCATGTGTTCAGTATTTGGCAATGGGATTTCCTACTTGGATTAGCTATTTCACATCTGTGGCTTCCACCCCTGCACATCTGTTGTGCCTGCCATTGTTCAATTCGTCTACTTCCCTGACCGTGTGGCCATCTCCACTGGACATGCAGGTTTGGGCATCAATGGGGAAGGACTCATCTGTGTTGTCAGTGCAACATTGCTATACAAGTGTGTTGGATCTGTGCTGATGATTCCGTTGGCACTTCCATGACCAGGCTGATGTGACGGGAGCCCTCATTTGGTGCTAATTGTTGATTGTGTGACCAAGTGCTCAGCTGACATGATGGGGCCCTACTGAGGCAACATATGGCACAGCTTTCCTCACACAGGAGTGGAGTCCCCTCATGGCAGTGTGTACTCCTGTGACATTGCCTGCGCCCAAGGTGTGTGTTGTATGTGCATGTCTGTGTGTTCACTTCCGTTTAGCTGTGCATGCTGTGATCCCTAGTGTTGTACCTGTTTGTGATGCTAGCTGAGTTGACCTATGTTCCCCCAAAGTCTTCTCCCTGGGCTCTCTGTGATGTGGGTGCATGGCACATTACTGGTCATCAGGGTGTCACCCATAGGTGTGTTAGCTGTCAGGGCTGAGTTTGTGTGCAGACGCAGATGGGTCACAGTCAGGTTTCCCCTTGGCACTTGTTGTTTGCCCCTGTCATGTGATTTCCAGTTTGTGTTATCTTTCAGTGATTGTGACACGTTGTGTGTGTGACTGCTGGCACTCCTTAGGGTCCGGGCTGCAATGTTGGTTGTTGTCTATGTGTGTTCTTTGTGGGTGACCTTGGCTTCTTCATTGGTGTGTGACTGTGGCTGGGATCCCATTGGTTGGTGTGGTATTGCCGTCATGTCCATGTACAGCGTAGTGTGCAGTGTGTCAGACATTCAGGAGTCTTGTTGAGTGGCCATGTGTGATGTGTTTCTGCACTGGCACCCCCCCCTCACCTGTTGTGTATAATGTGCAGTGTGGGTCTGCCTGTTTGTGTTTGTGCATCTGCACCACTGCATTGGCATATCTTGGGTGTGCCATTGGCTGTATGTAGTTTGGTGGGTTTCCCCTGCTGTCCCTGGGACTCCTAGGTCATCGGTCAGCACAATGATCATGGTTTGTGTGTCCCATTGCTGCCATGGTATGGTATCTGTTCACCTCACATCTGCAGTCTCAACAGGGTATCTGCATTTGTGTGCCCATTGGTGCAAATATGTGGGTCTGCATTCTGATGGTCACTTCTGTCATTGTGTCATTGATGAATGTTGACGGTGTCAGCCCCCATGGGTGTTGTTTGTCTGCACATGGCCAAAGGTATGTCTTATTTGCACTGCAGTATTTGGCTCACCCAATTTATGTTGCAATGGGACACATACACTACTTTGCCACTGATGTGTTTTTTGTTCTGTGACCAGGAATCATCCATGCAGTTTGGCAGTTGCACCTCTTTCTTTGTCAACACTTACCTTTTGGTCACTGTGATGATGGGGGTTTAGACCCCATTGCCACAATGTTCAAAATGTGCTTCAGCTATGGACCCCACACTTACATTTTGGTCACTGTGATGATGGGGGTTTGGACCCCATTGCCACAATGTTCAAAATGTGCTTCAGCTATGGACCCCACACTTACCTTTTGGTCACTGTGATGATGGGGGTTTGGACCCCATTGCCACAATGTTCAAAATGTGCTTCAGCTATGGACCCCACACTTACATTTTGGTCACTGTGATGATGGGGGTTTGGACCCCATTGCCACAAAGTTCAAAATGTGCTTCAGCTATGGACCCCACACTTACATTTTGGTCACTGTGGTGATGGGGGTTTAGACCCCATTGCCACAATGTTCAAAATGTGCTTCAGCTATGGACCCCACACTTACATTTTGGTCACTGTGGTGATGGGGGTTTAGACCCCATTGCCACAATGTTCAAAATGTGCTTCAGCTATGGACCCCACACTTACATTTTGGTCACTGTGATGATGGGGGTTTGGACCCCATTGCCACAATGGTCATGGCCTGCTTGCATTGTGGGTGCCACACACATATATGTGTGGCACATGTGCTAGGGGGTCACATTGTATGTTCAAAGTCATGTTCGGTGTTGTAGGCATTTGACACAGTCTACACACGCTTGTCATGGTGTTGGGGGATGTCTTTTTCTTGCATTCCCTAGGTTGTGGTGTGCTGGTTGTGTCATGCATTGTCCATCCTATGAGTGGGGGTGGTAGTAGTGGTAGGCATCCAGCCCCCCTGGCTAAGGGTGGTAGTAGTGGTAGGCATCCAGCCCCCTGGCTAAGGGTGGTAGTAGTGGTAGGTATCCAGCTCCCCTGGCTAAGGGTGGTAGTAGTGGTAGGCATCCAGCCCCCTGGGTGAGGGTGGTAGTAGTGGTAGGCATCCAGCCCCCTGGCTAAGGGTGGTAGTAGTGGTAGGCATCCAGCCCCCCTGGGTGAGGGTGGTAGTAGTGGTAGGCATCCAGCCCCCCTGGCTAAAGGTGGTAGTAGTGGTAGGCATCCAGCCCCCCCTGGCTAAGGGTGGTGGTAGGCATCCAGCCCCCCCTGGGTGAGGGTGGTAGTAGTGGTTGGCATCCAGCTCCCCCTGGGTGAGGGTGGTAGTAGTGGTAGGCATCCAGCTCCCCCTGGGTGAGGGTGGTAGTTGTGGTTGGCAACCAGCCCCCCCTGGCTAAGGGTGGTAGTAGTGGTAGGCATCCAGCCCCCCCTGGCTAAGGGTGGTGGTAGGCATCCAGCCCCCCCTGTGTGAGGGTGGTAGTAGTGGTAGGCACCCAGCCCCCCCTGGGTGAGGGTGGTAGTAGTGGTAGGCATCCAGCTCCCCCTGGGTGAGGGTGGTAGTAGTGGTTGGCATCCATCCCCCCCTGGCTAAGGGTGGTAGTAGTGGTAGGTATCCAGCCCCCTGGCTAAGGGTGGTGGTAGGCATCCAGCCCCCTGGGTGAGGGTGGTAGTAGTGGTTGGCATCCAGCCCCCTGGCTAAGGGTGGTAGTAGTGGTAGGCATCCAGCCCCCCTGGCTAAGGGTGGTGGTAGGCATCCAGCCCCCCTGGGTGAGGGTGGTAGTAGTGGTAGGCATCCAGCCCCCTGGCTAAGGGTGGTGGTAGGCATCCAGCCCCCTGGCTAAGGGTGGTAGTAGTGGTAGGCATCCGGCCCCCTGGCTAAGGGTGGTGGTAGGCATCCAGCCCCCCTGGGTGAGAGTGGTAGTAGTGGTAGGCATCCATCCCCCTGGCTAAGGGTGGTAGTACTGGTAGGCATCCAGCCCCCTGGCTAAGGGTGGTGGTAGGCATCCAGCCCCCTGGGTGAGGGTGGTAGTAGTGGTAGGCATCCAGCCCCCCTGGCTAAGGGTGGTAGTAGTGGTAGGCATCCAGCCCCCCTGGCTAAGGGTGGTGGTAGGCATCCAGCCCCCCTGGGTGAGGGTGGTAGTAGTGGTAGGCATCCAGCCCCCCTGGCTAAGGGTGGTGGTAGGCATCCAGCCCCCCTGGGTGAGGGTGGTAGTAGTGGTAGGCATCCAGCCCCCCTGGCTAAGGGTGGTAGTAGTGGTAGGCATCCAGCCCCCCTGGCTAAGGGTGGTGGTAGGCATCCAGCCCCCCTGGGTGAGGGTGGTAGTAGTGGTTGGCATCCAGCTCCCCTGGGTGAGGGTGGTGGTAGGCATCCAGCCCCCTGGGTGAGGGTGGTAGTAGTGGTTGGCATCCAGCCCCCTGGCTAAGGGTGGTAGTAGTGGTAGGCATCCAGCCCCCTGGCTAAGGGTGGTGGTAGGCATCCAGCCCCCTGGGTGAGGGTGGTAGTAGTGGTAGGCATCCAGCCCCCTGGCTAAGGGTGGTGGTAGGCATCCAGCCCCCCTGGCTAAGGGTGGTAGTAGTGGTAGGCATCCAGCCCCCTGGCTAAGGGTGGTGGTAGGCATCCAGCCCCCTGGGTGAGGGTGGTAGTAGTGGTAGGCATCCAGCCCCCTGGCTAAGGGTGGTAGTAGTGGTAGGCATCCAGCCCCCCTGGCTAAGGGTGGTGGTAGGCATCCAGCCCCCCTGGGTGAGGGTGGTAGTAGTGGTAGGCATCCAGCCCCCCTGGCTAATGGTGGTGGTAGGCATCCAGCCCCCCTGGCTAAGGGTGGTAGTAGTGGTAGGCATCCAGCCCCCTGGCTAAGGGTGGTGGTAGGCATCCAGCCCCCTGGGTGAGGGTGGTAGTAGTGGTAGGCATCCTGCCCCCCTGGCTAAGGGTGGTGGTAGGCATCCAGCCCCCCTGGGTGAGGGTGGTAGTAGTGGTAGGCATCCAGCCCCCTGGCTAAGGGTGGTAGTAGTGGTAGGCATCCAGCCCCCTGGCTAAGGGTGGTGGTAGGCATCCAGCCCCTCCTGGGTGAGGGTGGTAGTAGTGGTTGGCATCCAGCTCCCCTGGGTGAGGGTGGTAGTAGTGGTAGGCATCCAGCCCCCTGGGTAAGGGTGGTAGTAGTGGTAGGCATCCAGCTCCCCTGGGTGAGGGTGGTAGTAGTGGTAGGCATCCAGCCCCCTGGCTAAGGGTGGTAGTAGTGGTAGGCATCCAGCCCCCTGGGTAGGGGTGGTGGTGCGCATCCAGGCCCCTGTGTGCATATGTGGCATTGGTGATGGGCATCCCGCCCCTATGGTGCTGCTGTTGCTGGTGTAAGTATATTCTGCATCCCTCTGTGTGTGTGTGATGTGTCGTGTACGTGTTGTTTGTGTTTTGTGGTTGGTGTCTGACTTACCTTCTGCGCCGTACGCGTCCGTGCCTGTTCCGGTAGTAAATGTAGAATATTGGTATGCTCGGGACGAAGGGATTCATGGTTGGTTCGTGTCGCTCGCCCTTCGTTGCTTCGCGTCGCCCTCGCCGCTTCGCGCCGCCCTCGCCGCTTCGCCTCGCCGCTGGCGTGTTCGTCTCGTAGCCGTGGATCGTGTTGTGGCGCGAACCGGAGCTTATGTGCGCCTCCCGGATGCTTTGACGTGCCGTGCGTAGCGACGGGTTCGGCGCGTACGGGAAGCACATCGTACTTGTTCGGCCGGACGGAGCTGCATTTTCCCTTCCGTGCGACTCGATTCGGCGTTTCCGGATTCGCCTCGGTCGGGGAACAGGACCTGGTTTGGGTGAGTACGGCTCGGCCGGATTCTGTGCTGTTGTGCGCATCGTACTTACTCGTTCGGTGTGCGGTACGGATCGGTCGGGTAACAGGCTTTCGCATGGCTTTTTTCCCGACCGAATGGTATTGGGTGCGCCTCCGACCGAGATCGGAATCGGCCCCTTTGTCTATTGCAAAGTGCAGACCAGTTTCAATTGGACTGCAGAGAAACCAAAATTTGACGGACTACATGGGACCACAAGGTCTAAAAATGGATAATAAACGTCACTGAATTCAAATAAGGAGGCTGGAACTTAAGCAGACTGCATGAAGCCGCGAAGCCAATAAATAAATAATATAAACTGGCCTCATTACAGTTTCTACAATCCATGGCACTAAGAGAAGAGGACGGGGTTAACCAGTGATCATGGGAAAGTGTGGCAAGGCTATTTATCGGGGGCATTGCAAACAAAGCTGAAACAAAAGGCATCGCACAGTCGCAGGTTGCAATTGCCAAAGAGCGACGCTTAGCTGGGGAGTGAAAGAATCTGCGGTATATGCACAGTAAAAGGAAAACAGGCTTACTTGTCATCTTAAATAGCACACACAATAGAATCGATTATTCTGTAAAAAATGATGAAAGAGGCTGTAAGCACCGAATGGCCAGCAGCAAAGCAATAAGGCTAAAAAAAAAAAAAGATACAGATGGAAGAGTCCTTACTTGGAAAAGGCAGACACAGTCAACGGTCCCCGTATGCTTTCCACTCCATGTTGAAAGCCATGTGGAAGGCCGAAAATGGCACCAGTTATAGGAAAAAGATGGCACAAAATGTATTGGCCATCTTAAAGTGGAATTACCCCGGTAATGGGGCTAGTGTAGATAAACTCTGAGAGGCTCATTCGAATGTCGGTCGGACAAGCGTCCGACCGACATTGCAGTGGAACTAAAACCGCCCGACTAGTAGTCAGTGGTTCCACTCCCGGTATTCCGATGTGACCGCCAGCACAGTGGTCAGAAATATGCCTTTTCCAATTGCAGCATGTTCCACGGCCTGCAAAAGGGCAGCATAAGCTGCAATTGTAAATGGCATATTTTACACATCTATGCCCCTTGTGCCAGGCACCATGTGGTGCCTGGCACACTGCACATGGATGCGTGGGGGGGCACCACATGTGCCCCCCCAAACCCCATAGCAGAGGCCCAGGGGTATGGGTGCCCTGCTAGGGGCCCCCAAAGTCCCTTTCCGTATGCCATTTCATGGAGGTTAGACCGCCATGAAAAGGCTGAGGGACACGGGCATTGTAATCTCTATGGCAGTGCCTGAGCTGGTACCGCCTCTATTGTAGGGATTACTGTCCATCCGTTGAGCCAACAGGCTCCTTGAGCCCGTTGGAAAAGCAGCGGTCAGTCTCCCCGCCCAGTGCCTCCGACCAGCGGATCAAAATCCGGCGGTCGGACCGCTCATGTAAATCTCGGTGTGCCTGCCACCGACAACTTGTCGGTGGCGGGCCCACTGACATCGGAATGAGCCCCTATGGCTCAAGCAGAGAAGGGCTAATATTCGCAAAACGTCAGGAACCGCAGCCACAGTGAGCGATCTATGTGTGATTTCCACTATGGGTTGGAAGCCGAGCGAAAAAGACAACAGTTGTGGGGAAGTGGAGAAGCGGTCTAAAGAGTGTTGACCATCTTAGAATAGAGTTTCTGCAGTGAGTGTTGATAATAGATAGATCGTGGAGAGTTAACATTAGATTAAGACGGTTCAGGGAGACAGAAAAAGCATAGAATGCAACATAAGCATATGACTTAGAGGCAAGGAAACATTTCAATCATACATTTCTACAGAGATGTATAACGATATGTACAAAGTTAGTAGGTCAGGCTTGCTGTCAAACAATAAAAGGTGCAGCAAAGGTTATAGTTGATACAACAATCAGATATTCACTACAATAAACTTGATAAAAAAGCAATGTTTAAGTCTCAGATTCAAACAGCAGGTGCAGTTTATACAACAAGCAAAGGCGGCTGGTTGAAAACTTAAAAAAATATGGATAAGAACATGAAAAGGAAATTCTATCTGCTTAAGAACAGCATTTTGAGCAACATTATGATCTCATTGTTAGCCAGAATATAATCTTCGATATTAAGCCTATATTAATGGCTATGTTACAAGGGATTATTCACTGCAATCTGCTTAATCTGCGTGTCTGACAGTGTGGATTCACTTTGTGACATATGGGGCCTCTACTTTCCCTTCGTCTCTCCGTCGTATCTATACCCTACCCCTCTTTCCCCTTCCCCCCCTTTCCCTTCCTCACTCCATTTTCCTTTTCTTCCATGCTCCTTAAAAGTTTCTATTAATATCTTTGGTAATTTGTAACTGATGTAAGTTTTTACCGGACCTTGGACGCGGCTTTACTCGTCTACCGGTTTGTGCCCCTTCACCCTCCCCTTCTCCTTCATGCTCTGTCTCTCACCCTCCCCCACCGCTTTCCTCTTTCTTTCTTTGTCTACTCCCTCTGCTCCTATCCCCTCTCCCCTGATTCTCTCCCCTTGCCTGTTACGCCGCCTAGCCCCCTGCCCCTTGTGATACTACATACTATTTGCATAGTTACAACTCTAACCACTAGTATACGCAGTAGTTCTTTGTACTTAATATCACTATTTTGTGATTCTGAGCTCTCCCGTTTGCATCTCTCTCCTAAGTGACTCTACAATGTATACATTTCCTTTTCTGCTATCTGTTTCTCTTCTTTGTGGGACTCTTCAACTCGCTGTCTCCCTCCCTCTGTCCCCCCTGACCCTTGCCTTTCGCGGATCCTGTCTTTTTCTAGTTCGCTAATTTACCTGGTATTGAATATGTTATCTTTTTGTATTAATGTGATTTTTCTTTTGCCGTCTGTTCCCCCTCTGTTGACCTGCCAGTTCCGACCCGCCTCCTAGCCCCCTGTCCCTTGTTGCCCTTTTGACTAAGCACTCCTTCTCCTCTTGTTGGGGATAGATCCAATATTCATACTCTGGAGTCTCAGGGACCCCCTCTGAGAGTGTCCACAGTGTCAAGGGAGCCACGCACAGTTGAGGTATGGTATGGCGCCCCTTACCAAAGTACTCCCTCTCCCCTTGTTGGGGAAGGATCCAGTAGGTAGGCCTTGGAGTCTCAGAGACCCCTCTGAGAGAGTCAACTGCGTAAAGGGAGCCTCACGCAGCGGAGATGTGGGAATGATACCACTTCCCCTGGGAGCACTGCTTACCGGACCTTGGACGCGGCTTTTACTCGTCTACCGGTTTGTACCCCCTTCACCCTCCCCTCCTCTTTCATGCTCTGTCTCTCACCCCCACTGCTTTCCCTCTTTCATTCTATGTCTACCTCCTCTGCTCTTATCCCCTCTCCCCTGAATCTCTCCCCCTGTCTGCTACGCTGCCTAGCCCCCTGTCCCTTGTGCCCTTTGACTAAGCACTCCTTCTCCCCTTGTTGGGGAAAGATCCAATATTTATACTCTGGAGTCTCAGTGTTCCCTCTGAGAGAGTCCACTGCGCTAAGGGAGCCACTCACAGTTGAGGTTTGGTATGGCGCCCTTGCCAAAGCACTCCCTCTCCCCTTTTGGGGAAGGATCCAGTAGGTAGGCCTTGGAGTCTCAGAGACCCCTCTGAGAGAGTCCACTGCATAATAGGGAGCCTCTCGCAACGGAGATGGGGGAATGATGCCACTTCCCTGGGATCACAGTTTACTGGACTTTGGATGCAGCTATTACGCGCTTACCGGTTTGTAGCCCCCGTCACCCTCCCCTCTGCTTTCTTGCTTTGTCTTTCACCCTCCCCTCCTCTTTCCCCTTCAGTCTATGTCTACTTCCCCTGCTCCTACCCCCTCTCCCTTGAATCTCTCCCCTGCCTGCTTTTTCCCTTACGTATATAATCTTGAGTCATATTATCAAGAAGGGCGTAACATTATCGCCGCTTTAGCGGCAGAAAACTGCCGCTACAGCGGCGATAATGGGCTTGATAATATGCCTAGTGAATTCTCATAGAAGCCCATGTTCTGGTGTGAACATGGGCTTCTATGGGAATTCACAAGGGCATATTATCAAGCCCATTATCGCCGCTTTAGCGGCAGTTTTCTGCCGCTAAAGCGGCGATAATGTTAACGCCCTTCTTGATAATATGGCCCCTTATTCTTTGTCTCGACCTAACATGTAATTATGTAGCTATGCTCTAATAACTGTGTAACCTTTGTAACGATGTAACCTGCAACTACGGTCTGATTCTCATGTAAAGCGCTCTGATACCTCCGGGTCTAGCCAGCGCTTTATAAATCCTTTCAAATGATGACTACTAGTCACCTATGCTACCCATATACTACTATCTACCTCTTTTGTACTGAATGGCGAATACCGAATGTATGTATACTACCTCAACCATCTAATGTTTAATAACTGTATATTGTAAAGCGCTCTGATACCCTCGTGGGTCATGTTCACGCTATATAAAACTTTATAAATAAAATAAAATAAAAAATACTCAATTTACTGAAATAACCATCAAGTCTGTTGTCCCATGCCTCAATTTCCTCATACGTATAGAATAACATCACACAGTATGCCTCAGAAACGGTAAGATTACGGCCAATGATAGGAGGAATAGTTGATTACAATAGTTTGAACCATGCAATGAAAGATGAGTCCCCTGCTCCCCTTTCTTTCTTGCTTCTCTTACACTAGGCATCTTGAGAAAACTATGACACACTAGCATAGATCACACAATGTGAAGGATTGTTGGATACCTTAACCTACATAGAACGTTGGTGAAACGCTGACATTCCTTCACCCATACACCTTCCACTCCCTCACCTCCTGTGCCCTTCCTATAACGATGATACATACATTACCCCAGGCAATGTCAAAAGGTTTTGCAGGTAGCAGAGTCATGACTCCAATCAGAAAACATGAACTGTTCAACACTGGCCTGACGGATAATACCTGTGTTATCATGAAAGAGACTTATTAGAAATGCATGCCTGCTAACTAACCATAAAAGACATTGAAGATACTGTGATTGTTGAAACTTCTTGTCTTTTGTAAAACTTTCTGTACACCATTCACGCACAAGCATCCCTTACACACACATGCACGAGCCATAAATATCATTGGAGTGTACTACACAAACTCTGGGTGGCCAGGACAATAAATTATGAGGCAGCAACAAGTAAATGTAAGTGGGTGCAAGGTCACTTCCTCCAAAGTCCTTTATTTTCAACCAAAGTTTTTGGCTAGTCATGGAAACCCTTTAAAAAAACCTGTGTGTCAACGTCTTGAACAGGTCTTATAACTTATGCAGTGAAGTAGAGTTTCAGCATTCACACATTTGGCATAGTTTTAATGAGGTGCTGATATGTAGCTCTTGAACCACTGATTGCCTACAGGGGAATCAGAAAACCCAGGTTCCAACATCTCCTCATCATCCTCTGCACCTCACTCCTTATGAAGACGGACTCCAAAACAACTGGCTGAGGGAATCTCATGGCTTGTGGCATGGACGTTGCCAAGTGGCAAACTCATAAAGCTCCCTAGGCTTCTCGAATGGGAGCATCGCTGCTCTCTGAAACATATGCCTGGCATGTAGAGCTAAGGTCCCACAGAGTTGGGCCAGGACAGTATGCTTTAAGCACACTGCTTCTGTTTCCCTGGTTTAGAGGTTAGCACTAATCCCTCCGAAATAGGTACACTGCGTTTCACATTTTTGACATATGGGGTGTTGCACAGAAGTTAACATAGAAGTATATTTTATTTGCCATCTGCATGGCACGCCGCACTTGATATGATACAGCTGATATATAAGTTGCTTATGGGCTCAACTAAAGCATTTAGGCATCGCAGTTCCATACTACTCTCAAATAAATGTCTCAATACATGAGCTAAAGTAGAGCTCAGTAGGAAAGGACAAAGATGTATTTATGAATGTAGGTGGTATTTCTATAGCACACACCTAGCTGAAAGGCAGCAGAACACAGTACATGGTCAAAGACAAGCATAAAGTCAATGAGCAATAGAAAAGGTAATTCGTTTGTGTTCTTTTAATGCATTGTGATGTAGTGTTCTTTAAAGAGGTGCACCTTCAAACTCTTTTCTAAGTTTGAGCAGCACTGGGCTGGTCCTGATGGATATGTGGATGTTGTTCCAGAACCTTGGCACATAAGTGGAAAAGGCCTACTGCCTTTTATTTTATTTTTTACGCATCTTAGTATGCAGTGTGATGGTGTCCTGGCTGCAGGTATGCCAGCAACCATCAGAGATGGTCAACTTTTCTGCAGGATAAGCGGGGATGCCCGTCATGATGGCTTTGTAAATGATGCAGCTGATTTTGCAGATGGTGTGGGCTTTCAAGAGGAGCCAATAGAGTCCCATCAGGCAAGGGCTGATGTGATCATATTGCTTCAGGTCCTGGGTAAGACGTAGTGCAAAGTGTAGGATGCTATGGAGCAGAACGTTACCACCAACCAGATGCAACAGTATGAGAGTTTGAACAGTTGTTCTGAAATCGTTTTTTGGAAGAAAGAGTTTAACTTTATTTAAAAGACGAAGCTGGTATCAGGCTATCTTTGTTTTTGGCAATTCGTTTCTTAAAGGCGAGGTTTGTGTCAAGGGTGAATCCAAGTGATTTTGCAGTCAGTGAAAGTTGGGGTTCCAAGATGCCAAGCTTCATTTCCTTGAGCCAGGCTTGCATTGTTTCTTGTTTGTTGTTCTTGGTAAACAACAGTAAGCCTGCTTTGGTTGGACAAAGCTTCAAGTAGGCACTGGCCATTAAGGTCTCAGTGATGTGCAGACAGGATTTGAGGCACTGAATATCTGAAACAGATGTCTGAAGCAGAGGAGACATTCAAGCAGAGCTGAGCATCATTGGCATATTGGTGAATCTTCATGCACGTATCTATGGGTAGAGCATCAAGCGGCTCTATGCATAGGTTGAAGATAACAATGGATAATATGGAACCCTAGGGCACTCCACAGGTAATAGGGATCTTTTGAGATCATAGATCTAGTAGAACTAACATCTGCAATGGCCTGAAGCATGGGTGTGTGTTTCGATTTTACCCTTTTCCTGGAAGATTTAGTAGGTTCATTAATGCCTAAGTTATGACATATCCAATAAATCTCTTTTGGCACCCAAGGCTATAAACAATGAGCCTCATAAAAGATAAAGAACAGACAGGGATATCACATGCCCTCCCATGGGCTATATCACAGGCAAAATCAGTATGCCGATAAGCAAACAGACCTGCCAGTGACTCAAGCAGGTTATTTGGAAATGCTACTCCGATTGTTCACCTCATGGGATCAGTACACATACACAGTGTCATATACACCTTCTCCTAGCACCAGTCCGAGCAGACCTGCAATTTGCCAAAAGCCATCTAGAACCTCAACAAATGGATCATTGCATTTTGCCAACACCCTGGGTCCACTCAAGAGCAACCCCATGGCAGGAGCCTGACTACAGCCCAGCTGATACAGAGGAACTCTAGCTGATAAAACACCACTGCAGGCAACTGGAGCGCAACTGGAGAACAAGTCAAGACACCGCAGATGAATATCAGCCATAAGACGCTACTACAAGCAGATACAGAACATCATGTGCATAGCTCTTGCAGATCGCATCAAAGCTAGCTTCAAAGATTTCATTGTGCTTCCTGCTGCCTACAGCAAAATCACCCCCTGACAAGACCTGCTATCATGAAGACCATCCACTCGGGCCTCCATCTGTCCCTGGCCCCCACTAAGTCTTCACCAAATTACTCCTATTGATCAATCAATCAATCAATCACAGAATTTGTAGAGCGCACTACTTACCCGCGAGGGTCTCAAGGCGCTGGGGAGAGGGAAGGGGGGGGGATGCTGCTACTGGTCGAACAGCCAGGTCTTGAGTAGCCTCCTGAAGGTCAGCAGGTCTTGGGTCTTTCGTAGGCTTAGTGGAAGGGTGTTCCAGGTCTTGGCGGCGAGGTGTGAGAAGGATCTGCCGCCGGTGGTTGTTCTTTGAATGCGGGGGACGGTGGCGAGGGAGAGGTCGGCGGAGCGGAGCTGGCGGTTGGGGACGTAGAAGAAGAGTCGTCTATTGAGGTAGGCTGGGCCAGTTTTGTGGAGTGCCTTGTGTGCGTGGGTGAGGAGTTTGAAGGTGATCCTCCTGTCTACGGGGAGCCAGTGCAGGTTCCTCAAGTGGGGGGTGATGTGGCTGTGGCGTGGTACGTCGAGGATCAGTCGTGTGGAGGCGTTTTGTATGCGTTGTAGTCGCTTGATGAGCTTGGCCGGGGCTCCCGCGTAGAGGGCGTTCCCATAGTCTAGTCTGCTACTGACGATGGCCTGGGTGACTGTTCTTCTTGTGTCTGTCGGGATCCACCTGTAGATCTTGCGAAGCATGCGGAGGGTGTTGAAGCAGGAGGAGGAGACTGCGTTGACTTGCTTGGTCATGGAGAGCGTTGAGTCGAGGATGACTCCCAGGTTGCGTGCGTGGTCGGTGGGTGTCGGGGCTGCTCCCAGCATCGTTGGCCACCAGGAGTCGTCCCAGGCTGAGGGGTTGGAGCCGAGGATGAGGTCCTCCGTTTTGTCCGTGTTCAGCTTTAGTCGGCTGATCTTCATCCAATCGGCGACGGCCTTCATTCCGTCATGGAGTTTGGCTTTGGCGGCGAGGGGGTCCTTGGTGAGGGAGAGGATCAGTTGAGTGTCGTCGGCGTAGGAGATAATGTTGAGGTCGTGTTGTCTGGCGATGCGTGCGAGCGGGGCCATGTAGATGTTGAACAGTGTTGGGCTGAGGGACGATCCCTGGGGTACGCCGCAGATGATCTCGGAGGCTTCGGATCGGAAAGGTGGGAGGCGGACTCTCTGGGTTCTGCCGCCGAGGAAGGAGGTGGTCCATTCCAGGGCCTTGTCTTGGATCCCTGCGTCGTGGAGGCGTGCGCGTAGAGTGCGGTGGCAGACAGTGTCGAAGGCGGCGGAGAGGTCCAGCAGGATGAGGGCTGCGGTCTCGCCATTGTCCAGCAGGATCCTGATGTCGTCGGTGGCGGCGATGAGGGCAGTCTCAGTGCTGTGGTTGCTGCGGAACCCTGATTGGGATGGGTCCAGGATGCTGTTTTCTTCGAGGTATCGGGTTAGCTGTTTGTTGACGATCTTCTCGATGACCTTGGCTGGGAACGGAAGCAGAGAGATGGGCCGGAAGTTCTTGAGGTCTCTCGGGTCCGCCTTGGGTTTTTTGAGTAGGGCGTTGATCTCTGCGTGTTTCCAGCTCTCTGGGAAGGTCGCGGTCTCGAAGGAGAGGTTGATGATGTTGCACAGGTGGGGTGCGATGGAGCTGCTGGCTTTGTTGAAGATGTGGTGCGGGAAAGGGTCTGACGGGGAGCCGGAGTGTATTGTGCTCATGGTCTTGATGGTGTCCTCGATGTTCACGCTGGCCCAGGCTGGCAGGGGGTCGGGTCGATGGTGTGTGGCGGGTCTGGTGTATCGATCTTAGTTGGGGTTGTCTGGGTGTTGAAGCTGTCGTGGATGTCGGCGATCTTGGGGTGAAAGAAGGTGGCGAGGGAATCGCACAGGGGTTGCGACGGCGGGATGTCATTGGTGTTGGAGCTGGGATTGGAGAGTTCCTTCACGATGTTGAAGAGCTCCTTGCTGTTGTGTGCGTTGTTGTCGAGGCGGTCTTTGAAGGAGATTCTCTTGGCGGACCTGATGAGGTGGTGGTGGTTACGGATGGCGTCTTTGTGGCCTGTGTGGCTGTCCGGTGTCTTATCGCTGTGCCATTTCTTCTCTAGTTTCCGGCAGGTACGCTTGGAAGCTAGGAGTTCCGGGGTGAACCAGCTGGCTCTTTTGGTGGTGTCGCTGTAGGTGAGCTTTTTCAGCGGGGCGAGGGTGTTGGCACAGTCGTCCATCCATCGTCTGAGGTTGCTGGCAGCGTCGTCGGTGTTGGATGGGTCGGAGGGAGGGCTGAGAGCGAGGGTTGCCCGGAGTTGGTCTTCGGTGACTTTGCTCCAGCAGCGGCGTGGGATCTGTTGGGTGCGGTGGTGTGTGGTGGGTTTCTGGAAGGTGAAATGGATGCAGCGGTGGTCGGTCCAGAGGAGTTCCGTGGTGTGGCTGAAGGAGACGTGGGAGCTTGAGGAGAAGATGGGGTCAAGCGTGTGGCCAGCGCAGTGGGTCGGTGTTGTGACGAGCTGGCTCAGGCCGAGGTTGGCGAGGCTGTCGATCAGGGTGGTG
The DNA here is from genome assembly GCA_963921515.1 of Calotriton arnoldi. NCBI lineage: Eukaryota > Metazoa > Chordata > Amphibia > Caudata > Salamandridae > Calotriton > Calotriton arnoldi. The sequence continues at coordinate 2,726,019 of CAWUFW010001565.1, forward strand.
GAGTTGCTGTCATTGTTGTTCTCCAGGTGAATGACTCAGCCATGCTTTTTAACTACTTACCCATCTCCCTCCTACCGTACCTGGCAAAGATCTTAGAGAAACTAATCAACCAATGTTTCACTGACCGCCTAAGCAATCACCAGCTCCTCAATGCCAAGCAGTCTAGATTCAGGCCAAACCACCATACAGAAAGAGCCTCATTGCAGCTTTGACAAAGTAGACACAGCAGCCCTCATTCTCCGGGACCTCGCTCTATCATTTGATGAGGTCTCATACACCATCCTCATCAGGCACATGCACAAAGTTGGCATCCAAGGACCTGCTGTCTGCTGTATCTGTTCTTCCTTAACGGATAGAACACAAACTGTCAGCCTGTCACCTTACTCCTCAGAAGCCTGCAAACTCATCTGCGGAGTGCCTCAAGGTTCATCCCTCAGCCGCACACTCTTCAATGCATACACAATCCCTCTGGCCAATGTCATCCACGCACACAACATGAACATCCTATCCTATACCGACAAAATGCAACTCATACTCTCCCTCTCGGACAAGACCCCCAACACAAGAAACAAGTTCACCACCGGCATTACCAAAGTCACTAACTGGATGAAACCCAACTGTCTCAAGCTCAACATTGACAAGACAGAAGTAGTGATCTTCGGCAAGAACAGCCCACCATGGGACTCCAACTGATGGCTGGCCGAACTCGGGCCCACACTCATACCCACAACACACACCATGTTCCTCGGAATAATTATTGGCAGCAAAGTGAACATGACTGCACAAGTTAACCCCGTTACTGCAAGCTCCTTGTACACCCTGAAGATGCTGAGTAAGTTCTTCAAATGGCACCCAAGTTAAACTAAAAAAACTATCACTCATGCCCTAGTCACCAGCAAGTTGGACTATGTGAATACCCTGTACACCGGGATCAATAAGCAACTCACTATAAGACTACAAACCATCTGGAACTCGGCAGCCAGACTCATCCTCAACCTCCCACACAGAACTCGCATTACATCACATCTCAGGGAGCTCCACTGGCACCCGATACACAAATGCGGACAATTCAAACTCCTCATGCACACATTCAAGGCACTACACATCTCAGGCTCCACCTACCTGAACAGTTGCATCTTCTTCCACTTCCAGACACAGACCTCCTCTGATTCATCTGATCCTCTACTGCTGCCCAAGCCCTGACCAACACCCTCATGAACACTTGTGCTAAACCCTGCACCAGTGAACATATAGGAGGCTCGTCATCAAAGACCATTTCTGGGTAATCCTGCCTTCCTGACGCGATCAACTGCTTAGATAGAGCAACGGACTAGTGTAGTGGTCCGGCATCATGCATGGATGAGATCCATGAGCTTTGCAAGCAACATTCAAGCATCACTCATGGATATTCTTTTGAACGGGTCTCACCTTTTTGGCGAGAGGGCCAACTTTGCTTTGCATTCGTCAAAGAGAGTAGAGTCACTGCGCTTGCTCGGTCTGTCCACACACACAAAGCAGTGCCTATAACAATTTCACCCCTTTGGAGGCATCTCTAAGGCTTTGCCTAAGGGGGACATCAGGGCTCACCACCCCAACAACAGGCACCACAGTTCCTTTGGGAGCAGGGTAGGGGATCCAGCAGACAATGTCCAGACTTGCAGGGCCAGCAGCTTCTAAGACACCTTAGCAACACACAACCACCCTGTGGAAGGCAGGTTCTGTCCATTTCTGCATGGGTGGCAAGCCATAACATCCAACAGGTGGGTCTTGCAGATAATCTAACAGGGCTATGCTCAGCCATTACACTCCGTTCCACTGCATATTCCAGCTAGAGGATCTGTAGGCCACTGTAATGCAGGAAATTCAGGCTGTCTTGGAGAAATGAGCCACAAAGAGGGTCCCAGCCACAGCATTCTGAACTGGGTGTTACTCACATTATTTCCTAGTGTGCATTAGAGTGGAGGTCTGCATCCTATTATAGATCTTAGACCTCTCACTTCTTTCTTATGGAAGGACAAATTCAAGATGCTCATGCTGGTCCAGGTTCTATCTGCCTTGGATCCAGGAGACTGGATGGTAGTACTGAACCTGCAGGATGCTTATTTCCATATCCCCGTTCCGCAGGCCCACAAGTTTTACTTGAGGTTCCAAGTGGGCCACAATATTGTTGCTGTGCTCCCTTTCTGCCTCACCAGTGCTCCTCAGGTGTTCACAAAGGTGATAGAGGTGGTTGCAGAGTTTCTCAGGGTAGGGGGTACAAGTCTTTCCCTACCTCAACGACTGGCTGTTGAAGGCGACAGTGAGTAGTAGACCACCTCCTGACGATGACGAACCTACTTACATCTTTGCAGTTTATAATCAACGTGACACAGTCCTGCTTTACTATTTACAGAGGCTCCCATCCATCTGAGCCATCCTGTAATGGTGCACTTTTGGGCCTTCCCTCCGGATCAATGAGTCCAGGACATTCGGACTATGACCTAGATGTTTAGGCCTTGGTCTAAGTGAGGATGGCTCTAAAGAGTCTTGGCCTACTAGCCTCCTCCATCCTGCTCATCGACCATGCCAGATGGCTGGCTCTGCAGTGCATTCTGAAGTCTCAGCGGACCCAGCACCAAGAAAACCTGAAAGACTCAGTCCAGGTTTCAGAGGAGACTTCACAAGGTCTGCAGTGGTGACTGTTTGACCACAATTGGAGCAGTGGCAGACTCCTCGCTACCCTATCCAATGATGATGGTGTTGACAGATGTGTCACTGCTGGGCTGGGGAGATAACATGAGAGAGGCAGAGATCAGAGGACTCTGGTCTACGGCGGAGAACTGTCGTCACATCAACTTGCTGGAAAAGTGGATAATTTGCTTGGCTTTTAAAGCCATTCTACCATCCATCAAGGGGAGGCTGGTTCAGATCCTCGGGGAAAACACTACTGCCATGTGGTATTGTATTAAGAAGGGCGGAGTGTGGCCCTGGGTTCTGTGACAAGAATGCCTGCACCTCTGGATCAGGCTGTATCATCAGTGTATCGCCCTGATTATATACCACTGGTGGGATCTTTAAACGCCAGAGTGGAGGATCTCAGCCGGCGACCCTTAGTGGATCACAAATGGTAGCTACACCTGGAGTTGGGTCAGGGTATCTTTCAGCAATGAGGAAAAACCTGGCTTGATCTTTTATCCACCGTGGAGAGCACACAGCATCACTACTTTTGAGTGTTTGAGTTCCTAAGAAGGCTCTCTCTTCGAGATGCATTACACCTACGTGCGGAACACAGGCAGGAGCTTAGCTTCGGGGGGAGTGTGTTTGGGGTGTTACCCCCAATAAATATATTGGGACCAATTCACAAAGATAAGCTTACACTTTTGTGTAAGTTTACTACTTTTTAGTATTCACAAAGGTAAACTTAGACCAAAAGTCTGACTTTACTACTTTTCGATATTCACAAAGGTAAACTTAGACCAAAAGTCTAACTTTACTACTGTTTGGTACTCACAAAGGTAAATTTAGACCAAAAGTCTAACTTTAGTAGTAGTAACCTAATTTTGTGAATACGGAAATGTAGTAAAGTTAGACTTTTGGTCGAAATGTACCTTAGTGAATAACGAAAAGTAGTAAAGTTAGACTTAGTTTACCTTTGTGAATACTGAAAGTTGTAAACTTACACAAAAGTGTAAGTTTATCTTTGTGAATCTGGCCTACAATCTTGTAGTTGGGTACATGTGCTTTCAGTTGTGTCTTGTGAGGTGTTTGTCCGGTTAAAAAAATTGCTTGTTAAGCAAAATATTGTGTTCTAAATACCCAAAACAATCCACACTCTTCTCCCTCTCCCCTGCCCCTTAAGCCCCTTTCATGCCCTACTTCCCATATAATATATTTTAATATGATATGCCAGCATGATTGTTGGGAAATCTGAAGCTTATACCTGCCAATCTTACTGGCTAAGCTATGCCTGTGAGCAGAGGACTCCTGTATGTCTTCCGGCTGCTACCTCTCCTGCCCAAGTACTGAAGCAGGTCCAAGACATCCTAGTGACTCTGGATTGGGCCTGGAAAATGCGGTACCCGAAATATCTAGGCATGACTTCTAAGATCAGGATGCCACTTAGGGAGGATCTTCTGTCGCAGCAACAGGTAAGGGTCCTACAACTGGGCCTGTATTATATAGACCTGAATTTGAATACACCCCTCGAAGTAGTGAATGTAATTCTGGCAGCCAGGCTTCAAAATCTGCTAACGCTGGACACTGGGCTACGTTTGTGACCTGGTGTGGCACCCGTACTGTTTGTTTTGTCTTAGGTCCTGCAAGGCACTGTTAAGGTTATCTGTTAACCGTTTCAGACTTTTTATATTTATCGGACAAACAGTCCATTTTCAAATCACCAGTTATGATGCATTTTCTTAAAGTTTTGGTCACATGTTTCTTTCTAAATCTTTTGTAATATAGCAGTGGGAATCTAATTTGGTCCTTACTTTTCATATGGGTACATCATTAAAGCCACCACTGCACAGCTGTTCTCTATAAATGTTGACCCTGAAGATGGTCTTTCTCATTGTGATCATCTCAGCTCATCACGTGAGTGCGTTTCAAGCTTTGCCTGTCCAGCTGCACTACACCACCTTCTTTCCGGACAAGTTGGTGTTGAAGACCAGAGCAGCCTTTCTACTGAAAGTCATGACTCCCTTTCACATCAGACAGTCCAACACTCTTCTGACATTCTTTGTCCCACCTCACCCCTCAAAGAAGAGGAGAGAGCTCATTGCTTGGACCCCAAAAGAGCACTCAGCTTTAAAATTGATCATACCGGAGACGATCATGCTTCATGTGGTTCTCTGGAGCAATTAAAGGCAATCCAGTGCAGAAGTGTAGCTTATTAAGAGGGATAGTACTCAAGATCTGCTAAGCGTTGGCCACTAAGCAGCCTTCTGAAAGACTGAGGGTCACTCCACCAGGGCCAAGGCTGCTACCACTGCACCATCACGTGGAAGGCCTGCCCTGGACATTTGTCAGGCTGATACATGATCATCTGTGCATAAGTTCACAAAGCATTATAGCCTTGACAGTCAGGTCTGATGGGAAGAGCATTAAAATCATTTTTTTCTGAGTCATTTCACATTCTCACCACATGGAAAGTTACTGCTTTGGTATCTATTCCACAGGGAGGAATCTGCAGTTAGAAGCATCCATCAGAAGAGCACATTTCTTACCTTTGGTAACACTGTTTTGGTGCATACGCTTAAATTAAACCAGATCCAGCGGTCAAGCCTTCTACTACATCGCTCCTTAAGTGTGGAACGATCTGCCACTACACATAAGAGCCTCTTCCTCACGTTTTCAATTCTACAAGAAAATGAAGACCTGCTAGGTCCTGGGTTTAACTAGAATAACATCTGCTCGGTGCAATAACACCCTCTAGATAGTGCGCTCTACAAATCTGCATACCACGGCACAGCAAAATACTCTTTCTCCTAGGAGGGCCTAACAAGGATTATCACAATGCAAATCTTCTATGTCAACTGGTTGTAGGGGTGGGGGTAACTCCCATCTAACCCTTGTCTACTCAGTATTCAGTGAGATTCCAAGTTTCCCACAAGTGATAAAATGCAATACAAACACTCTTTTTCAGTGAAAGCACACAGCTTCTCCCCAATAAAATGTTGTAATCAAGAAATTCAACCTATGGGTGGAGCCTAAGCCCCTGGCTCAGTAATACTGCTGAGAGCTATTTTACTGTTGATCACATAATATCTGGCATCAGAGGCGCTTTCAAGACAGACCAAAAATTTATGAATCTCCTTCTGCCATCTTGTAACCATTTCAACCTCGAGAACCATTGGCTATTATCAAATATACCAATTAGCCATGCTGTTGCAGAGGATGGAATAATTATTGAGTGACTCCATTCATTCAGTAAGGGTCATAGATAGCCCTGTTTGAAGTTTCAGTTATGCTAGTATAATCCCTGTAATTGTACGTTATGCTTGTAACGCAAAATTTGACATCACCTAATTGTATGTGCCACAAAAATGTATCACAAGCGCACAGAAACACCACGAACAAGCAGAATATGAGTGGCTGCTGTTTGTTAAACTATATTTTTTATTAGCTCCATAAGGATGCATTTCAAGCTAAAATATAGCAGCTAATGTCAATTTTGAATTTCATGTAATTACGTGTCATTTCCCTGAAATTTCATGTAATTATGGAAATACAAATTATGCGAATTTTATAAACCACTAGTCCACAACTGTTATATACTTCACAGCAGGCGTCTACAGAGGGTGGCGGCGAAGACATCCTTCCTTTTGTATTGCGAATGACATATGCCAAATGGCCTATCTCTAACCACAATCCATCCCATCTAACTGCTCCTATTGCAAGAAATAGTCATTCCCTTTTGGACCTTTTATTGAATGCATTATAATTCACAGTCGTCAACTGCCAGGAAAAAAATATGTCCCTCTAATTATTTGGTTGAACGTTCGAGACTACAGGATTATTTCTTCAAGTTCGCAAAAAAGCACTGGCAAAGCTAACAGTTTCGGTTTATAACTGGCAGTGCAAGCCATACCCGTCTGCTTTGCTAGTGCTTGTCTGGTATGGTTACCCTCCGCTAATGGCAAACAATAGTTGTTGCTCATGATATAAGTTTATGTACTGTGTATCTTTGTTATGTTATAATATTTTTCAAATTGTTCTGTAGCGGCACCATATCTTTCTTTTGCACTGATCTATTTGTATCTTGTAATTTTAACTACGAACTATAAATATTGGTTAAATATATTATATATTATTACTGGTCTTAGTTGACTTTGACAATAAGTATTCCCTTCTGCAGGATGTTTACTGGATTTGGGATTTTTGGCATTTTCATCAGATTTTTGTAGAGAAACAAAACTAATGAAATGTTTATACGTTTTTCACATTTCAGGTTGAATGTCTTCGAGTCCACAAAGGTACAATGTTTTAAATCTGCATGCCTTTACAGAGGGCTGGGTTCCACATTGTGTGATAGTTTGAATTACATACTGTTGGAACATGGATTATTATTAGTGGTAAATATGTCTCTACCACTGGCAATAAGGCCACTAACACAGTCTAGGTCTCAGAATAGGTCTCAGAAAATTATTCTCATGCTCAACCCTTGGTAGCTTGGCTGCGAGCAGGCAGCCTTAACTTCAGAGACAGGTATGTAAAGCATTTAAAAACACTGATTCAGTAAATAATTAAGACACATACAATAAAATTCCAACACCAATTTATAAAAATAGGACATATTTGTATCTTTAAAATGACACCAAAATGAAAAAGATCCAATGTAGGGAACCGGAGACATTCATTTTTAAAGATTTAGCACTATATTACATGTGGAAACCTGTTGCGCCTATTGGAACATCTGGACACGTTAGACCGGGACAAAGTCAAAGTTTCAGGCTGACTGCGATGGAGCCCTGCACGGCTACCCTTCGCGGATGGCCTCTGTCAATTCTTCTGACTTAAAAACTTTCCTGGACCTTTTTCTGCCAGGTTCCCTCGAAGCTCTCCACCAGTCCGGATTCAGTGAGGGTTCGCTGGCTTGCCTTTCGGCGAGCTCCTGGTCAAACTATGGAAGTCAGACCTCCAGAGCTTTCCAGCTGGACGAACCAGGGCTCCAGCCCAGCTTGCGGTTGAAGGTGGGTGCAGCTTAACTCTCGCCATTGGAGCCGGTCAAGTCTTTTACCTTCGGACGTAGAAACTTTTTCGCAGATTTTTTCTCCTGGGGTTCCTCGATGCTCTTCACCAGGCCAGGTTCGGTGAGCATTCGCTGGCTTGGCCTTGGACGAGCTCCCGGTCAAACTCTGGAAGTTGGACCCCTGGAGCTTTTGAGTGGGATGAACCTGGAGGGCAGGCTGGCTCACGATTTAGGGTCACCGGCTTGGCTGGCAAGGTCGAGTCGGTCCACTTATGGAGATTTTTTCCAAAGTTGCTCCAAACTTCTCCAAACTTCTGTAACTTCTTCCTGAAGTTCCTCTGAGGGTTCCAAAGTGTTCAAAACTTACTCCAAGGGTCTGGAACCTCCAAGATGGTCCTTGAAAGTTTGGGACTTCAGTTCCCACAATCTACTTGGACAAAGCCCTTACAAATCATCTGGAGGTACTCCAGGCTAGAGATTCTTGGTGGTGATGGTCCAGGTGAGCTCTGTTAACCTGTGGCTTGCAAGGAGTTCACCCTTTATTCCTCTTGAAGCAATTTAGTTCCAAGGGGCTGTAGTTCCAGATTGTGCAGCCGGTGCAGTCAGTCAGTGTGCACGGCCTGGTTGGTGCAAATCAAACTTCCAGCATGGACCCTTCTTCTTCTGTTTCAAGCAACAGATCTGAGAGGCTCTGTCCCTCTCAGATACTTATTCAGTGTTCTCTGGGGTCAAACAGGCGGGCACTCCTGTCTAATGAGGTGCAGGGCAACACCCCAGAGCATGACCATTTCCTCCAAAATTTGGCACAATGGTCTCCCATAAAGCACTATTCTTCCAAAATTCAATATGGCTGAAGTCTCAGCAGGGAGGCAAGAGCTAGCTAAACCAACTTACAGGATGTCTCATCTCCATAGTCTCCCTTCCCCTCACATCTGCACATTCAGTTCTTAAGCCTGTGACCCTGGCATCTGCACATTCATTTGTTAAGCCTGAGATCTGGCTGGGTTCATAGGGGATGGGTGTAGATGGATCTGGCTTCTTCTGCCTGTCCCCTTCTTCCTTTGAAGCTCATGGTTTACGACCTCTCCCTCTTGCTCTGGCATTTCCGTGTAGCAGAACCTTCTCCTCCCAGGTGGCTCCTCACCCTGGGTGCGACTTATCACTTCATCAAAGCAACCTGGCTAACCCACTTAACTCTGACCAATCAGGGCAGACCACTGGAAGGCTGAATTTTGGCTTACAGACAAAAACGTCTTATTACTTCTTTTCTGTACATTTTAGGATAAATTCAACAATAGCATATTGTTGGATTTATCAATACCATTCTCCTAAGTCCTTGAATGATATTTTAGGCAATCCCTAGCGTTAGTTATTAATTTATAACATATTGCCATGTCAACCTATGTGGCTGGGGATCTACAATGGGGATAATTAACTGGGCAATTTCTCCAACACCAGGGCTTATAAAACATCTTTTATATGGAACCTGCCTATATCTACAGGCCCCCCCCACCCCTGGAACACCTAGGGGAGACTTTAGGGGTGCTGAATATGTAAATATATTGTAGATCCTCACTCCATATTGCTCCTAGCCACAAAAGTCGATTTTCGGAAGCACTTTACTACAATGAGGGAAATGAAATGTGCAAATGCTTTATCCTCAGGGCATATACAACCTCTTTTATAAGGGTCCTCCTTATAAGTACCTGACTCCCCCCACCCACCGCCGGGACACCCAGGGGAGACCCTGGGGGTACCTAATATGCCAAAATATTGTAGTTTATCAATTTTTAAATGTCCCACACACTAAAGTTGAATTTGGACACAATTGACATTTTAAAAGCAGTCCTGCAAAACAGGGCTGCTTTTAAACTGACCTCAGGCTCTCATCATGCAAGTGCAGAAAGGGCTGCTGGCCTGTAAAATGCCATGCCCTATATATATACTAGGGACTTACAGGTAGTTTTAATCCCCCTGCCTTATTATGTTCTAGGGCCTTATAGAGAGGTCGTGCCAATCATAGGGCACCCTAACCCATAGGTTATCCTAGTGTGTGCAAGTGTATTCATTGAATTCTAAGTGTGTTTTCAGCAAAGCACAGGCCCTGGGCCTTGTTAGGCAGAACCCAGGGACAGTCGGAGTCAGTTACCACTAGTACCAGTCAGCAACAAAAATGGGTGTGCCAAGGGCACAGGATGACTTTGCAACACATACTGTGTGCAAATGTTTGCCCTCTGCAGTAATCACATCTCTGACCGTTTATATACCACATTACAATGGTTCACAAAGTTTGCCAGCTCTAATAAATAGCTGCACAACTGACAGATCTAAGGCTTCCATAAGACACTCTGGAGCATATTTATAAGCCCCTATCGCCACCGGAGCGGCACTTTTTCTGATGCTCCAGTTGCGTAGTGCCATTTCCCATATTTACAAGGTGGCGCTAAGACACATAGCGTGGCTTAACGCCACCTAGTAAATATGCCCCTTTCCGCCGCAGTCCTCTATGGCAAAGGGGCGTGCCATGGGTGTTGCTGTGGGCTTTCCACCACAACACCCATTGCTTTTTGAGGCTGCCCCAGATTTATAAGGCTGAGGCAGCAGCAAAAAATAAAATGCCATGGAATACCAGGTGCTAGAATTGCGATACGAGGAGAAATTATTAATTTTCCTCGATTTTTTGTTCCTTCCATGTGTGCTGCATTTTGCAGTACACATTGAAAGAGCAAATCGTCATTATGGATTGTTTATGTGCAGGAAGGTGTCTCTTCCTGCACATAAACAATCCTCCCTGCAATGCAGGCAACCTTGTGACATAGTGGCAGGGTGTGCTTTTTTTGTGCCAGTGCTACCGTAAACACAGGGGTGCACCGTATTCTTCTGAATACAGCGCATCCCTGGGTTTAAAAAATGTCACAGCACGGCGCTGCCAAAAGTGGTGCAGCTCCGCTCTCCGACATCTTTTTGTTAATATGCCCCTCTTTTTCATGTGGAGCTTGTAAAACAGTTGCACTTCTCGACAAATATCGATTTTTATTCCTGAATTACAGCTTTTATGTATTTAGCGCAGTAAAGAGTTTGAAAATACCAAATAACGTCAAAATGACACCAAGACTGAAAAATAAGTGATGGCATTAGTTACTGTTGTGCAAAATTACAGACCACCCATTCTTGGACGGTACCTGCAAAGAGGTGGTGATGCACAAAGTGTTGGTAGCTCCTTCATCTTAAGTGTTGGAAACTCATAAATTGAATGCTGAGGGTCTCAGGAGCCCAGTGGTTGTCATGGAAGCCTAAGAGCTCGTACTTACCATACCTTGCAACCGCTAAATACCATTTGTGATTTTCCAAATGTTTGTTTAGGAAATGGTGGATGATACAAACCTCTACACAAACTTCTACATGGTCTTCACCAAGGATCCAGAGAACCTCAGGGAGATGCTTTGGACCACCGATGTCAACAACTGGAATCAATGCATCCAGATGCAAGGTAAGTGGAGCTGAACGTGTGAACTGGATATTGCAGACTGCATTGGCTATATTCAGGGCCACTGGAATCATATGGCGGGTGAGCACCAAATTATGCAGCAGGGTTGCCTAAATTATGCTGCAATAAAAGACAAATTATGCAGCATAATGTGGCACATCTTTTCTTTATTATATTACTTCATTATTTTGAAATTTATACACATGGTCATACTGTCTAGGCAAAGATTTTACTTCATTAGTACTAGTTTATCAACCAACACAGAGATAAGCAACTGAAAGTTGACCAGTCATCCTTTGCGAAGGGTCTTCAACTGCGTGTGAACATGTCACCATGTTTTAGTAACTTTTGATCCGTTTGTGCTAAAAGCAATTTTTTTTTGTTAAAATCTGTGGGGCTTATTTACAAGCCCCTTGCGCCACCCTTACGTCACTTTTCCCATGTTAAAAATGACGCAAAAGTGGCGCAAGGGGCTTGTAAATCTGCCCCTGTAGATTTTGCAGCGCAAGATGGATTACGTGGCGAATGCGGCAAATCCATAATTATGCAAAAAAAAGCTGCAGCCACAGAATCCCATAAATTCAGTGGCCCTGGCTTTAGTCAATACAAATATGTTTTAAATAATTCCCCTGAAAACTGATGCCCATTCTTCTTCTGTACCATTTATAAGCACAAAAGGTAAATATAGAAGTAAACAATAAAAAATTCAAAAGAAATATTTTCCCAAACAGCAAGTTATAGATCAAAAGACACAAATTGCAACCTCTGAAGATTGAACGCTTTTGGTTTTGCATTTTGCATAGCAGTACCAAATGAGAACTTCATTATCCATGGACTCAAATCCTGTGGCCACATAGGTATGACACCAATCTCTATTTCGGTGTAGTACCTGATGAGGTACTATCATCAGATGGAAGATGGTTGTATTGTTCCCATCAAGAGGATGTGTTGTCGCATTAAGCGACTGGCCTGAGGTTAACAAAACTCACAACAGCAGCCATGTGAGACTAAGGGGCCGATTCCGATCTCGGTCGGAGGCGTACCCAACACCATTCGGTCGGGAAAAAAGCCATGCGAAAGCCTGTTTCCCGACCGATCCGTACAGTACACCGAACAAGCAAGTACGATGCGCACAACAGCAAAAAATCCGGCCGAGGCGTACTCACCCAAACCAGGTCCTGTTCTCCGACCGAGGCGAATCCGGAAACGCCGAATCGAGTCGCACGGAAGGAAAAAGGCAGCCCCGTCCGGCCGGACAAGTACGATGCGCTTCCCGTACGCGCCGAACCCGTCGCTACGCACGGCACGTCAAAGCATCCGGAAGAGGCGCACATAAGCTCCGATTCGCGCCACAACACGATCCACGGCTACGAGACGAACACGGCACCGACGAGGACGAGGCGAAGTGACGAGGACGACGCGAAGCAACGAGAAGGACGAACGACACGAACCAACCATGAATCCCTTCGTCCCGATCATACCAATATTCTACATCTACTACCGGAACAGGCACGGACGCGTACGGCGCAGAAGGTAAGCCAGACACCAACCACAAAACACATACAACACGTACACGACACATCACACACACACACGGGGATGCTGAATATACTTACACCAGCAACAGCAGCACCATAGGGGCGGGATGCCCATCACCAATGCCACATATGCACACAGGGGCCTGAATGCGCACCACCACCCCTACCCAGGGGGGCTGGATGCCTACCACCACTACCACCCTCACCCAGGGGGGCTGGATGCCTACCACTACTACCACCCTCACCCAGGGGGGCTGGATGCCTACCACTACTACCACCCTTAGCCAGGGGGGCAGGATGCCTACCACTACTACCACCCTTAGCCAGGGGGCTGGATGCCTACCACTACTACCACCCTTAGCCAGGGGGCTTGATGCCTACCACTACTACCACCCTTAGCCAGGGGGGCTGGATGCCTACCACTACTACCACCCTTAGCCAGGGGGGCTGGATGCCTACCACTACTACCACCCTTAGCCAGGGGGGCAGGATGCCTACCACTACTACCACCCTTAGCCAGGGGGCTGGATGCCTACCACTACTACCACCCTTAGCCAGGGGGCAGGATGCCTACCACTACTACCACCCTTAGCCAGGGGGGCAGGATGCCTACCACTACTACCACCCTTAGCCAGGGGGGCTTGATGCCTACCACTACTACCACCCTTAGCCAGGGGGCTTGATGCCTACCACTACTACCACCCTTAGCCAGGGGGGCAGGATGCCTACCACTACTACCACCCTTAGCCAGGGGGGCTTGATGCCTACCACTACTACCACCCTTAGCCAGGGGGGCAGGATGCCTACCACTACTACCACCCTGAGCCAGGGGGCAGGATGCCTACCACTACTACCACCCTTAGCCAGGGGGGCTTGATGCCTACCACTACTACCACCCTTAGCCAGGGGGGCAGGATGCCTACCACTACTACCACCCTTAGCCAGGGGGCTTGATGCCTACCACTACTACCACCCTTAGCCAGGGGGGCTGGATGCCTACCACTACTACCACCCTTAGCCAGGGGGCTGGATGCCTACCACTACTACCACCCTTAGCCAGGGGGGCTGGATGCCTACCACTACTACCACCCTTAGCCAGGGGGGCAGGATGCCTACCACTACTACCACCCTTAGCCAGGGGGGCTTGATGCCCACCACTACTACCACCCTTAGCCAGGGGGCTGGATGCCTACCACTACTACCACCCTTAGCCAGGGGGGCAGGATGCCTACCACTACTACCACCCTTAGCCAGGGGGGCAGGATGCCTACCACTACTACCACCCTTAGCCAGGGGGCTTGATGCCTACCACTACTACCACCCCCACTCATAGGATGGACAATGCATGACACAACAAGCACACCACAACCTAGGGAATGCAAGATAAAGACATCCCCCCACCACCATGACAAGCGTGTGTAGGCTGTGTCAAATGCCTACAACACCGAACATGACTTTGAACATACAATGTGACCCCCTAGCACATGTGCCACACATATATGTGTGTGGCACCCACAATGCAAGCAGCCCATGACCATTGTGGCAATGGGGCCTAAACCCCCATCATCACAGTGACCAAAAGGTAAGTGTGGGGTCCATAGCCGAAGCACATTTTGACCATTGTGGCAATGGGGTCTAAACCCCCATCATCACAGTGACCAAAAGGTAAGTGTGGGGTCCATAGCCGAAGCACATTTTGACCATTGTGGCAATGGGGTCTAAACCCCCATCATCACAGTGACCAAAAGGCAAGTGTGGGGTCCACAGCTGAAGCACATTTTGACCATTGTGGCAATGGGGTCTAAACCCCCATCATCACAGTGACCAAAAGGCAAGTGTGGGGTCCATAGCTGAAGCACATTTTGACCATTGTGGCAATGGGGTCTACACCCCCATCATCACAGTGACCAAAAGGTAAGTGTTGACAAAGAAAGAGCTGCAACTGCCAAACTGCATGGATCATTCCTGGTCACAGAACCAAAAACTCATCTGTGGCAAAGTAGTGTATGTGTCCCATTGCAACATAAATTGGGTGAGCCAAATACTGCAGTGCAAATGAGACATTCCTTTGGCCATGTGCAGACAAACAACACCCATGGGGGCTGACACCGTCAACATTCATCAATGACACAATGACAGAAGTGACCATCAGAATGCAGAACCACATATTTGCACCAATGGGCACACAAATGCAGATATCCTGTGGAGACAGCAGATGTGAGGTGAACAGATACCATACCATGGCAGCAATGGGACACACAAACCATGATCACTGTGCTGACCGATGACCTAGGAGTCCCAGGGACAGCAGGGGAAACACACCAAACAACATACAGCCAATGGCACACCCAAGATATGCCAATGCAGTGGTGCAGATGCACAAACACAAACAGGCAGAACAACACTGTCATCATACACAGCAGGTGAGGGGTGGGGGTGCCAGTGTCCCCAGGCAACCACACAACAGATGAGGAGAGCTGAATACCAATCATACAGATGTGCATACACTGGCACACTAAGGTAACTCATGGATCCAAATCCCCTATGTGGGCAAGCAGGCATTGTCAGATGAGAGGGAGCACAAAACACACATGTCACACAGGCACGTAGGAACAACAACTGACACAGCAAGACACAGACACACCACAGCACCACCCCCAGGGCCCCCACAATGTGGTGACCCTGGGCTGAATAAAAATCCCACTGTGATGACAAAGCTAAATGTCGTTCACACTGTGAACCACAGTCAGGTGTCCTGAGCAACAAACTGCCATCACACCTACACAAGCACAAATCAATCAGCATGGCCAGTAAGCCAAGGCCAACATGGAGGCAGGGGACTAGCTGGGCAACGACTCCCATCTGCACACACTCAAGACCACACCCCTCGACCTCCAACAATGTGCAGCAGTGAAGTACACATGCACTGGTGACATTGCACATGCACCCATGACTATTCCAGGGTGGTGGGTGGGAACCAAGGTGCAGAAACACATCACACATGGCCACTCAACAAGACTCCTGAATGTCTGACACACTGCACACTACGCTGTACATGGACATGACGGCGATACCACACCAACCAATGGGATCCCAGCCACAGTCACACACCAATGAAGAAGCCAAGGTCACCCACAAAGAACACACATAGACAACAACCAACATTGCAGCCCGGACCCTGAGGAGTGCCAGCAGTCACACACACAACGTGTCACAATCACTGAAAGATAACACGAACTGAAAATCACATGACAGGGGCAAACAACAAGTGCCAAGGGGAAACCTGACTGTGACCCATCTGCGTCTGCACACAAACTCAGCCCTGACAGCAAACACACCTATGGGTGACACCCTGATGACCAGTAATGTGCCATGCACCCACATCACAGAGAACACAGGGAGAAGACTTTGGGGGAACATAGCTCAAGTCAGCAAGCATCACAAACAGGTACAACACTAGGGATCACAGCATGCGCAGATAAATGGAAGTGAACACACAGACATGCACATACAACACACACCTTGGGCGCAGGCAATGTCACACGTGTACACACTGCCATGAGGGGACTCCACTCCTGTGTGAGGAAAGCTGTGCCATATGTTGCCTCAGTAGGGCCCCATCATGTCAGCTGAGCACTTGGTCACACAATCAACAATTAGCACCAAATGAGGGCTCCCATCACATCAGCCTGGTCATGGATGTGCCAACGGAATCATCAGCACAGATCCAACACACTTGTATAGCAATGTTGCACTGACTACACGGATGAGTCCTTCCCCATTGATGCCCAAACCTGCATGTCCAGTGGAGATGGCAACACGGTCAGGGAAGTAGACAAATGCAACGATGGCAGGCACAACAGATGTGCAGGGGTGGAAGCCACAGATATGAAATTGCTAATGTAAGTAGGAAATCCCATTGCCAAATACTGAACACATGACACCCTCAGATGCTGCTATGGATGACATGGATACACCACATGATAGGACACATTCCCCCTGGACCACATGGGTTCCTGCACAGTAACACTTCATAATCATGAGACCAGATATCACCATCACTGCAGCAAGGGCATGGTTAGCAGCACCAACAACATGTACATCTGAAGCATGAGCACTAGAGAAAAGAAAGTTGCTTTATTCAGCATATGTGTTGAATGAAAACGACGTCCAGAAAAAATAGAGCAAAGGCCAATGGCCAGTCCATTGTCAAAGTTCAAACAGGGTGACATCTGCCTGCACAAAACCAGGAACAATCCACTAGGAGGGGCAACCGGGGGGGCAGGCCAGGCACCGCAGGGACAGGATCAGGGCTCACCAGGGGGAGTCAGAGAAGGGGTGGTGGGTGCTGGAGAGCCACTGACAACTGCAGTGGAGGTGTCTGACATGGTGTGTGCCGGCACAACTGGGGGGCATGACTCAGATGTCGTGGGTGCCGGCACAACTGCAGTGGACCCTGCAGATGGAGTGGACAGGTCCGCCACTGCAGTGCCCAAGTCAGACAGGGCGGTAGTGGACTCCACTGCAGTGCCTACCTCCAGGGGAGGAGAATGGGGAACAGGCAAGGTGGGTTGGACAGAGGGGGAGGACACCTTCACCACATCAGTGGCACAGACAAGCGCAGCGGGGGGTGTGGTGCTGGGAGAGCAAGTGGCAGGGGAGAAGGCCTGATCCTCTTGGGGATGGTATATCTGTGGGTGGGGGAACCTGGGGCAGGGTGTGGTGGGGGCACCTGTGCAGTGGGGGCCTGAGGGATGGAGGACGGAGACCTTGTGCCTGAGCTGCAGAGCGGTGGCGGGGTCTTGCTCTTAGGACTCCGGGGGACTTGCGGGTGGGGGCCTCAGTCCGTCTGCGCCTGGGGGAGGGTGTCCGGGGGCGAGGGGCACTCTGCTCCGTGTGGGTGGGCTTCCTCTTCCCCGGGATGCTGGAGCAGCTTCATCGGTGGGGAAGAGGCCGAGGTCACAGAGGATGAGCTGCTGTGACTTTGGGGTTGCAGGTGAGGCAAGGGAGGGTGCTTTGGAGGGAGAGGGAACTGAGGACTGCGCAGTGCATGTGGATGCGTGTGTGTGTTCCAGGGCCCCATCCCCTGTGAGTCTGGCTTCAGTCCCCTGAATGTGCGTGCGTGTGCGTTTTGTCATTGGCGTGTGTGTCAGTGTGCTGGATGTGTGTGTGCTGGTGTGTGCCTGTGCCAGTGTGTGTGTGCTTGGGATGGGTAAGGTGCTGGGGAGTGTGGATGGAGCAGAGGCAGGAGGGGTGAGGGACCGTTTGAGGAGGGACACTGCTGCCGTCAGGGAGGAGTCCATGGACCTATTGCCCCTCTGTAGGTCAGACATGCCCGATGAGATGCCCTCCATGAACGACACCAGCTGAGTCAACAGCGCGGTGTGCGCATGGAGGACACTCAGCATGGCTGTCTGCCCTACATGGAGCTGGCGAAGGAGGTACACAGACTCCTCACTCAGGGCAGCAGGGGACACAGGGGCAGGGGCTGCGGTGCCTGGCCCAAAGGAGACACGCTCCCGGACATGGGAGCCTCCACGGACCTGGGGAATGGGAGCCGATGT